>CM062814.1:695746668-696346668 GCA_031772625.1 Pinus tabuliformis | reverse complement strand
CAAGGAGGACTCATCTTCTTGCTCATTTCCTAGATTCTTAATGTCTTGATGATGCTTGATGAAGGCTTCCTCTTGGATGCTTAATGTAGGGTGTACTTGAAAATGTCTAAGAAAGCCATCTACAAACTCTTCAATAGATGAGATGCTTCTAGGTTCATGATCGCGCAGCCATGAGTTATGACTACCGAGAGATCCCATGAATAATAACATAAGGACATATTGGTGGACAACCTTCTCTTTTGAAGCATGTGCATTAAATCTTTCTACGTGTTCAATTGCAGAGAGTGGATCACCACCATACACGGGCACCCCATGTACCATCCTTCTCGCGACATGATTAGGATGCCCAAGGATGCTAGCAATGTCCAAAGTGGGAAATTTATCAAATAAAGACAACCTACTTGAGGTATGCATGAAAAATATTAGGAGTTTTTAGGGTGAAATTAAAGATGCCTAGAAAACTACTTGCTTCACCCTACAAGTATTGACCTTAAAGTTCAATGGAGAACTAGGGCTTCGTTCTTCCAATGGAGTTGCCAATATTGATATGTCAATATGTCGTATGGGTAACAAAACACATGTTTCATGTCCCTGACAACAGTGCTAGAAATGTTACCACTCAAACGAGCGAGGGACCTAAAATGGGTTCCTAAGAGGGAAACTACTAGGTTAAGGGCAATGGTGGAGGCTTAGCCCACTGTCACCACAACTAAGTCTCCCTACTCTTTACGCACTTTCACCGATGGGAGTAGTCCCGGTAGTGTAGGGATCACTTGTAAAGTATATGTCAATGGATAGGTGGAAATTGACCCTAGAAACCCTTTCCCAAGGATGGAGTGAAGAATGGAACTTCCTTGCTCTTTAAGAAAGGGACTTAGTCCTCTAGGGGTAAGGGAGAAGGAATGGGCTTATAGATGAGGTTCTCAATCCCTAAAATCCTTGGGAAACTTGGATTCCCAAATGACCCTTGACAAATAATCTTTATCGAGAAGTGGGAGCACACAGGGCCAAGTGGATCCAGTCCAGTTTCAAGGATGGAATGTAGCAACCAATGATGTTCCTATCTTGGATAAGGTGAAAGGAAAGGACCAAACAAGAATATTTACTTCAAAAGGTTGAATTGATCCTATTGAGGTCTAGCCTTGGGGATGCCTAGGAAAAATTCAATCCTATAGCTAGGGTTGGGGATTGCCAGAGATTCCACCCTTAGAATTGCCTCAAATTTGGAGGAGAGGGAGGGGACCCACCAGTGCAGTAGCCTGTAGGAGATTGAATTTTTTCCCGGGGTCAATTCCCAAGAAAGTGATGCCCTAGGTGACCTAATGGGGCTAGACCTAGGGAAAAGGGGAAAAGGGTAAAAAGAGGGTTAAAATGATCACCCTTTTTTAGGCATCAATACCTAATTCACTTGGGGATATGGAGTCAAGGATGATGATGAGTAAGAACTTGGTTTCTTGATCAAGAAGGCACGAAAAGTCAGCTTCATTCAATGTTGGGGGAAAGAAAAGAAAAGTGACCTCCAAGAATTTATACTTCAAACAAAATGATGCAAGTGTATCGAGACAAATAATCTCTAGGACATTTCATTCATATAACATTGGCCCATACATTAAATTAGCTAAAACATGCTTAATTCCACATTTCAATTATGCAGCAACTAGCCCTGATTGTAGCACTATGCAGCAACAAGAATATCGATGTCAAAATTTACTTACAACGTTATAGAATATATCCAACCAACATTTTGTTTGCAAGACAAAGCTCCAACACAAAAAAATAGCCCAAATCCATATGTCAAAATTCATCCATCTCCAAAAAATATCCTCCAAGGAAAAAATGTGAAGTTCTCTATGATTAGAGGGATCCCAAGTCAAGTGATGATCCAAATGAATGTATCTAACATAAATATATCGCCTCCTAAGGAGTTTGAATTAGCTTATGAACCTACATTAGCCCCTAATGATAAAATAATATGCAAATAAACCCCTATTCGTGACAAGCCCACCAAACTAGCTCACAAGTGGAAACAAATAAGCCTCACAGGGGGCCAAATAATAATATGTACATGTCATGGGGCCCTCCAAAGGCATAATACTATTCTAATGTGCAATGCTTAGGAATAAATTTTGTGGAATATGATGGACAATGGGGGTGGTCCCTTGTTCTCCAAGTAGTAGACCTGTGATGCTCCCAGTGGGTCTGAGGGCACATAAACGACCTCGTGGGTCTCCATATGAATCAGAGATGCATGTAGATCCTCTTCAATGGTTCAAGTGGTGGAATGAATGTTTTCATGACATCATACAAGTCTTGGGACACCTACCAAGAGTGTGGGGCCCTGTGGAGGCCTGTTGAGAATAATGTACCAAGCACATAACCATCATCCCAAAAGTGGATTGCTAGTAGTCTCTCAGCATCAATGAAGATCTGAGTAATGTCTAATGTTGTGAGGTCAATGGCTCTCTATGCACAACCTATATGTGACAATGTAGACCTCTAGCGGTTAGGATCCTGTATAGGGAGACCAAACCCAAAGGGAAACCACCTATAATCCTGCATAAGATCAAATGTGTCCCCTAGGCTTCTAGTACAACCAGCCTTTAAAATAATTGGGTAAAAGAGCTTACAAATCATGGATAACAAAGTGGGCACTTCATCATGGCGTGCCCTTCATAACGGCGTGCCCTTTTGTAGTGGGCTTCGACATGTGCTAGTGTCTCCAGGCTCCAAAGGGGGTTAACCAAGTACCTTATAAGGTGGTTTCAGCCGTTAAAGGGGTTAGTATGTCCAAGGTACATCCCTCTAATGGGGGTGGCAAGTGATAAATAAGTGGAATGGAATAGGGAATGAGAGGCAAAACCCTGGGCCACATGTTGGGGCATAAGGGTAGTTGGATAAGGGGAATCCCACACTTGGGTATGTAATATGTAGGAGGGAGAATTTGTGGTACATGAGGTGCCTCGACCTTGATTTTTACACCCTTCTTTATATGCCTTTTGCCTTTTATGAATTTATTTAATTAATTGCTTGGGGCTAAAAGCACAAGAGCATGATGTGTAAGATATAGCAATGATTACTTGTTTTTAGGTAGGGTGGTTCTTTGCCCTCCAGGGGTTGGGAAAATCATGGGTTCCTCAATGATAAAGGAGGCTCATCTAGGGCAAATGGAACCAGGGTGATTACCATGGATTGGGGTAGAGCTCATGTATTAGCTTTTGCCCACGTGCTTATTATTTTAGTCTCGACCATCTTTTGCATTTTGTGGTACAACTTCCTGTTAAATGTGGCCAATTATGCAATTTCCTTTTTCTTTTGGTTGCTTAACCTATGAGGCATCATTCCAGGCCTAACCCAAGGTGGGGGAAAGGGGATAGGGAGGCTGGCCCTATATGGACCCATAATAGAAATGTGGACCCAGGTGGGAGAAATGATGAATGAGGGTATAGTGAGTGGAAAGGGAGTAATATATGCGGGTAAAGGAATGGGACCATGCACTCAAAGTTGGGGTTTCCCAAGTAGTACCACCCTAGAACCAAATGGTCAATAAAGGAGATCCCACAGGAATAAGATCCAAGGGTAACATCTAAAAGAGATCAAGGGGACAAGAGCACAAACTAAGCCCACTCTTTCCACCAAATCTCCCCATCAATCCATACCCAAAAGTATCCATTATAAGTAAACGCAATACTTAATTACCAAACGGCAACACATACCTTTAGATTCGGGAGAACCACATTCAAACATACAATCAATACAGGTGGGTGAGGGACCACATGGCTAGCTCAGGTGGTAGAGAAATGGCACAACAAGCTAGTAGGAGGCTATAAGGGGTTGATGGCTGCTAGTTGAGGTTCATCGTGGAGAAAAATTTCTCCTGGGGATATCACCCACAAAGTGGTGGGTAAGAAGTTTCATGCTCAAGATCATTTTATTTATAGGTCAAGCACCCATTGAGTGCTTCTAGGGATTTTTCATAAAGTCTAGAAGTCAAAGAAGTCATTGTAATAAGTAAAGATCCTATTGGGAATCATGTATCAAGTCAAAGAAATGTATTTGTCTCATAAAGGCCCTCCAAGATCAAGTCGACCTAACAATCAGCAAGTTGTCCCATAAGAGATGTCAAGTGGACCTATTTAGGGTTTCCTAAAAGCCTATATATAAGAGGCATTCAAGCTAATTTTAAAAACATCCAAGAAGTTCGTTGAAGCATAGGAAGGACAATAATGACTAGAAAAAAAGAGGAGAACAAAAGGGAATATAAATCGAAGTTTTGGAAGATTGTTTTAGGGCCGAATCTCCCACACGTGCGAAACGAATTAGGGCATCTTTAAGTTGCGACAAGACAAAAACTGCAATCACATCAAGGAGATGAAATTAGTGTTAAAAAGCATCAAGATTGAAGACCAAATCATCAAGGAGAAGGAAGCACACTAGGCGAAGGAAGAAGGAGATCAAATTCACGATATTTTCCCACATGTGTGGAGTTAGGGCTTCTACAATTAGGCCGAAATTCCAGTCAAGAAACTGCAAGTCCGAATTCGTTAAGTTGATGCAGTTATGAAGCATGTTGACTTGGTTTAACTTTGAGAAGAAGAAAGTACATCTGAAGAGAGGTTCACTTGGTCTTGGAGGGATCTTTGTCATTGGTCTTAGGTCTTGGAATTCGTCATTTGAAGATTCTATAAGAAGAGAAGTATTATTGTGGGTTTTCCTCTCAAGAGGAGAGGTTTTGGCCCTGGCTAGCAACCTATATTTTGTGTCATCTTATTCTTTTGATCTTCATAGTTTAGTAGTTGTTTGATGATAAGAACATTATAGTAATCAAGTAAAGAAGAAGATAACTACGAAGTACATCAAGTTAAGTAAAAGAACATCTCAAGCAGTTATCAAAGTAAGAGAAATCCCCCTAATCTAGTTTCCCTTGAATTCTCAACACTTCCAGTTGGAGCTGGTAAATTAGGGTGTTGGAGCATCCTTTCAATTGGAGCCGATAAATCAGGGGGTTGGAGCCTCCTTACAATTTTTGCTGGAGAATCTTGGAAGTTGGAGCTTCCTGTTGATGTAATCGTCAAAGACCTATATTAAAAGCGTTCGATGATTTTCTCCTGGAAGGGTTTCCACCTAAAATAGCATGTATTGTCTTTGATGTTGTGCATTGTTGAATGGTGTTGTTAACTGTTCATGTGATGAGATGTTGATTTACATTTTTATCTAATGCTAATGTTTTTTAATTCTCTGAAGATTAAAATTAACTAATTGAAGTGAAATACTGATTTGCTCCCCTCTCAGTGTTTCCAACAATTAGAAGACTAAAGCAGCGTACATTTGCAGACAAGGAAGTCCAGCCATATGAGATTTTTGAAGGGAACCAAATTACTCTAGCATTATTTATTTGTTAGGTTTCCTTTCAAAATAAATCTGATTTTATTTTCCTCTCAATATTATAAATAAATAGATAAGATTTGTCCTGGAATTTGTCTACGAGCTTTGTGATTATTGGCTTATAATTTTTTTAATTTGTTAAATTCTTAGCAAAACTTATTGCGTGCTTTTTCTAAAGAAAACTTTCTGGAAATTTAAATAAATAAATAAAGGGAATATTATAGGGTATGCATATTAATATTTTCTCTAGATAAATGTTTTCCCCAACCCTCAACCACTTAAGCAAAGAATGAGGATGTTAGTACCTTGCCAATGTCATTCTATGGATTTATGCACTTTTCCTTGAGTTTCTAGGTGGAAGGTGGTATGAACCATCAATTGCAATAGTGGTTGGTGACCTCACAAGACTATTGATATGGATATTGTGAACTTCTCAAATGTCATTTCCTAACAAAAAGGGTTGAAAGAATGGAGTTATACCTTGGGGATTATTGGTTTTTAAGTTCTAGTTTAATAGTATATTATTAGAGACTACTTCCTAGGGTTTGATTCAATATTACATAAAGATATTATTAAATCCAAAACTAGTGGTATCCTTAAGGTCCTCACAAGGTCCACATAGGACAAGTACCCATTGTCACCTTGGTACAAGTCCCCACTCTTTAGGTCAATTTTTAGAAAGCTAAGGAAGACTTCACTATACTAAAACATCATATGTCACAAGTTAATAGACCAATTCTTTATAGTATCTCTTGGGTGATGGAGTTTAGGAGTTAATTTTTAATTCTTTCAAATCTGAAAATGAAATTTCACTGTAGAAAATGTGGGCCAACAAAAGAAAAACAATATAGTTGTAGGAAATAAACCTTGAAATAACGCAGTCACTGAGTGATGAAAGTCCTTACTAAGCTTTAAGACGAAATATTTTGTTGTAGCTCTTGGTATGTGGATGAAGATTAAAAAAAAATATCTTGTTATTCTAGTACTTCAAACTTGCAAAATTGCAAAAAAAAATTGAAACTAACAAGCTAAACTCTCTTTTGGGGCCACCCACAATCCTATAAATGCTCAAATAAAGTAGGGTTATTGGGTAGAAGTGTTCAGGAAATGAAATATGAACAAAATGAACATCCCATCACTTAAAAACAATTAGTAATATAAAAGATATTCAAATCTGGAAAATATCACTCATGAAAAAGTGTCAAATCCCCACTAGGGTCAAGACTCAGATTTTCCTTTACGCAGAAATTTAATTTCCAGCAAACTAGAAATTGATTGTTCACTTCTAAAAATGTTCAATTAGTGTCTTGAAGTGAAATTTAATAGTTTGAAGATATGTACCTTTAGGCTCAAAACCCTTGTGAGGGGGTTTCACTTATTGTGCCAACCTACTATTGTAAGTTGAATTTGCAAACTTGTAAAATCCGTTTACAACTTTTTGAATTGCTTTAAGTCAGTATTCCTACACAAGATAGGCAATTTATACCTTCCTTTGGCCAATTATATAAGGTTGAAGTGCAACCAAAGTGAATAAACTAGCAGAAAAATATGAAATTGAGCTCAAGCTACATAATATTTTGTATAACTTGATTTTTATATTTTTATATTTCAAGTAAATGGAATTTTGGAAAAAATGTTCGAGATATTTTTGAATAAAATGGTGGTTAGTTGAGCTTTGTGTTTGCCTTGAAAATTACTTCCTGCAATGTTGAATTGTGATCATAGTGCTCCCTAAATTGGTCTTGTATTTTTGGAAGAGAAAGTGAGTTTGGAGTCTACAACTACTTGCCCTCACTCTTGTGTAAGATGATATATCGGTGTCCAAACCCAATTATGAGTGATTTTCCTGTTGAAATACCTTCATCCAATCAATCAACTATGGGCTTTATGAGAGATATTGTCCTTGAAGAAGAAATACCCTTCAAACAGACTCATTCAATTCATATGTGTGGGTTGAGCCCAATAATTAATGTGCCACAAGAGTAGATATCATATGCCTTGCTTTATTTGCCAATTTGGGCACATGGGTTTTCTTGGACTAAATTTGTGGATGACTATTGATATATCACATGCCTCATTTGACCAAGGGTCTTGCTTTTGAGCCTTACTAGTTCCCTTGATGAAGTCAACTTGGTCCTTTGACTTAACTTGAGATGCATTTTCCTCCTTTTTGTTTGGATGATTGAATTTATTGAGTAGTTTGACCTTTGTCTTCATTGACTTAGCACAAGAATCATATTTGACCTCTCAAATGGACTCATTTAATTCAAATGTGTGGGTAGAGCCAAATAATTGATGTGCCATAAGAGTAGATATCCAATGCCTTGCTTGATTTTCCAATTTGGGAAAATGGGTTTACTTTGAAAAAGAATTGTAGATGACTTTTGATATATCACATGCCTCATTTGACCAAGGATTGACCCTAATACATCCAAAAAGAGTCTTTTTGTGTCATAAAAGGAGGACCTCCACCCCCATCCGCGCTACCCTCCCACCTCCCCCCTTGACTAAGGATATTTCTTTGTTGCCTTGACATTTTCACAAAATTTACGTGTGGCATGGAAAGTACAACTTAGGTTGAGCAATCTGAGTCTTTGTTGACTTCAGAAATGTGAAATGTTGGAAAATCTGAGACTACCATGTTGATAATTGTGACATGATAATGCACCATGACCAAAATGCATACAAACTCAATAAATATGACCATGTAGGAATAACATAGGTACGCTCAAGACATGGGTTGTACTTTCCCTACAAAGTATGATCACCCCTACAAAACCAATGGTTCCTCAAACCATGAGTCCTGTTGAAATTTCTAAGTCTGGCATGTTAGAAATTCCTATTGCATTATCTAGTTTATTTCACCTACTTGTTTATTCCTTAACAAGTTATTTAACCATATAAATATTGAAAATAAACACAAAAATGTAGTCTCAACTCATATACAAATCATCAACTGAAATAATAGAAAAACACACAAGCGACATCGTTATTTTTGAACAACCATCCCCGAAAAAACCCAATGCGGGAAAACCGGTGCAGTAGTTCTAATGTTTTTATTATTATGCAGATTTCTTGAGTACAACTAGGGTGCCAAACTGGCTCACCCAACAGATATTTCTACACGGTAGTCATACCTCTTATTGAAAGCAGATATTCAGTGTCTCAGCACTAGTCTGCCCCACGAAAATCCTTCTGGCACTTCTCCAAGGCTTTGCGTCAGCCCTACTAGCCTCTGCATAGCTCTGGAACCCCCTGCGTTGGCCTCCTGCCTCTCTACGTTAGCTCTCTGGCCTTCTGCGCCAGCCACACAGGCCCCTCAGCCTTTGCGTAGTCTCTGGCTGCCTCTGTGTGGCTCCTGTTGCCTCAGTGTAGCCTCCTCAATCAATGCGTTGGCCCTCTGGCACTATCTCTTCCTCTCTGCTATGTACTCACTGCCCTTCGCTGCAACTCAGATCACTTGATCAAATTTTCTCAGCAAACCCCACTCCAAAAAATTGAACTGACTGATCAATCTTGGTGTATCTCTAACTGACCCTCAAGCCTCCTCTTATGCTTTTCCTGTTGAGTCTTCAACGGTCGACATTAAGTCCCTAAACAACGGCTAAGATTATATTTGGCTTGATCCATGTCATTTAGAACATTCTCACCCAGTTTTATATTAATACCCATTAATATTTTAATTTTCCTAAGTTTAGACTTAGGAACTCCATTAAAAATATTAATTATTTTAATATCTCTATAACCTGATGGAATTTCCCCAAACCATTTATGGGTCTTGGAGATCTCATGTGCTTTAGCCTCTCCACAATTTTTCATGGCTAGAGCACATATGATGTTGCCCCAAATCAACAAGTCCAAGAGATCCACCCCATGTCCTCCAATTCTATCCAAGATGAAAGGAGTTGAGAGTAGGTACTAGAGGGAATGGCCATGGCCAACCATAATTGGCGTAGTATACCATAACACAGAGCCTCCACATGGCCTACAAGGCTTTGACTTACATTCTTTGGGCTACAATGGTGTTTCCAAAAATGAAAAGTGAATGTGTACCCTTGTTAAAAGGGGTAACAATTGTCTCCAACTGTGAGACGCGTGCTCCACTTGGGAGGATGTGAGAACTCTATAGTCTCCATTTGTTAATTTGAAACACATCTCACAAGATTTCACATCAACTACTAGAAGGGAATAGGACATGAAGTCTTATATCTTCATGAGATGGAAATAAATCAAATGAAAGCAATTAATCTAAAATAGAAATGCATAACTAATCTAGTAAATGAGAATAACATTGCTCAATAAATGAAACCACATAAACTTAACCTTGATATAGCCTTATAGCACATACATTATTTTTTTTAGGACCTCAAGTCGAGGATCTCGTTATTTTTAGTATTATCATTATTAGATGTGATGATGATTGTCATGTGCCAAATTAATGTTATTAATGGTTGTGTTGATGATTGTAATATACCTATTTGATGATTATGTGTAATCAAGATGATGAATTCATTATATGTTGTTTTTTTTACATATTTTTAGGACTACTTCTTGATTCCAATTGGCGATTATGTTGATGATTATGTTATAATGATATTCTATCATATACAATTATATCATTGACTAATCGTATGTGCATATGTTACTAATGATTATTGAGTGTGGAAGGAGGCCACTTGGATGCACCTACATGTGATGAATCAACGACATCTGGTTTAATCATTTGTCGATTATTGATACTATAATTTAAAGTTTTAACTGATATTCTATTATGGTTACTAATGTCATGATAGTGGTTGCAAGCACATGTCAGTTTCTTGTTCAAATGACTCACACATGGGTGTAGGGTTGTATAGGGCATATGGAACTTCATGGGAGGGGTTGGGAAATGTCCCTAATTCCACCCACTAGTGCTCTCATTGTGACTTGGGTTGGAAGATATTGTGATGTCTTCACCTTGAAGCTCACGACCTCATATTAGTTTTCTCACAAGGATTTACGAGGGAGTGTGCATCAAGGCGGATTCTTTGATCCCCAACACCATTAGTCTCACCATAAAGGGAATCACAAGAGATGACAGTGGTCTTCATCGTCACATCCAATTTCCCCTCTTAATCACAGATGTCTGAAAGGTAGGCGACATGTCACCCCTGGCATCAAGAAAAATTCAGAAGGTAAATGATGGATCACACTCATGCAATATTTAAAACACATAATGTAAGTAAGAGGGTTTTGAGGAAAATTATATTAGAAGTTAAACTTTGGGGAAAGGGAGAATATATATATAACTCTTAATTATCTAAATTTTTCTAATATCAAAGGAAAAAAGTGACATAAAGTTAAAATAGAAATGTTAACTCAATAACAAATTACTCTCATGATGAAAGGGGATTATGCATGAAATTAAATAATAATAATTTAAAATTTTGAGAAATTGAATTTCATGAGAGAACCTCCACATGGCAAGAGCATAACACAAAATATCCAACTAAGATGTTAACTTGAGAAAAATTAAGGAGTAGTTGGGGGACAAAATTTGAGACCTTATTGACTTAAGTTAATTAACACAAAATATAGCGTATGACTTGGGATCAAGGGACAACTAAGAAAAAAACTAGGGAAACATATATACATGAAGGAAAATAATATTTTTATTAAGAAATTAAGAAAATAATTGTAGAAGAACTTTGGTTAGGGGCTGACACAAGGATAGATGAATAATAAAAGTATTGGAATAAAGAAAATAATTATTTTGCATGAGGTGACAAGTGTCATTATTGAAAATTCCTATAAAAAGGAGGAGCATGCTATGAGAAAGAGACATTTTACCCTACTATTAAATGACTATCCTAATGTCATTGTAAACTTAGAGTGATTATTGAGATTTGTGGTGAGTTTGGTGGAAATGGAGGTTCTATAAGTGGGAACCTCTTGAGTTTGAGGGTTCTCCTCCACTTGCTAGTGTTTTTTTCTTCCGTACAACCCCATCAGCCCAGGAGTCTGTGGGGAAGAAGAGTACCCAAGAAAAGGCTAGGAAGTCAATCAATGAGTCAAATAAGTTTAGTCAAAACACGGTTATTTCACAAGTGCACAAGAACTACATCAAGAGAGTGTGAGGAATCGGCTAAGAAAATTTTCAATTCAATCCCCATGGTGCACGGTATCCATGGTCATTTAGAAAGTTTTCTATATGTATTATTATCAGTTTTAATGTGTTATGCCCTAGGTTTTATATAGATCTTGGTATATTATTAATGCCTAGTTACTTGATTGTAGATGTTTGAAGGAATGTTTCATAATTACAAAATATTTGATTTATGGTATATGTACCTTTGATTTACTTGTATGTGTATAATCATTTATGTTGGTTGTAATCATTCAATGGATAATTTATTTTTAAAAAATTTGCATATGTGAAAATTCCTTGAACTGCAGCTACTGGAATCTAATCCCCTAATTGATTTCCAGTTTATTAATTTTCTGATTAATACCGAACAAATCACACTGCAATTATTCACAACAAGATAGATTACACTGCAGAAAAATAAAATGGAGCTGAGAAATTCATGCACATAATTAAAATAGTTCTTTTGGACCAATGTCGCCAGAGAAACCCCGAAGGAAAAATTGATGCAATAGATGAGGGTTTAATTTTATTATGCAGTAGTAAAAATTTGAGTAAAATAATTTGGATGGCTCACTAGAAATTCTCCGACAAATAATCTGGAAAAATTTATGGGAGAGAATCTTCTCCCTCTGTAAATCAACTGGCCTCTTGGCATGCTCGCACTGCCTACTGGTTGCTCGCACTGATGGCTTGTGCAAATCTAGATGGCCCCTGAAACTGCCTCCAACTAGGTTGTCTAGCCTCCCTTTGCCTCTGGAAATGACTCGCTCTTCCTTTCATGTGGTCTCCTGGTCTTCAGCAACTAAATCAATCTCTCCCTAGCACTTGCACTGGGTTTCTGGC
Source organism: Pinus tabuliformis (assembly GCA_031772625.1). Lineage (NCBI taxonomy): Eukaryota > Viridiplantae > Streptophyta > Pinopsida > Pinales > Pinaceae > Pinus > Pinus tabuliformis. The sequence continues at coordinate 696,334,316 of CM062814.1, read as the reverse complement.
TCACTCGCACTTCTTGTATGGATTTTCTGCAGAACAATTCAGCCTCCCTTTTTCCTGCCTCTTCGGCACTGGAAATATGTTGGGAAATACCTACAGAATTCTCTTTGTTGCTCCCTTAATCATTAATTCTCCTCCACTGGCTCGAATTCTTCCCTCAATGAATCACTGTGCACTGGGAAATTCTCATTGTCTGGATATTTCACTCCCTCTCTTGTGTCTCTCCTCATCCCATCAATTTTCTCTTCTAATCTCTCTCAGGAGCTTCAATGACAATGATTAAATCCTCATCAATGGATAAGATTTTCAAGACTCGATCCATGAAATTCTCTAGAGCCTTCTCGATCACACTCAATTAATTCCCTTTAATTAATCGATTTCCCTAAGTTAACTTAGGCATTCCTTAATTATCAATCAATTAATTTAATTGAGTGGTCTCAAGGTGTTTTCTCCCGAAACATTTTTTGGGATTTGGAGATCTCGTGTTCCTTAGCCTCTTAGACACAAATCGAGACTAGAACACGTCTGATGCTACAAAAACTAATAACATCCACTACTAGTTATTATTTTTATAAATTTGTGACCCATGGACTTTTGTTGGCGTCCATTTTGCAAGAAATATTTCCTGGGTCAAGAAGGCTACAATTAAATGGTCATCTTTAAAGTGGACCAGGGATGAACAGGAATTGAAGGATGTTGAGATAGAGTTAGAGCAACTAAGGAACTCTGAGGATGGGGGGTTCCTTAGTGTTGACACAAAGACCAGACTTCTCTAGCTCGAGAATAAGAAAAGGAAACTTTTGGAATACAAGGAGGCGACATGGAAGTTAAAAAGCAAAGCTATTTGGCTAGGCACAAGGGATGAAAATACCAAATCCTTCCAAAACTATGCTATAGGAAGGAAAATGGATAAAACAATCTAAACGTTAGAAAACTAGGAAGGTGGCTTTGCCTCTTCTTTTGAGGAGTTGGAGATCCTAAGGAAACATCATTTTGGCACCCTTTTCAAAGCTGAGGAAGATGCCTCCATAACATGGGTTATTAGAGTAGCTCAATTGTTTCCCAAATTTTTTAAGGAAGACAATCACAATTTAATGGAGGAAATATTAGATGCAAAACTCCATGAGGTTTTACACATATTTCAGAAGGATAAGAGCCCAGGGTCTAATGGATGGCCCAAAGTTTTTTTGGACCACTGTGATTTTTTAGGGAATGATTTGCTAAAGGTGGTAGAGTCTAGACAATAAGGGAAAGTGCTAACCTCTTTAAACTCAACCTTCATAGCTATGATCCCAAAGGTGGACAACCTTTCTAACTTTAATGAACTCCTACTAATTTCTCCTTGCAATTGCATTTACAAGATTACTGCCAAAGTTATTGTTCAACAGTTGAAACCCATTTTCTCCAAAGTTATCTCAAAAGAACAATTTGGTTTCTTGGAAAGATGTGAAATCCATGAGGCCATTAGAGTGGCTTGGGAAGGTCTACACAACCTTAAAACAAGGAAATTAAGGGTGTTGATCTAAAGATTGATCTTTCAAAATCCAATGACTGGGTCAACTGAATTTATCTTCATCGAATATTAACTTATTTTGGCTTTGAAATGCCTTTCATTACTTGGGTTATGAGTTGTCTCACGACAACTTCCTTTGTAGTTTTGATTAACAGTTATTTGTATCCCTTTTTCCACGCCCAAAAGGGACTATGGCAAGGATGTCATCTCTCCCTTCTTTTATTCCTGGGTGTAGCTGAAGGGCTCAGTCATCTACTGACTAATGTGAATCAGAGAGAGGTATACATAGGAATAGTGGTGGTAGAAAATCTCATTTTGTCACGTCTATTGTTCGTAGCTGAAATTCTAATTTTCTATGATGGATCTTGAAGAGCTATAGAATTTCTTCAAAAATACTTATCCCTCTTTCAGATGGCCATCGACATGGAAATAAATTCCACAAAATCGACATTGCCTAGCCACCTTCTCGAAGATCTAGAGATCCAGCTTGTATAATCCATATTTTGTTTACTCCGATTCCATTTGATGATGGGCTCAAATATTTGGATTTCCTATTAAAACCAAATGCCTACAAGAACGAGGATTGGTTCTGGCTCCTAGCTAAATTGGAAAAATGACTAAAACATGGAGTGTGAGATGGATTTCCCATGCATAAGGACTTATATTGATTAAATCAATGCTAGAAGTAATATCATACTATTGGATGGCTCTCACTTGGATCCCAAAAGGAATTTTTAAAAAGATGAGGAAGGTATGCTTAAGATTCCTATGGGCAAGCTCTCGGGATCATTTTCTTATGCCCTAGATAAGATGGGATAAAATAGTGGTCCCAAAAGCTTGGGGTGTGTTATCACTCCGTAAATCCCTTAAGGCTGAAGAAAGGAATCCCAGAGGTAACCACAAACCACTTGCAGGTTAAGGTCCAGACACCCTAACCTTGGAGAGGGCTCTCTCGTTGGATCAACTATAAATCCAAAAGGATGATAGGATATGGATTTTAGACTGGTTATTAAGCTCAAAGGAAAATGATATAAGATTTGATGAAATTATTGGGAGTGAGAGTCACTAAAGTATAGGATAATAGCATTAGGGCATGCATGAGCCATCTAGATAACAGAGGCAAGGTAGGAACATATCTCAAGTCATTTGTCGGTTGTAGTTTAGTGAAGAATAGGGGAAACACATAAATATTTAGTTAAATGTAACAGAGCATATGATTATGAATTCCGCTACACAACTTCTAACCAAATATTCAGAAGAAACATGACATAGCAATAAATAATTCTATCATGTATTAGATCCATAGTTATCCTGAGCATACAAAGATGAATTCAAGACAACAATTTCAGAAATGGATATTAATTAAACACAAGGAAAACACAGACTTAAGACCACACACCACAAGAATCTCTGAAACTAATAGCAAATTTTGCTCTGAGCTTTAAAAATATTTACATACAATGCCTCTTCCTCTCAACAATTCTCCATCCTCTCTATTACATTGTAGGTTTAGCATTTTATATTATTTTGGCCAAGGGCCAGATACATTGCATTTTATCCAGCTAAGTGGATCAAAAGGTGTGTTTATCATTGTTTCAAACAGAAATAGAAAGATTCAGGTAAATTACAGAAACAACATCATTTCATCCTCATCTGCTCATAGTCCTCTGGAATGCCCCGAATTGCCTACTATGATGCCAAAAATCCTCCTGATGCCTTATTAGGTCACCTCTGATCAATAAAAACCATAAGACATGGTGAAGTATAAAATCATGACTGTGGAAAGGATCTTAAGTTGTAAAACCAGTGAGCAGTAACCATAGGCTAATGTATTTTGGGGTTAAGCCCTTTAGCTATGGACAAGGGGGCGATTCTTTGTAGTATTATGATATAACAATGGTTCCGCCACATATAACATGGGACCACATATATATGCACCTTGTGCCAATAGCTCATGGCTCTTTGAGTTCTCTATGACCATTAAGATAGCCCCCACATCAGGGCCCCTCTCTCGGAGGTTTCCAATCAGTGATATACTTTGGTGTACAACATGAAAACTTCTTCAATCACCTTTTCTACTTAGTGCTTGGTCCTTTGGCTCCTCACATGACTATAGGGCAGCCCCCTAATTGGAGGTTTCACTCTGATGCACAATATGCCTCAACCTCTGATCGTCAATCTATGATGTCATCACTGCCATGTGTCACCCTATTAGTGGTGACACGTGTCACCCATTTTTGGCCCCTTATGACCCTTGAAAATATCGAATCCACCTACCACGTGTGCACCGTACCGCCACATCATTGCTGACGTCATATGCCCAGTGGCATAATTGAAACCAACTGTTGTATGCCATGTGTACTCTATCGGATCCAATCTTTGTTTGATGTGTGTCCTTTATCAGATCCAATCGTTGTGCGACACACGTCCCTTTGGGAGGAGAGAGAAAAGGTCCTAACTTCTATGTTTTTTTGAACAATTCCTCTGTTAAAATTTTTCATGTGCTCCCAGAAATTTACCACTGGAGGCCTATTTTATCGCAATCCCGACGATTTCAAAACTTGACCACCCTGCCTCCATTGTGAATCGTCGATCGTCGATGTGCGAATGAGCCCCGGACCTTGCTTGTCTCCTGATTGCGATGAACCTCTGGGATGCGGGATGCAGGGTACTTGGGACCTCTGATCACCGATATAGCCATGCACCTTCGAACTGCGGGATGCGAGATTTTGGGACCCATACTTAGCCATTTTCCCTCTGTTTTCTGGTTTTGAAAGGGGAACTTCAAACTGCTATAACTTTTGATTTCGGGGTCCTTTTGGGGAGTTCTATATACCGTTGGAAAGTTTCTTCAGAGAAATTTCCAATGGAAAGGGTCCAATGAAGCTCTGAGTCCTTCCGATATTTGAAAAATGACCTCAAATTTCCCTGTCTAGACCACAAGACCTCAAGGACTAAATGACCCCTTGGACAAGCAAACCTTTAGGCTATGACACCTAGTGATTCATAGGCTGAATTGACCACAATGAATAATGAGAGGCTAATACCATTGATTCCTATTATAGGACTCTAACATTGGTTCTAATGGGGATGGAAGCCTCCTTGTGAGGTGCCAAGAACAAAAAGCAGACTAGTGGCCTAACCATTGGGCAATGGAGTCAAAACTACAAACTGACTAACTGCAAACTGACTGAAAAAATTACATAACTATAAACTTTAAAAGAAATAAGAAAATTTGACAGCACATCACTGAAGTCTTAGGGCCTTCTCCTCGGGCTTCAAACCTCAATGAGAGTTGTCTATTACTGTTGAGAATATATACACTAGGTGATCTCCTCCTCCCATTGTAACTAGTCAAGAAAATGGCTACTTGATTGAGTTATGCTCACAGTTCCCATGAGAAGGTAGAAGAAGGAAAAGGTTGGCAACCCAAAATTCAACTGATCTTGAAAAATAACATTATTAAAGAGTACAAGCTCCCATAAATCCTGCAACATACTGACCATGGGATAATAAAACTCTTCTTTTGCAGGCTCCAAGAGACCAGCAAAAGAATCCTTAAAAACATAACTAGTTACCTCCACTTGAACACTTTGTTCATCAATTTTGCTCTCTTCAACTAAGGTAACCAGATCCATAGCAGTAATATGCACATCTCTAGGGTCTGGAACAACTTTCTCTTCTTCAACAGATTCTTCAATTTTTGAACCTCGAGGTAGATCTTCAAGTGCAAGAGGCTCTAAAACAACCCCTTCTCTTTCACTGATCTCCTCTTCTTGATCTAGCTCAGTCTACTGAATTTCTTCATTAATCTTTGTCTGATCAGTTTCACCTTCAACTACAAAAACTGTTACCCATTGGGAATCTTCAAGAATACTTGGGTAACAAACCTCTTATGTTTCTTCCTGAGGAAAAGACAACTCAAGCAAGGCTTCTTCAATTTCATCTATCATTACATCTTGATCATATATGTCAATTCCCATGAACTGAAACAGGTCATCTAATTTTCCACAAAATCTTTCTATTAGCACTATAGAAGGATAAATCTATTTAAAATTTGTACAAAATGATGAATAGAAATCCATCAGAGAAAATATACTTGCAGCTGGAAAACCTTCATAACATGATCTGGCTTTATCCTCTAAGGTTGTCATGAACATTTTCATCAATGAATCCTCATGAAAATGAACTTCAAGTCTACGTACATGCATGTGGAATTTAATTAAATGCAGAGCAACATCTTCTCCCTTTCCATCTCTGAATATTGGGAGATAGGTTAACCAATTAACAAGAGGCATAGGATTTGGAAAACCAGGAATACAAGATCTATCCATAGGAGAATACCTGATATTCGTTCTTGCAAAACCCATTTTGAAAACAATCACCAGTAATTCTACAAACTACTGACCTTTAACCAATGAAGACATTGTGAACGTTTGATATTCTGGATCCTTTGAAAACAGAGTCGCCAAATGAATGATTCATCCTTTCTATGTTTGACTATTGTCCACCATCAACAATCAGATTTGCAACTTCGATAATCTTCCTTGGGGAAAATTAAGAATTTTGTTTTCTCCTTGACAACGGTGTCAGAATGTTATCAGTGTATAAATCCCTTAAGGCTAAGGAAAGGAATCCTAGAGGTAACCACAAACCACTTGAAGTTTAAGGTCCAATCCCCCTAACCTTGGAGAGGGCTCTCTCGTTGGATCAACTATCAATCCAAAAGGATGATAGGATATGGATTTTAGACTGGTTATTAAGCTCAAAGGCAAATGATATAAGATTTGATGAAATTGTTGGGAGTGAGAGTCACTGAAGTATAGGATAATAGCACATCAGGGCATGCATGAGCCATCTAGATAACAAAGGCAAGGTAGGCACATATCTCAAGTCATTTTTGGTTGTAGTATAGCGAAGAATAAGGGAAACACATAAATATTTAGTTAAATGTAACAGAGCATATGATTATGAATTCTGCTACACAACTTCTAACCAAATATTCAGAAGAAACATGACATAGCAATAAAGAATTCTATCATGTATTAGATGCACAGTTATCCTGAGCATACAAATATTAATTCAAGACAGCAGTTTCAGAAATGGATATTAATTAAATGCAACGAAAAGACAGACTTAAGACCACACACCACATGAATCTCTTAAACTAATAACAAAGTATGCTCTGAGCTTTAAAACTATTTACATACAGTGCCTCTTCTTCTCAACAATTCTCCATCCTCTCTATTACATTGTAGGTTTAGCCTTTTATATTATTTTGGACAATGGCTAGATACATTGCCCTTTATCTAGCTAAGTGGATCAATGGGTGTGTTTATCATTGTTTCAAACAGAAACAACAAGATTCTGGTAAATTATAGAAACAACATCATTTCATCCTCATCTGATCGTAGTCCTCTGAAATGTACCGAATTTCCTGCTATGATGCCAAAAATCCTCCTGATGCCTTATTAGGCCACCTCCGATCAATCAACACCATAAGACATGGTGGAGTATAAAATCATGACTATGGAAAGGATCTTAAGTTGTAAAACCAATGAGCAGTAACCATAAGCTAATGTTTTTTGGGGTTAAGCCCTTTAGCTTGGGACAAGGGGCCGATTCTTTGTAATATTATGATATAACAACAATTCCACCACATATGACATGGGACCACATATATATGCACCTGGGCCTACACTTTGTGCTGATAGCTCCTGGCTCTTTGAGTTCTCTGTGACTGTTATGCTAGCCCCTACAACGGGGCCCCTCTCCCGGACATTTCCAATTGGTGATATACTTTGGTGTACAACATCCCAACTTTGTAGATCACCTTTTCTACATAGTGCCTAGTCCTTTGGCTCCTCAAGTGACTGTTGTTGAAAATGGCAACAAGAAATGCTAAAAATAGCACTGCTATAAATAGCAGTTTGGGTACCAGTGTTGGACATAGCAGCAAGGAATGAAAAATGGAAGTGCTATAAATAACATTGCTATTTTTAGCAATTCAGGATAGATTCCTACTTTAGTCAGTCCCTAAACTAAAATAGTGAAGTAAAATTCAAATTTGATCTTAGTAGCTGTTTGTAAAATAATTAATTAATTCATCTTGAGTTAATTAGTTAAGGAAATCAAACATGAAGTCTATGTGGGGACATGCAACAGTTTCTCCATTAATTGAGGAATTTATCCATCAGTTAAAGAGATAAGGATGAGTTGTAATATTGTGTTGTAATTAGCTGGCTCAATCAACTAAGTCAAGTCCAGTTAGATTAATTCAAACATTTTGTTGAATTAATTGTGAGTTCAGTTAGTTAATGCTTGCGTGCATGTAACTGTTGTACTTCAGATAACTGAATATTCTCTCATAAATAACTCATGCATGTCAGTTTAGTCAGAGACTCAGTTGAGATCAGAGGAGGGATAGTGTACTATCAGTTGGATGAATTTTTCCTATAAAGGAAACTCATCCATGCAGAAGGATTCATCTCCTTCAGGTTTGTGTAGTTATTTCTGAGCCAAGTGAGCTGTGTGAGGTGGGAATTCACACAAGTGGAAGCATTGGAACCCAGGAAAAACTGCACAAGGAAATAGGAGGCTTGGAGGGCAGAGGAGAAGGTTTGTGAGAAGCCTTTGACTGTCTATGAGTAGCATTGTTTGATTGCAGAGAGAGCAGGATAGCTTGAGAGTTGATTATTTTTGTAACTTGAACAAGATTCCCACTTGTATGATAATACAGAGATTGGGGTTTTAGGCTGAGGCTTTCCTCGAGTTATTTCTTTTATGTTATGTGTGATTGATTTCTCATTCTCAGTTATATGTGTTCTCTTGATCTTGCTCAATTCGATTAAGCTTCCACAAAGTGTTGTAGAAGTAGATCTTGTATTTTGCTTTAGTCTATTGCATAATCTATTGATTTACAGTGGGAATTTCTACATGGTACCGGAGCAAAGGTGATCAAAGCGGAGAACAATATACTAGAGGAGATTTTGAAGTTTTGAGTTTTGGCCGCGAGCTTTTCAGAGTAGATATGAAAATTTTTGTGCAAAATTTGCAGAAACAAATAGCAGATCTGGATTCCTTATAGAAAAATACCCAAATTCAAAAAAAAAATCGGCTGAATCGGAGTTCATATGAGGGAGATATCGCTGATTTAAAATCAGCTCTTTTTCCAGGAAATTTCGTGACTGCGAGAAAGATGAAACAGATTGGTGTGCTAGCTAAAAACCTGTATGCACTTTAGGTACAAGATGCATGCAAAGCCTTGAGGAGCAAGGCAAAGGTTAGATACTTGGTGGTTGAGAGGGATAGTAAATTACCTCTCAAAATGCAGCGCCAGAAGAAGTCTCAGACAATTGTTGAGGAGCCACAATTGGTGAAGCAGCTTCAGGAGGTTGTGGAGCAGCCACAACTAGAGAAGCTAAGAGGAGATTGAGTGGAGACATCCATTCATCCAGAGACCTCTAGTAGGGGAAATTTCGAGCTAAGTGGGTAGAGGGATCACATGCAGCCATACCTCCAAGTGGGAGGTGGGGCGATGTGGAGTGATCGTCCCACGAAGGTTGAAATAGGGGTTGGATCCTTGAGGTACCAAACCTTTTGGATTCAACCTTGCTACGGGAGCCCCGACAAGGAGTAGCAGGACTGGCTGAGTGGGTAGATACAGATGCGGATGGAGCGGCAGAGAGAGCTATAGTGCAGGAGTCCCAACACTGTGTAGAGCTAGCAGGCTACAGTAATGTGAGAGGCACAGGAGTGTTGCACCAGTGCAGGATGGCACAGAGAGGTGTGCAACGGTGCGAGATGCATGGAGTGTTGCAGCAGCTCAGAGGTCAGAGAGGGAGCACTTGTCAGCAGCAGAGGGAGTTTCAGCATCAAAGTATGTTTCTAGCCCAACAGAGAGGTCAATTGGGAGTTTTTTTGTTTCTAGAGTTGCTGGAGCAACCACACTTGGGAGAAGTGTTGCATGCAGAACATTCCAAAGGTTCAGGATCAGGTTTGAGTTGAATGCCTTTCTTGTTGAGAGGGAGTGCTGAAAATGGCAACAAGAAGTGCTAAAATAGAAGTGCTAAAAATAGCATTGCTATAAATAGCAATTCGGGTACCAGTGTTGGACATAGCAGCAAAGAATGAAAAATGGAAGTGTTATAAATAGCATTGCTATTTTTAGCAGTTCGGGATAGATTCCTACTTTAGTCTGTCCCTAAACTAAAATAATGAAGTAAAATTCAAATTTGATCTTAGCAGTTGTTTGTAAAATAATTAATTAATTCATCTTGAGTTAATTAGTTAAGGAAAATCAAACATGAAGTCTCTGTGGGGACATGCAACAGTTTCTCCATTAATTGAGGAATTTATCCATCAGTTAAAGAGATAAGGATGAGTTGTAATATTGGGTTGTAATTAGTTGGCTCAGTCAACTGAGTCAAGTCCAATTAGATTAATTCAAACAGTTTGTTGAATTAATTGTGAGTTTAGTTAGTTAATGTTTGCATGCATGTAACTACTGCACTTTAGATAACTGAATATTCTCTCATAAATAACTCATGCATGTCAGTTCAGTCAGAGACCCAGTTGAGATCAGAGGAGGGACAGTGTACTATCAGTTGGATGAATTTTCCCTATAAAAAAAACTCATCCATGCAGAAGGATTCATCTCCTTTAGGTTTGTGCAGTTATTTCTAAGCCAAGTGAGCTGTGTGAGGTGGGAATTCACACAAGTGGAAGCACTAGACACCAGGAAAAACTGCGCAAGGAAATAGAAGGCTTGGAGGGCAGAGGAGAAGGTTTGTGAGAAGCCTTTTACTATCTATGAGCAGCATTGTTTGATTGCAGAGAGAGCAGGATAGCTTGAGAGCTGGTTATTTTTGTAACTTGAGCAAGATTTCCACTTGTATGATAATACAGAGATTGGGGTTTTAGGTTGAGGCTTTCCCCAGGTTATTTCTTCTATGTTATGTGTGATTGATTTCTCATTCTCAGTTATATGTGTTCTCTTGATCTTGCTCAATTCAATTAAGCTTATGTAAAGTGTTGTAGAAGTAGATCTTGTATTTTGCTTTAGTCTATTGCATAATCTGTTGATCTACAGTGGGAATTTCTACATGGTACCGGAGCAAAGGTGATCAAAGCGGAGAACAATATACTAGAGGAGATTTCAAAGTTTTGAGTTTTGGGCCGCGAGTTTTCAGAGAAAATATGAAAATTTGTGTGCAAAATTTTCAGAAACAAATAGCAGATCTGGATTCCTTGCGAAAAAATACCCAAATTCAAAAAAAAAGAAGTCGGCTGAATTGGAGTTTGGATGAGGGAGATGTCATTGATTTAAAATCAGCTCTTTTTCCAAGAAATTTCGTGACGGCGGGAAAGATGAAACAGATTGGTGTGCTAGCCAAGAACCTGCATGCACTTGAGGTAAAAGATGCATGCAAAGCCTTGAGGAGCAAGGCAAAGGTTAGATACTTGGTGGTTGAGAGGGAGTGTAAATTACCTCTCAACATGCAACACTAGAAGAAGTCTTAGACAATTGTGGAGGAGTAACAATTGGTGAAGCAAATTCAGGGGGTTGTGGAGCAGCGACAACTAGATAAGCTGAGAGGAGATCGAGTGGAGGCATCCATTCATCCAAAGACCTCCAATAGGGGGAAATTTCGAGCCAAGTGGGCAGAGGGATCACATGCAGCCATACCTCCAGGTGGGAGGTGGGGCGATGTGGAGTGATCATCCCACGAAGGTTGAAATAGGGGTTGGATCCTTGAGGTACCCAACCTTTTGGATTCAACTTTGCTACGAGAGCCCCGATGAGGAGTAGCAAGACTAGTTGAGTGGGTAGAGACAAATGCGGATGGAGCGACAGAGAGAGCTACAGTGCAGGAGTCCCAGGACCGTGTAGAGCTAACAGGCTGGAGCAATGCAAGAGGCACAAGAATGTTGCACCAGTGCAGGATGGCATAAAGAGGTGTGTAATGGTGTGAGATGCATGGAGTGTTGCAGCAGCTCAGAGGTCAAAGAGGGAGCACTTGTCAGTGGCAAAGGGAGCTTCAGCATCAGAGTAAATTTCTAGCCCAACGGAGAGGTCAATTGGGAGTTTTTTTTTGTTTTTGGAGTTGCAGGAGCAACCACACCTGGGAGAAGTGTTTTCATGCAGAACATTCCAAAGGTTCAGGATTAGGTTCGAGTTGAATTCCTTTCTTGTTTAGAGGGAGTGTTGAAAATGGCAACAAGAAATGCTAAAAATAGAAGTGATAAAAATATCACTACTATAAATAGCAATTCGGGTACCAGTGTTGGACATAGCAGCAAGGAATGAAAAATGGAAGTGCTATAAATAGCATTGCTATTTTTAGCAGTTCGGCATAGATTCCTACTTTAGTCAATCCCTAAACTAAAATAGTGAAGTAAAATTCGAATTTGATCTTAGTAGTTGTTTGTAAAATAATTAATTAATTCATCTTGAGTTAATTAGTTAAGGAAAATCAAACATGATGTCTATGTGGGGACATGCAACCGTTTCTCCATTAATTGAGGAATTTATCCATCAGTTAAAGAGATAAGGATGAATTGTAATATTGAGTTGTAATTAGTTGGCTCAGTTAACTGAGTCAAGTCCAGTTAGATTAATTCAAACAGTTTGTTGAATTAATTGTGAGTTCATTTAATTAATGCTTGCATGCATGTAACTGCTGCACTTTAGATAACTAAATATTCTTTCATAAATAACTCATGCATGTCAGTTCCGTCGAAGACCCAGTTGAGATCAGAGGAGGGACAGTGTAGTATCAGTTGGATGAATTTTTCCTATAAAGGAAATTCATCCATGCAGAAGGATTCATCTCCTTCAGGTTTGTGCAGTTATTTCTTAGCCAAGTGAGTTGTGTGAGGTGGGAATTCACACAAGTGGAAGCACTGGATCCCAGGAAAAACTGCGCAAGGAAATAGGAGGCTTGGAGGGTAGAGGAGAAGGTTTGTGAGAAGCCTTTGACTATCTATGAGCAGCATTGTTTGGTTGTAGAGAGAGCAAGATAGCTTGAGAGCTGATTCTTTTTGTAACTTGAACAAGATTTCCACTTGTATGGTAGTACAGAGATTGGGGTTTTATGCTGAGGCTTTCCCCGTGTTATTTCTTATGTGTTATGTGTGATTGATTTCTCATTCTCAGTTATATGTGTTCTCTTGATCTTGCTCAATCGATTAAGCTTCCGCAAAGTGTTGTAGAAGTAGATCTTGTATTTTGCTTTAGTCTATTGCATAATCTGTTGATCTACAGTGTGAATTTCTACATGGTATCGGAGCAAAGGTGATCAAAGCAGAGAACAATATAATAGAGGATATTTCGAAGTTTTGAGTTTTGGGCCGCGAGATTTCAGAGCAGATATGAAAATTTTTCAGAAAAAAATAAAAAATAAAAATAAAAATAAATAAATAAATAGCAGATCTGAATTCCTTGCGGAAAAATACCCAAATTCAAAAAAAAAAAAAATTGGCTGAATCAGAGTTCGGATGAGGGAGATATCATTGATTTAAAATCAGCTCTTTTTCTAGGAAATTTCATGACAGCGGGAAAGATGAAACAGATTGGTGTGCTAGCCAAGAACCTATATGCACTTAATGTACAAGATGCATGCAAAGCCTTGAGGAGCAAGGCAAAGGTTAGATACTTGGTGGTTGAGAGGAAGAGTAAATTACCTCTCAACATGCTGCGCCAGAAGAAGTCTCGGACAATTGTGGAGGAGCCATAATTGGTGAAGAAGCTTCACGAGGTTGTGGAGCAGCCACAACTAGAGAAGCTGAGAGAAGATCGAGTGGAGGAATCCATGCAACTAGAGACCTCCAGTGGGGGGAAATTTCAAGCCAAGTGGGCAGAGGGATCACATGCAGCCATACCTCCAGGTGGGAGGTGGGGCGATGTGGAGTGATCATCCCATGAAAGTTGAAATAGGGGTTGGATCCTTGAGGTACCCAACCTTTTGGATTCGACTTTGCTACGCGAGCCCCGATGAGGAGTAGCAAGACTAGCTGAGTGGGTAGAGACAGATGCGGATGGAGCGGCAGAGAGAGCTATAGTGCAGGAGTCTCAGGACTATGTAGAGCCAGCAGGCTGCAGCAATGCGAGAGGCACAGGAGTGTTGCACTACTACAGGATGGCACATAGAGGTGTGAAATGGTGCGAGATGCATGGAGTGTTGCAGCAGCTCAGAGGTCAGAGAGGGAGCACTTGTTAGTGGCAGAGGGAGCTTCAGCATCAGAGTATGTTTCTAGCCCAATAGAGAGGTCAGTTGGGAGTTTTTTTTGTTTCTAGAGTTGCTGGAGCAACCACACTTGGGAGAAGTGTTGCATGCAGAACATTCCAAAGGTTCAGGATCAGGTTCGAGTTGAATGCCTTTCTTGTTGAGAGGGAGTGTTGAAAATGGCAACAAGAAATGCTAAAAATAGAAGTGCTAAAAATAGCACTGCTATAAATAGCAGTTCGGGTACCAGTGTTGGACATAGCAGCAAGGAATGAAAAATGGAAGTGCTATAAATAGCATTTTTATTTTTAGCAGTTCGGCATAGATTCCTACTTTAGTCAGTCCCTAAACTAAAATAGTGAAGTAAAATTCGAATTTGATCTTAGCAGTTGTTTGTAAAATAATTAATTAATTCATCTTGAGTTAATTAGTTAAGGAAAATCAAACATGAAGTCTATGTGGGGACATGCAACAGTTTCTCCATTAATTAAGGAATTTATCTATCAGTTAAAGAGATAAGGATGAGTTGTAATATTGAGTTGTAATTAGTTGGCTCAGTTAACTGAGTCAAGTCCAGTTAGATTAATTCAAACATTTTGTTGAATTAATTGTGAGTTCAGTTAGTTAATTCTTGCATGCATGTAACTGTTGCACTTCAGATAACTAAATATTCTCTCATAAATAACTCATGCATGTCAGTTCAGTTGGAGACCTAGTTGAGATCAGAGGAGGGATAGTGTACTATCAGTTGGATGAATTTTTCCTATAGAGGAAACTCATCCATGCGGAAGGATTCATCTCTTTCAGGTTTGTGCAGTTATTTCTGAGCCAAGTGAGTTGTGTGAGTTGGGAATTCACACAAGTGGAAGCACTAGACCCCATGAAAAACTGCGCAAGGAGATAGGAGGCTTGAAGGGCAGAGGAGAAGGTTTGTGAGAAGCCCTTGACTGTCTATGAGTAGCATTGTTTTATTGCAGAGAGAGCTGGATAGCTTGAGAGCTGATTCTTTTTGTAACTTGAACAAGGTTTCCACTTGTATGATAATACAAAGATTGGGGTTTTAGGCTGAGGCTTTCATCGGGTTATTTCCTTTGTCTTATGTGTGATTGATTTCTCATTCTCAATTATATGTGTTCTCTTGATCTTGCTCAATTCAATTAAGCTTCCGCAAAGTGTTGTAGAAGTAGATCTTGTGTTTTGCTTTAGTCTATTGCATAATCTGTTGATCTACAGTGGGAATTTCTACAACTGAAGCCCAACCCCCCAATCGGAGGTTTCACTTTGATGCACAACACACCTCAACCTTTGATCGTTGGTTTGTGACATCATCACTGCCACATGTCACCCTGTGAGTGGTGACTCATGTCACCCTTTTTTTGGCCCCTTTTGACCCTTGAAAATGTTGAATCCACCAGCCATGTGTACACCGTACCACCACGTCATTAATGAATTCATATGCCACGTGGCATAATCAAAACCTATCGTTGTCTGCCATGTGTACTCTATCAAATCAATCTCTGTTTGTCATGTGTCCTTTATCAGATCCAATCGTTGTGTGACACACATCCCTTTGGGAGGAGAGAGAAAAGGCCTGACCTTCTCTGTTTTCATGAATAATTCCTTTGTTAAAAAATTTCCTGTGCTCTTGGAAATTTACCACTGGAGGCCTATTTTATCGCAATCCCAGTGATTTCAAGATGTGACCACCTTGCCTCCATTGCGAATCGTCGATCGTCGATGTGCAAATGAGCCTCGAACCTTACTTGTTTCCTGGTTGCAATGAACCTCTGAGATGTGGGATGCAGTGTACTTGGGATCTCTGATCGCCGATATAGCCATGCACCTCCGAACTGCGGGATGCGAGATTTTGGGACCCATATGTAGGCATTTCCCTCTATTTTTTGGTTTTGAAAGGGGAACTTCAAACTGCTATAACTTTTGATTCTGGGGTCATTTTGGGGAGTTCTATATACCGTTGGAAAGTTGCTTCAAATCACTTTCCAATGGAAAGGATCGAATGAAGCTTTGATTCCTTCCGATATTTGAAAAATGACCTCAAATTTCCCTGTCTAGACCACAAGATCTTAAGGACTAAATAACCCCTTGGACAAGCAAACCTTTAAGCTATGACACCTAGTGATTCATAGGCTGGATTGACCACAATGAATAGTGAAAGGCTAATACCACTGGTTCCTATTATATGACTCTAACAGGGTGGATGAGGCCCTAAAAATCTGCCCCATTTTTTCCAAATCATTGGTAGAAAAGGTAGGATGGTGCCTCTAATATACACATAGTCTATGGACAACAATGGTTCACTCGAAATACGTCTACCCATACTCAATTAAGGATTGGGTGAGACTTCCAAATAAAGGTAGCCCTAAGATGTTTGTAATTTGGAAAGCAGTGCTTGCCTCTTTCCTTTAATTGAAGATGGTTTTTCGTGGAGGGTTGGAAATGCCCAGACATTGAGAGTGGGTATTGACTCCTAATCAAACGGTGGGAATGAATATCAACTGCCTCAATGGTTAGTAAATTATTTAAACAAGAATGGCACCTTCACCTTAAACCTAGTTGTCAATTAGGAGACTATGGCCCTCTAGGCACAAGGATGGATTTCAATCGAACAACTCATGATAAGGGAAGACCTTGTTGAGGCATTAAGGGCTTATGTAGGGACCATTTCTATGTACGCAAATTACTTCTTTTTTTAAATATATATACACCCAAAAAAAACAGCACGCTATACTAACACATAAATTATTATATGCAGGGTGCCATGCTAACATGTTATTAGCAAATAATTTGTGGGTTTTAAGTTATTGAATTGCAAGTAATAAGAAAATGAAGGTTTCCTTTTTAAAATAACCATCCATTGAATAATGAAAACCCACATGAGAATCATATAATAATTAAAGGCACATACACCAATAGTCCATAAATTTACAAATATACATCATATCCTTAACTTTTACAGTCTGATAATTATTTACAACAAACAAGCATGTAGGATAAGTTTTCAAAAACTAATGATACCGTGCACCCAGGGAAATGGAATCTTGATCTCAAGTTCATTGATTCTTGCACTCCCTTGATGTAGTCCTTGTACATGTGTGGAGATATTTGTGTCTCGACTGAACGTTGCCGACTCACTAGTTGACCTCCTAGCCTAATCCTTGGGTACTCTTCTTTTCCACAAACCCCTGAGTTTCAATGGAACTGTAAGGTAGAGGAAGAACTCTAGCAAGTGGAGGAGAGCACTCTGTCTCAAGAGTTCCCACTCCAAGAGCCTCCACTTTACCAAATTCACTATAGAACTTAGTAGTCACTCTCTCAATAACATTAGGAAAGTTATCCCATAGTGAAACAAAAATTCGTTTCTCTCATAACTTACTCCTTCTTTTATAGGAGGCTTCATAGAAGACACTTGTTACTTCATGCAACAACAATTACTTTTGTTAATTCAATAATTTGATTATTCACCTATCCATGTATCAACCTCTCACCAAGTATTTCCTAAAATTATTTACTTAATTTCTTATTAAAAAACATATTTTCCCTCACCTCAACATGGTCCCTATTTTCTCTCTTAGTTTTCCATTGATCCCCCTTTTATACTCCTTATTTGGTGTTCATTATAGAAGTCAACTGGTATATCTCAGATTTTGTTCCCCAAGTACACCCTAGTTTATCTCAAGTTGGAATCTTGGATGGATATCTTGTGTTGTGTCACTGCCACATGGAGGTTCTTTCATGAAAATAAATATTTCTAGTTTTAAATTATTACTGTTTAATTTCAAACACCACCATCTTTTCTTAATGAGGTTAAACTATCATTGGATTAATGTTTTCTAATGAACTCTATGTTCCCTTCCCCTTATGTTATTAGAACACATACATAATTCTGGAGTTATTTTAATGTATATTTAATATTTTCCAATGTGAAGAGGGAAAAGTTACTCATTTGGTCCAGTTTTTATAGCTCTTCCTATTCTCTCTTTTTCCAAGGTTTACTCTTGATTTAGTTAATTTGATTCTAAACACTCACTACATTATGTGAATTAGTGCTCATCTTTGTATGGTCATCAATCCTTAATTATATTTCAGTTTTTTCTTCCTAATGCCAAGGGTGTCAAGTAGGTTATGCCCTTCAAGAATTTTATTTTGAAGTTCTGAGGGTACCATGTCAGTTTCCTTTTAGGAATATTATGACTACGAAGGGAAAAACTGAGCACAACAACGGAGACCACTAACATCTCATATGTCGTCTTCTATAGTGAGACTAATGATGTTGGGGATCAAGGAATATGCCTTGATGCACACCCCCCAAAAAATCCTTGTGAGAGACCCAATTTGGGGTCTTCCCTCATGGCATCATGAGCTTCAAGGAAAATGTATCCCAACACCTTCTAGCCCAAATCATAATAGGAATGTTAGTGGGTGGAATCATGGATGATGTCCCACCCCTCCAGTGAAGTTCCATCTATCTTATATAACTCCATCACCCATGTGTGAGTCATTCAGCCAAGAAACTAACCTGTTCCGACAACTACTATTACAGCATTAGTAACCATACTAAAATATCAGTTAAAACTCTAATTTCTAGTGTCAATAGTATGTAATCAATCAAACCAAAGGTTGTTGACTCATCACATGTAGGTACATCCAAGTGGTCGCCTGCAACATTCAATAATCATTAGTAATATCTGCTCATAATGTTAGTCATTGATATAATTTCAAATGCTGAAATATCATTATGACAAAATCATCAACAAAATTGTTAACTGTAAACAAGAAGCTAGTCCTCATAATATGTAAAAAAGACAACATAATGAATTCATCAACATAATTACATGTAGTCATCAAACAAGTCCATCATAGCCATCATCGGCATAACATCACAATTATTATCACATTCATTAATAATAAAAGTAAAATAACTGGATCCTCGACCTGAAGTCCTCAAAGAATAATGTATGAGCCCTGAGGCTATATTAGGGCTAATGTAATATCAAACTCAATCAACCAGAGTGTGGCACTACAACTTACACTATAGGTGTGCAAGCTACTCATATATGCTTAATAGATAGAGAGGATGAGTTGGTTTAGTCACTTTCCCCTTTTGGGGATTCAACACCTAAGATGGGTTATCTCCATTTACTAGTAGACAGGTTGGGAGGAGAACAAGTATGGTGGTGGAAGCCACCATGGAAGATTAAATGTCCCACGAAAGCCCAACTCTTCATGTGGTGTCTCCTTGAAAATAAGGTCCCAACTTGGGATAATCTACATAAGAGACAATTCGAAGGACCAAGCTAGTGCACTTTGTGTAAGGATGGGAGTGAGATTATATAGCATCTCTTCCTCGATTGCCCCTCTACAAAGTCCATTCAGAATACATGTAGAATAAAATTAGCTTTAACAATAGATTGGCGTGGAAGAAATCTACTGGAGCTATGGAAGACCTGGGCTGAAAACAAAGCTATTAAAAAATTTCATGTTTTTCCACTACTCCTTTATTAGGTCATTTGGATAGAAAGAAATAGAGATATTTTTCAAGATGCCACCACTTATCATGTTAGAAGAAAAACTCAAATTTGGCTATTTTTGCCAATCTTCCTCAAAACACCTTGGTGCGTGGTGAAAGACACATTGTGGAAGAAGAGATTGACAAGGAAAGACCTTGGGCTTTCTTCGATGGAGCCTCCCAAGGTGAGGATAGGAAATTTGGGGGCGAGTGGTCCTTTATCTTTCTAAAACATGCTTATTCACTCTAGAAATGGGTTTAGGAGCAGGCTCAAACAATTTTACAAAATTGTTGGCTCTAAAACTGTTATTTCTCTTTGCAAAAGAAAAAGGTTGCTCATCTCTACAATTATTCAAGGACTTTATGCTTGAGATAAACTGGCTTAAAGAAGTGCAACAATGTCACAACCTTAACTTGTTACCCTTAGTGGAAGAGTTGTTACATATAAAATCTACTTTTGATTTATTTTCATTTTTCCATGTTTAAGGGAAAGGAACCAGCTTGCCAATCAACTATCTAAAGCGAGCCTAAGAAGGATTTTGGGAAATGGTTAATCAAGGAAACCAAAGGTGTATATCACTATGAATTTTATCATCGCCCTTTCATTTAAGACCAAACAAATCATCGGCCACATTAGTAATAGCATAGGATTTTTTTCCATTATTAGCCTTTTATAGGCATCATTGAATTGTAGGCTCTTGAAGCTCCTATTTATGTATATGTATTACTGCCATAAGGATAAAATTTGTGTCCAATACAAATATGTGTGACATAGACAGATGGATAAACATCTCAGGCTTTTTGGTCTCTGCTACTTGTATTAGAATGCATTCTAGGAAATGCATAGACAAGGTGTAATTTTGTATAATCATCTCATGAAATAAAATTATTATTTTATCCAAAGAAAACAAATAATAATAACAATTTATTTTATTGATAATATTTCCTCGTATGTGTGGCACTATTAGTATGAAAATATTTAATTAAAAAAATTTGGGTAAAATTTTGGAGTACTTATGAGGAATCTTGCAATTGGTATTAGAACCTAATTCACACATTGAACATGGGCACACCACTTGATTATGTCTGTAAATTGAAGTGAACCTTCAAATTCTGTGAAATTTTCTTGTGGCCTAATAACATGAATTGACCCTATCAACTCAATAGAATCTAGTTCATTGTTATTTAGTTGGTATTGAATCTGCCATTTGATGATAGTTTCATAAATGATCATTAAGTAAAGACCATCAACAACAGAGTAGCTTGTTTTCCAAGCTATTTTAATGCAATTTAATGTCAAGAATATATAGAATATCTAATTAACTTGTTTTAGAACGATCACTTTTTGCATGATGTTAGTTGGCAAGCTCTCAATGTTAAAACATAAGTTCATTAAATGAACACGGGAAAATGGAGAAACTGGTAAATTGTACCAATTCTAGTTTGTATAGTTATAAATTAAGTAGTTGAAATGAAACTGCGTTTCTTTAGTATGAGCCTTTTCAGAAAAACTACATCTTGCAAAACCTAAATCATCGATAATTTAGATGAAAATGTTTCATCGTAGAAAATAAGGACATAACAACTTTGGTGTTAATGTGCTTATCATCTCAAATTTCTTGTATATCCCTACACTTGAAATTATAATTTGTTGTGCTTCTTTGAGCAATGAAGGCTCACTAGTAGAATATCTATATTCTTCAAACAAAATTGAAGATATCTCTAAATAGCGAAGCAAGTAAATCATGGGGCCTACTCTAGTTGTTGCCAATTTGTCATTTCTCCTTCCATAGCCATCCAATAACTCTTAATTTTAGTTCTTTCCTATAACCACCCGAGGAAAACAATGCCATGTTTAAGGATGATCAAACCATCATTGCCATCACACCTTCTTGTGGCTATCTCTAACACTTCGTAGAAAACCTTTCAAAAGTGATTTCCGCCCATTTTCTCTAACATCAAGAGTCCCAAGGAAAATTTTAAGGATGGAAAATTTTCTTGAAGTTTAAAAACATTAACGAATCTCACTAATCCCTAATATGCAAACTATAATATGTTTATTGATATATTTGTAAAATTATTCAAATTTATAGTTATTTTATATATAGTATCTATATAATGTTGGCGCTTTCAAGGTAAAATAATTTTATATTCTAAAATTTGGGTGAATCATCTTTTATAAAAATTGGAAATTGGTGAATCTTTTATGTGGAAAAATCATGGAAAATTAGCCCACTGGGTGAACATTAGCCCCTAAAATTTTCCATGGCTAGCCTATACGCCATTGACCCTATCCTTTCAAGCACTTTAAATGGCCCACAAAACTGTGGTGTCAGCTTTGCCCATGACCCAATTATCAAGGAGCTCTTCCTGGGCCTAACATGAAAATACACATGCTCCCCAACCTTGAACTCTTTATGGACTCTATGTTGGTCTGCTTAGCTCTTCTACCTATCTTGTTCCACCTTCGAATTCCTTATGTTAGTTTCTATCTCTTGTTACATTTCCTTCAACATGTTCGGCCCAATAAGTGCTTCAAATGGACTTATTTAAAAAGACTCTTGGTACCCATTATTGTATGCAAACTCCATAAGTGGAAGATATACCTCCCACTTCCTTGGTTGATGCATTACATACATTCTTAGCATGTCTTCAAAAATTATATGTGTTCTATTTGTTTTCCCATTAGTTTGTGGATGGAATGTTGTGCTAAAATGTAACTCTACCCCGAAGACTGCAAATAATTCTTTCCAAAACTTTGAAGTAAATTTAGAACCTCTATCCGAGATTATTTTCTTGGGAAATCCATGCAACCTTATGATCTTCTTTATGAAAACTTGGGCTACATTAGTTGTTGAATTAGTATATTTTATAGCCACAAAATGAGCAACTTTGCTTAATTTGTGAACAACTGCCATGACTACATCATGTTGTTTATATGTCCTTGGAAACCCTGTAATAAATTCCATGGATATCACTTCCAATTTTCATTCTGGAAAGGGAATGGGCTACAATAAACCAGTTGGGTGCTTGCACTCGACCTTCTCTTGCTCGCAATTTATGCACTTAGAAATTAAATCAGCCACCTCTCTTTTCAAATTAGGCCAATAATATAATTACTTGATGGATGCGAGAGACTTTTGATATCTTGGATGGGCAAAATATGGTTTTGCATGAAACTCCTTTAATATGAGATTCTTTAGCTTGCTTTCATTTGGCATATAGAATTTATTTTTGAATTTAATCAGCCCCTCTTATGTGAGGCAATATTCCTTTCACTTTTCACCCTTAGGATCTTGTTGTAGCTTTTCCTTTATTTGCTAATATTTTTCATCATGTTGCCCCACGTTTTTAATTTTGTTCAAGATCAATTCCATAAGAACTCATGGCTGCTACATGGCACATTTGTACTCTCCTACTAAGTGCATCAACAACTCGGTTTTCTTTTCCTTTTATGTACTTAATATCTAAATCAAACTCCCTAAGCGTGGCTAGCCATCTAGATTTCCTCATATTCAACTTAGGTTGATCAAATAAATAATTCAACCCTCCATGATTAGTTATTAAAATGAATCCCCTACCAAGGAGATAATGCCTCCACATTTTTAATGCATGGATGATGGCAACCAATTCCAAGTCATGAGTTACATAGTTTTTCTCATGTTCATTTAACTTTCGTGATTCATAACAAACCACTTCCTGCATTAAGACTCCACCAAGTCCTTCTTTGCAGGCATCTGTGCACACCACAAAATCCTTATCCAAGTATACTATTTTTAGTACTAGTGCATTGATGAGCAGTTGCTTCATTTGATCGAAGATTTAACTTGTCCTTCCTGCATCAAGACTCCACCAATTCCTTCTTTGAAGGCATTTGTGCACACCACAAAATCCTTATCCAAGTATACTAGTGCATTGGTGAGAAATTGCTTCATTTGATCGAAGATTGATGCACATTCGATTATCCATTCAAACTTCTTCCCCTTCTTTTGTAAGGCTATGATTGCATGACCAATCTTGGAGAATTTTTTAATGGATCTTCTATAGTAGCATTTCAGCCCCATAAAGGACCTAATTTCATAGAGCTTATGTTCTCTTAGCAACTATAGTACTATAGATAAATGCACTTATGCTCCTCCTTGGTATTTGGATAAAACAATATCTCATCAGCAAAAGCTACTACAAATTTATCTAAATAATGGTGCAACACATTATCCACAAAGCACATAAATGTTGTAGGTGCATTGGTAAGCCCAAAGGGCACTAACACAAACTTGCAATGCACATACCGTGTTCTAAATATTGTCTTATGGATGTCTTCGTCTTTAATGCGCACTTGATGATAACCTGATCTTAAATAAATCTTGGAGAAGATTGTTTCTCCCCTTAATTGATCAAATAGATCGTCAATCTGTGGAAAGGGATATTCGTTTTTGATCGTTATTTTATTAAGTTGTTTGTAATCAATGTACACTCTGAGTGTGTCGTACTCTTTTTCACAAATAAAATAGGTGCTCCCCATGGTGACACACTTGGCCTTATGTAGCCTTTGTCCAGCATGTCCTTGAGTTGTAGCTTCAACTCAATTAATTCTGGAGTGCTCATTCTGTATGCAACCTTGGATGTTAGGGTTTTCCTTGGTAACAATTCAATAGAGAAATCCACCTTCTCGTGAGTGGGAAAACCTAGTATCTCTTCAAGAAATACATATTTAAATTGATTTAGAATGGGATGCTTCATTAGAATGTCCTGACCATCACCTTCGGTGCTGTTGTTAGCTTCAATATTGCCATTAATTTGAAAAACAAATAAAATGCACCCCTTACTTTGACTCCTTTTGGATTGCATGGTTGTGATTAACCCCATTGATGTGGGTTTTAATTTTCCCCGTAGTATCCTTCCTTCCCCAAACTCATCCAAGCACTTGATTGCCTTATCAAAGAAATCTACCTTGGTGCAATGCATATATAGCCAGTCCATTCTCAGTTGTGCATTGTAGACTCCTAGTGGCAATATATTAAAATTTGTAGTTGTTGGAATGCCACATAGCTCAAATGGGCATGCTTTTACCCAATGCTACACTCTTTTCTTTGCACCTGTGGCTAATTGAATGAGCCATGATTCTTCATGCGGATTCTTGGAAATTTAGCACAGCTCCACTATTTCTAGGCTAACATAGCTATAGTTAGATCTTAGGTAAATTAAAATGGAGATAGTGCAGTCAAAAATCTTACCTTCCATCTCAAATATGGATGCCTAATGGTCAACCTATCTGCTATCTAATGTTGCATAGATCCTAGGCATGCTTTTATCCATGTCCCCCACTATCGGGGATTCCTGCACATTATAAAGTCGTGACTCAACGTCCCTTTTTGTGGAAAATCTCTTTTGCGGTGATTTTCTCTGCATGTCCAACACTTAAATGGTTCCCAACCATCGCCTTTGTTCTGTCCTCCCATGACCCGGTTTTCTCGGATTTTCTCAATTGAATTAAACTTTGGTTGTGGTTGGCCTTGACTGATTGATGTCGCACCTTCCCTTTTTCCAGTAGCTTGATGCATCCCTTCTCCCTTATGTCATTTTCCTTTATTTTTCACGCTTTCCTTTTCCTTCCAATCAATCTTGATTTCAGGCTTGCACTTTGACTGTTCATAATAGTGATTTAGTTTTTTGACTGCGTCTTCTAATGCCTTAGGTTCATCAAAATCAATTATGTCCTTGAAAGATTGTGTTAGCCCACTAACATACCTTTGAATATTTTCTTTTTCCTACTTGAGGTATGGAACATACCGGAACAACTCTAAAAATTTGGTGGTATACTCATCGTCTAACATCTACCCTATCTGAGTTCATAGAACTCCTTGGCCTTACTATAAAATACATTTCTAATAGGTATTTTCTCTTGAAAAGTCTTTAAAAATCACTCTAAGACAACTCTTCTTCTCTTATGCCTTTTACATTCTTTAGATCCTTACACCATATGTTTTCCTTTCCTTTTTAGCTAAAGGTGGCTACTTTTGCCTTCATATTCTATGAATGACTGTGAATTCTCAAGAACTCTTTTATCCCAAGGATCCATGCTTCAACAACCTCTAATTTCTTCACCTCACCATCAAATGCAAGAGGTTTTTACTTCTTGAATTCCTCTGGTACATACTCCCTTTCATTTCCTTTATCTTGATGATGATTATGATGTCTACGAACATCTCTGGATCACTGCCTATGATTCTCCACCATTGGTTTACATAAAAGCCAAGGCCCTCCAACACCTGGTTCTAACGCTTAGCCGTATGACATAACAAGGCTCAAGGCCCTTTTCCTTTGAAGATTTAAAGTTCTCATCCCCACACAAATATATATGGCCTCCTCCCTTAGCACTTGGTTATGATACTCGGCATATGGGTGAGGTAAGCCTCGAGGGCTTATCCTTCTAGGGCCTAAGGTTCCCAACCTATGCCCTTTTGTGTGTATTAAATGAAAGTGTTAGCCCTCCCGAGTTGTCCAGTGCCTCCATCAAGCATGTGTATTTACTTAGATTGTCTCCTGCACACTCGAGGTATTAGTCTAAGTTTTTAAGGCCTTAGTCAAACTTGTATCATTATATAAAATCGAAAATCAAGGCCTTGAAGCCTTCTTGTAAATATTTCAATAATAGTACAGTGATCTAATCATATCATTCAAGCAAGACATAGAGAGTTTTAAACTCAAATATTAACCGATATATGCATCCAATACATTCTAACCATTAGCTTAAAATTTGTACACAAAATAACACAGGAAAATATCCATTTTCCAAATCTAAGCACACATTTTAGTGTTTCATCATTGAATAGGAATTCCTCATTCCTTATTATTACCAGGTATACATAAATCAACATATCAAAATGTAAAAAATATACAAAACTTAGGATCATAAGAGAACACTTGTATTTTATAAATAGAGCTTGACAACTGAGATTGGGACTATGACTCTCCACCCAACCTTAGATTTGGCTACATTGTGGCCTTTCTTGCAGCCATTCACCCCGAGCCAGATTCCAAAGCTTGAGGATGAATGCTCAAAGGATTAAACCAATATTGTTGGCTGAAACAAGGACTCCATAGGCCCAATACCTTCATCCACTAGCTATTCAATCAATGGGCTGAAACAGGGAATGCAGAGGCCCATCACCTCCACAACCAACCCAATAAGGGAGTCTAGAAGTATGTCACCTCTACCCTCAATCAATCAAGGGAATCTAGATTTTCTTCACCTCCACCCTCAAGGTAATGTCAATAGTGACTTCACCTAGGACTGGGAATCCAAAACACATTGTAATGAAACTAGAAAACAAGAAAGAAAGCTCCAAAACACTCCTTACCAGGAATCCAAGAATCATACCTCCACCCCAACTATCAAGGGAATCCGGATATTAATCATATCCAACCTCCAACCTATTAGGGAATCTAGAGGGCACTACTTGTCACTTCACAATTGTTCTTCTTGCTTTCAATGCTCAATCGAAATATCATTTCTTCTTCTTCCTATAATAGTTGCAGAGCTTCCTCTTTTTTTCCTTGTTCCCCTACGATAAACCTCCTTATCTTTTTATTCACACATTCATGATGATTGGTCTCCTCCTTTCTTCTCTATGTACCCCTATATGATCTCCTTACCTCTTTTTCTTTCATGCCTCTACATTTGTTTTCCCTGTTTGTTCATGATTTGTCTAGGTTAGTGAACCGATTCTATGTGCCTCTTGTCTCCCCACAACCTTCCTTATTTTATTTTCTATTATCTTCTTGTTGTAACATATGGCCAGCTGTCCCCTACATGTTATCATCCATGGATTGGATTCTAAAAAACGTGGCCATATCCTCTTTAAATTGTTGTCCCTTCTTGCTTGTATATTGTTGCAAGAGGCATGTTTTATGCCCTTCTTTCTACCAAGTTAATGTATATAACATGTGCCTTTAAGCACACATGCCAACCTCCCAAGGTTGCCATTTAAACACTTAGGCTTCCTTCTAATCCCAAGCAATCTCCTTCCTCAACTTTGGAAATTTGTGTCCCATTGTCTCAACCCATTTCATCATAACAAAATAATTGCAATATTCACAATAAGGGGGATTAGCTAGGAGATGTCACACCATCTTAATATTGCAATCCATTTCATATATCAGAATAGTTAAATAATCTAAATGGTGTGTTTTTATTTCTACTAAAGTGCTACAAACATAAAAATATAGTTGTATAGTGGATCATATTCTCACTATCATTTTAAGTTCAGATCTATTGTGGTGAGCCAATTATTGAAATAACCAATGTGGTTTATAGATTGATAAATGCCACAAGCAACTTTGAAAAACTTGGATAGAGTGGTTAAGGAATTGTTGTGGCTATGCTTTGAATAAAGAGTATACACACAAATTTGAGTTCGAGAGTGATAGATTATTGACATAAGCTTGAGTATGCAGATAGTAAGTGAAAACAAAATATCATCAACAAAATCACCAACCCCTTTTGTAATAATGGATTACAATTTTTAGGTCTACCTTATATAGATACTTCTATAACCACCTGTTGACGGTGCTGAACCCGGCAACATTTAGGGGATCTCCCCGATATGAAGTCCCAACTAGACCTCACACCGTTTGATGTAAGAGTCCCATCCGGTACAATGGTTCGATTTCCATTATCTTAGATATTTGCCTTAGCTCTTGTTGTTCAGCACATGAGAGTGTTATGCTTGTAACTTCAAGAAAGTGAGTGAGTATGCCTGGTGAGTTGTAATGTAACTTTGTGTCCGAGTTCTCTTACTGTAAGGGAGAAGGTAAAAGTGAGCCTCTAGATGAAAGGTAGTAGTACCACCTAGGGAGAGACACATGCGAAAACAACAAGGGTCTGTCCAACATTTAGTGGAATAGTCCATAACAGATGCAGCAGGCGTTAAAACCAAAGTGCAAGGGAAAATATGTACACCATCTAATGGAGTAGTCCACACGAGGGTGATGGTCGTTATAACCAAGAAAACAAGAATGGTCTGTCTAATGTCCGACGGAGTAGTCCACATGGACGAGACAACGGTGATAAACAATAAAATACATCTTCAATAATGTAGGTACTAAAATAATCGAAGTAGTTCAACTATATTAGTACAAGTTAAGAAAATACGCATTACAAACATTTAAAGAATAGTCTTACAAACGTATAGAAAACATGTGTGAAAATGTGTTGGCTCGAGATAGGATTCTAAATTAACAAAAATTTCCAAGACAAATCTGTACACCATACATCACTAGCCCCAGTAGTGGGACATTGGAGCCACTCCTCACTCCTCAAAGAACAAACTACAGACTCTCAAGGCTATGTGGGAGGAGCCAAGGTGAAAAGTCCTTTGCTCATACAATGAGGGGGTATATATAGCCAAGGGGGATACTTGACCCTTGTGACTCTTCGACTTCCCTCATGACTGTTTGACTTCCTATGACTTTTCGACTTACATGACTCTTCAACTTCATATGTATGTCTCTAGGACTTTCACATTACATTACATGTGATTACAACAATCATGGCCCATATTAGTGATGTGGCCGAGACAACTCATGACACAACTCAACATGACATTGTTGAAATGTATTGGCCAATTGTGTTGTCTGTGTCGAGTTTCTATGTTGTTAAGTGATGGGTGTGCTCTCGGTTTATCATGTCTTCACCTCTGCATCGAAAATTGTGTTGGGTCTTCAATGGTCTTGGTCTTTGCTTGATGGTGCATGTGTATTTGTCCCTTTCGCTTGTTTCTCGATGTGCTTCGTACATTCGTTCAACTACGAGTAAGTCTTCTAGCATGCGCTCCTTCATTTTGTTTGTAGTCGCGTCATGTTTCATCAATGTACTTGTTCCTACAATCACTCATGACGAGACGACATCAAATCCAAAAATATCCTAGTCTAGAATGATGCATTGTTTTTCGTTTCGGGTGCAGGTGACCAAGAGGGAGGACAAGGCACTGAAACTGCGCAGAGCACAACTCAGGCCGGGATGATAGGCTTCGGAGCACTGTCGGGAAAAACTGCGCAGATGTCACTAGGAGGAAAATTTGCGCAATCTGAGATAAAAGTGACAGCTGCAAGGTAGAACCCAGCTAGGCAAAATTGCACAGTTCTTGGGATGAAGACAAGGAAAGGTGTCGGGAGGAACTGTTGGGAAATTTTGCGCAGTTTTCAGAATGAGGAGTGGGTAGGTCATTCGGGGGTCCATTTGGGAATCTACGTAGTTTCTCCGAGGAAGACAAAATGGGAAGAGGGAGGCACTGGCAAACATTTCTGTACATTTTTCTAGAGCAAGGTTGGATCAAGTTGCAAGGAGTTGTTGGTCACAACTGCACAGTTTTGAGGGACAATGTTGAATAGGCAGTAGGGGCCTTCTTGAAACAGCTGCACAGTTTCTGGGATGAGTGCAAAGCAGGTCAACAGGGAGAGTGCCAGTCAAAACTATGCAATTTCCATGGATAGAGCAGAGCAAGCCAACAAGGGGGCCTTCCAGTCAGATCTACACAATTTCTTGGAACAGTGCAGTTCCAGGTAGCAGAGGCCTGACTCACATGACTGTGCAATTTCTGCAAGCAATGCAGGGCAGGAAATTGGGCATGTCTACATAATTTTGGAGAGCAGTGCAACCTGGGGTCACAATGCAGTTCAAGTTTTCAGTAGACCAGAGGGAGGCTTGATGAGTGATCTTGCAAGAAGTGCATATTGGATTGGACTTGGGGACAACTTCTATGTAGTTCTGGGAGACAGTCAGCTTGCTCACTTCCAGGATTGCACAGTGCAGGTTTCCCCGGAGGACAACCTCAAGCTATGCGCAGCTATGGGCAACAGAGTGGGGTCACTCAGAGCTGAGACTACGCAGTGCATCTCAGTCGGGGTCCGGTTGAAGGAGGGTTGTCAGGCAGAAAGATTTTCAAGAAAAATGGCTAAGTGTGAGAGAAAGTGAAATTTTGCATGCATAACATTATGATCACACTCTTAGCGTGACTCGATGACAAGACACCTCAAACCAACAAGACAAACATGTGCTTAGTGAGACTGTCTTAAAGGTTAAGAGCAACAAATGTGACACTTGAGATATATCTTCGAACGATCGTGACGATACTTGCACGACAGTGCTTGAAACTTTGTGTGTGAGTATGACCGATGTTCACAGAGTGAAAATAACTCATGCACACAAAGACAAACCTTCAAAATTGCCAGAACAAGATCACAAACATGACATAGAAATGACATGCCAAAAGACGACCGGTGGTTGATCAAGAAAAAAGGGTGTAAAGACTCGACAAGAGCTCATGGAATGAGCCTGATTGTTTGAAACCATCAAGGGAAAAACCAAGGAAGGCTCCAAAATTTTGGTGTAGGCCCAAAATTTTGGAAGGTGTTGTAGCTGCTACAACACTTGAAGACACACTAGTTGAATACCAACTTCTTTGTTTATGTTCATTTTTAGCACAGGTCCTTGGCCTTTTAGGGAGTATTGATTTGTTGTGCAGGTTGCTTTGGCTTCCCCACTTACCCCATGTACAAACATGGTTCACCTTGTACCAACTCAGTCAAACATAGAAAAAGTTTCAACCAGATCACAGTGATTCAAAATCAGGAAGGGTAGTTTGGCTCACGAGCTTAAGATTTTCAGAGTATAAGTTTCTCATCTCTGGTGTTTCTCTGTTGCCATCAGGCTTGGACAACACCCTGGCGGAGTCACGTAGGAACACAAGCATTACTCCACTACCAACGAGCCTGATCAGTAACCCGATGGAGTTTCTTGATTCACCTCTCTGTGCGGGAAGCCTTTCTCTTCTTTCACCTTTGTAATTTTTTTGAAAGAGGACTATGCATAGGCACTTATTTATTTTTAGGCAGAAGAGGGATCCCGAATTATTGAGAGTAGAAGAGGTTTTTCCTTCAGAGAAGCATGTAAGGCCTCTTATTTAGGTCTACTCGTTTAGATTTTCCCCTTCTCCATTTCTACTAATTGGATAAGCTTGAACATACAGAGCAGAAGAGGTTGTTCCTTCAAAGAAGCATGTAAGACCTCTGATTTAGGTTTACTCATTTAGATTTTCCCCTTCTCCATTTCTACTAATTGGATAAGCTTGAACATATAGAGCAGAAGACTAAGTGCATGCATGGGGTTTCCTAGTTTGGACACAGGTTCATGGTTTGACCACAACTTCCCTTACAAATGGATCGTATTTCTGTGAACACTTCATCGGCCAAAAGTTACAACCAAGCATAGAGAAGACGTACACAAGATTGGTCAAGCGATGTAGTGTCACAAGACTCCTATACTTCAGCCACATACTTATTCAAAAGCCATAACATAGTGTAGGACAACACTTATTTACAAACGAAATGGCAAGACATCAAAATAATGCAAAGAAAAACAAAGCAAAAAACAACAAAGCGAACAACAAAATAACAATAAACATGCTATGTACATAGGCCGGGGCACGGCCCCAGATCATTGAAAATAACATTTTAAATCTTGGCCATTGACAGGAAGGTTGTCAATCCTCTCATCAAGTGATTGTAAATGATATGTGTGTTGGCCAAGTTTTTCGTGAACCATGAAAGGACCAATCCACATGGATTGAAACTTCGTATGTTTGTCTTTGTCTTCACGGGGTTTATCCCACTTCAAGACTAAGTCATCCACAGCGAAGTTGGTGTTCCCTACAGACTTTTTGTCAAACCATCTCTTGATACAGTTATGGTGGAGTTAAATTTTTTCTTTTTCTTTCATCTGTTCTTCCTGTAACTTGTGTAGTGTGTCCATCCTATGCTGAACCAATAGACATGACTTGCCTTGGGATTCTTGGGATAACTGGAGAGCAGGCAAGTAGATATTTGGTGGGAGGATGACTTCTTTTCTGTATACAAGGAAGTATAGTGATGAGTTCAGAGAGGGTTTGGGTGTAACTTGATCATCCCAAAGAGAAATCACCATAGCAAAATGCAAGTTTCGTTATTCAGAGTAAATGCTCTTTTTTATGATGAAAATGAGATTCTTGTTTGTAGATTCGACAAGACCATTTCCCTGCAGGTAGTAGTTAGTTGAATGCTTAAGCACAATACCATATTGCAATGCAAAATCATAAAGTTTCAACGAAGAGAAGTAAGTTTCATTGTCAAAAACAAGTGATACAGGAACGCCAAACCTCAAAATGATGTTCTGTTGAAGGAAGTTGATGACTTCTTGGTCATTCACTTGTTTGAGCGGAACTGCTTCTATCCACCGCGTGAAGTAATCTATAGAAGTCAGGATGTAGCAGTGTTGCTTTGATGAATGTGGGAAAATTTACCCAATGATGTCTAAGCCCCACTGTTGGAATGGTTCATCCACTGCAACAGGTTATAGCGGGGCCGCTAATCTTCGAGTTCTATCGGCGCATCGTTGACAGACCGGGCACTTGTGGGCATAAGCGTGCGCATCTTTGAATAATGTGGGCTAGTAGAAACTAACACTCATGACTTTATGCATTGTTGTGTTACCCGCGAAGTGACCCTGGTTGGTCCGCCATGCAGATCTCGTAACACTCTCTCTAAATCCTGTGATTCCAGGCACCTGAGAAAAATGTCATTGCGGTGCTTTTTGTAAAGCACTATGTGCACCAACTGGTAAGATAAGGATTTGAGTCGGAGTGCCCTCTTTTTCTGCATAGATAAGTGAGAGGGCATGGTGTCATGCTCAAGGTGCTGAAGCACTTCTTTGTACCAAGAGTTGTCGTGCGAAGTGGGTGGTGCTCGCTCTACATTATACATATCAATTTCTTGCTCCCATCCATTAAGATCTTCTTCTTCCTCTTGTGCCTGTACCATTTCTACTGCAAGTCCGCAGAGGCCGTGACCCTTGATAATGTGAACTAGCTTGATATCAAGATCATATTCTTGCAGTCCTGTCATCCAATTCACACATCTTTCACTCATCTCTTGTTGAATAAGAAATGATCCGGCTACTTGGTGTGGCACAAAGACTATGCAATGGTTTTTCAACAAGTAGGGCCTGAAGTGTTTCACCACCTTGTATGATGCATATTATTTCTTATCCATGGTAAGATAGTTGAGCTCGGGTCCCTGCATGCTCGTGCTCATGAAGGAGATGAGACATTTGTTGTTCAGCTCATCCTTCTGAGTGAGCACTACAATGAGTGAAGTGTCAGAAGCGAAAGTATAAAGCAAGAAAAATTTGTTGAAATATGGTTTGTATAGTGCAGGTGCATCTGCTATCGCCTGCTTGATACGAGTGAATGTGTCCTTTCCTTCTTTCCCCAGTCTTGATCAAACATTGGATATGTTTAACAATTTATGCATAATTGAGATGAACTTCCGGAGCAAGTTGATCTTCCCCAAGAAGGACTGCATAGCTTTCTTGTTCACTAGGTGAGGAATCTGCATGATAGTTCGAACTCGGTCCAGATCAACCTTGATCCCACTCTTAGTGATGATATGCCCAAGGAGGTTCCCCACAGACACTGCAAATACACTCTTCTTAGGATTCAAGGATATCCCGTACTTGCGACATCACTCAAAGATATTCTTGAGATGGCACAGGTGGTATGACTGTTTTCTGGAAAAAAACGATTATGTCATCAAGGTAGACCGCCACTCTCTATTCGATGAGCCCACAAAAGGTGATGTCAATAGCGCACTGAAAATACTTGCCTGCGTTTACTAGCCCAAATGGAATTCTTCGGAAAGCGAACATACCCCACTTGGTATGGGATGTAGTTTTAATCCTGTCAAGTTCTGCTACCAGAACCTCATTGTATCTGGAAAAATTGTCAAGCAAAGAAAACATGCATGCTCCAAATATTGTATGCAAGATGTGCTCCATAGACAACACTGGGTAGTTGTCTTTGTCCGAGGCACGATTAAGATTTCATAAAATACTCATAGGCGATCTCCCTAGATTTCTTCCTTACATGAAATAAGTTTGAAGCCCAAGTAGAATGATGAACCTTGTAAATGATCAAAGCATCCAATAACTTAGTTAATTCTTTTTGTATGAGCGGTTCAAGTGACAGATGGAATTTTCTGAGCTTCTGCTGAAATGGCTTGACCCCTTCTTTGATCAGAATGATGTGTTGGATTATTCGTGTGTCATATGTTTTCAAGTCATCGTATGTCCACGCAAATACATCATGGTACTATCTAAATAGGAAAAAAAGGCTTTCCACTCTTCTAATGTGCAACACGTACTAAGATTCATGAACTTCAGATGTTTGTCTGTTCCCAGATTAATCTGTTTGTGCATTAGTGTGGAATTGTGGGTTTTAGTGTTAATGGCATTGAAGCGGTTCTGCAAGTCATATAGCTTCTCGAGTGAAACCACACCCTTGGGGATGAGGTTTCCTTTACTCTTATTAGTTATCTTACAGAGACTGCTCGTGCACATCTTCATCTATCACTGCGTCTTTGAAGATGTCAGCGTTGGCCATGAAATGCAGTATATGTTCATCATCATAAAAAACACATAAATTAGTGATGTTGTCAGGGATAGATGGCTTATACAAAATTTCAACAGAAAATCTATCCCTAAGCGATGTCATCCTAGCAGTTGCATTTGCCAGAGCATCTGCAGTTGCATTACACATTCTTGGTACAGAGATGATATTGAAAGCTTGGAAATTAGAGATAAGTCGCCATACCTCTTGTTGGTAACTCTTAAGACGAGGTGAAACACAGTGTATGGTGTTACATACCTGACATACCACAATCTCTGAATCACCTACCACTTTCATCATAGAAATGTTGAGGTTGATGGCTTTCTATAAACCCAAAACAAGTGCTTCACATTCGGAAGTATTGTTCGTGCACTTGAACTCTAAGCGGCTTGAGACTAAGTGTTTCCTTTTCCTTGGGTCTATCAAAACACACCCAGCTCTAGAGCCATCCTGTGTTTTGGATCCATTGAAATACAAGGTCCACAAGTCATATGTACAAGGACCGTTTGTTGCACTAGTACTGCTAACAATACTACTACTACTGTTACAATGTATTGTACAGGTTTCATTTCTATCAGTTGGGCAAGGAAGGAGACCCAACTGTGTATCTAGTGGGGTCGGGCTCGGTTGTGCCAGATAACAACCTAACTATGTTTCCAAAAATAAATTGTTGAACATAAGTTATGCTAAAGCCAATGGTTCATTTTGACCATTCAAGGGAGTAACATTATGTTTCATATATCTCTCTGACAATACTTGGATCTAGTTGTTTCTACCCTAGTACGGAAGCCATAAGTGTGACCAGTCTGTAGCAAAATATCCTTGCAACTTGCTGAGCCAGTCTCTGCTGAACAATAAGCCATATGCTTCCGGGATGTCCACGATCACAATGTTAATGCACTGATGAACTCGTTCGTCAGATGATAACCGGATGATCACATCCCGAAGTTCACGAATGGCTGGTGCACATGTTCGGTTAAGTTGGATGATCTACACAATTGTACTCCATTGTGCATTGATCTGTTTAGCGATGGAGAGTGGCACAACATTGACTAATGTGGCAGAGTCAACCAAACAATTGTGGACATTGAAGTTGAATACTTCAAATGATAACAAAAATGGTGGGCAAAGTGAGTTCACTTCTTTCATGTGAAACTCGTTGAGCACAGATGCGATTGATCCAGGAGACTTGATTGATCCCTTGCTAGAAGAGGCAACATTATTTGTGGAGGTTTATCCCAATGTGCGCAAAAGAATATCTCGTTGACCTGTGAACTTGGTTAACTCATAAAAAGAGATGTTCACACAAGTATTTTTCATATCTTCAACAATATTGTAATCCAAAGCAGTAAGACTCACCGATTTGTCCGGGGGAAGACTTGTGTTTTTACTATTTGGTGGAGTGTTTTGGAGTTTGCTGCTCATGAACGTATCTTTCACTATAGTTGTCTTCCCGGACTTTCTTTGTGTTTTCTATATTGAGGAGGCTGGTGGATCAACTATTTTGAGTAGTTGTCTAAATTTTTCTTTCGGTATCTCAAACACAGTGGGAGCCCCTTGACTTCTCAAGTTGTATCGATTGTTCTGCT
Source organism: Pinus tabuliformis (assembly GCA_031772625.1). NCBI lineage: Eukaryota > Viridiplantae > Streptophyta > Pinopsida > Pinales > Pinaceae > Pinus > Pinus tabuliformis. The sequence continues at coordinate 696,297,984 of CM062814.1, read as the reverse complement.
TTGGGGGCTCCTTCTCAATGGTTGTTTTCTTCTGGGTAGTGTTAAGACATTGATACATGTTAATTACATGCCCAGAACTTGGAGCTTCATTAGATGCAATATCCTCTTCTTCATCTTCATCCTTCGGGTGAAATTACTCACTGGATTTAAAATGATCAACCAACCTTGAAGCCATAGTGCCCATAACTCGATTCCATTTTGGTCAAGACTTCTCTGAATGTTGTTCTTTATGGATTGCGCAGTAGTGATCCTTTGCAATTTGGTCCATTTGGAACACAACATTGGAGCTCTGCGCAAATTTAGCTGGGTGGCTACTGCTGCTACCTGATGTCACATTCTTCCTCTATGCAAATCTGGGAGGTATGTTTCTCACTTATGTCGCGGTCATCTATTGCTTGAGTTCGAACACTTTAGTTGTTAAGGTTTTAAGGAGACGAGTAAGGTTCTCAATTTCACTTGCTTCCTTTTCCTTTACCTTACTGATAGCAGTCTGAGACCTCCTTCATGTGTCTTTGGAGTCCTTAGTTGGTTTTTCATCTACAATGACTCCAATAGCACGTAGGTCTTTCTCCACATCAATTTCTTCTTGGAAATTTTCTAAAAGTGTTGGTTTCGCAGCTCGCTTGACGAACTATAGAATATTGGTCAGCAGTGCAGATGTGTAGTAGTCAACTATGATTGAGTCATGAGGTTTAGTGTCTACAATGAACTTCTTCAAGATACGGTTAAACCTATGGTTAAAATATTTCACTATTTCTTTCAACAACATGGCGGGGTTTTTGTCCTCAGAAAACTTCTCTAGGAAAATTATCTTGAACATCCCCTAGTTATGAATGGAGTTGACAGGAAGGCTATGGTACCATACAACTGCTCTTCCATCCAAGGTACATGGAAACAATCTACATGCATCATCGTCATAATGTACCTCAAGTGTTTGTAGATGTAGGCAGAACGTGTCTAGATGATCTTATGCCTTCATTGTTCTGTCAGTGTCATACTTTGTCAACAACTTCTCTGCGTGTCTTGGAATCTTGTGCAAGGCACCTAGGAGTGCCAATGGGACCTGTGTCATCCATTCTAGATTTTGATCAACCATATTGTCCTCATCTTCTTCCTCCTCCTCTTCTTCTGAATTTGATGGTTCAACCTCTGAATATGTTGGTTCGTCTCCACCTTTTCCTCCTTCGCTGCCTTCCCCTCTGCTGTCTCTGTTGGAACCTGAGTCCAAGAGTAATTTGTTAACTTCTTCCCCTTCTAGGAAAATAGGAGGTTCCTCTTTGTTCTCAATAGCTTCTGCCAGCTCTTCAAGAGTGGAAAGGATTTCTTCTTCAACATATGAGATTACCACTCTTGTGGGTGTAGTCTTTTGCTTCCTCTGCGAAGAGGGAAGAGTGTGTACTCCTAAAATCAATCCAACAACTTTGGAAAACTAACAGGTGATGGGATGGGCAACATAGATTTGATGATATGAAATTTCTTTTTAGGTCTTGGAGGTGAGGAGTAACCAACTTCAGAGTTGTGTGTGGGAGAGAGGGAGTTTGTGTTACTGCCTTGACTAGATGATAGATAAGTGCAGTTGAGAGGACATTCAACCATAAACTACTAGCATCCCTCCTTTTAGATCCAGAAATGTTGACGGTGTTGGACCTACCAAAATTCAAGGGATCTCCCCGGTATGAAGTCCCAACTAGACCTCACACCATTTGGTGTAGGAGTCCCATCTGGTAAATTGCCATTATATTAGATATTTTCCTTAGCTCTCACTATTTAGAACATGAGAGTGTTATGCTTGTAACTTCAAGAAAGCGAGGTGAGTGAATAATGTAAATTTGTGTCTGGGTTCTCTTACTGTAAGGGAGAGGGTAAAAGTGAGCCTCTAGATGAGAGGTAGTAGTACCACCTAGGGAGAGACACATGCGAAAACAACAAGGGTCTATCCAGCATCCAGCGGAATAGTCCACAACGGATGTGACAGTCATTAAAACCAAAGTGCAAGGGAAAACACGTACACCATCCAATGGAGTAGTCCACACGGGGGTGACAGTCATTATAACCAAGAAAACAAGAATGGTTATCTAATGTCTGGCAGAGTAGTCCACACAGACGAGAAAACAGTGATAAATAATAAAACACATCTTCAACAATGTAAGTACTAAAATAACCGAAGTAGTTCAACTATCTTAGTATAGGTTAAGCAAACATGCATTACAAACATTTAAAGAATAGTCTTACAAATGGATACAAAACATGCGTGAAAACGTGTTGGCCTGAGACAAGCTTCTGAATTAAGAAAAAGTTCCAAGACACATATGTACACCATACATCACTAGCCCCAATAGTGGGACATTGGAGCCACTCCTCGCTCCTCAAAGAACAAACTACAGACTCTCAAGGCTATGTGGGAGGAGCCAAGGTGAAAAGTCCTTTCCTCATATAATGAGGGGGTATATATAGCCAAGGGGGATACTTGACCCTTGTGACTCTTTGAATTCCCTCATGACTGTTTGACTTCTTATGACTTTTCGACTTACATGACTCTTCAACTTCATATGTGTGTCTCTTGGAATTTCACATTACATTACATTTGATTACAACAAGTATGGCCCATAGTAGTGATGTGGCTAAGACAATTCATGACACTTTGACATGTATTGGCTGACTGTGGTGTTCATGTCGAGCTGCTATGCTACCAAGTGATGGGTGTTCTCTTGGTGTATCATGTCTTCACCTCGCATGGAAAAGTATGCAGGGTCTTCGATGGTCTTGGTCTTTGCTTGATGGTGCACGTGTATGTGCCCCTTTCGCTTGTTTTTCGATGGGCTTCGTACATTCAGTCTACTGCGAATGAGTCTTCTAGCATGTGCTCCTTCTTCATTTCGTTCATTTTCGTGCCATGTTTCATCAATGTACTTATTCTTGTAATCGCTCATGATGAGACGACATCAAATCCAAAAATCTCCTAGTGTAACATGATGCATTGTTTTCCGTCTCGGGTGCAGGTGACTGGGAGGGAGGACAAGGCACTGAAAATGCGCAGAGCATAGCTCAGCCTGGATGAGAGGCTCCAAAGAATTGTTGGGAAAAACCATGCGGATGTCACTGGGAGGTAGATTTGCGCAATCCGGGACAATAATGACAGCTACAAGGTAGAACCTAGCTAGGAAGAACTGCGTAGTTCCTGGGAGGAAGACAAGGCAGGGTGTCGGGAGGAATTGCTGGGAAATCTTGTGTAGTTTTCAGGATAAGGACTGGGTAGGTCATCTGGGGGTCCAGCTGGGAATCTGCGCATTTTATTTGAGGAAGACAGAGTGGGCAGTAACAGGCACTGGCAGAAATTTCTGCGCAGTTTTCCAGAGAAATGTTGGATCAGGCTGCGGGGAGATGTTGGTCACAACTATGCATTTTTGAGGGACAATGTTGGACAAGCAACAGGGGCCTTCTCGACACAACCGCACAGTTTCTGGGATGAGCGCCAAGTGAGGAAGTAGGGAGAGTGCCAGTCAAAACTACATATTTTTTAGGGATAGAGCAAAGCAAGCTAGCTAGGGTCCTACTAGTCAGATTTGCACAATTTCTTGGAACAATGCAGTGCCAGGAAACAAAGGCCTGACTCACATGACTGTGCAATTGCTGCAGGCAGTGCAGGGCAGGTATTTGGGCATATCTGCACAATTTTGGAGAGTAGTGTAGCTTGGGGTCACAATGCAATTTAGGTTTCCAGTATACCAAAGGGAGGATTGATGAGTGATCTTGTGGGAAGTGCAGATTGGATCAGACTTGGGGCCAACTTCTGCGCAGTTTTGGGAGACAATCAGCTTGCTCACTTCTGGATTTCGCAGTGCAGGATGCCCTAGAGGACAACCTCAAGCTCTGTGCATTTCTGGGCAACAGAACGGGGTCAATGAGAGCTGATACTGTGCAATGCAGCTCAGTCGGGGTCCAATTGAAGGAGGGTTGTCTGGACGAAAGATTTTCAGGAAAAATTGTTGAGTGTGAGAGCAAGCGAACTTGTGCATACACGACATTTTCATCACACACTTATCGTGACTTGATGACGAGACACCTCAAACCAACAAGACAAACATGTGCTTAGTGAGATTGCCTTAAAGGTTAAGAGCGACAAGTGCGACACTTGAGATAGATCTTCGAACAACCGTGACGATACTTGCACAACATTGCTTGCAACTTTGTGTGTGAGTACGACCGATGTTCACAGAGCGAAAATAACTCATGCACACAAAGACAAACCTTCAAAATTTCCAGAACAATATCGCAAGCATGACATAGCAATCAACATGCCAAAAGACGACCGGTGGTCGATCAAGAAAAAAGGGTGTAAAGGCTCAACAAGAGCTCATGGAATGAGCCCAAGTGTTTGTAACCATCAGGGGAAAAACCAAGGAAGGCTCCAAAATTTGGATGCAGGCCCAAAATTTTGGAGGGTGTTGAAACCGCTACAACACCACCTTACTTGAGAAAAATATATGGATTTGATTGATATTGTAATGGTTGTTGATGATTACTTTTTTTATTAATATTCTCATGAAGTTGCTCTACTTGTTGTTCCTATATGGTATGTCATGTGCTTTACTAGCTTGTTGTAAAATAAGGACCTAGATGCAATTTATTTTCTATTAATATAATAGAGTTAGATACTTGTTATGGATATGCCTTTGTTGTTGTCTAGTATCTAGATGACATTTGCATTCTTTTATTTGTGACGAAAAAATGTAGTTTAAAGTTAACTAATGGAATATGTGCTTCCACCACTACTTTTTTTTCCAAGGAAAGAAATCATCCTCTCTCTCCTCCCAAGGGCTATAGTGAGGTTTTCGGTACTAGGCCAACCCATAGGTATACTCACTTAAGAGTTCATAAGGCTCAAATCTAATACAACATATTCATAAGCATGAAGTCATTACAACAATAATTACATAGGTATTATAGCTCATCATGTCATTAGCGGGGATTCGAACCTAGGTGGGGAAGATAACACCCATTCCACCCAACCACCCAAGATAACCTGATTGACTTTCCCACTACTTTACTTTCTGACTTGAATTTGACTTAATTTTCATTTCAATATTTGTAATAGTCAACCTTAGCAAGGTAGTGCCAAATTAGATATCAGTCTCTAAATTGTCTCTCGACTTGTTATAAGCTTGGATTAGTCTCTTGACAACAACATCACATGCTTTCCTATTTTTATCTATTCATATAAAGACAGGTTTTGTGTTGATATTGACTATTGGCCACAAGATAAAAGGTTAGCTCCAAATAACAACATTTCCATAACTTTGTATACAAGCCAATGTCATACCATCATAGCTAACTCACAGGTAAATAATGCTCTTTCTCCATGGTTTAAAATTCTTGTTATATAGGATTACTGTTACAATTGGTGTCAGAAACTATGGACGTGATAGAACTCTTGGACATGATTCACAATATCATTAGACAAATTTAAACCTACCACACTTTTCTAAATATATAGACCAGTGATGCGATCATAAGAATCAGATAAATAGGACGATCATAAGAATCAAATAAATAGGACATGAACAAAGGCCATGTTTTTAGCCCGAACTTCATACTTACTAGAGGCACTACTCTTTTAGACTTGTTCCCAATGTAGTTTCCAATAGGTAAGAGTAAATTTATAGTCATTGAAGACATGGAATAATGCCACAAGATAGGCTTATTAGAGAATATCACCCACTTCTACATTCATGCCTTTCATTGTTGTGAAACACACGTTATCTCCCACTCTTATACACGTAAATTGTAGGAGATAATTCTTTGACCATGGCTGGCCCTTGTAACAAATTTCACTTGATTTCCATTTTCTTTGGCTTTGACATTAATGAAAAACTTCTCAACATACATAAATATCCCACACATCCCATGCAGCAATTCAACCTCCTTCCAAAGACTTCTCATTAATTAGCTACTAATTTGAAAAATCACCATTATCATATATATTTGATCCCAATGATGCCCAATTTTATATCCTTAAATGTTAACCTCCTAACCATCCCTTTTCAAGGGGAAAACACATTATTTCATATTCATATAATATATCAATATTGCATTCCCAAATGCTTATAACAATAGCTATCTTAAGGTGGATACGATAATACCCCTTAGGAAAAAAACATTTTTTTGTTTATAGTCCCTTGGGATAAATATGATCCTATGAGGAATCATTCAAAACTATCTTAGAAATTATATTTTAGAAAAATAAAACAAAAATGATGAAAAATCCTCACCAAAATATCAAACCCAAAGGGCCAAAATACATCAAAATGGGTGCAAAGATCATATTCTCCATTTAATTGAGAGAAAATAAAACTAAATACTAAGCTTGGATTTCCTTAATATAGCCCCTCTAGTACAAGAACTCAAAGGATATACATAAAAGGAAGAAAATTTAAATGCTTACCTTTACCAAAAGAAGAAAACATCCCACAAACCTTTGGCATACACAATGAAACACCCTTGATCATAAGAGACTATATTTTAAGGAATTCTAGCACCCAAGTTTGGAAATGAATCCACAACAAAGAAATGAGATATTTAGTGTCTGTCACAATTTGAAGCATTTGGACACTACCCATCACCAGTTTTGAAAAAATAGGAACTGTGCACTAAATGAGAAAGAGAGAGATCTTCTAAAGAAGCATATGAAGCCTTCTTTACCAACCCTAACATCCTAGATGAAAAAATTGGAAACATATGAAAACCTTCAACCACCTGGCTTTCCCCCCCTCTGAATCTAGGACATAAGTGAAATAAGTGAGAACGTTAACCCCTGGCACCCTACTTTTCCCCTTAACTATCTTCCATCAAAGCTAAGGGAATATCGTCATGACCTAGACCAATCATAGAAATAGATGATACTTGAGAATATCCCTTTCCAAACTCTAGCAAAACCAACTCAACATCAAATTCAATTCTTGAAACTACTGCAAAAATGTAAAGAATCCAATTTAAAGTAGGCAAAGTAAGGTTGATTTCTATCCTTTGAGAGAGAAACCTGAGATTGTCCACAACCAAGGCATTTATGTTGGGGAGAATGATATCCATAATATCAACAATATGAGGGGTGACAACCTTTGAAATTGGATCTACGCCAACAAAAGATCAAAAAACACGTTTATGTCAATTAAAAAGGCCCATGACCTATGAGTCAATAAGGTCCTCCCCCAATGCTTCAAAGTAAGCTAATATTATCTCATTATCTTCATTTTTAAAGGAACAAAAGTGGAAGAGTGAACCTTCACACCTCCTATATACCTGTACTTCTTATAGGTTATATCTCTCATACGACAATCCCATAGGATATGGTCAACAAAGTGGAAAAATATACACCTAAATAAAATGTTTTCATAGTCTAAATCTAGTCTAGATTAACAGATCATTTCCACTCTCCACAACCCGGTCATGATATTTTATCTAGTAAACTACCATTTAGGTCCAATAAAACTAATATCAGAGAAACAACTTCCATATTTAGGGTTTTTAGAGCCATTCCATGAAAAAGACTTGGGGAATCTCCAATGGCCTTCAATATTTATAAGATACAAAGATAAAGAGGCCACAACCCATTAATTGCACTCATAACAATTGTTTATCTATATTCATCAAAGATAAATCAAAGTGCTTCAACCACAGAATGAGAGCTAGGCCATTATCACCATAACACCATGGACCTCCTTAACACAACTTCACTTCCTCTACCCTTTCAAAGAAGAAGGAAAAAACTACCCATCTAGAGGGGATATCTTCACCTTCTAGGAATCAAAATCTCCCACACTTCATTAATCTAAAACCTTCCCACAAAAATATCTAGACAAAGCTCTACCCTTAGCATTTTCATGCCTCCCATAATTCATGCATGAGGAAAATCCATGTTATTTTCACCATCCTTATCGAAATATAATGTTTCTCTCTCTTTTTTGACCTCGTCTAGTAAAAAAATTACACCTCCACTAATACCGACCACAACCATTACTTAAAACTTTAAACACCATACTCTTCCTTAAAGCCTTCCTTCCCTCCTCTGTTATCTCCCATTGTGCACCCTCAAAATTCCTTCTAAGCATCCTTGTTACCCAAAAATCTAATGGGTGCCTTTCATTTCCCTTCCTCTTTAAAGTTTGAAGAAGGTTAAATCATGTCCCTTCCTCCTTAAGGTTGGGAGAAGGGTCATTAAAAAATTATTATGTGCCTTTCCTCCTTAAATTTTGAAGAAGGTTCATTAGGAAAAAAAATCATGTCCCTTCCTCCTTCATGTTGGGAGAAGGGTCATTAAAAAATTATTATGTGCCTTTCATTTCCATTTAGGTTTGAAGGAAGGACATTAGAAAATTGTCATGGAAAAATTAGTCACTGTTTAACTTAATTCACTACAAATTACTGTGAATGAAGAAAAAATTCTTATAAATATTTTGTTCTCTCAATCCATTCGATGTATCCTTCACGATGGCAAGATAGGTCTTTATTTTCCTTAAGAAGGAAAGTTTAAAGCTATAATGAACTTAGACTCCGCTTTGAAGATGATTTTTTTTAATAATTTACCTTTAAATTATATAGCAACCTTTATTGTGTCTTTATTATATCAATATTTGTTTGGTTATTATTTCATGGACTCTATGAACTTCAAGATATTATATCAATATTTGTTTGGTTATTATATTTCATGGACTCTATGAACCTCAGGATGGCCTTTATAAGGCATCTCTCATCTATGGTCACTCCTCTTACTTTATAAGGGTGGCCTTTAGCAAGTCTATCAAATTTAACTTTACCTTGTCATTGCTTTAATGGTTTTCGTTGAGGACGAGATGTCCAAACATCAATTTATTTGTCTAGGAATAAATCATAACGTGGCCAAATAACCTCTGGACAAGGTCTTGGGGGGAGAGAGGAACCACGAGTCTAAATGGGATAGAATGGGATTCATGCGATTTGTGGGAATTATGGAATTAATGTATTAGATAAGAGGGGTGTTTATGCATAGTGTAGCTATTTGCAACGGGGAGTCTTTGTATTGAAAAAGGGGGCTTGGGTAGGTTTGAGGTCACATTTTAAGTAATTAACTTGCATGTTTTATTAGGCCATTAATGATAATACAATAGGTAAAGTGTGGATTTTGCATTACATTTATAACCAATCAGATATAGAACTAATAAATCATATATAATATAAATTATTATATTTATGATCAAATTACTAATAAATTAAATTACTATTATGTCTTATGTTTTTAGGATTTGAATGATCTATGTGGATGTGGGAAAGAAGATTAATAGTTGATATGACATATGTTTTAAGCGGAGCTAATCTTAAGAAATTATGGTTTTATGGTATGATTTTTGTATGGAAAACTTTATTTGAACTAATAAGAGATGCAAAAATATCAAAATTTCCAAATTAATCTTGCATGGCCTAAGAGTAGTACAATATGTTAAAAGGGTATTGTTATTGAAATTTGCATATTTGGAACAAATGATCTTGACTCTCAAGGGCATCTTTGGAGAAAAGAGACAATAGTGACTAGCTATTAGGGAAAAATTTAAGGCTGAAAAATTATCTTAAAGTGCATAAACCTTGGTGAATCTTACAATTCCGTGATATACAAACTATCGTTTGATGATATTTTTGTAAAATATTCAAATATATAATTATTTTGTATAGTATCTATAATTTTTTGGTGATTTTTAAGGTCAAATATTTTATCCTATAAAATTTGGAAAAATTGTTTTTAGAAAAAATATAAATTCGCAATTTTTTTTGGAAAAAGCATAGAAAATTAGCCCATCTATGAATTTTCCTTGCTAATTGTGTGGCTTTAAATCTAAATAAATTCATTTATAGTGGCATTAGGGGAATGACAATACTAAAGTGTACATAACTAGCATAGCAAACCATGGGACTAAGAAGAAGAATCTTTAGGGATAAAATGTCACCAGCATTAATCATAATCACCAATCCTATATAGAATATTTTTTTGAACATAATTAATGAATAAGAACAAGCACATGAAGGGAAAAGTAGAGTAGATGCAAATCATTAATTATGGTATCCATAACATCCCCAAAATATGCACTAGAGACTTACCAAAGTCCCCAAGGAGGGTCAGAAAAAGGCATAAGCACTAGATCCTAATAATTCTCTCTTCCAATCTACCTCAACCATTTAAAGTGGCTAAGAATTCCTATGAAAGTTTCCATTGCACTATGTCAAATAATGGAGACACGAGGCATGACACAAGAGTTGGAGATTGAGGAATGAGCCCAACAAAGGGTTTTTCTAGAGTAATAAAGGCAATATATCACAAGCACAAATGTGGTAGATCAATAAAAAGTAGTGGGATATGCTAAAAGGAAAAGAATAGGCTTACTGGTGACTCCAACAATTATAAAATCTAATACCCAAGTTGAACAACTGCCTCAGTCACAGTGTCAGTCATGCATCATAAGTCATAATTATGGGAAAATTTCAAGAAACGTAATGATATTGAGGTAGAGCTATCTAAAAAAAAGGTTTGATGACCAACTAGAGATATTGAAAATAGTATGATCATGCATTTATGGAAGTTGTAACCACCGACATGGAGAAAATGGATGAAGCCAAAAATCTTGCATTACAAGAAGGCACCTTGGAAGATCAAAAGAAGCATCTATAAAATTTGCCATAAAATATGCATGGAAAACTCAAGAATGACTCCTCTTTGTAAAAAAAAAACAAAAAAAACAAAGGTTAAGGTCAAAGGTTATCTAGAAAACATTGCAATAGAAAAGATTGTTACCAAGGAAACAACTACCGACTTTTTGCTAACCTATCGATTATGTTATAAAAAGTTGGAGTTTGATTTGTTCAAGGATTTTTCATTGTTCCAAGATGTACTAATCAAGGATATTCCAAAGTTATAGCGATCATTTGAGGAACATATGTCACAGCCAGCTGAGGACAATTTGGACAAAGTGGTCAATGAATTGATGTGGCTAGGTTTTGAAAAAATAATGGAGATACAAATTTGAGTTCAGTAACAGTGGTTGATTCACCAAAGACTTAAGCATGCAGGAAACAAGTAAAAGAAATACAACATCTATAAAACCATCTATCCAAAAGCCTATGCACATTGATATTTAAAGTGTGATCATTTTTGTAATAAATGATTACAACTTTCAGGTCTACATTCATCTAGATACTTATGTCATTGCCTGAGTCACCTAAACAACATATAGGGGTTTGATGGCTGATATTGTATAAGTTCTTAATTATCACTTTCTAATTGGTTTGCTCATGAGCTTGTTCTAGTTGTTGTTACTATATGGGTAATTCATATTCTCTACTAGTCCATTGTAACATTGAGGCACATATGTAATCTATGTTATGCTAACACATGAAATTACATGATTGTCATGCATATGTCGTTGTCATTGTCTGTAGCTATATGATATATATGTTCTTGTAATTTTTTTATGAATAAATGATTTCCATTTATTTGAATGAATGCAAGTAAAGGTTAATTAATGGGATTTGTAGTTCCATAACTTCTGATTATTGTACACATCAACTAAGTGGAATAAATTAAATGTTTTGAATGAACCTCTTTTGTATATAAGTTTGATTATGTTAGTGTACTATACTACATTAAACTTTTTTAAATATACTCTATAAACCTTAATTCTCAAAAAGAGTTAACAAAAATTAATAAAAATATTTCATGTAAATCTCGCACCACATTTCTAAGTAATAATATACTATCATTACCTTAATCTACAATTCAAACTTCTTCCCCCAATTTCCTATTAATTATCTAATAATATAACACATCACATTATCATATTTAAATTAAATCTTAACATTATCTTTTTTATTTCCTTAAACTTTATTTTTATCTTTCCTTTTTATTTCCTTAAACCTTATCCTTCTTACCATCTTGCAAAAATCAAAATTCATTTCCTTAAACCTTACCCTTCTTACCATCTTGCAAAAATCAAAATTTTAATTTTTAGCATATTTCTCTTTAAAATTTGGAAAAAGATCATTATACAATTTTAATTTTTAGCATATTTCTCTTTCAAATTTGGAAAAAGATCATTATACACTTGTCATAACAAGATTAATCACTATCTAGAATTTAATTTGCTTTATTTAATGCACTGGAAAGAAAATATTGAAAAGATAATATTTCTTCTCAATCCATTCTACATATCTTTCATGGTGAAAAGCTTGTTCCTTATTTTTCTAAAATTAGAAATCTAAAATCAACTTAAACTGTATTTCAAAAATGGGTTTTTGATAATTTATTTTATAAACATATCCCATTTTTTGATAATTTATTTTATAAACATATCTTTCATGATGAGCATTGGATCCTTATTTCTCTTTAAAAATATATATATAAAATGAACTTAAACTCTCCTTAAAAATGGGTTTGTGATGATTTATTTATAGCCACCTTTATTACATCAATATTTGTTTTAATGGGTTCAAAAATTTCATAAAAAGATTCTTTATAATGCCCCTCTCAACATTACCTTATAACTTTAATCTAATTACTATATATATACTTTCTATATACTTTCTTTGTATGTTCTAGTGGAATTCCTGAAATTTTAACATGGTGCTTGAATGTTTTTTTTATTTTAAATAGATTTTTTAAAATCATATTATTTTCTTAAGTATTAATATATTAAATTTATACGTATTTTTAAAATATATAATTTAAAATTATTAAAATTAAAAAATTAAAATTAGAATTAAAAAATATAAATTAAAATTTAAAATATTTTTGATAATTTTTTAAATATTATTATTATTATTTAATTTTAAAATCACAACCAAAGCAAACACCAAATTAATGTATAAGATTTTTTATTTGAATATATTTTTGATAATTTTTTGTAACTCTATAATATAAACTAAATTATTATCCAAAACTTATTTTTGACTTAAACTAAATTATTATAAAAAAACTTATTTATAATATAATTTATTATTTAATTTATAAATATATAAATATTTACGATTTAATTATTTTATTTATAAGAATAATATATATTATATTTTTTATACTTTTGTAAAAATACATATCTGATTCATTGTTAAAATGGAAATAATAATATTAAAATAAAATAAATAAAATGTATAATTTAAATGGCCCATTTGAGAAAATTTGGATTTTCAATACGGGGATTTGTATATTATATTTTTTTTTATGATTTTAATGTATTAAATTATAAAATTATGGTATTATTTTTAAAATGATCATAAATAAAATAATAAAAAAATGGCCCATTTGAGAAAATTTGGATTTTCAATACGGGGATTTGTATATTATATTTTTTTTTATGATTTTAATGTATTAAATTATAAAATTATGGTATTATTTTTAAAATGATCATAAATAAAATAATAAAAAATTGTAGTTATAGTTTGAATATGTTTAATGATTAAAATTTTAGATTTTTAGAAAGGGAGAATAAAAAAATAGAAGGATAGAATATGTATCTATGAATATATTGTTATTATTTGTAAATATTATTGTGAAGTTAGTAAGGTATCAATATTTTTATTTTAATTTATTAATTAAAAAGTAAAATCAATTATATTTTCCAAACATATATATATATATATATATATATATATATATATATAATTGAATTTGGTGAGTTTTAAACAAAGATCAAATTATGAAATCATCAAATTTATTTGGAAAATATTATAAATTTTATTGGGAGATATTATAGACTTTATTCTTAAAATTTTATTTGTGGATATTATGAACTTCATTTTAACTTGTGAATATTATAGATCTCCCTTGATATTTTAAAAATTCTTATTAGATTAGATTGTTAAGATTATAATATGCTTATTTAACTAAATATCATTATTGAGATTAAAGAAAATATCATGCAATAGCTATAATATGATAAGATAATTATAGTTATTGAATTTTGTGAATTATAAACAAAGATTAAAATATCAAATTAATAGAATTAACATTTTTTTTTAAATAGGGGAAAGCTTATCATAGCTTAGTTGTCAAACCAACAGTGTTGACAACTATCACTAGTTGTTATGGAACTCATCATTGTTATTTAAGGAAAATCATGTCACCTGTAATTACTAGCTGGTGGTTAGTAAGGGGCAGGATGCCTCAGAATTTCACTCCTGCCAGATGCCTCGGGCTTTCACTCCTACTAGATGCCTTTACCTCTTACGTTGTTAATATGTTTCGAGGAAAACCTCCTACCAGATGCCTTTACCTCAAACTTTCTACCAAATACTTTTACCTCTTAAGTTATTAATCTACTTTGAGGAAAACAAGATCTTAACCATACAAAAACAGTTTTAGGGCATATTCCATATCCATCTTCAAACTCACTTATAACATATTATAATTTTCACTTATAGATATTATAGATTTTACTCTTAAAACTTATTTGTGGATATTATAAACTTCCCTAATATTATAGACTTCTCTTAACATTTTTAGTACTTTTAATATTTTTTAATTTATTTATAGATTACTAAGATTGTAATCAACTCACTTACTTAAATATCATAATGGAAATGAGAAAAAATATCGTATAATAACTATATTTTTTAATATAAAAAATAAATATATAATTTAATGATGTAAATTTTATGTTTATTTAAAAAATGTTATATAAATATTTAACTATTTTTTAGATGTGAAAAATAAATATAATATTTAATATATTTTTAAAAAGTTCTAATGGCTTATTTAGATATTTTTTAAATGTAATAAATAAATATATTATTTAATAAAATAATTATTCATTTAAATAATATTTTTAAAGAATGTAATTTTTGTTATTTTTTATTATTGTTTAAATTTATTTATTTATAAAGCGATTAATTTTTGTTATTTTTTTTTATTATTTAAATTTATTTATTTGTAAGGTGATTGGTTGAGGTCTTAAATGTTGTTTAGTAATATTTTTTTCTATTGTATTTTTTGTTTTTGTTTTTTTCATTTTTTTTATTATTTCCATTTTCATGAATTATAGTTTTTGTTCTATATTTTCAATTTAAGATGACAAAATTTAAAGAGGAAAAAAATAAAAAAATAAAAATAAAAAACTTTTTTCCAATAATTTTTTTAAAATTTAAAATTTTATTAATTTTTAATTTTACTTATACTTTTTTTTAATCTTTTTGTATGGTTTTTTTCAATTCCATTAAGCATAGAAATTTTTTTCTTGTTTACACATGGCTATAATAATTGGTTATTAGTTTTTAGAATCTTGTGAGCATTTTTTCATAATTTTATTAAGAAAGTTTTTTTGATATATAGCTATGAGAATTAGTTATTAGTTTTTAGAATTGTGTGAGCTCTTTCATAATTTTATTAAAAAAAAATTATTGATATATAACTACTCATTTTTAAGGTATCGTGAACATTTATTGAATTTGTTTTATTTACGCATAGTTTTTATAATTCTTGCCTCCAATATATATTAAGAATTCAAGAAATTGATCTTCCTAAGAAAATAATAATAATAATAATAATAAATAAATAATAATAATAATAAATAAATAAATAAATAAAAATAAATATATATAAATAAGTAAATAATTATTAATTATATATATATATATATATATATATATAAACCTTTTGTTGCGCATACCTTCTTGCACGTTAGATGTAGCAACAAATCCATCCGAGTTAAGAACAAATCCACCCGAGGTAGTGACAAATCCAATGCAATGCACTGGAGCTCTACATCTCATTTTAGGGGATTCAAATTCTATGGTGCAAAGGTTGGGGTATGGGATCCAAAATAATTATACCAGTGCGTAACAATGAGGGTATTACCATCATCCCACTTTGAAGTTCCAGATTCCGCTTGAAGTAGCTACAAAACTAGGAAGTTCCAGATTGCACTTCAAGTTGCTGTCCAACTGGAAGTTCCATATTCTTCCGCTTCAAGTAGTTGCAGAACTAGAGATTGCTCGGCATTTATTGGGAGGTTAGTCTTCAATTTCTCATCTATTTCAATTGGTTGTTAAAGTTATTTTACCTTCTTTCCTCTAACCAAACACATAAGATTGGTCTCAGCTACCATGTAAAATGTTAATGTGTGAAAATTGTTAAAGCAATTTAATGTAGTGCAACTTTATTCCTAGTTTTATTGGAAGAGGAAGTTCCAGATTCCCCTTCAAGTTGCTGCACAACTGGAAGTTCCATATTCTTCCGCTTCAAGTCGTTGCAGAATTAGAGATTGCTTGGCATTTAATGGGAGGTTAGTCTTCAATTTCTCATCTATTTCAATTGGTTTGTTAAAGTTATTTTACCTTCTTTCCTCTAACCAAACACATAAGATTGGTCTCAGTTACCATGCAAAATGTTAATGTGTGAAAATTGTTAAAGCAATTTAATGTAGTGCAACTTTATTCCTAGTTTTATTGGAAGTGAATATGTCAAATTTAACCAAGTTAATACTAAATCACAAATCATAGACAAACATATAATATTTGGAAAATATTTGAAAAGGGCTAATAATACATTTGATTTATTTTAATATTTAATTTTTTAAATAATTTTTAAAATTTTGATGATATGAAATTTTTTAGGAACTAAGCATATTTATTTTAATATTTAAATTTTTTTAATGATTTTTTAAATTTTGATGATATGAAATGTTTTAGAAACTAAGTGTTTTGATTAGAAATTAAGTGTTTTGATATCTATCTATAGTTACTAGTGATTTAATTTATATAATTGTGCTAGTTATAATTTAGTTGTTAAATTAATAGTAAAACAATTGTTATTGCGTATTATTCATAAATATTAATTAACTTGTCTTTACAATTTAATTTAAAAATTAATTTAATACTAAATCACAAATTATAGATCATCTCAATTCCATTTTGCTTTGCAAAAAAAAGAATCATGCTTAAAACAATAAAAAATTTGTTCCATATTCCCCTACTTTTATTACCACAAACACAATTGCATTCAACTCTATATCAATCATGTACAATGCCCATGAACTTTGTAGGAGACAAATGGTTGTGCAAAACAAGTTTCTTGGAATTGACATCTCATTCACTTGAAACTAAGTTTCTCCATATCAATTTGAAGGACTGCCAAAGAAATAAAGTTATAAAACTTCATTACAACCAATGAGGTAAGGCGCTGACAAAAAAAAACATTTCAACACATCATTTTTTACTTTCATTTCTATTCTTCTTTTATGAAAGCTTTAATTGATCAACTCACAACCTCTCAATAATTTAAAATCCAATTAGTTATATTTAAATTAAAAGACAGATACTAACTACTACATAACATTTGTTTAATATTATAAATTATATTTAATAAAATAAGTAGACAATATAAGACAACTAAATAATATTTAAGTAAAAAGTGCATTCATCTATTATAAATTTTATTTAATAAAATAAGTAGACAATATAAGAGAACTAAATAATATTTAAGTAAAAAGTGCATTCATCTAACTTGTTTAAACAATAATTTCTATATATTTTTTTCAAAGAAATCAGATTGAATTATTTTTTCCAAAGAAATCGAATTCAATCTGATTAGTTATAAAGATTATTTAAAATTATATATTTCATTCAGAATTCAGAATTCCCCTTTCCAAAAAAATTATACATTATTAATTCCCAACATGTTTAACCTTTAAAAATTAATTTAAAAATAAAAATAAAAAAATCATTGAGCTCAATATGCTTTTCTTCGGTTCATACTACAAACCCTCAAACCTGTAAATTTTGAATATCCATCCACAAACCATTATCCTACTTTCTCCTGTAAGCAAACAAGGGAGTTTGGCTTTTATGTTGTGTTCTCGCTTTCCATATCACCAACAAATGAGAGAATCCCACCAGCCAATCACAGCCAAGTAAACTCCATCTTGTAAGGCTAAAATCCAGGCTCATAGGGATAGAGCAAAAGTTCATGGGATACGGTTTTTTATCTTCAGAATGGACAATTCCATCCTTCTCTTGTGGCCACACTCGATTCTCACAGGATATTTTGTTATGTGCGCATTGTTGTTTTCACCCTGGCCTACAACCATACAAGTGGTGCACATACCATCTGACCTGCAATGGCATCCTTCCACTGATAAAAAAAAACATTGTACATGCACAACCAACAACTGCCTTAGCGATGTTGTAGCTTAACGTTGAGCTATGCATGGTCATTGTTTTGCATTGTCCTATTATGGTGGAGGGCCAGAGGAGCATCGGTGGTGGTGGTAAAGCCAAGTCACCTTCTTGTCTCCTAGCTCTTCATCCATTTATCACAGTGTGCTGCTTCTTTTCCTGGAACTAGCAGGGCTCTTGATGACTCTGCTGACATAAAAAACGCAGGTGCAGTGTTGTATTTGGGCTTTTTGTACCTATAGTGCTGTACATTTCCTCTGTGCAATTCTAGTTTTGAATTTAGCTTGTATGGAAATTGTTCAATGCATATAGGAACAGAATTAATGCCATAGCCATTATTTCAAGACCAGCAGGCTGTAGCCGTTACATCGTTATGGCGTTTGTGGTATCATCTTCCTTCACATCCCCCAGTTTCAAGTTTGATCCTCTTCAACAAACTGGACGTCCATTATTCCTTACAGGTTAGCTTTTGTGTTCTAGTTTTTATTGGCTAATTGAATCCATGGCGTCTTGCACTGAATTTGTTGAAATCAGTGTCTTGGATACTGTGGATTTAAAATGAAAAATTCAAATCAGCATGCTTTTGTTTAACAATTTTTGAAAATGTTTAATGTTGTGAACGTGCAACAGTGCATAAACCCTTTGAAGGTCTTAGGCTTGCGAGGAATCTAGACATTCTCGGAAAACAGGTAGGATTTAAGCTGTTATTCTCTTCTATTTTTCCTTGAAATCTTTTTGTCACCATGGTCTCTTGGATTTCCTTTCCATCTCCATTATCGGACCAGTAACCTTTAGGTTCAGTCTCGGAAAGTCTTTCAATGGATGAATTCTGACATCTGGGCGAATGCTATAACTTACAATGGCGCGATTTTCAAAAATTGAATTTATTACATATCTCGTGCTAATGATCAAATGTTGTGATTTCAATGTCTTGCAATTCAGGGAGAGTATCAAACTCACAGTCAGGTATCTACATTTCCAGCCAACAGCTCAAAAGCTAGCAACAGAACTCCAAGGGTACAGTTCTTGCTCCATATCACAGGAGAACAGCAGAATCTCCTTTTTGTAATTGTTGTTTTAAATAAACAGTAATCATACTAATTGGAACATTGAGGCTTTGTGCTAAGACAGCTTGATAATGGCTTTGTTTGCATGAGGGTTTGTCGAGATCATTTTGTGAGAAGCTCATTTGTGATGTCCATGTTTGTGTTTATTTTTTATTCTCCTATAAGATCTACCTGAACTGGAGAAACTCCTCTTATAATTAAAAATGAAAACAAATGTAATTGGAAATTTGATCAAGGAAGTTGAGTTTTTAGGACCTCATTTCTATTGTCGAACAACTCGGTCAGTTCATTTTATTTTTCGTGGGACAGAATAGAGAATTATAATTGCAAATGCTTTTGTATTTCTTTCTGGTGGCTTCAGCGCTGTAGAGGATAAAATGTTTTCCATCCTCTATGGCTTGAGTTATGCAAATTGTCTGGGGGCCGTTTTCCTTGGGCTAATCTGACTTCTGAACTGTATTTTCATTGGGACTTTAGGGTGCACAAATTCTACTGACTGCATTTATCCTTCTGTACTTATAAGCACTGTAAAATTAACTGTTTCATGCAGGTTTGTGGGTACAAATTTTCTGCAAAGTAGAATTCTTGTGGACTAATATGAGTTTATAGCTGCTTGTAAGTTAGAACATAGATTGCAAAGATTTTGTAGGGTAAATAGGAGGTATAAGAATGCCTGAGGGATTATATCAATCCTAGAAAAACTAATAATTCAAGACTTAAGTGCGCAATCAGCTCTTAGACTAACATAATCTCCAAACTGAATTCCATATTTTGCATTTCATATCAGAATTCTCAATAGTTGTCATCTGGGTTGAAATTCATATCAGGTGACCTCTGCAATTGTTGGAAATGGTTTATACACACAAGGGACACCAGAGGTGAGACGAATTAGTCCAGAAAGAAATCAGGGTCTGCCCAGTGTGAAAATAGTCTATGTGGTTCTTGAAGCTCAATACCAGGCTTCTGTAAGTGCAGCAGTCCGGAATCTTAACCAGAAAAGAAAAGATGCCGTATTTGAGATTGTTGGGTACCTTTTAGAGGAGCTAAGGGACCAAAATACCTACAACATGTTCTGTAAAGATCTCTCTGATGCCAATATATTCATCGGATCTCTGATATTTGTCGAGGAACTCGCTCAAAAGGTAAAGACTGCAGTGGAGACTGAAAGAGAAAGACTGGATGCTGTCTTGGTTTTCCCTTCAATGCCAGAGGTAATGAGACTAAATAAACTGGGTTCTTTTAGTATGTCTCAGTTGGGCCAATCCAAAAGCCCTTTCTTTCAAATGTTTAAAAGAAAGAAGAAGTCAGCGGGCTTTGAGGAAAGCATGCTTAAGCTTGTTAGGACCCTACCCAAAGTCCTCAAGTATTTGCCAAGCGACAAGGCTCAGGATGCTAGAGCCTATATCATGAGTTTGCAGTTTTGGTTGGGTGGATCCCCAGAGAATCTTGAAAACTTCTTTAAGATGATTGCTGGGTCATATGTGCCTTCTCTCAATAAAACGCAATTGGAGTTTGCTGATCCAGTCGTCTATTTGGACACAGGAATATGGCACCCTCTGGCTCCTTGCATGTATGATGATGTTAAAGAGTATTTGAATTGGTATGACACCAGAAAGGATGCAAATGAGAAACTCAAAAACCCAAATGCACCAGTCATTGGTATCGCCTTGCAAAGAAGCCACATTATTACTGGTGATGATGGTCATTATGTGGCTGTTGTGATGGAATTGGAAGCCAGAGGTGCAAAGGTTGTGCCAATATTTTCAGGTGGATTAGATTTTTCCACCCCTGTGGAGCGTTTCTTGTATGATCCAATAACAAAGAAATCTCTTGTAGATGTTGTGGTTTCCTTGACTGGGTTTGCACTTGTGGGTGGACCTGCTAGACAGGATCATCCTCGTGCTATACAAACTTTGTCCAAGCTTGATGTTCCCTACATTGTGGCCTTG
This sequence comes from Pinus tabuliformis, assembly GCA_031772625.1. Taxonomy (NCBI): domain Eukaryota; kingdom Viridiplantae; phylum Streptophyta; class Pinopsida; order Pinales; family Pinaceae; genus Pinus; species Pinus tabuliformis. Next base: position 696,276,788 of record CM062814.1, on the reverse strand, counting down.
CCACTAGTGTTCCAGACTACAGAGGAATGGCTTATCAGCACTTTGGGATTGCATCCAATTCAAGTTGCATTGCAGGTTGCTCTTCCTGAGCTTGATGGTGGTTTGGAGCCGATTGTTTTCTCGGGCCGTGATGCCAGAACAGGTGGGTTTCATTGTTTTTCTGAACACTGTTTCAGCAAGTTTATCAATTAGATAATCTGTTAACAATCTAATCTGTCTAAAATTGTTAACCTTGTTGTGAAATTCATATTATCATTACATCGATGTCAGAATACCAAAACAGGGCCATGGTACCATACAAATATGTAGGATCAAAGTTTCTCTCGAGCCATTGCAGGGTTCTTTCAAAGTGGCTGTAAAAATTTGTTTCTAACTTCTTTATATTGATGTGTAGGCAAGTCACATGCACTTCATAAGCGTGTTGAACAGCTTTGTACAAGGGCTATCAAGTGGGCTCAGCTAAAGCGAATAGCAAAGGTGATTGTGTCAAAAAGCCATTTCAATTTGTTTTGCATGTTACAACCTGATTGAGATAACTGAAGTTAGTTATAACGATAGTCTTCACTGATGCAATATATTATTACTTACATGTCTGCAGGAGGACAAGAAAATAGCCATAACTGTATTTAGCTTCCCACCTGACAAAGGCAATGTTGGCACTGCAGCCTACCTCAATGTATTCTCTTCAATTTTCAGTGTATTACAGGAACTAAAGAAAGATGGCTATAATGTAGAAGGTTTGCCAGATACTTCTGAAGCACTGATTGAAGACATAATTCATGATAAAGAAGCTAAGTTCAACAGCCCAAATCTTAATATTGCTTACAAAATGAATGTGAGAGAGTACCAACAGCTCACACCTTATGCTAAGGCTTTGGAAGAAAACTGGGGCAAGCCTCCAGGGAACCTTAATTCTGATGGGGAGAACCTGCTTGTATATGGAAAACAGTTTGGCAATGTTTTCATTGGAGTGCAACCAACTTTTGGATATGAAGGCGATCCAATGAGGCTTCTTTTCGCAAAATCAGCAAGTCCACACCATGGATTTGCTGCTTATTACTCATTTTTGGATAAAATCTTTAAGGCCGATGCTGTCTTGCATTTTGGAACTCATGGATCCCTGGAATTTATGCCTGGAAAGCAAGTGGGGATGAGTGATGTGTGTTACCCAGACAGTTTGATAGGAAATATCCCCAACATATACTACTATGCTGCAAACAATCCTTCTGAAGCTACTATAGCCAAACGCCGCAGTTATGCCAATACAATAAGTTACCTGACACCTCCAGCAGAGAATGCTGGCTTATACAAAGGTTTAAAACAGCTGAGTGAACTCATAGCTTCATACCAGTCACTAAAGGACAGTGGAAGAGGCACACAGATAGTCAACAATATCATTAGTACTGCTAAACAATGCAACCTTGACAAAGATGTTGCCTTGCCTGAGGAAGGTACAAAACTTCTAGCTAAAGAGAGGGATTTTGTAGTGGGTAGAGTATATAGTAAGATCATGGAGATAGAATCTCGATTGTTACCCTGTGGCTTGCATGTTATTGGACAGCCACCTACTGCAATGGAAGTTGTAGCTACTCTAGTTAACATAGCTGCCCTAGATAGACCTGAGGATGAAATCTATTCTTTGCTAGGGATTCTTGCAGAAGCAGTATACCGAAATATAGAAGATATTTACAGAAATAATGACAGTGGAATCCTAAAAGATGTAGAGTTGTTAAAGCAGATAACAGAAGCATCCCGGGGGGCCATCTCTGCATTTGTTGACAGGACAACAAACAAGAGAGGTCAAGTGGTCAATGTTGCAGAGACGATTGGTTCATTTCTTGGATTTGGAAGAAAGGAGCCTTGGATTGAGTATCTAGAAAAGACAAGGTTTCGCTCAGCTGATCAAGAGAAGCTCCGCACTCTCTTTGGATTTCTTTCTGAGTGTCTGAAGCTAGTTGTGGCTGATAATGAACTTGGGGGATTGAAGCAAGCTTTAGAGGGCTGTTATGTATTACCTGGACCTGGAGGTGATCCAATCAGAAATCCCAAGGTGCTGCCCACAGGCAAAAACATCCATGCACTGGATCCACAAGCAATCCCAACAGTGGCAGCAATGCAGAGTGCCAAAGTGGTAGTTGAACGGCTTCTGGAACGCCAAAAAGCAGACAATGATGGGAAGTACCCAGAAACAATTGCTTTGGTTCTTTGGGGAACAGATAACATCAAGACTTATGGTGAATCACTTGCGCAGGTTTTGTGGATGGTTGGTGTGAAACCTGTTGCAGATGCTCTAGGTCGAGTCAACAAAGTGGAACCTGTGCTGCTGGAGGAGCTTGGACGACCTCGTATTGATGTGGTAGTGAATTGTTCAGGAGTTTTCAGAGACTTGTTTATCAATCAGGTACATATTTGGCCATGTTTTAAAATCGTTTCGTTAGGCATTATTGAAGCTGAAATTAGTTTCGCATTTACTGTCCATTTCTTGCTTTTTCTGGGCCTGGTTTGATTGTGTTAGATTTCATAAGAGTGAATTTCCTGACAGTTCTGTTTGAAATCCAATTCTCATTTTCCTTTTGGCTGTATCCTTACGTGTTTAGCATAGGAATGTTGCAAAATTCTCTGATTTTTCCAGAGTTTTTCAGGTTACCAAGTTTTGCTTCTAAGTTTTTTATCTCCAAGTTTATGCTTGCAAAGTTTTGCCAATATTTTCCCAATTCCCTGAGTGGGTGACTGTTACTGATTTTTTTGCCAATGGTGAGTTTTGCAAAAACCAATCATGATCAACTTTCTTATCTAGTGAACTTTTGTTTCTAATATGCGGCTCTCATATATCTGTAGATGAATCTTCTTGATCGAGCAATAAAAATGGTTGCTGAGCTTGATGAACCTTTGGAAATGAACTATGTAAGAAAGCATGCCTCGGAACAAGCTCAAACACTGGGAATTGGAGTACGTGAGGCTGCCACACGTGTATTTTCAAATGCCTCTGGATCCTACTCATCTAATGTCAATTTAGCAGTTGAAAATTCTTCTTGGAATGATGAAAAACAGCTCCAGGACATGTATGTTAGCAGGAAATCCTTTGCCTTTGATTCTGATGCACCAGGGGCAGGCATGAAGGAGAACAAGCAAGTATTTGAAATGGCTTTATCAACAGCAGAGGCCACTTTCCAGAACCTTGATTCATCTGAGATATCTCTTACAGATGTGAGCCATTACTTTGACTCAGACCCAACAAACCTTGTACAGAACTTAAGAAAGGACAAGAAAAAGCCAAACGCATATATTGCAGACACCACTACTGCAAATGCACAGGTCAGGACTCTGTCTGAGACAGTCAGGTTAGATGCCAGGACAAAGCTACTTAATCCTAAATGGTATGAAGGAATGCTTTCTAGCGGATATGAAGGTGTTAGGGAGATTGAGAAGAGACTGACAAATACCGTGGGATGGAGTGCTACATCCGGCCAAGTGGATAACTGGGTTTATGAGGAAGCCAATTCCACTTTCATAGCAGATGAAGACATGTTAAAGAGGTTACTAGAGACAAACCCAAATTCATTTAGAAAGCTAGTGCAGACATTTTTAGAGGCAAATGGGCGAGGTTACTGGGAGACTTCTGAGCAGAATCTGGAGAGATTAAGGCAGTTATATTCTGAGGTTGAAGACAAAATTGAAGGCATTGATAGGACTTAATATGTCCAGTGTAACTGAAGTGGCATTTTAGGATTAGGCTCTTTTTCATTATGTTTTTCATTTGAAGTTTCTATTTTTTATTTTCATGTCTTTCACTGTATGTATATGTAAGTACTAAGTAATTTCAATCAGCGTCCCAGTTTGTATGCTGCAGAACAAAAGCATCATTTATTAAATTAATTCCAAGGTGATTAACTCACCTTATTTTCAACATCTTTGAAAATTGTTAACACAGTTAAATAAACTGTGTTCAGGATTTTTATCTGTTCTCCTGTTTTTACTTCTTGCTCCCCAACTTTCCTCCAATATCCAAACTTTCTGTTTTATTTCTTATATTTTCTCCAAATGGAAACGACTTTTAAATTCCTTAATTTGACAACTTTCAACGAGCTGATGCACATATGGTAGGACATTCTCTCTCTTCAAAGCATGGATAGGTGGAATAATGGGCTCTGTCCTTCACCCACTCCCTGTCCAAACACCTTTGTTGGATCCTTTCAGGATGGTCACCCAGACTGCTACGTGTAAAATCAGAAGCTGATAAATCATAGTGATTGGAAATTTCAGTCTGTGTGTACCTCACAGGCCATGGCAAGAATATTGGTACCTTATTGCATGCTGTAACTTTGACCTTTGAGTTTCACCAGATGAAAATCAAAATTTAGTGACGAGCCTCTTCCCTTGTCTTAGATTATGTCATGATCAAGATCTGTTCACATATAAAGACTAAAACTTAGGATGTTTTGCTGGTGAAAGAGCAATAGCTTGAGTTGAGCCCATGCAATGCCAATATATAAAACTTGAGAAATGGTCATAGAATGATACTTAAATAATCTTCAACACCAAGAATGATAGCAACAAGGTGGCCAATGAATATTGCTTCTTTTGTTCCTCTTTGAGCAACAAAGAATTAGTCAGCCCCTCAAACATTAGTCTTACTTGAACAAGATATTAACTGTATTTGTCTGTTCATATGAACACAATACCTGGTAATTATTTAGTATTTATTTGAGATTATTAGATTATAAATTTATAATACAAATTAGTTTCAAATTCAATTAAAAAGTTCTTTCCATTTGAGATCTTTACCTAAACGGCCCTCAATATGCAGATGGTCAATGCATTATTTAGCTTGTAGTGTTCAGCAATTAGAATTGTCTACAAAATAGGAAGCTTCTTCTCAAATGGAAATTCAGTGTCTTTCCTAAACTATGTTTTTTAATAGAAACACAAAGGGTTACCTGTCTTCTTGATTTCTTTATGGGTTTAGAAAATTGCAGATGACTAGAAAGAAGATTGTTTGTAGCTAAGTTGCACGAAATGCTGAAACATTTCAGAGTTTCCGAAACGGGTACGTTCAGAAACGTTACCTGCCAAAAATGGAAATGTTGGCCGAAACATTGGCTGAAATGCCATATATGTTTATATATATAAAAAGAAATTTATAAATAAGTGAATAACACGTTATCTTGCAAGAAAAAAGGGAATAAGACCCATAAATGACAATTTAGAAGGAAAACCAAGTCTATATTAACTCTCCTGGATGATTACATAATGGTCGAGTTTTGGTCAAGTTTCGGCAGGAGTTTCGGAGTTTTGGGTACGGGTACGTCCCGAAACGTCAGGTTCCTAGAAGTTTCGTGCAACATAGGTTTGTAGAAAATCCACAAAAATTTTGATCTGCTTGAATGAACAAATCTGAAATTAACTTGTAACCCAAGACACAAAGTTTTCTCTACTCAATTTGCAGCGGAATAGGAACAGAAAAAACACAGTCACACAATATCAAAAATGCAATTTTTCTAGGGAACCCCACTGGGAAAACCTTCTGCCTGATTGAGAATTTTATTGATAGAAGAATGAGCAATAGATCTCTTACAAAATAGTCTTGTTTCAATAGAAATCAATCTGGTTTTCTCTGCTTATACTAAGCTGAAAAACCTGCAAGACTCTGATCCCTGCTTCCCTATTTCTTTGTGCAAATCCCAAGGAGATTCTCCTATAAATATGTGCACAAGCCTCTATTGGTACGCTGATCCTCTCACAAGCTCACACACACAAACACAAATTTGTGTTCTCAAATCCTCTCACAAGCTCACACACACAAACACAAATCTGTGTTCTCCACTGCCTTGTCTCACCAACTCGTGCTCACAAAACAATGAATAACAATGTGCCTTGATCCTCCTTTGAAGCTTTTCGAATAAGCTAAATCCGGCAAGTCTTTATTTTAGGAAATCAAATAGGTGATTGATTGAGTTAATTGAGTCTAACTGACTCATGTAACTCGTCCTGCCCAAATTTAGAATTTGAGACTCACTCGCTTGTCTTTTTCCAAAGATAACTCACACTAGGAGACAACAACTGAGCCTTCCACTCCAGCACATCAGCGAAATTGCTTCATGAGCCGTCCTAACTTATAGGAATTCATCCTGATTTTTAGGAATTCGTCCTAAATTTTAGGAACTTGTCCTAACTTTTAGGAACTCATGCGTGCTAAGGAAAACTGCTTCTTAGTCTCTTTGACTAAGGCACAAGTCAAAGAAGGACCTTTCTCGTTACTATTTTCAACACTTCTTGTTAGCGAGGAAGGTGCTTCTGGAATGACCTCATCCACTTGGATCTATCTCCAACACTACCATGTTCTCCATTGTTGCAGTTGTTCCCTCTGAACTAGAATACTTCCTTGCATTCTTTTGCGGAACTTGATCTAAACACCTGTTCTTTCCCACCATGTTCTGCAAGTCCATTACTTCAGTCATAAGTTCCATGTACCTTGTGTACCTCTGTGGTTGCTTCCTCTGGCTGGAAGTGATATTGGAAGATTCAACTCTCTTCTAAACTCCCTTAACCAAATCCTTTGACCACTTTGCTCGAAATCTCTCTATACTGGGAGTCTTTGACTGAGTGGTTGCTTCCACTTGCCTGGGCTATGCTCCTTATCATCTTGCTGGTCAGTGCAACTGCCAACTAGCTTAGACTCAAATTGAGATACTAGTTGAGGCTCCAACTTGAGAGCTCTATCTGTCTCTCGCTTTACCACCACTTCTCTACTCTAAGCTCTCCTTGCCTTGCTACTCAAGGCTGCATCTATCTCTACCCGCAACTTGTAAAGATTCTTCACCCTCACACCTATTTGCTTCTTACATCCAGAAGCTAAGTGTTGAATGTACACCTTACCTCTGCTGAAGATGATATCATATCCCTTGGCCTCAAGGGTAGCTAGTGAAAAAAGATTTGCCCTCAATCCTGGAACATAGAGAACAAATTTGAGATGAAGAGGATTACTTGACTCCTAGCTCCTAACCATCATCTCCTAGCTCAGTCTGTAACTGCATGTCCTTCTCCTTCAGGTTGCTGAAACTCTTCATGTTCCCGGTCTTGTGGAAGGATGCTCCTGAATCAATATACCATATACTACTATATGTTGAGCTTTCCATGCAAGCAATCAATGAGAAATCTTTCTTGAATTGGGCGATAAATGCATCTACCTCCACTGATGCAACAACATGATCTTTATTGGACTCCTTCCACTTAGGACACTTAGTGGCATAATGTCCAAACTCATGGAAATGGAACCACTTGATCTTTCATAGATCCTTCTTCTTGCCCTTTTGACTGGACTCGGCCTCTCCTTGACCCTTCTTACCCTTGGCCTTGCTTGCACAAGGTTCTCCTCGTCCACTATCATAACTAATCTCCCTTCTATGGTTCCTCTTTGGATCTCTTCCTGTATGGAGTCAATCCAAAACTTTTCCCAATATGGAAAGTTCTCTCTCCCACTAACGACATCCTGGAACCCTTTCCAAGACTTATGAAGTACAAGTAAGGCAAAACTCACAAGGTCATGATCAAATACAACCAAACCCACACCACCTAGTTCATCTCGTACTTGAGTGGACCTTGACAAATATGCGACGACAAGCTCATCCTTGCTCATCCAGATACTCCTCAGCTTCTCCTTAAGAGCAAGCCTCTTGGTATCACTGGTACTCTGATATAGTTTTAAGATGGCATCAAACATCTCATATGTTGTCTTCTTCTCATGGATATGAGGTACTATATGATCTCTAACCTCTTCTAGAATAATCTTCCTTGCCTTGATATCATTCTTATTATGTTGTGTCAATTGATGGGGATCTTGAGGTGGTGCTACTGCCTACTTGATAAACTCTCCCACCCCATTGTTGAAAATTGCAACTAGGTTCGGTCTTCATAATGATCTAATTGTTATGTTGTAGGAAACGTTGGTCCTGAGCTCGTTTCTAGGATGAAACGGTACGGAAACACGGAAACGCGTTTGGTATGGCCTGGAAACAGGTTTCAGGCTGTACTGCCACGTTTCACGTGGGGGAAACATGGCCCAGTATGACTTGAAACGCGTTTCGAGGTCGTACGGTCACATGTTTGCCTTTAAGTGGCGTTTTTTTAATTATTTTATTTGTTGAATAAAATATCTTTTGGAAGCTTCTAGATGGCTCTTGCAAGTTATAAAAAAACTCCCACCTCATTCCCTCATCACATGAATTGAGCAAGTTGTTTCACTTGGAGACGAACGATTTTAGCAAGGAGAAAAGAGGAAGAGAGTAGTGCTTTCAGCTAGGGCGTGTTCAACAGTAAGCAAAGGAGATTTCAACAAGAGAAAGAGATTTCACAAGCAGATTTGGAGTGGGGAGTTTTCGGCTATGACATTCTTGGTGTTTTGCTCATCTACAACCATATTTCTCATATTTTGTGGCATTTTGGGGTAGCTTCAACTACAAAAAATTAATTTGGGTAAGAAGCATTCATTTTCTTAGTTTTTTTTTCCCACTATTTCTTCTATTTTTCAAGGGTTTATGCTTCCAAAAATATGAAAAACGTTTTTTCTTTACAAATTTGTTTTTTTTATTTGTTTTTATAGCAATTGCTTCCAACTGAGGTGCAAGTTCAAGCCCCAAGTCCAACTCAAGGGCTGAATATTACCCTCTTTGGGGGCATGTTTAGAAGCTTCAAATATGTGGAGGTGGTGGCTCATGCGAATGGCGATGTAATCTTTGCAGTGATTCATACAATGGCTCCTACCCAAGAGTAAATGCACATCTTTTGCATGGAGGAGGACAGGGGATTGCAAGTTGCACAAAAAAAATAGACCCATTGGTGAGGAGGGAATATCAAATAGAACAAGATGAGGGAGATGGAATTAAAAGAAGGCATGAAGAGCTTAGTCAAGCTACTCTTCAATCTCCACCAAACATTGAGCTAAGAATTGTAGTTGAAGCAAGGAAGAGGAGAACCACTCAACAACAAGAACAACCACCATCCAAAAATACCAGAGGGGCATTTGCTTGAGTTCAATATCGCATAATTTCTAAAATAGTGAATGTGCAAGTGAGAGAAGAGGTTGATTCCAAAGTGGCTAGGTGCATCTATGCATGTGGTATCCCATTCAATGTTGTTCACTCTCCTTACTAGCAAGAAATGATAAGGGCAGTTAACAAATCTCCTCAAGGGTACAAGGGGCCCAACTATGAGAAAGTAAGAACTCAAATTCTAAAAAATGAGGAGGAGCTCGTGGAAGATATCTTATCACCAATTCGTTCTTCCTGGAGTAGCTTTGGGGTTACCATAGTCTCGTATGGATGGACAGATATAAGGAATAGACCATTGATAAATATCATTGCCACTTCACCAAAAGGAGCAATGTTTTTAAAGATGGAAACTGCTCAAGAGAGGTAAAAGATGCATAGTTCATTGTGATGTTATTATAAAATCTATTGAACAAATAGGGGACCTAACAAGGTGGTGCAAGTGATCACAGATAATGCAATAGTTTACAAAGCTGCAGGTTTAATTTTTGAGGGGAGGTATGACCACATCTTTTGGACATTGTCCATAATTTGAATCTAATCTTGAGGAGATCAACAATAAAGTTCCATGGATAAAGAAAATCATAGGGGAAGCAAGGGAGCTTGTTAAATTCATCACCAACCACCACCAATCTCAAGCAATATTTCGAGAGTACTCCAAATTGGAGTTGTTAAAAGTTGTTGAGACAAGATATGCCTCAAACTTCCTAATGTTGCGTCGCCTTGTTGAGGTTAAGAAAGCATTAGTTTCTATGGTGGTGAGTCAAATTTGGGCTGAGAGGAGACACACAGATTCAGAGCGAGGATATATGGTGCGTAGATTGTGCCTTGATGAGGAGTGGTGAAGCAAGATAGATTTCTTACTAAAGTTCACAACCCTTGCATTTGAGCTTCTTCGGAATGTTGACACTGACCAACCTTTCTTAGGAGAGGTATATGTTGGCATGGATACCATGGTTGAGAAAAATATGGAAATCATTTCACAAGAGTCTCCACAACTTTTGTTATTTGATGAAATCATTGTTGATAGGTGGAATAATTTCAACACTCCATTTCACACTTTAGCACATGCCTTGAACCCCAAATTTTATGATGAGAAGCTTATTTCTCAAAGCAATGTTTCCAGTTCATCTACGCAGGGAGGTGAAGGAAGAATTTGCCAGTTTTTCTGCAGAATTAAATGATTATTGAGATATATCAACTTCGGAGGAGAGAAGCACCATGAATCTAGTTAGGTGGTGGGTTTGTCATGGAGTAAATGGTGTAGATTTGCAAAACCTTGCCATTCTTGTTCTTTCACAAGTGGCAAGCTTTTCATCAACAAAAAGTAATTGGAGCACCTATGGTTTTATTCATTCTGTGAAGCGCAACAGGTTGGGCTCACAGAAGGCAGAGGATCTTGTTTATGTGCACTCCAACCTTTGCCTTGCATCTCGTAGGTCCAGAATATAGCAGTGGTCCTTCTACATAATAGGATGTGGATCCAGAAAGTCCTGATTTGGAGCTCTCTATTGCTGCCTTGAATATTGAGGACCAGGAACCTAGAAGTGGAATTGGCCAATCATCTTCTTCAGCTCCACCATCCATTATTGAGCATGCTTTTGCTTCCATTTTTTATTAGTCTTTAGTCTTTATAGTACTTGTAGCCTCATATAGCCTCATAGTTTTTATTGTACTTACAACCTCATATATATAATAAAGGTTGATTTTGGATATTCCAATATTTTCATTTTCGTTATGTGATCATTCATGAGTAAATGTGATGTAAATTTATAGACTTATAGTTTATGCATTGGCATTGGACAATTTAATCATAATTTTTAAACTTTAAATGTAATAATTTATAATGTATCATGTATGCTTTATGATTGCACATAACATTTCTTAAATGTCCTAATATATATATATATATTTCTTGTTTCCTCATTTCCAAAATTTGGAGGGGTCACATTTTGTACCCGTACCCATTTCGGAAACTCGTTCCCACTTCCCCGTATCATCCAACTTAGCCTAATCGTAATCATGAGATTGTATATTCTTTATAAAGAAAGAGAAATTATATTTTATTTTTTGAGTATGGGTTTCATACTCAAGTTTGAGTCGAAAGCATGTTCTTCGTGCTTTTAGATTTTCTAGGTCTTTCTAGGATAAAAGATATTATTGGTCATGTGTGATAGTCCCATTTGGACTCTTTGTAATAAAGAAAAAAATTATTTCGTCAAGAAAAATCCACTTATAAGCCCAAGACCAAGTCGGCCTTAAGGGAGAAAATTCCACCCTCAAGAAAGGCTATATAAAGGAGAGGAGCTCGACTCATTTTGACACACAACAAGCACAAGTTATTGAACAATGTAACTAGTGTCGGTCTTCATAATTGTATTTGAGTCATAATGTAATGTATTTTTCAAAAGAAAGAAAAATAAAGTTATTTATTAGCATGGGTTTCAATCTTTATTATTTTATTTTTAGGTTAAAGCCTCCATTGTAAGCTTCTAGAGTTTATGTCAAGCGTCTTTGTCCATGTCATCATGTAGTAGACCCTTCTTGGGCTTTGTATATCAAGAAAGAAAATTATTTTGATGTAAATTAAGTCAAATAGGCCTCCTCCACCAAGTCGGCCTCAAAGAAAACAAGTCAGCCTCAAAGGGAGACAAAAACCACTATATATAGGCAACAACTCGACCTCATTTGGAGCATAAGACAAGCAAGTTCGATCTGCAATTGAAGGAAGAAAAGGGAGTGTGAAATACCCAAAAGGAGAAAACCCTAGCGAAGGAGACATTTGGCATGCAAGAAGAAGCTGATTTTTTCTCTTTTTTGTCACGTGTGAATTTTTGGGTAGCTGCAAGAGGGCCGAAATTTCAGATCGACAGTAGCAAGAAAAATTTTGGGAGCTAGAAGGCCAAAATTCTGTGTTGTAGTTGGGTTGAAGCTGTTTGACTAGAAGATACTATTGAAGTTTGGATAATCATTCTAGAAGAATGACTTGGTGGAGTGAGGAAGGTCTTTTGGTCTGTTCTAAGGCCTTGGAAAATCTCAATCTGATTTGAATCTACTAGTGGAAGAGTTTGACTGGGTTTTCCCTTAAATAAGGGTTTTAGCCCTGGTTGAGTGCCTATATTTGGTGTCATTGATCTTCATGTTTTTGATTTGATGATTGCTTGATGAGAAGAACATAAAAAAAGTTAATAAGAATACAAGAATATCAAAAGTAATTGTCAACATAAGAAAATATTTCTATCTTTTTGATTTTCTAACACAAGTTTGATCTGCAATAGCGAAGAAGAAAAAGAGAGTAGCTGGAGGGATGAAGAAGAGGAATAGAAGCCAAATTTTTTTCTAAGGTCATCTTCTCTTGTTTCTCTCTGGGTTTTTGAAGCTGTTAGTTGCAGGGGGGCCAAAGTTCTGTTGCAGGGGGCTGAAATTTTGTGAAGCAATTCCAGGAAGCCGAAGTTGCAACATAATAGTAGCAATAGCAAAGTTCATGAAGCTACCTTGCAGAAGATATTACTGGGGGATGACTTGGTGCTTGGTAGGGTTGTTGGCTTAGGTCGTTGGGTCTTGGAAGTCTCTTTGTAAGTAGATTCTAAAGAAGGAGAGAAGCATTTTTTGGGTTTTCCCCTTAGAGAGGTTTCGCCATAGCTTGGAGCCTACATCTTGTGTACTTTGTCTTATTGTAATCTTCATTATTTTGGTAATTGCTTGATGAACAAATATCTAATAAAGTAATAACAAGCCAACACATATCACAAGTAATTATCAAGTTAAGGAAAAAAATCATCTATAATACATGAGTCTCTTGATTTTCCAACATGGTATCAGAGTTAAGGTGCAAGAAGGAGACTGAAGATCACATCTTTGTTGGCATTATGGCAAGGGTTATAAGGAAGGGTTTCAAGGTTCTTGGAAATATCTCTACATCTATCAGGAAATGTCTATTGAAGATCACCTCCAAGCTCACAAAGGGAGTAGTAGATGGAAGTTTTTTCTCTGTTTTATTCGACACTTTCAAGGACGAGAATGTATGGGTTATTGATAGTGATTCCTCCAAACATATGACGGGAGAATGCAGTCAACTTCAAACTCTATCTAAAGGAAATTCCTCTCATTCAATCGAACTTGGAGACAAGAAGAGCTATCTAGTGAAAGGGATTGGATCTACTTCGTTGGAGCTCGAGTCTGGTGGAAGCATTCACCTCAACAATATCTTATATGTTCTAGGTTTAAAGAAAAACTTACTTTCTATTTATTGTCTAGAGGATAAGGGTGATAGAGTTGCTTTTGTTGATGGCAAGGTTTTGGTTTGGGGTAAGGGCTCTAGTATTTATGATGCTAGGGTGATTGGGATTCATGAGGGGACATTATATAGACTATATACACCTCTATCTCATGTCCTAGTCCACTTGGATGTAAGTCCTGCCAAACTATGGCATAGAAGGTATGGAGACCTTCATTATAAGATTTTTCCATCTCTAAGTCAAATGGTCAATGGCATCCCCAAATTGAAGGAAGAACATGAAGGGACCTATAAGGGATGTGCTTTAGGGAAGAACGTAAAGAAGCCATTTACAAGAAGTGATACCAAAAGTTTTGGATCTCATACATTCAGATGTATGTGGACCTATGGCAGTAAAGTCTCTCGGTGGGCATCAATATTATATAACCTTCATTGATGAATTCTCAAGGAAGACATAGTTATACCTTCTGGTGAACCTTAGAATTACCCTCTCATTGACATTTTTTCTCACCATTTTGCCTCACTTTCTCATAAGATTATAAACCTAATCAATGATAAATGCTAAGTTTTGTCTTAAGGAAAGCATTAAAATGATCACCATATTATATTTTTATGTTCTTGCTATTTGAATAGATTTTTGCAAATTAGCTACAGAACGCAGCCTATTCTGCAGCTAACCGTGGATTTCGTAGCTACTCTCATGGTTTGATAGGTTCCAAGTGTCAAATGAAGAATTGGGCCACATGGGCATTTCTAGAATAATCTCCACATGAATTCTATCCTATTCACTCGGTCCAGATCGACAGAAAAGTAAGCCTATGGTCATGGTCAAAGATGGAGTCAAAGTATGTTATCTGGAAGTAGTAGGACTTTTGATTTTCTCTTTCGTAGCTAATCAAGAGTCTAACAATTTTGTTGCAAATTTAATTTGAATTAGCCACCTGTAGCTGATCAAAAGTTTAAACAGTCTTATTGCAATTCGAATTAGCCACCTGTAGCAAGTTTTTTCATAAAAAATCATGTTAGATTTAGTTCAAATTAGTCACCTGTAGCAAGTTTATCTCATAAACAGTTATGTTATTTTCCTATAATATTCGTTGCATGGAACCAAGAAGTAGTTAGAGGTTAGAATGAATTACGTTAAGTTCAGGCTTTTTGTTGATACTCTGTATTCAGACTTTGTTTTTTTATAATACAAACTTCGTGTTGCCAATGATCTTTTAAAGTGCATCCTTAACTAGCTAGCATTCCAGCCACGTCAGTTGCAGAGGGCCCTTGCACTGAAGGAGGTTTTTCATTTGTTGTTTTTAGTTCAATTTTCATGACTCTATTTTTAGCAAATATGTTTTCTAAATTAGGATGATATTTCATTTCAGTTTGTAATCAATAACATAATGATGAATCACAATTGTGAAGCTTTTTTCTTCTAAGATTTTTCGTGGAGAAAAACGACTTTGTTTCCAAACTGAATTAAGATTGAAGTAATAAGAATACACAGTTGCTTAGTTTTCTTACTATTTTGTCATTCATTTTCTTAGAATAGAATTGTCAATTAACTGTGTTAATGGATGTTTTCAAAAGCCACTTCAAGATGATGATGATCCTAAACTAAATGGTTAAATGTATAATTCATACAGTGATTGAATTTATTCAATACATTGTTATTTTCCTAGGAACTTAGGAACTAATGTATAATTGATTTCTTGCACAACACTTCAAGAGGATAATGCTTCACATTTGAATGTTGGAGAAAGTCAAAAATACATTAGTTGTTTACAGTTAGTTTTACATGCTTTTACCTTTATCAGATCCTCACTTAGTTGTGTCACTGATATTCCAAAAAATCATTTCAAGGAGATTGATTTAATCATATTCCAAGATTGAATGGTTGAATGTTTAATGAATGCAATTACTGAGTTACCTTCTGCATCAATTTCATTCATGGTTTTAAGAATTAGATCCATAGATTAGGACTAATGGGAAGATGGGATAGATGCTCTGTTTTTATTAGGTTCTAACTAGCCAACAGTGCTTGGTCCATTTTTAGGAAATTAGATTAACTTAGGAACATTTCCTTTCCTTTAAAATTCATTAGATTCACTTAAATTTTCTCATAGTTTCAGGTTGTACATTCTTAAACATTAAAGAACAGAAACCACCCAAAAAAAACAACATAAAATACAAAACAACGAAGTAAGAAAAATGTTAACTAAGCACATATAGTGCACCACACTTCATCAGCTTACAAACCTCGGTTGATAATTTATGCAAGCAATTTAGGACACTAAATTGACTAAACATTTTGGCGCCATTTCCGGGGAAGTGTAATTAGGTAACCTCATCTCTTACATCTAAAAAACGATATGCGTAGAGAAAGAGACTCTAGGGGTAGATTCATAGCTAGAAGCAGGAGTTTAATTCCTACAACACCACTTGCTCCACCAAGACTAAAAAGAGGTATACCTCCATCTCAAACTCATATTCCACATTTCACTAGCCATAGACTTCCTGAAGTTCTAAGGTTAGAAATCCAATTAAGAGGATCTCCTACTTCATCTACTGAGGCAGTCCTAGAGGAAGAAAATCTTGGATCTCCAACAGGAGTAGCCTTTTTCACCTCTACAAGGGAACATATTTTAGTTGAAGAATTAAAAATTCATAGAGGAGAGGGAGAAGTAGAACCTTTCTTCCACATACCATTGGTAGAGGAACTAGAGGAAGAGCAATTAACCTTGCAGGTTGAATCTTATATTAACCCTGAAGAATCTATAATGGCAGGAAGAGAAGAAGAAGGAGAGGGAGTTCTGAATGGAGAATTTACACTATTTGGAGGGGAAGAGGTAGAGGAAATATGGAATTTGTTAATTCTTTTGGATTCCCTATAGTTGATGAAGAAACAGATGCCATAATGAAAAATATCTCACCTTTTGTCCTCCCAAATTTTCATGGATTAAAAAGTGAAGATCCTAAAACCTTTTTATTTGAATTTGAAGTCTTGTGCAGAACTTATGATTATTTACAAGACTCTCAAAAACTCAAATTGTTTCCTTCAACATTGAAAGGAGCTGCTTTAAAATGGTTCATGGGATTGGTCACTCAGCCTATTAGAACATGGAATGACATGAAGAAAGCATTTTTGGACAGGTATTTGGATTATTGCATGTCTATCAATCACAAAGATGAAGTGTTTAAAATGATGCAAAGAGAGGACGAAATTTTGGAGGATTTAATTGAAAGATTCAACTATAACTTAAAAAGAGCAAAGATGGATAACTTAGATCAAGATACTTTAAAAGCTCTTTTATTAAAAGCCATTAAAGATGAGTGGATAGACATCCTTAACATGTTGGGGAAGGGAGATATCTCTCAACTCCCATTAAGTGACATTGGAGAATTATGTGTTCATCTCTCAAGAGAAAAATCCAAAAATGGGAAAGGTCCAAAAGATCCTTCTCTTGCTAGAGTGAATAAATCTGCAACTGGATTAGTGACTAGGGCAGAAATTGGAAACATGCTTGATGAATTTAAAACTAATATTCTAGGGAGCCTTAGTGAATAGATAAACACCCTTAAGTTACAAAACAAGCAGCAAGTCGAGACTGATGCTTTAGCTATTTTCTGTCCCAAATGTAGAAAGAAGCATGCTTTAAGAGA
Organism: Pinus tabuliformis; assembly: GCA_031772625.1. NCBI lineage: Eukaryota > Viridiplantae > Streptophyta > Pinopsida > Pinales > Pinaceae > Pinus > Pinus tabuliformis. The sequence continues at coordinate 696,259,853 of CM062814.1, read as the reverse complement.
ATGCCCTTTATATGCAAAAATCATAGAGACTTATGTGATTTGTTCAGAAAACCATGAGACTAAGAGTTGTCCCTCAATTCCTAGTCTTAAGGTTGTTTTTCAAGAAGAAACTATTTCAAGTCCAACAAAATCTCTTTGCTTTGTCTCTAGAAGACCTTGGTAGGGGCCACAAAACCAGGGTTTTAGCAACCAAATGTATATTTAGCCCCCACCAAATTGGAATTCTTGGTAGCAACCTTGGCTTCAATCTCAATCTCAATCTCAACCTTAGGCTCAAGGAGTGCAAAATCTATATGGAAAATTCTCTCAATACTATCAATATCCTCCATCATATCCAAACTATCATCCCCAATAAATTCCTCAACAAAATCAACAACCCCAACTTCAAAACAAAAATCCTCAACTTTCACTACCATTCCCACAAAGACCAAATCAGTTACCTGCCCAACCATTACCAAACCCCAACAATAAAAATCCTCAAAATACCTATATGGTGGAAGGACAACAATTTCCAACTTATATGATTACTCCTCTAGATCCTAATGATGTTCAACTAAGATTTGGTAGGATATTAAAAAAGAAAAAACCTTCTGTAATTATTCAAGAACAAGACAATTCTAAGGAAGATTCTCTACAACCAAATAAAAGTTTTGAAAAAACATCTCTTCAAACGTAGAAGACTGAAAATGAAAAAGAGAAAGAACCAATAAACTCAACTCCTATCATAGAGCAACCACCAGTATCTACTTCTACACCTCCTTTTCCTGAAAGATTACAAGTTGATAGAGGGGTAGAAAAGCATATTATGTTGCCTAATTATGATTTTCTAGATGAATTGAAAAATGCTTGTATCAAAATCCCTTTGTTACAAGCCATTAAGGAGATTCCAATTCTAGCTAAAACAATAAAGGAGTTCAACATGAAGAAACCAAGAAGAAAAACAAAGTAAATAAAAAGAATTTAGTTGGCAGGAAAAATAATAGACATAATGATGGGAAAAATTTCCATACAAAAATATGTAGATCTAGGAAGTCCAGTTGTAAAAACACATATCAATGGAGTTGAAATTCCGAATACATTGATTGATTTAGGAGCAGCATTAAACATCATGAGCAAACAAACCATGGAACAACTCAAGCTTCCTAATATTCTTTATACCCCTACATTACTACAATTGGCAGATAGATCTGTAATCAAACTAGATGGTGTGTTACAAGATATTTCAGTGTCCTTAAACTCTTGGGAGTACCTTGTTGATTTTATGGTCATAGCCCCTAAGAACAATCTAGGAGGACATCCACTTATATTAGGAAGACCTTGGTTGGCTACAACTGATGCTTTCATAGTTGTAGATCTGGTAATATGTATATCTCTGATGGTAACTCAACTAAGAAATTCACTCTATATCCTCCAGCAGGAACAATCACATAGATTGATGACAAAGAATGGATTGATGATGAAAATGATATTCAACCTCTCTTTACTATTTCAACCTTTAGTGAAGATAGTCAAATCTTAAATATAATGGAAAATTTTGAATCATCTCCAGAATATGAACATGATTAATTTCAACAAAAATCCAGCATTAAATATTTGTCATCTAGGCGGATGCCTCTTTTTTTTATGGAAGAATTTGATAGCTCTATAGTTGAAATCTTTCGAGGGAAAACATTGAACATAAATAATAACTTGGAAAAATTACGATAGGAAAAGCGAATCAAAACATTACAACAATATTTTTCTGCATATGCATGGGAATACACTGACATGAAAGGAATTAGTCCTAAGACTTGTATACATCATATCTACATTGAGAAAAATTGTAAACCTAACAAACAACATTAAAGAAGGATGAATCCAAATCTTAGGGAAATTGTGAAAGAGGAGTTGCAAAAATTGCTGAATGTAAACTTCATTTACCCAATTTCATACATCCTGTGGGTTTTTCCTCTAGTGGTTGTGCCTAAAAAGAATGGTAAATGGAGGATATGTATTGATTATCAAGAATTGAATAAAGCTACCCTAAAATATCATTTTCCTTTGGCCTTTATAGATCAAGTGTTAGATACATTAGCAGGTAAGAAGTATTTCTCATTTTTGGATGGTTTTAGTGGTTACAATCAAATTCAGGTAGCACTTAAAGATCAAGATAAAACCACATTCACTTGTCCACGGGGAACTTATGCCTACCGAGTACTTCCTTTTGGATTGTGCAATGCACCTGAAACATTCCAAAGAGCAGTACTATGACTTTTTTCTGATATAATACATGATTGTGTAGAGGTGTATATGGATGAATTTACAGTTTATGGGAATACATTTGAAGAAGCTTTATAAAATTTGGAAAAAGTTCTTAAAAGATGTAAGGAAGAAAACCTTTCACTAAGCCATAAAAAATGTTTTATGATGTTTACAAAAGGGATTGTTTTAGGACATCACATTTCAGGAGATGAAATTAAAGTTGATAAATCTAAAGTTGAAGTCATTTTTAAACTATCAATTCCAAGTTGTCAAATGGATGTTAGAAGTTTTTTAGGATTCACAGGATATTATAGAAGGTTTATAGAAAATTTCGCTAAACTAGCATCCCCACTCTTCAAATTACTCACCAAAGATTGTGAATTCAATTGAAACCCTGATTTCCAGTTGACCATTGAGACTTTAAAAGCAAAATTTTTTGAAGCACCCATCTTAAGAGGTCCAAATTGGAAACTACCTTTTCATATTTCAACAAATGCTTCAGATACAGCTCTGGGAGTTGTATTAGGATAAAAGTATTTGATTGCCTATGCCATCTATTACACAAGCAAGAATTTGACTCCCACTGAGTTAAATTACACTGTAACTGAAAAGGAATTCTTAGTTGTTGTTCATGCTATCAACAAGTTCAGACATTACATAACAGGCTATGAAACCTTTGTTCATACAGATCACTCTGCAATTAGGTACTTAATGAATAAACCTATTACTAATGGCAGAGTTACAAGATGGTTATTACTCCTACAAGAATTCAACATCATTGTTCTAGATAGACCTGGAAAACAAAACACAGTTGCTGATTTCTTGTCTAGAATTCAAAATATCAAAGATGACACTCCAGTTGAAGATAAATTTCTTGATGAATATCTTTTTGCAGTAACTACTCAGACCCCTTGGTTTGCAGATATTTCCAATTACTTAGTCACAGGAAAATTACCTTCACATTTGTTTCCTAAGGAGAAGAAAAATCATTCAAACAAGTGCAAGTTACTCATGGATTACTAATGAATTGTATAAAATAGGCCCAGATCTCATGATTAGAAGATGTGTTCAAGAAGATGAAATGTTTGAAATTCTTAAGGCATGTCATGATCAGCCTTGTGGTGGACACTTTGCTGACAAGAGGACATCTTATAAAATCCTTCATTTAGGATATTATTGGCCCTCCATCTTCAGAGATGCCAACAAATATATAAAAAGGTGTGATAGCTGCCAAAGGGTAGGAAAACATGCTCATTCAGATGAAATTCCACTACAAACTTAGGTACTTACTGAACCTTTTGAAAAATGGGCCTTAGATTTTGTTGGACCAATTAATCTTCCATCTAAAAAAAATAAGTATATTTTGGTATGCACTGGTTATGTCACTAAATGGGTAGAGGCTAAAGCATTACCTTTTGCTAATGAAAAATCTGTTGTTAATTTTATTTTTGAGGATATCTTCACTCATTTTGGTGTTCCAAGAGAAATTGTGATAGATCAGGGATCTCAATTTACATCTAAAATGGTAGAAAGGCTTGTGGAAGATTACAAGATCAAACACAGAAAGTCTACTCCTTATCATCCACAAGCAAATGGTCAAGTTGAATCTACCAATAAGGTGATTGAAGGAATTCTCACTAAGATTGTACATCTACACAGAAGAGATTGGGCAAAAAGGCTTCCTGAAGCCTTATGGGCCTACAGAACTACATGGAGGAACACAACAGGACATACTCCCTATGAACTTGTTTATGGGAAGCAAGTCATGTTCCCTATAGAGTTTCAAATTAGAACCTTCAAGATGGCAGTGCAATTGGGACTGGATTTATCAGAAGCACAGAAACATAGATTGGAGCAACTCAATGAGCTTGATGAAATTAGGCAAGATGTAGTTCAAAAAACCAATTTAGTCCAGCAGCAAAGGGCTAAATGGCATGATAAGTATATCAAAGAGAAGAAGTTTCAAGCAGGGGATTGGGCACTTTTGTTCGATTCAAAATTCAAAGATTTTTAAGGAAAGTTTCATACCCATTGGCTTGGGCCATATGAGATTGAAGAAGTTTTTAATAATGGAGCGGTGAGAATAAGGACAATAGATGAAAGAACCTCTTCTTGTGAATGGTCATCGGTTGAAGATATATCATAAGACAATTTCAAGAGAGGATTTTATCAAGATTCTCCAAGATAACATTGAAATGAAGTTGGTGAAGAAGAATTTTTCTTCTCCACTAACTTAGCTTTTATTTTTTCTGTCTATAATAATAATAATAATAATAATAAAATGTATATGTATGAAAATTAATCATTAGCTGGCATACTTATATAGAAAATACAGGGTGAAAATCAGAGATTTCTGACATCCTATATTTTCCATTTCCTTTTTATAATAAGTAGTGACATAAAGCTACATTCATTTGCAATTCATAATCTGCAAATTCATTTTATTTTACAGTTTCATTCCATCTCACTCCACTTTCATTCCATTTCACTGTCATATTCCATTTCCATTTCATTTCACATTCATGTTCCATAGCCATACTTCATTTTTATCATGTTCCACAGCTGATTCCATGCTACATCTAATTTGATTCTGCAACCATATCTCATTCAACAGCTCTAGCATAATTATACAGCTTACAAACAAATGATGATTGCAGGAAATTGAAGAAGATTGTTTTGAACACCAATATCCTAAAAGGGTACCTACGGATCAACACTAAAGAAAACAACAAACAAAAAGGTTAAGTTCTAAAAGATAAAGTGCAAAAATTTATTTTAAATAGTAAGGTTAAAACATGAAGTATATATAATATGGATATTCATATGTTTCCTTGATGAATCATCATTTGATTTGATTACAATCTCCATCATGCTACATATCCGCCACATCCTCCATATTTTGTCACATAACGGTCCATAATTAACTCCCATGTTGATTATTAATGGTCATGACTACGACATGACATACTTGTCTACGTGTCTCCAGAACCCCTACCATCTATTCATTTCATACAAACCCGCAGTTCCTTTCACCATATTCACAGCCAATTCATTTCATAAAACCGGGAAGGGTAATTCTGAAGGTTGAGAACTCTGCGTAGTAGAAGGCATGGGGCTAATTGTCAGAACAGAACCGGTAGGAGAAAAGTACATGGAAGGATACCCACAACTCAAAGAAATGTTGCAGAAAGCTGGATGGCTTAAATTCATTGAGAAATTTGATGGTTTTCATAAGGAGATTACAAAATCTTTTGCTCGATCTTTTGATGGCGCGTAGGTAGAAATTGGAGATATCAAGTTTGCAATGACTGAGTCATTCATGACTGAGGCTAAAAAGACTTACAAGGCATGGTGAAAGATGGTTCAAGAACAAGGAGTTCCACAATGAATCATGGAAAGTAATACTCAAAAACTTAGGTATGGATGTCTCTGTTTTTAGAAAAGGAATTCTCATTTCAGCGCTTAAAAGTAAGTGGAAGAACATGCTCTTGGTATTATAGAAATTTATCACTTGTGAGGGGAGGTTTGGTTGCATGTATGTCTACCATATCCGTTTACTGATGAATTTCTTAGAAAATGGAGAAATCAACCTTCCTTTCTTCCTACTAAATAGTTTAAGAAGGATGACCTCAAATGTGCAAAAGAGAATACAGTTTATAGATACAATCTTGTATCACCATGGGTTGATAAAGATATTGATCGAGTTTCATTTAAAAAGCATATGAGATACCGGGGAAAATTTCCTTATTAGAAACCATTTCCAAGAAGCACCAGAGTCACCTAAAGAAGATAATGTCAAAAGAAATAGAAGAAAGAACATTGGTATAGCTATTGAAAACATACCTGAGTCTTCATTGCAGAAAGATGATGAAAAGTTAATATCTGAAAAATTGACAGAAATCGGGAAGCAAATCAAGGCAAGAGGGAAGATAAGAAAGGAGAAAAAGGTCACAAATGAGGAAAATGTAAGTCCTACACAACTTAGAAGGAGCTCTAGACTCCGATATTTGGTAAAGAAAACATCATCAAAAGGGATGGAGTTTATAAATTTAGATGAGGAAATCCCAGAACCATCTCCTGTTAACTTCTCTTCTACACACAATCCTCAAAATTCTATATTCATCATTTTGAAGGAATCCCAAGCAAAAGATCTCCAAGCATAAACCCAGTGCAGCAACAAATATATGACTATATAGAATCACTGGAGAAGAGAAGTGCCTCAATGAACCCAGAATCTTCTGTCAATCCAAAAGAATCTCTAATTGATGCTCTCAAACAGGAAATTTATGAATTAGAGATATTGAACAAACATATCAAACAGGGGAATGAGACCTTGAAGGAACAAAACAAATTGGACAAGCCAATTCACGATAATACCATTCTGCATCTAGGACGGTGGTATAAGAAAAATAGGAAATTGAAAAGAAAGAATAATATTTTGAACAAATCAATCATTAACTTTAAGTACAAGCTTCTTATGAGAAAGCCCAGAATGGCAGTGACTTCAAAGAAGAGCAAAAGAAGGAAATTGGATGTACTAGCAAAGGTGTCTGAGCAAATGCATTAGGGAGGAAGAACTCACATTTTTGGAAAATTGCATGAGGACATGTAATGATTTTGCAGTAGGAGTATGTTGAACCTCAGAATTACCCTCTCCTTGAGATTTTTTCTCACCTTTTTCCATCACTTTCTCATAAGATTACAGACCCAATCAATGATAAATGCTAGGTTTTGTCTTAAGGAAAGCATTAAAATGATCACCATATTATATTTTCATGTTCTTGCTATTTGAAAAGATTTTTGCAAATTAGCTACAGAACACAGCCTATTTTGCAGCTAATTGTGGATTCCGTAGCTACTCTCATGGTTTGGCAGGTTCCAGGTGTCAAATGAAGAATTGGGCCACATATGCATTTTTAGAATCATTTTCACATGGATTCTATCCTATTCACTCGGTCCAGATCGATGGAAAAGCAAGTCTACGGTCATGGTCAAAGATGAAGTCAAAGTACGTTATCCGGAAGTAGTAGGACTTTTGATTTTCTCTTTCGTAGCTAATCAAGAGTCTAACAATTCTTTTGCAAATTTAATTCAAATTAGCCACGTGAAGCTGATCAAAAGTTTAAACAGTCCTATTGCAATTCGAATTAGCCACCTGTAGTAGGTTTTTCTCATAAACAATCATGTTAGATTTAATTTGAATTAGCCACCTGTAGCAAGTTTATCTTATAAACAATTGTGTTAGTTTCCTATAAATATCAGTTGCATGGAACCAAGAAGTAGTTAGAAGTTAGAAGGAATTACGTTAAGCTCAAGATTTTTGTTGATACTCTGTATTCAGACTTCATTTTTTTATAATACAAACTTTGTGTTTCCAATGATCATTTAAAGTGCATCCTTAACTAGCTAGCATTCCAGCCACGTCAGTTGCGGAGGTCCCTTGCACTGAAGGAGGTTTTTCATTTGTTGTTTTTAGTTCAATTTCCATTACTCTATTTTTAGCAAATATGTTTTCTAAATTAGGATGATATTTCATTTCAGTTTTTAATCAATAGCATAATGATGAATCACAATTGTGTAGCCTTGTTCTTCTAAGATTTTTCGTGGAGAAAAACAACTCCGTTTCCAAACTAAATTAAGATTGAAGTAATAAGAATACATAGTTGCTTAGTTTTCTTAATATTTTGTCATTCATTTTTTTAGAACAAAATTGTCAATTAACTGTGTTAATGGATATTTTTAAAAGCCATTTCAAGATGATGATAATCCTAAACTAAATGGTTAAATGTATAATTCATACAGTGATTGAATTTACTCAGTACATTGTTATTTTCCTAGCAACTTAGGAACTAAGGTATAATTGATTTCTTGCACAACACTTCAAGAGGGTAATGCTTCACATTTGAATGTTGGAGAAAGTCAAAAATACATTAGTTGTTTACAGTTAGTTTTACATGCTTTTATTTTTTTCTTTCAGATCATCACTTAGTTGCATCACTGATATTCCAAAAAATCATTTCAAGGAGATTGATTTAATCATATTCCAAGATTGAATGGTTGAATGTTTAATGAATGCAATCACTGTGTTACCTTCTGCATCAATTTGATTCTTGATTTTAAGAATTACATCCATAGATTAGGACTAATGGTAAGATGAGATAGATGCTCTATTTTTTTTAGGTTCTAACTAGCCAAAAATGCTTGGTCCATTTTTAGAAAATTAGATTAACTTATGAACATTTCCTTTCCTTTAAAATTCGTTAGATTCACTTAAATTTTCTCATAGTTTCAGGTTGTACATTCTTAGACATCAAAGAACAAAACCCCCCCAAAAAACAACATAAAATACAAAACAATGAAGTAAGAAAAAGGTTAACTAAGCACATATAGTGCACCACACTTCATTAGCTTACAAACCTTGGTTGATAATTTATGGAAGCAATTTAGAACACTAAATTGACTAAACACCTTTTAAAGAACAAGGATGAGGTATTCAAAAAGTTTTAGGAGTTCAAGAATGAAGTGGAGATTCTAACTGAGAGGAAGATCAAGACTCTGAGGTCAGACAATGGTGTTGAACACACCTGCAAAGAGCTGATATCATTTTGCAAGGAGGCTGGGATCAAGAGGGAGCTTATCGTTCCCTATAATCATGAAGGGAATGGCGTGGATGAAAGGAAGAATAGAATTATGGAAGAATGTGTCAGGGCCATGCTACATAATCAAGATCTCCCTCAATTCCTATGGGGAGAAGCATGTATGATAATTATGTACTTGCAGAATCGAAGTACCCATAGAATCCTCCACAACATGACTCTGCAAGAAGAATTTATCGGAAAGAAGTTGAGTGTGGATAACCTTAGTGATGAGCCTAGGTATTGCAACAAGAATGTTGCAACTCCCGGGGCTACCAGCTTTACTTATCAACCCGGGGTTTGTACAAACTTAGAGGTGACTGTGTTATATGCACAAGTAGGAGTGAAGGTACTTCATGTTGTCACTGCTCATCTGGAAAGAGACCCCGGGGTTCCAAGCCAGACTTTTATAGGGTCAGAAGAAGCTTGATTTTGATGGAAGGAGAGAAAACATAGTCTAGGGGAGAGCTAATCTACTGCAGAAATAAAGAAAGCAACATGCAACCCTAAATCACACCATAACATGATTAACCATGGAAACAGTTATGCCTGAATAGAATTGGAAATTAACACTAACATACTGCTACTATCTAGGTTGAAGAAGCAAAAAAAACACCAAAACTAGGCTAAGGGGTCAGAAATGGAACTAGGCTACGTCTAGGTTGAAGCGAAAGAAGCAGTCAGAGGTCGAAATGGTGGAAAGAGAACGTAATGGGCAACAACGCATGAGGACCGTTGGATCAGGCGGGTAAAGGGTAAATGAATGGTTGAGATCAGACAGTAGGAGGGTACGTAGGAGAATGGGTGGACATGGCGGACTAACAGGATGGACGACTAGGATTATATTACGAAGGTGAGAGGCAGATGAACGGCGGAGATCGACCAAGCCACTTAGCGATCAGGTGATGCGACAACCGTCAGATCTGGTAGGGCAGATCGACGGTGGAAGTTAGAGCGTGAAAAGAAACGTGCGGAAAGGACGAGTGGGTTTGGAGGGTGGTAAGTTGTATCTCGTACGCCCTCAAAACCGTAAATGGAATTTTTAGAATTCACGCGACTAGCCTCCCTGACCGACACGTAGCACAGGGAAATCGCCCATATCACATGTTGTTAGCCCGATAATGTTCAGACAGAAATCCACGCGATATGGCATGAAGGCCATCAGATCTTAGCAAATCAGATCTATGGCAGAGAGGTGACTGAGCAGGTTGGTGAGCAGCCGCGCGACAGCCGTCGGATCTGACAAGGCAGATCGATGGTGGGGATTTAAAGGGAAAAAGGTCAAACATGAAAAATGGATTTGAGCGGTGATTGGACAATTTGGCTTGTGAAAGGCATTTGACGGTTAAAAACCATTTAAACATGAATTATCAGCGCATGCGCAAGCATTTCAGGCTGAAAGAGAAAGACATGGGAATGTGAGTGAAGCCTAAGATAGAAGGAGACCAAACAAGCTGATGACCATTAAAGGGGCAGAGCACTATGAAATGACTTCGGTGACTGTATTAAATGACACAACTCCATGAAAATCAAAACCCTGTGTTTTTGGGGTTGCTGCAAGGTTTCTTCCTCACACCATAGTCCCAAAGGGGGGAGGTGAGGCCAAAACACTTGTGAGCATCCTGATGGATATTTTCTTTACCAACCTACTCAGATTATATGAAAACATCAATGGAACACACTGAAACACAACTACTTTGTTCTACCCTGCTGTAATGGACTGCAACTATTCAAGCAAATGAATAGGAAACAGGAAACTACTTAAGTCAATGAGCAGGAAACTAGAAATATGTGTTGAACCACGGTAATGAAAATGCATCTATTTAACCAAATGAACAATCAAACCATGCATCTATGCTACTGCTGTAATGAGAATGCATTTTATTAAGCAAATGAACAGAAAGCAAGAAGTTATGCTAGAATACAATACAAGAAAGAGGATCTTTGGCTACTAGGGTTAGGCCCTAACCTAAGAGCTTCAGCCCTCTGAGTTAACTCAGTGTTGGCTCGAATCAAAACTCATATTCATTATTAAAGAACTGCATTACATCAAAACTTTCACAAAGTAGAAGTTCGAATCCTTGCTACTCACTAACTAACTATCTAGCTAATTGGTAACTAACTGACTGCTAGAAAAACTGAGGTCCTAAGCCTCTCTATTTATACATCTGAAGTCCCAATGACTTCCCTCAAAATTAGGGAGGTACAAATCCCAACTTAATGGTAACTTGTCCTTTCACTTTCACTAGCTCAACTGCCTTCTAGTAGGGATGTTGCTCGTACTTCCACTTGCTTGGTTGTCTTTCAGTACTTCAGATTTGGTTGTTTGTACTTTCACCTGATGGAGGGATATTTGAATGGATGGGCAGTAAATGAGGATGATTTAACTCTTGTAATTCCTCTCCCTTGTCCCATTTGAGTTTTTACCAAGGTCTTTTACCATAATTCCAACTCTAACTCATCTCATAAGAAAAATATAATCAAAAGTATGCAATAGGTTGTGAGAATAGTTGGTTTGACTAAGCTAGGAGGTGAATTAAAGCCAATTAATCTCCATATAATTACTCAATGATGAGACTCATCATCACCCCCATGCTGAAAGTGTTGCTCATCCTTTGAGCAACTTAGTGGCTCTGGTAGCCTCTCTGACATCTCATTCTTTTGTTGTGGTCTTTTCTTCTTGTTTATAGCAGCCTGCTTTCCTTGCTCCTTCTCCCCATTGATATTCTTTGATCTTCAAGCTATGTGGCAGTGTTTTATCTATTTTAGCATGCATGTATATTCATTTCTTTAGCAACCTAAACAAATCCTCATAATGTGTACTTGCTTTCCCTTGGACAACAAGATATCTAAGTGTTAGTTGAGGATTACTTGCAATTAGATGCTAATTAGGGCCATGGGGTTTGATTGTTCAGTTGCTTCTCTGCCCTTGAGGCCACTTAGCTCTTTTGTTTCTTGCTTCTCTTTTCTTTTTTCTTCAATGCCTTCTTTCTCTTCTGTTTCAGCATCATGTTTCTTTGTGTTCTCCTTCATCATGTCCCTCTATATTAGTTTCTTCTGTATCCATCTCCTCCCCATCTAGATTTGTATCTACTTTCTCTTGTCTTGTCTCCTCCTTACTGACAGAAGGACTAACATCATAGATGAAGGTTTTGATGTCATCCTCTGCTTGGTAAGTCATTAAAGATTGTCCATGTTATAGGGATCCTGAGATTTTGGAGGGCATAGCCTTTTTTAGAGGAGATTGGCCACCTTTTTACTCACAAACCAACTACCTCTTAACCTTTACAACTTTTGATCAAATGATGCAAATGAGTGAGCGAGTAGGATACTTACCTGTGGCCTTAATGCCATGCTGCAAGTGTCAAATATCAGAGGTGTTGTTGATGGTCATTCTTCTTCCTCCTCTGTTGTCTGCTGATGGTTTCTTGACTGCAGATCTGATGTTGTTGCTGCTATATTTTCATCTTTCCACCTCTACTTTTGTTTGTTGTACAGAGGGAGTAGGAGTGTGTGTGAAGGCAAGGATGGTGGTAATGGATGAGGTGATGCTGTGGAAAACATAACCTTCTCCTGGATTGCAGTAGTGAAGTGAAAAAAACAATGGAATTTATGGAGGGATGCATGGTAAGGAGTGGGGGAGATGAACATATGTGAGGCAGGGCCCCCTTTGGATCTTCTCTTTGCTCCTTAATTGCCTTTCTCATCCTCCTACAATCAACAATTCTGTTATTATTATTATTATTATTATTATTATTATATTTTTTGAAAAACACCTAGGCTGCCTCAGAGAGGTTTTCACCCTAGGTATCTACCCTGGGCACCTCAAGGAAGGTTTTCACCCAAGGATCTTCTTTTTCTTTCCTTTTTCTCATCCTTGGGCCACCTCATGGAGGTTTTAAACCCAAATATGGGACTCAGGTGCCTCATGGAGGTTTTCACTTGAATCCTTATTCTGTTTTTTCTTTCTTTTTCAGTGACCTGATGAGGGAGGAGCTGAAACTTGCTCCACCATCATCATTGTCTTATTGATGTTGTCAATAAACTCTTGTTTAGATGAAGGCCTCTTGTATAATTTCAGTTTGTGTCCATTAGCTAGCAATGGAATGGATTCTTCATCTATAGTCTTGATTCACACTGAACCACTGTCATGGCATCTTTCCACCACATATTGATCCGGATTTAAACAGGAATGCAACAAATTATAGAGATAACCATATACACAAAAATGCAGCAGAAATAATACTTCATTTCATTAATGGAAAATACTGAAATATGCTTACAACCAGAAATGGAAATAAACTAGCTAGGGCAATGGTAGCTTATCTCTGAGAAGAGATGTGGTGGCTACATGCCTCTGAACTGTGTTATAATGAGGCTCGAAGGCCTATTTATTGTTGAGAAACAATGGAAAACCCTTAACATTCCAAAACCTAACCCTATAAGATGAAACGCCAAATTGTGGGCCCCGTTTGGGTAAATTGGTACATCAATTTCCCAGGGTCGTAACTTTGGCATACGATCTATGTTTTACGCGTACAATAGCTCCTTAGAAAGATCTATCCGAGCACTCGATGTTGCCCCAGATTTCCCAAAAAACGTCGTTTAGGGCCTCAAAACAGCTCCGGAAGTTTAGGACCTGAAAAACTGCTAAAAATAGTAAACTGTGCTACAATTTAGGAAACTGAAAATGCTGAAAGAGACAGTTGTGGGGGTCCAAATGGGATAGGTGGGTGGCCACTAACATCCACCTGGATCACATATGGTCCAAGCCATCTTGTTTTTAGCTTTCCCTTGAAGTCCTTGTACCTTGAATCATATAATAAGGCCTAATCTCCTTCTTGAAACAACTTTTCCTTAATGTGATTGTCATGCCAGATCTTCCTCTGAAGCTGAACTATCTCTGTATGAAGGAGGACCTGCATTCTGAATTCATCTATGCCATTCAAATGGAACAAACTTTCTTTTTGTGCATGACTGAGATCTAGATCTAGTTTGGCTGCCATCCTCAATGTTTTATATTCAAATTCAATGGACAACAAAGCCTTTTTCCCATAGACCAGCTCATAGGGTGTGAATCTAGTGGTGGTCTTCATGTTGTATTATAGGCCCAGGTGGCCTCAACTAGTCTCTCAGCCTAGTACTTTCTGCTGTTGTTCACTAACTAGGTCAGGATGTTCTCCAGTGCTCTGTTGGTCATCTCCACTTGCCCATTAGCTTGTGGATGATAAGGAGTGGAGGTCCTATGTTTGATTTTGTGATGCTTGAGCAGTTCTTCGATCATGATGGAGGCGAACTTGTTACCTTGGTTTGTGACCAATTCTCTAGGGTACCCAAATTTATAGAATATGTTCTCCCTTAGGAATTCAACCAGCTTTTCTTCTGTTGCTGCCTTGATTGCTTTGGTTTCTACCCACTTAGTCATATAATCAGTGCACACAATGATGTGTTGTTTTTGCTTTGAAGGAGGGTTGATAGGTCCAATGAAGTCAATGCCCCACTTTTCAAATGGCTTGAAAGTCACTTGAGGCTGCAGGGGCATTTCATCCCTTGGAGTAGGCTTTCCCATCCTTTGGAACTGACCACACTAACTAACATACTTCTTCACATCCTGATGAAGAGTAGGACAATAATAGCCTGCTTGCAACACCTTGAATGTTGTCCTTTTTGCTGCAAAGTGACCTCCACAAGGCCCATCATGATAGGTCAGAAGGATGTCAAAGACCTCCTCTTCCCTCACACATCTTCTCAAGATTTGATCTGGGCCAAGTTTGAACAGATTGCCCCCAACCCAAGTGAAGGGGGCACTTTTCCTGATTATCTTGTTTTTTCTCTGGAGGACAAGTTTGGTGGGAACTATGCTGACACCAGATAGTTTTCTATATCAACAAAGCATGGGGAGAGCACTAAAATAGCAAACAAATGCTTATCTGGGAACTGATCATCCACCATTCCTTCTTCACATGCAGGCAGATTCATTCTAGACAGAAAGTCAGAAACAACATTTTCTCTACCAGGCTTATCAACAATAATAGAGTTTAGGCTTCTGTGATCCATATTAAGTTAGAGAAAGATTTCGGCGTAAATCACATGAAAAGTCATTTGTCGATGCGTTTCGAACCAACCAGTGTGGTTCATCGTCAGGACAAGATGAAGAAAACAGATCTAGCTTAGCATGCTATATAGACCGAGCAGAGCCTCCAACGGCTAGTTTGACCCAACCGCTAATATTGACCAAAGGACCAGGATCAAATAAAGATAACCAATAAATAATAAAAAATTAAAGGTCAAATTACTAATAAAAGAAAATTAGTTGCAATGGACCGTTTCTAAGAAAGAATTAAGGGAGAATAACTAAGTAAACTATTAAAATAACAAATTAAATAAATAAATAGATATAAAAACCCGAACTAAAAATAGTAAAAATAAAACAAATACACAAACATAAAAATAAAAATAAATAAAATAAAAGATAAATCAAACAAAAATAAACCACTAGATATGACTAAGAGTTAAACGAGAATAAAAATAAAAATAAAAAAATAAAACGCACAACAAAAATAAAAATAAAATAATAAATCAAGTGATAATAAATTAATTAAATTAATTAATTAATAATATTAAAAATTAATAATAAAATAAAATTAAAAAAAAAAAAAAAAACTAACTAAATAAACGAAAAATACTAATAAAACAACGAAAAAATGAAAAAAATAATAATAAATATATAAGAATGAATAACTAAGAGGGAATAGAATAAGCTTAAAAAATAATAAATTAATTGAATTAATTAATTAATAAAAGCTAAAAATAATAATAATAATAAAATAACTAATCTAAATAAAAGTAAAATAATAACAAAACACGAAATAAAAATAAAAATGAAATAAAATAATAATGAATAAGTAGAATTGAAGAAATAAACAGGGGACTAAAACATAACTCAAACAGTAATAATAATAATAAAAATAAATAAATAAACGAATAAAATAAATAAATAAATAAATAAATAATAAAAAACCAAAAAATAACAAAATAAATAAATTTATAATAATAAATGAAATAACTAAATAAGAATAAAAGGGAAAAAAAGATGAATAGAGTCCTGAATACAGCTAAATAGCGAGTTAAATGGTATCAAAGTAAGGAAACAAGTTACCACCAGGCCCTTAACTAATCAGAAACATAAAGGAAAGGCGATTAGAAGGATGACAATGACATAAATAAATACGCGACAAAACAGTAAAAATCACAGAGGACGGAAAAATGACTAGGAGGAGAGGGCAGGGACCCAGCATCTACTGATTTTCCAACCATCGTCTCTATTGAGATTGCTAGGTCTCTTTTCAATCTCCAGAGCTTCCCTGAATTTTCGATGATGGAAATGCGAAACCTTAGCAATAACACTGGCTTCTTCGATACAAACCTGATGCTTGGTTTTCTCCACATGTTCAGCCAAAGCGGAAGACTTAAATCTCCTATGCTTCAGATCCGCTGCGTGCTCACTAATCCTCTGATTAATGGAACGACCAGTCTCCCCAATATAGGGGGTCCCACAAGAACAAGGGATCAAATAAACACCTTTCATATCTTTAGGGTCGATGGGATCCTTCACCGATCTGAGAGACGAACGAATGGTGTTCAGGGGCCTGAAGGATACCGGGATACTATGTCTCCTGAGAATCCTACCAATTCTATCAGTGGTCCCTTGAACATAAGGAAGAAGGACACCAGGAACACGATCTTTTGGCTCCCTTTTCACCAGAGAATTCTTGGAAGCTTTAAGGAAAGCCCTATGACCCATGTATCTACTGTAACCATTCTCCACAAAGACATCTAGCAGATGGGATTTCTCTTTCTCAAAGCTCTTCTTGTCCGAGATCCTCAGGGCCAAAGCTCTTTCTCAAAGCTCTAACTTATCAACAATAGTTAAATCAAACTGCTGCAATAAGAGTAACCATCTGATGATTCTAGCATTTACATCTAGTTTGTTCATTAAATATTTAATTGCAACATGATCAATATGCACAAATGTCTGATAGCCTGTAATGTAATTCCTAAACTTGTTCAATGAATGCACAACAGCGAGGGGTTATTTTTTGTCACAGTATAGTTTAGTTTGGCCTTTGACACGTTTTTACTGGTAAAGTAGATGGCATAAGACAATTTCTCTTCTACCTGTCCTAAGGTTGCTCCTATAGCTTTATGTGAGGCATCAACATGAATGTGAAAAGGGAGGGCCCAGTTTGGGCCTTTAAGGATTGGTGCAGTGGTTACCTTATCCTTTAAAATGTCCAAGGCCTCTTGACAGGTCTTTGACCATATAAATTCAGAATCTTTGGCCAATAATCCAAACAAGGGAGAGGCTAACTTGATGAAGTCTTTTATGAATCTTTTGTAATATCCAGCTAGCCCTAAGAAACTCCCAACATCTCTCTGCTTTTATGGAGGAGGGACCCTTTGAATGATTGCTACTTTGTTTGGGTCCACTTGCAGTCCTTACTGAGATATTGAGTGACCTAGCACAGTTCCTTCAGTTATTAAGAATTCACAATTTTCTGGACTGAGGGATAGGTTCATCTCAATGCATTTGTGTAATACTTTGCCTAAGCTAGTCAAGGCCTCTTGGAAATAACAACCATAAAGTGTAAAATCGTGCATGTAGATCTCCACAGCATCATGAACTAATTCAGCAAAAACACTTAGGACCGCTCTCTAGAAAGTGGCAGGAGCATTGCACGGGCCAAAAGGAAGGACTCTATAGGCAAAAGTAGCCCATTGACAAGTGAAAGTGGTCTTATCCTGATCTTCTGGACAGATTTGGATTTGGTTGTACCCACTGAATCCATCTAGGAAAGAAAAGAAATTCTTCCCTACCAGACCATCTAGCACTTGGTCAATGAAGGGTAGGGTAAAGTGATCCTTCTTTGTGGCCTTGTTAAATTCCCTATAATCAACACAAATCCTCCACTTCCCATTTTTCTTGGGCACTAACACTAAAGGAGATACCCACTCATTGTTAGAGATAGGATAAATGAACCCTGCATCTAACAATTTCTGCAGTTCTTCCTTGACTATGTCTTTGAGGGCTGGATTCATTCTCCTTTGTGGTTGCATGACTGGCTTGCAACCTTCCTTGATGTATATGTGGTGAGTACACACCAAGGGGTGTACTCCCTTCATTTCCTTGTAGTTCCAAGCAAAGGCTTCTAGATTCTCCCTCAACAAATTGCATAGTTGTTCCTCCTCTAAAGTAGAGAGAGATGGATTAATCTTCAAGGTTTTCCCTGGGCCAAATTCTATGGTTTTGACTTGGATTGAGTTGGAATCATCCAAGCATAAGTCAATTTGATGATTGTTCAGTGTTTCCTTGACTTCTTCTTCTAGTGATAATGGACTAGGAGTTGGATTTTGGAGCAGGTGTTCAATTAAATTGTCCTCATCTTGTTGTCCTCCTCCTATGATGGCTTCCAAAGTATAAAGTTCTGCAAAATAAAGCTCATCTTCTTCCTCCTCATCCAACCATAAAGGTAAGTCATGTTCTAGGGAGGGTTGAGCAGGAGGGTATATGACTAATTGTTTGGATATATGCCCATTCTTGATGGTCATATTCCCAACTCTGCAACTAATGTAGGCATCAGCTATGGCCAACCATGGCCTCCCAAGGATGAGAGGGTAACCGGTAAGCTTAACCTTCGGTTGGAGAACTAGGAAATCTGTTGGGTACTCCCAGGAATCAGTGGAGACCATCACATCCTCCATTATTCCCTCAGGGGTGATTATGGAATGGTCTGCAAATTGCAACACTATTGTGGTCTTCCTCAATGAACCTTGGAGGTTAAGCTTGACCATTGTGTCCTTTGTCATCACATTAATGGCAACCCCAAGATCAATCAGAGTGTGTGGGACAATGGTGCCATTGATGTGGACATCGACTGTAGGGCTTCGAGGGTCTAAGTATTTTGGACATATTTCCTACCCCAGCATTAAGTCAGATAACTGCCCAATGACATTAATAGTAGGGGCATCCCTTTTTCTTCTTCTTGGATGCTTAAAGCACTTCTCCTTAATCAATTTATTGTAAATAGGCACATCTTTGATATCCTGGACAAGGGGAATCTTTACACATAGGTTTTCCAATTATCCCAGAAGTTCAGTTTCTTCTAGGGTAGGTTGGTTTGGTTCGGATAATCTTTCAGGAAAGGGTGGATTTTCTATAAGTTTGTTTTCCTATCTTTTTTTCTAGACCTCCTTTTGTGGGGAGGGAGGTTGGTTATCTGGGAGAATTCTCCCAAATCTCAAGTTGATCTCCTGAACTTCAACAACATAAGCTGGGTATGATGTATCTCCACTGTATGTTTGTTGGGCCTGCCTATTTTTTAGGTTTGGATTTGGTTGGGCAGGCATTTGGGGTTGCCTAGGTGGAGTAGAGTGCAGGAGTTGCGGTTGGGTAGGTGATGGAGGCAATAGAGCTGGAACATTGTTGAATTGGGGCCTCCACCCCTAGGGTGGGGTATTCCACTGATGTTGTGGTTGATTGTAAGGTTGAAATGACTGGTTGGGTGGCTGGGAATGATATTGAGATGCATAGGACCAAGGAGGGGTTGTAGACCAGGAAGGATTGGCAGGGGGTCCCAAAGAAGGTGTAGTTGTGTTTTGGTTGGGTCTGTAATATGCATGGGATGATCCTTGCATACCCTACTAGTATGGTCTAGGCCCAAGAGGTCTCCTTTGGTTAATGTAGTAAAGTTTCTTAGTGACCACTTCAGCTCCTTCGTATACAGCTTCGAGTCCAGGCAAGGAAGAGCACTTGTCTGTGGAGTGGTTTTCTTCACAAATTGAGCAAATCTCAATACAGTTTAATGGGCATTCATTCCTAGGATGCCTTATGGTGCATCTAGGACAAAAGATGGCCAAGGATCTCTCTACTTCCTCTTGCTTTCTTTTGATATTCACGGTATCCAATTGTAAGGCAAGGGTTTGCAACATCTCACATTTGAAGTCCTCCGACATATTTCCAATTTCACCCTTGATGGATGAGTTGGAGGACAATGTACTGGCCATAGGTTGACTACTTATACCCTTGTTTCTGGCTGCCCTAGAATGTTTTCTAAAGACAGTCTTGATGTCCTCTTAGGGTAGTTGGTAAATATCTCCTCCTGATAACATATGTAAGGTGTCTAGGATATCCTCCCTCACTCCTCTAAGCAAGACTAGCTTCAATGACTCACGGTCAAGTGTGCACCTAACCCTTTTGTAACTGAGATGGAATCTCTATTCGTAGTCTTCTAGGGATTCATCATGGCCTATGGTCATCCTGAAAATTTCATCTTTAGTGTCCTTTAACCTACAGTAACCCTTATATTTGTTGTTAAAGGCCTGCTACATCTGAGCCCAAGTTGTTATGCTATCTCCAGGTAAACCCATGAACCAGCGCAATGCTTCCTCCTTGAGGGTAGATGGAAACAATTTCAACTTCTGCTCATCATTTGTGTAGTCATAGGTTTGACAGACAACAACAAAATCAAATAGGAAAGTGTTAGGGTCCTCTGTGGTCAAGCCATGGAAATGTGGTAGAGAAGAGGGGCTTATATTCTTCATTTTAGTATCCCCATTGGTTTCCCTAATAGGGAAGGCACTCACAATTCTCCCTTTATCTCCTCTATCATTTAATTTTTCAACCATTGGTTCAGTAGGAATGGGTTCTTCCTCTTCTTCTTCCCCTATGGGTTCTTCAAATATGTCAGTTTGCTCAACCAAAGGGGCTTCCAATTCACCGCCAATGAAGAAGAAAGGAGGTTGACTATTGGATGAGGTGGGGGTGTTTGGAAAGAATTTTCCTGAAGTATCCCTAATCCTACGAGGCATGAAAGGAAATGTTTTTGGGTTTTTTTGAGATTTTTCTTGAAAGCTAGGAAGTAATTGCATAAAGGAAGTTGTCAATTAAGTGAAAAACAACTAACAGAATGGAAACTACTTGCTGAATGAAATTGTTGAATTGAATGAAAACCACTAACAAAAGGAAACTACTTGCTAAATTGAAACTGCTAAATGAAAGACAAATGACAGAAAGAGAACTACTTACTGAATTGAAATTCTATTTGCAAGAAAGGAGTCTAGATTAACTTGCAGAATGGAAAGGAAAACAGATAAATGAAAAAATGAAAGAAAGAAACTAGATTACTTTTGCAGAAATAAACTAATGGAAGAAATTTGGAAATTAGAAAATAGAAGAAAAGAGCAGTAAGCACCACTACTCTGACACCTCCCCAGCAACGGCACCAAAAAGTGATGAGCCTAGGTATTGCAGCAAGAATTCTGCAACTCCTAGGGCTACCAGCTTTACTTATCAACCCGGGGTTCGTACAAACTTGGAGGTGATTGTGCTATATGCACAAGTAGAAGTGAAGGTACTGCATGTTGTCACTGCTCATTTGGCAAGAGACCCCAGGGGTTCCAAACCAGACTTCTATAGGGTCAGAAGAAGCTTGATTTTGATGGAAGGAGAGCAAACCTAGTCTAGGGGAGAGCTAATCTATTACAAAAATAAAGAAAACAACATGAAACCCTAAATCACACCATAACCTGATTAACCATGGAAACAGTTATGCCTGAACAGAATTGGAACTTAACACTAACCTACTGCTGCAATCTAGGTTGTAGAAGCAAAAAACACCAAAACTAGGCTAAGGGGTCAGAAATGGAACTAGGCTAAGTCTGGGTTGAAGCGGAAGAAGCGGTCAGAGGTCGAAATGGTGGAAAGAGAACGTAATGGGCAATAGCGTATGAGGACCATTGGATCAGGCGGGTAAATGGTAAATGAACGGTTGAGATCAGATAGTAGGAGGGTACGTAGGCAAATGGGCAGACATGGCGAACTAACAGGATGGACGGCTAGGATTATATTGTGGAGGTGAGTGGCAGATGAACGATAGAGATCGGCCAAGCCAGTTGGCGATTGGGTGATGCGACATCCATCAAATCTGGCAGGGCAGATCAACGGTGGAAGTTGAAGTGCGAAAAGAAACATGCGGAAAGGACGAGTAGGTTTGGAGGGCAGTAAGTTGTATCTCACGTGCCCTTAAAACCGTAAATGGTATTTTGAGAATTCACGCAACTAGCCTCCCCGGTCGACACGTAGCACGAGGAAACCGCCCATATTGTGTGCTCTTAGCCCGATAATGTTCGAAAAGAAATCCATGCGATATGGCACAAAGGTCATCAGATCTTAGCAAAGCAGATCTACGACAGAGAGGTGACTAAGCAGGTTGGTGAGCAGCCATGCGACAGCCGTCAGATTTGACAAGGCAGATCGATGGTGGGGATTTAAAGGGAAAAAAGTCAAACACGAAAAGTGGATTTGAGTGGTGATTAGACGATTTGGCTTGTGAAAGGCGTTTGACAGTTAAAAACCGTTTAAACATGAATTATCAGCTCCTGCACAAGCATTTCAGGCTGAAAGAGAAAGGCATGGGAATGTGAGTGAGGCCTGAGACAGAAGGAGAGAAAACAAGTTGATGACCATTAAAGGGGCAAAGTGCTATGAAATGACTTCGGTGACTGTATTAAACGACAAAACTCCGTGAAAATCAAAACCCTATGTTTTTGGGGTTGTTGTAGGGTTTCTTCCTCACACCATAGTCCCAAAGGGGGGAGGTGAGGCCGAGACACCTGTGAGCATCCTAATGGATCTTTTCTTTACTAACCTACTAATTATATGAAAAGATAAATGGAACAAACTGAAACACAACTACTTTGTTCTACCCTGTTGTAATGGACTGCAACTATTTAAGCAAATGAACAGGAAATAGGAAACTACTTAAGTCAATGAGCAGGAAATCAGAAATATGTGCTGAGCCACGGTAATGAAAATGCATCTATTTAACCAAATGAACAATCAAACCATGCATCTATGCTACTGCTGTAATGAGAATGCATTTGATTAAGCAAATGAATAGAAAACAGGAAGCTATGCTAGAATACAATACAAGAATGAGGAGCTTTGGCTGCTAGGGTTGGGCCCTAACCCAAGAGCTTCAACCCTCTGAATTAATTCAGTGTTGGCTTGAATCAAAACTCATATTCATTATTAAAGAACTGCATTACATCAAAACTATCACAAAGTAGAAGTTTGAATCCTTGCTACTGATTGATTGACTATCTAGCTGACTGGTAACTAACCGACCCCCAAAAAAACTGAGGTCCTAAGCCTCTCTATTTATACATCTGAAGTCTCAACGACTTCCCTCAAGATTAGGGATGTAAAACTCCAAATTTCATGGTAACTTGTCCTTTCACTTTCACTAGCTCGGCTGCCTTCTAGTAGGGAGGTTACTTGTACTTCCACTTGCTTGGCTGTCTTTCAGTACTTCAGATTTGGTTGTTTGTACTTTCAGTTGATGGAGGGATATTCAAATGGATGGGCAATAAATGAGGAGGATTTACCTCCTATAATTCCTCTCCCTTGTCCCATTTGAGTTTTTACCAAGGTCTTTTACCATAGTTCCTTGCTTTTACCTTTTATCCTTCCATTTCATGCACATTAGACCACAAAGCAAAAGATCCAACTCTAACTCATCTCATAAGCAAAATATAATCAAAAGTATGTAATAGGTTGTGAGAATAGTTGGTTTGACTAATCTAGGAGGTGATTTAAGGCCAATTAAGGCCCATATACTTACTCAATGATGAGACTCATCACTTAGTATAATTGGGTGTCCTCTGTATATTCATATGCCTAAGGACAAGAGAAAGAAGTTGGATCCTACCAGTCTAAAGGGAATCTTTGTTGAGTATAGTGCTTCATCAAAGGCGTATAGAATATTTATTAAGGAGGATCATCGAATTGAAGTAAGCGGGGATATCATCTTTGATGAAAGCATAACTTATAAGAAATCAAAGGATGTTTCAGTTGACTGTGATGAAGAAGAGATACCTATCTTTGAGGATATCTCAGGGGACAATGATGGTCAAGGTCAGACATATACTCGAGAATATGTTGAAGGTCCAAGTAAGCCGATACAACAAGTGATTGTTCCAGAAAATCAAAAGAGGCCTTCTTGGTTGAGATCTACTCTACAAGAAGCAACGAGACACACGACATCAGGGACCTTCATATGAAGATGCAACTAAACATCAAGAGTAGAGGGATGCAATGTAGGGAGAATACTAGTCCATAATGAAGAATGATGTCTGGGAAATTGTCCCTAGGCCAAGTGACAAGTCTATAGTCAATTCAAAATGGATTTACAAGATAAGGCATGTTGTAGATGGGAGAATTGATAAATACAAAGCAATGTTTGTAGCAAGAGGATTCTCACAGAAAGAAGGGATTGATTATGAGGAAACCTTTGTTCTCATAGCTATATATACGATAATAAGATCACTTGTTTCGTTGGCTACTACTATGGGATGGAACATCCATCAAATGGATGTCAAGACAACTTTCCTGAATGGGACCATTGATGAGGAGGTTTACATTGAGCAACCTCAAGGATTTGAAATAAATTAGAGGGAGACTCATGTCTACAGGTTGAAGAAAGCTCTATATGGCTTAAAGCAAGCACCTAGAGCTTAGTATGCAAGAATGGATGCATACCTATTGAGACTTGGTTTTACCAAGAGTACTGCAGATCCTAACCTATATATCAAGGTGGTCCAGGGTGAACCGGTCTTGTATGTGGATTATCTACTAATCACAGGTGTAGAGCATCAGATTCAAGAATGCAACAAGCAGTTAGTAGTCGAGTTCGATATGAAGGATCTTGGGATTTTGCACTATTACTTGGGACTAGAAGTATGGCAGAAGCTAGGTGAGGTATATCTTGGTCAAGGTAAATATGTGATCAAAATACTTAAGAAGTTTGGCATGATGGATAGGAAGCCTATGATGACTCCTATGATTACCAATCTAAAGAAATCGACGAGTTCAGAGTCTAGTCTGGTGGATCCTACTTGCTACAGACAGTTGATTGGTTCCTTGATGTATCTAGTAAATACGAGACCAAACACTTATTTTGTAGTAAATGTCCTCAGTCAGTTTCAGATGGAGCCAAAACATGATCATTAGATAGCAGCCAAGCAAAACCTAAGATATTTGTGTGGAACCATACATCACTGTCTTCGGTATACTGGTAATGAAATCTAGCTCATGGGACATACAAATTTAGATTGGGGTGGCAGTGAGACAAATGGAAGGAGAACAATAGGTGGATGCTTCAGCCTAGGGTCTTCCATGGTGTGATGGATGAGTCAGAAAGCATAATACAATGGCTTTGAGCAGTGCTGAAGTTGAATATGTTGTTGCAAGTGAGGCCTACCAGGAGGTATTTTGGCTCAAGAAGTTGTTATCATACTTGTTTGAAGGACCATTTAGCCCTACATGGATACATTGTGATAATGAAAGTCGCATAAGATTGATAGAAGAATTGATGTTTCATGCTAGGACAAAACATATAAATAATAAGTACCACTACGTTAGAAGCTTAGTATGAGATGGGGTCATGGAGATGAACTATCTATCTACATATGAACAGGTAGCCAACATACTAACTAAATCTTTCCCAAACAAGAAGCTTGGTTTGGTGGACATCTCTTCCCTAATTGAGAGGGAGTGGGTCATGCACTAGACTAGGACTAGCTATCTTAAGTGTTAGTGAAGGCCATAAAGAAATAATGGAGTCCAGAGGATTGAATAAGCATCTTAGATTGAGACTTCTTATGGATTGTAGAATCTCGGGAAAGAATTTGATACTCTTTGAGAATGAGGTAGGGCATCCAAGATAAGAGTAGTTTAAGAGGACCGATATTCTTTGAGGATTTAGGTTTGGAAATCCAAGATAAGAATAGTCCTAAAAGGACATACCAGATGAACATTTGGATGGCGTATGTGCCTTATAGGTAGTGTGGCAGCTCACGTAAGGCCTCTCATCACAATGCTATCGAATAAGGATGAGATTTTCTAGTTAAGGCCTTCAAGGACAGTGTAGGTTATGATAAAGAAGCTTGAAAAAAATATGGCTTATCAATCCGACTCTTCTTATGATAATGCTTCAAGATTGAGATTCCATGTACCATGTAATTAGATTATGAATACTTCCCTAGTTAAGAGGGAGTGTTGAAAATTGTAACTAG
This sequence comes from Pinus tabuliformis, assembly GCA_031772625.1. Classification (NCBI taxonomy): domain Eukaryota; kingdom Viridiplantae; phylum Streptophyta; class Pinopsida; order Pinales; family Pinaceae; genus Pinus; species Pinus tabuliformis. Next base: position 696,233,844 of record CM062814.1, on the reverse strand, counting down.
GTTCGGTCTTCATAATGACCTAATTGTAATCATGACATTGTATATTCTTTATAAAGAAAGAAAAAGAAAGAAAGAGAAATTATATTTTATTTTTGGAGTATGGGTTTCATACTCAAGTTTGAGTCAAAAGCATGTTCTTCATGCTTTTAGGTTTTCTAGGTCTTTCTAGGATAAAGAATATTATTGGTCATGTGTCATAGTCCCATTTGGACTCTTTGTAATAAAGAAAAATATTTATTTTGTCAAGAAAAAGCCACTTATAAGCCCAAGACCAAGTCAGCCCAAGGAGCAAATCAAGTTGACCTTAAGGGAGGGAATTCGACCCTCAAGAAAGGCTATATAAAGGAGAGGAGCTTGACTCATTTGGACACACAACAAGCACAAGTTCGATCTGCAATAGTGAAGAAGAAAAAGAGTAGCTAGAGGGACAAAGAAGAGGAATAGAAGCCAAAAAATTGTCTAAGGTCATCTTCTCTTGTTTTTCTCTATGGTTTGTGAAGTTGCTAGTTGCAGGGGAGTCGAAGCTCTGTTGCAGGGGAGCGAAATTTTGTGAAGCAGTTGCAGGAGGTCAAAGTTGCAACATCATAATAGCAGTATTGAAGTTCTAGAAGCTGCCTTGAAGAATATCTTGTTGGGGGTTGACTTGGTGCTTGGTAGGGTTGTTGGGTTTGGACCTTGGGTCATGGAAGTTTCTTTGTAAGCAAATTCTAAAGAAGAAGAGAAGCATTTTATGGGTTTTCCCCTTGGAGGATTTTTGCCTTGGCTTGGAGCCTATATCTTGTGTACTCTATCTTGTTGTGATCTTGATTGTTTTGGTAATTGCTTGATGAACAAAGATCTAATAAAGTAATTAAAAGCCAACACATAACCCAATTAATTATCAAGTTAAGGAAAATAATCTATAATACATAAGTCTCTTGATTTTCCAACACCCATTATCTTCCAGCACTATCATGATCCTCCCTTTCCATGGAACGAGGTTCTATGTTCCCTCTAAATAGTGATCTGCTCTCAACCCTTGGTACGCCATCCTACTACCCTAGAGAGCTCTCCAACACTTGCCCACTAACAACCTTGTAATCCTTCACAAGAAGTTGTACTTAGGGATCAAATAATTATGCCTCTCCTATCAATCATGTAGTCCTTCACAAGTACTAAACTTAGGGCTGAATAGACACCTTCTAGCAACCCTCCAATTTTCTCTTTAAGTTTTCAACCAACTGTTGCTCAAACAAACTGTAGAACAACCCTACAAAACCTAGCAATGCATCAATCATTGAAGAACACAAAACATACCTCAACTAGAAAACTTCTTCTACTCTTCTTAGTTCATGGTTCTAGGTGTTCCTTGAGATTCCTCGGTCTTTGATTAGTGCACCTGAACAGAATGCACCAATCCTCCACAAAAAATTGTGTAACCCTCCATTTACAAGCCCCCTTCATACGTTGTCCTAAAGTAATGTTTCAGCCACCTGTTAGGCCTTCTAGCCCTCCAATACTGAGACTACAGGAGCTCAACTCTCCTTCTAAGGCACATAGAAAATCTTGGCCTAATGCACAAAGAATTACACACAAAAAAAAACAGAACTTCCCTCAAGCTCAGCGACGACTGCCCTCAAACTTGGTTGTACCAAATCACAAAAAGGCACAATAAAACTCAGCTCCTTCTCACTTGATAAGGCTCATAGAGCTATGACTGCTTCAAATATTCTTCTCATATGATGCTTGCTTCAACTTATGTTGGGCTTGATTATGTTCACTACTCTAATACTGTGTAGAAAATCCACGAAAATTCTAATATGCTTGAATGAACTAATTTGAAACTAACTTGTAATCCAAGACATGTAATTTTATCCACTCAATTTGAAACAAAATAGAAACATAAATAACACAGTCACACAATATCAAAAACACAATTTTTCTAGGGAACCCAACTGGGAAAACCCTCTACTAGATTGAGAATTTTATTGATAGAAGAATGAGAAATAGATCTCTTACAAAACAATCTTGTTTCAATAGAAACCAATTTGGTTTTCTCTTCTTGTATTAATCTGAAACACTTGCAAGACTCTGATCCATACTTCCCTATTTCCTTGTGCAAATCCCAAGGAAATTCTCCTATAAATCTACGCACAAGCCTCTCTTGGTATGCTGATCCTCTCACAAGTTCACACACACAAACACAAATTTGGGTTCTCTACTGTCTTGTCTCACTAACTCGTGCTCACAAAACAATGAATAACAAGGTGCCTTGATCCTCCTTTTAATCTTTTCGAATAGGTTAAATCTTTACTTTAGGAAATCAAACTAGTGATTGATTGAGTTAACTAAATCTAACTGACTCATGTAACTTGTCCTGCCCAAATCTAGAAGTTGAGACTCGCTTGTCTTTTTCCAAAGGTAACTCACACTAGGAGACAACAATTGAGCCTCCCACTCCAACGCATCAATTGAATTTCATCATTCATTGTCCTAACTTATAGGAAATCGTCTTGATTTTTAGGAATTTGTCCTAAATTTTAGGAACTCGTCCTAACTTTTAGGAACTCCTGCATGCTAATGAAAATTTATTCTTGATCTATTTAACTAAGGAACATGTCAAAGAAGGACCTTTCTCGCTACTATTTTCAACATTGTTATACAACAATGAATCAATTTTCGGGGATGGGGGGACATGTGGGAGCACCCCCAAATTTTAGGGGAATTCATGGGGGACAGGGGAACGTCAATGTGTGTGTGTAATGAAATACGTTGATTCATACATTATAAATGATTCAATGAAACAAAAATAGTAAAATAACATATATATTGATTAAATTCCATCATTTTAGAATCTATTGTAATATCTCTAAATAGGGATACTAGAAAAATAACAATATTTCCAAAACAAGTGCACAATAGATTTTGAAATTTTATTTGCATATAAAAATAAGAAATTAGTTATATGAATATTACTTGCTGAAATAAACACAAATTTGAAATTGTCCCCCGAATTTTATCTCCAAATCAACCACCAAGCCTGATGAATAATTGTAACCCAAAAAAGATGATGTGCTAGTGTCTCACAAATCGAAGCTCTACTATCGAAACACACCCTTTTGAGTAGGGGGATCCCATATGTCTCACTGAAACCAGGGATATTCAAGGTTGTCATATCTTAATCCCAAAATTGCAGCAACCGAGAATAGAAAACTCACAACATACAATTGACAACTACAAAAGTGACCACCTCCTTTTATCAACTATGGAAGTCAAATTTTCCTTGCAATATTTTGTTTTCAACCCATGCACATTAGTGAGACTCAATTTGATGTGCACGGGTGCCTTGTTGACTTGAGGATGATCCAAAGCAAAGTGTTCAAGTGTTGGAGTTAAGAGAGGTTTCAAGGAGATGTGCCTTGTCGACTTGACGATGACCCAAAGTAAAGTGTTCAAGTGTTGGAGTTAAGAGAAGGTTTCAAGGAGATGCACATTGTTAACCCACTAGTCTTCTTGGAGTTCTCTTCCATGCATTTTAGTTAACTGATGGTGAACTAGGATTAGATGGCCATGTGCATGGCTAAGGGAGTATGCTTGAGTTCAACTGAAGTAGAAGTGGAGAGAAGAAGCATGCACTTAGTGTAGTGGAGCTACTCTGTATCTAACTTGTGTCAAAATTCTATGAAGTAGGAGAGAAAAAAAGGCATGCGGCTAGTTAATTGGACTACACTCTTAGTTTTCTCCCCATGCGTGCATGTGTTATAGTTAACTCCAATAAAAGTGCCAACTCATTCCTAAATCGATGTATGCGTCCCAATGGTCTTTGGTTTGATCATGCATGTGCTCCAAATAACTCCATATCATGCTCAATCTTATCTATGCACACTAATACACATGCATGGGCCCAAACCCAATGTGGCTTTGCGTCCTTTTCCTCTACGGTAAGCCAAAAAAATGACAACCAATTTGCTATTAGTTTTCATGGTTTGAATTGGGGACATTATAGTATTATATTCCTCCCCACCCAAATAATGCATGTCCTCAAGCATTTGTATATCAAGATGCTTAAGAATCTCCTTCCCTTCCCATGTTGCATCCTCTAAGGGCAACTTTTTCCATTTGATGAGATATTTGGAGATTACTTTATTCCTCAATTATTTCTCTCGTACTTGCATAATGGTCTCTGGAATAAGTATCAATTTACCTTCTTCATCCATGGGAAGTAATTTCATTGGAGCCACATGCTGCCCAAGAGCCTTTTGAGGCATGATACATGAAATACATTGTGAATCTTGCTTGTAGAAGGTAGCTCCAACTCATACGCTACTTCACCAATTCTCCTAATCACCTTGAAAGGCTTGTAAAACCGGGGTTTAAGCTTTTCTGCTCCACTAATATTCAATGAAGATTGTCTATAAGGTTGAAGATGCAAAAATACCATGTCTCCCACCTCAAACGACCTCTCAATTTGATGATGATCAACATTATTCTTCTGTCATTCCTATGTAATCTAAGTATTCTTCTTGAGTGTCTTGAGGATATCTTGGTTCTGTTTATTCCACTCAAGAACTTTTGGAGCTCTAGAATTAGAAAAGACCAAATCCACAAATGTAGAATCTTCATAACCATACAAGGCTTTGAAAGGAGTCATGTTGATTCTCATGTGATAGTAGTGTTCTAACAAATTCTACAAAATGTAACCATCTTACCCATGCTTTTTGCTGCCCCAGCACATAGTTCCTCAAATATCCCTCAAGCCATTTATTAAAAATTTCAGTTTGACCATCTATTTGAGTATGATAACTAGTGCTATGATCAAGTTTTGTTCCTACCAAATTCATCGATTCTTGCCAAAAAATGCTAATGAATATGTGGTCCTTGTCACTTACAATCCTCTTAGACACACCATGAAGTCTAAATACATGTTCAAAAAATAGACCAACAGCTTGTGGAGGTTTAGATTCAAAAGGAACTAGCATGAAATAATCATATTTAGTAAGTTTTTCCACTACAACAAAAATATAGACCATACCATTTACCTTAGGCAGCTCTGCGATAAAATCTAGTGATATTTGTTTCGAATTTTGGTTGGGAATAAGAAGTTGTTGTAGTAGCCCTATAAGGAAGGAGACTTCCATCTTGTTTCTTTGGCATTCTATGTATTCCCTCACGTGATTGAGGACATCATCCTTCATACCTTCCATGAGAACCTTTCACAAACAAACTTGTATGTCTTCAAATAACTTGATTGTTATGAACAACAATTACAATTTTGTGCTTAAACTTACTTTTAGGCACTCGGTATATTCTATTCTTGTAATAGATGATTTTCATTGATCACTTTATCTCTTCCATCATTATTTTTACCATCTAAAATATCACAAGCATGCTGATTTTTGCATATTTTACTAGAATTTGATCCTTCCAAGAGGCTGCAATTTCTGAAAGTGAGCAAAACGAAGGATCTCTAGATAATGCATCAACAACATTATTCTTACCCTTGATGAATTAATTGTCAAAGTCATACCCTTGTAGCTTACTTACTGAGTGTTGTTGTCTCTCATTTAATCCTTTTTGCTCCATGAAATTGATTCGAATTGGATCCATAGAAAGACTGTCAAGAACCACGACTGAATCAGGTCGAACAAATCTCTAATGAAATCCAAAACAACATCAAAAACACCCTGAACTAGTGGCCATGGTAGCCGTTGTGGAACGACAAGGACCTCGGTCAAAGCGCGTTGACTGAGGCCCATGGAGACTGTGCATGAAGCCAAAGTAGCCCCCGGGAGCCTCGGAATGGGAAAAGGGCGAGGTTTTTGATGCTAAGCGAATAGGGCCAAAATAGAAAAGCCCGAGCACCCGGTCGCGTGGGGGAACCGAAGGACCACGGGCGGGAAAAGGTAAAAGCACTAAAGTACAAAGGTAGGACCCGCGCTCTGGAAACCGACGGTTTTGATTGGGGTGCCCTTGAACAGTAAGAGGTTTTGGATAGGAGCGGAGTGATTCCATACACTGATCGACGCGTGGCAGGCGGAGGTGAGAGAAAATCGTCGTTGATCACGCGCTATCGGTCGAGCAAGTCAACCGCGCGAAACGTGTGTATGGCATTGGATCTAGAGAGCCCGGATTGGATGGCTAAGATTGCGTCGATGGGAAGAAGTGGTATCAACAGGGACTTAAGCTGCATTATAAAGGGATTTAGAATCCGTTTGACCTCCACGGTGGAGGAAGAACGCATCCACGACGTAACTGAAGAAATGAACCGACGAAGCATGCTGGCACCATTTAGAGGAAGACAAGTGGCCACTCCCTGAGCGTTCATGATGACGCCGGATGTAGGGAACTCCCAAGCACAGCTGCAGAAGATGAATCGACACAAGCAGAAGAGGAACCGAACAGGCATAGGGATCAAATGGCTAAAGCCATGAACAGAGACAGTCGAACCAGTAAGAGTTGATTTGGAATCAGAATTGAGAAGAGTCCAAGTGACCAAGAGAGACAATGAACAGTGAACCCTGAGAGGAGGACTGAACACAGAGAACAGTAAAGCCAAGCATAAGAGACAGAGGGCTGAGCTGACCACAGGCAGCGTCGAGCACCAGAGAGCTTGAAGATTCAAGCCTTCCCATAGAGGAATCTGTCCGGACTGAGCATCACATTTGGCTCTTTCCATTGTAGACCAAGGGTCACAAAGCTGGTAGGTAAAAGAAGAGTTTGTGTACTCCGAGTGGCTTGGGGAATCCAAGAACCACCCTGCCAAGCAAAATCTGCTTCAGGAGAACTCATATCGAGTCCCTGTATTGTAATTTATTTGCTGAAAGACACAATAAAACAAGGCCACCACTGAAGCTGGACCGGAGACGTAGCCCTGGAGAATAGGGTGAACTCCTTATTAAAATTGTTTGTGTCTTTGTGTTGCTTACTGTATTTTTCTGTTGTCTTTCCATTTTATTTTCTATGTATTGGCAATCTGATCGATCTGTTGTTTCAATAACACAGAACACACACACCAGCAAATGAATCTGTAATACCTTTAGTCTAATAAATCTTTAACTGATGGCACTCATAGGGTGAATATTAGATCAAGTGGTATCAAAGCGTAAGGTTGTAAGGCTAGACAAGCTTGTGTTGGTATAGCTGTGAATGCTCACAAGATCAAAGCTCAATTAGGAGAAGGAGAGTTGGTGGAAACTAATCTTGAAATTGGGAGAGTCTATCCTCGAAATACCATGTCAGAAGAAAGTTATATGGGGCCAGATCCTCAATTCATAGAGAGTTTCCTAGCTATGAAGTCCATGGTTGAAGAAATGTACCAAGACTTTAGAAAGCAAAAGGTGGAAGATGCATCAGGCTCTAAGTAAGAGAAAGAAGAAGATGAGTCTCACTTCCATGACAACTCCCAAGGAAAAGGGAAAGAGGAAAACTTTCTCACACCTCCTAATAGCCCTGTACATAATAAGAAAGCATCTTTAATTAAGTTAGATGTTAAATTTGATTTGCCTATATATGATGGAGAGCTAAATTCTAAAAAATTGGACAATTGGATTAGACAAATTGATGTGTATTGCAGGGTACAGAACATAAACTCAGACAAGAATAAGATTTAGCTGGCAAGCCTACGCCTAGGAGGCAGTGCCTTGGTTTGGTGGGAAGGTAGAACCAAAGCTGATATGAAAAGCCATGGTAATACCATCTCTGTCTGCAGTGACTTCGTTTATGCAATTAGGAAACAGTTCTATCCATTGGCCTACATGTAGCAGGCCATGATGAGTTGGCAAACTCTTCGGCAGTTGAAGGGGCAAAGTGTACAAGGGTATAATCAAGAGTTCAGAAAGAAAGCATTGACATTGGGCATCTCACTAGACTCACCAAAGACTCTTTTGAAGTACATTGGTGGTCTACACGGCTACATGAGGCATACCATCCTCATGTTTAATCCCACTAGTATAGATGAGGTGTCTACACAAGCTACTCATCTAGAGGCTAGAGGAAAGAATGGCAATCCAGAAGTTGGGGGACCATCCCAACCCACTGTAAGCAAGATCAAGGAGAAAAGAAAACAGAAGTGGAAAGCAAGGAAGGCTAACACTGCACAGAAAGCCAAAGCTTCATGCACCCACTGTAAAAAGGAGGGGCATGATGATGAGCATTGTTGGATTCTGCATCCAGAGTTGAGACCTAAGAAGTCCGAGGGCAAGAAGAAGAAGACAGTTGTAGCTATTCAGAGAGACATGGGGTCAGACTCGGGAGATGAAACAACCATAGCAACCATGAAGAAAATGAGAGAAAAAGACATGAGCTTTTCCATATTCGAGTTATTTACAAAAATCAAAAGATTGATACTTTGTTTGATAGTGGCTCTCAAGTAAATTTGATCTCTGAAGCAATTGTAAAGAAATTGGGATTAGCAACTACACCTCACAAGAAACCATACCCATTAGGATGGTTGAATGATAAAGCACAACTACAAGTGACTAGACAGTGCAAACTCAAGTTTTCTTTTGGGTCAGCATTTGTAGATGAAGTTGAGTTAGATATAATTCCTTTGGATATATGTGGAATTGTTTTAGGAAGTCCTTACTTGTACGATAGAAAGGCTATTTTATATAGAGCTAAGAACAAGTATCTACTGGTTAAAGATGGAATCGAATACTTTGTAAGAGCTCATAAGCTCAAGAATAAATATACTCTCATAAACTCAGGGTGGATGAAAAGAATGATTAATTCATGCAAACAATTCTTACTGATGGTTGTAAAGGAAAAGAAACCTGATAAAACCAATGTATTTGAGGGCTGTAATGCTGAACAACAAGCTGATATAGAAAATGTTGTTTCAGAGTATGGTGTCTTGTTTCAAGAACCTAAAGGTCTGCCACCCAAAAAGGGAATAGTACATGATATTATTTTGCAGCAAGATGTTCCATTGCCTAACATTGGGATGTACAGGTTGTCTACTTTAGAGAATGCTGAAATCAAGAAGCAGGTGCAGGAGTTGCTCGAGAAGGGCTTCATCAGGCCTAGCACATCACGTTGTGGGTCACCAATCGTTTTGGTGAGAAAGAAATATGGCTTGTGGAGAATGTGCATTGATTACCGAGCACTGAATAAGATAACAATCAAGAATCGTTATCCCCTTACTCACATAGATGATCTCTTAGATCAATTAAAAGAAGTTGTTTATTTCACCAAGTTGGATTTGCACAGTGGATACCATCAGGTCAGAGTTGCAGAGAAAAATGCATGGAAGACTGCTTTCAAAACAAAGCAGGGATTGTATGAATGGCTAGTTATGCCTTTTGGCTTAACTAATGCTCCTGCTACTTTCATGAGATTAATGAATGATGTACTCAGACCTTTTATTGATGATTTTGTTATTGTGTATCTAGATGACATTCTGATTTTTAGTAAAACGTGGGAAGAACATTTAAAGCATGTTAAGCAGACATTAGATGTTTTGAAAAGAGAAAAACTTTATGTTAAACTCTCAAAATGTGAATTTGGCAAAACATCTCTAAACTACTTGGGTCACATAGTAGGGGGAGGTGAATTGAAAATAGATCCCTCTAAAGTGGCAGTCATTGTTAACTGGCCTAAACCCAGGTCTACTACAGAAGTGAGAAGCTTCTTAGGAGCAACACAATATTGGAGGAAGTTCATCTCTAACTTCTCCACGATTGTAGCTCCCTTACATGCTTTAACAGGATTGAATAAGGTGTTTAAGTGGGGAGGCAAACATCAGAAATATTTCAACACATTGAAAGAAAAAATAAGTACAACACCTGTACTAGCACTGCCAGACTTGCAAAGACCATTTGAGATCCAAACTGATGCCAATGACTATGCCATGGGAGTAGTGTTGACACAGCATGATAGACCCATATGCTATCATTCTGAGACTTTTAATCCTGCAGTAGTTAACTATCCTACATGTGATAAAGAATTGTATGCATTAGTTCAGAGTGTGAAAAAGTGGAAACATTACTTAATGGGCAAAGAGACAGTAATACATACTCATCATCAGCCACTTCAATATCTACACTCCCAAACTAAGTTGCAACAATCAAGACATTACAGGTGGATGGGTTTTCTACAACAATTTCACTTAGTCATCAGATATAAAAGGGCATACATAACAAGGTTGCAGACATATTATCTAGACCCATTATAAATGCATCTACCATACTTAAGCATAATTCTATACTACATGAAAGCTACATAGAACAATATGCTCAGGATATGGACTTTAAAGATGTATATGCAACTTTGAGTCAAGGAAAAAGAGTAGAAGAATTGGACTATCATATAAAGGACCGACTCTTATACCATTGTGGGAAACTCTACATTCCACAAACTGAGAGGATAAAGATAATTAGGGAAGCACACACTTCTCTGATATCAGGTCACTTTGGGGTAAGAAAAATAGTTGCACAGCTACAAAGATTCTGCTATTGGCCGAAAATGAATGAGACAGTTTCTAGATATGTAAGAGGGTGTGCCATGTGTGCTAAAAGAAAGCCCAACAATAGAAAACTAGGCTTGTACACTCCATTTCCAGTCCCTTCTCACCCTTGGGAAAGCGTTTCCATGGATTTTGTAGGAGGACTGCCTAAATCTAGGAAAGGTCATGATTATCTATATGTTGTTGTGGATACGTTCAGCAAAGTGTGCATTTTGATACCTTGTAGTAAACAGGTCACATCTGAATAGACTGCAAAATTGTTCTTTGAACATGTACGGGTTCATTTTGGATTACCCACCTCCATTGTATCTGATCAAGACACCCAATTTGTGGGGAATTTTTGGTCTAGTCTGTGGGAACTGATGGACACCAAGTTAAAGAAAAGCACAACTTTTTATCCACAAACATATGGCCAGACAGTAGTAAACAGGACTGTGATCCAGTTACTGAGAGGATATTGCAGTAAACATCCTAAGCTCTGGGATGAACACTTGTGTTATGTGCAGCATGCTTACAACAGAGCCAAACACTCTTCTACACAGAGATCTCATTTTGAGACCTGCTTTGTTTTCACACCAAGGTCTCCTTTGGATTTTGTCTTTGGTAAAGATACCATGGTTGATGGGCACAGTGATGTGGATAAGGCAACCAGGTTCATTGAACATATCTAGGAGATCTATCAGGCAGTACATGAACAACTGGAAAAGAGCCAGGCCAAGTATAAGGCTGGGCATGATAAGCATCGGATGGAGCATAGTTTTCAAGTTGGAGACCAAGTCTGGCTATATATCAGCAAGGACAAGATGCAAGGTGAAGGTAAAATGCTAAAGCCTATCAGGTATGGACCTTTCAGGATACTTGAGAAGATTGGTGAAAATGCATTTCACCTTGATCTACCAGCTTACATGCACATCTACTCAGTCGTAAATGCAAATTTCTTGAGATTGTTTGAACCTTCACTAATTGAGGACCCTGAAGAGAAAAGTCAATTTCCTTCTATTGATTACCTGCTACCTGAATACCTCAATGAGTTGCAGGAAGACACAGTACTAGATAGGAAGGTGAGGACAACACGTAGGGGAGAAGTTGAGTACCTCAGGATTGGGCTAAAAGATTTAAAGCCGAGTAGCACAAAGTGGATTGAGATTGGACAAGTGAAGAAACAACATTCTCACTTAGTCGATGCTTGAAAACCAACTTTTGGTGGTCCAAAAGCTTTTTCAGTAGGGAGGTTGTGATCTGAATTGGATCCATAGAAATACTATCAAGAACCATGATTGAATAAGGTCGAAAAAATCTCTAATGAAATCCAAAATAGTATCAAAAACACCCTGAACCAGTGGCCATGGCAGCCGACGTGGAATGACGAGGACCTCGGTCAAAGCGTGTTGACTGAGGTCCATGGAGATCGCATAGGAGGCCAAAGTAGCCCCTGGGAGCCCCGAAATGGGAAAAGGGAAAGGTTTTTGATGCACAATTAGCACTTAGCGCTAATCACACATTGCTAAGCGAACATGGCCAAAATAGGAAAGCCCGAGCACTCGATTGTGTGGGGGAACTAGAAGACCGCGGGCAGGAAAAGGTAAAAGCGCTAAAGTACAAAGGCAGGACCCGCACTTTAGAAACCGACGGTTTTGATTGAAGCGCCCTTGAACGGTAAGAGGTTTTGGACAAGAGCGGAGAGATTCCATACACCGATCGACGCGTGGAAGGCGGAGGTGAGAGAAAACCGCCATTGATTGTGCACTATCGGTCGAGCAAGTCAACCACGTGAAACGTGCATATGGCGTTGAATCTGGAGAGCTCGGATCGGACGGCTGAGATTGCGCCGATGGAAAGAAGCAGAATGAACAGGGAACTAAGCCGCGTTCTAAAGGGATTTCGAATCTGTTTGACCACCACGGTGGAGGAAGAACGCATCCACGGCATAACTGAAGAAATGAACCGATGAAGCATGCTGGCGCCATTTAGAGGAGGACAAGTGGCCACTCCCTGAGCATTCATGATGATGCCGAACATAGGGAACTCCTAAGTACAGCTGCAGAAAGTGAATCGACACAGGCAGAAGAGGAACTGAACAGGAATAGGGATCGAATGGCTAAAGCCATGAAGAGAGACAGTTGAACTAGTAAGAGTTGATTTGGAATAAAAATTGAGAAGAGTCCAAGAGACCAAGAGAGACAATGAACGGTGAACCCTGAGAGGAGGATTGAACACAGAGAACAGTAAAGCCAAGCAGAAGAGACAGAGGGCCGAGCTGACCATAGGTAGCATCGAGCACTAGAGAGCTTGAAGATTCAAGCCTTCCCATAGAGGAATCTGTCCAGACTGAGCATCACATTTGGCTCTTTCCACTATAGACCAAGGGTCATAGAGCTGGTAGGAAAAAGAAGAGTTTGTGTACTCCGAGTGGCTTGGGGAATCCAAGAACCACCCTACCCAGCAAAATCTGCTTCAGGAGAACTCATATTGAGTCCCTGTATTGTAATTTCTCTGCTGAAAGACACAATAAAACAAGGCCACCACTGAAGCTGGACCGGAGACATAGCCCTAGAGAATAGGGTGAACTCCTTATTAAAATTGTTTGTGTCTTTGTGTCGCTTATTGTATTTCTCTGTTGTCTTTCCATTTTATTTTCTGTGTATTGGCAATCTGATCGATTCGTTGTTTCAATAACACAGAACACACACACCAGAACATGAGTATGTATTACCTTTAGTCTAATAAATATTTAAGTGATGGCACTCATAGGGTGAATATCAGGTTAGAAATACTTGAGGCTATTATGATTAGTCCTCATAGTAAACTTGCTACCCACAAGATATCAACGAAATGTTTCAAGTATGTGCATGATGGCCAACATCTCCTTATCATATGTGGAGAATCTCCTTTCAATTTCATTTGATTTTTGGCTTTCATAAGCAATGGGATGCTTGTATTGCATGAAAACAACCCCAATATCAATACCTGATGCGTCACACTCAAGCACAAAAGGTTTAGAGAAATCTGGAAAAGCCAAAACAGGACAAGTACTCATTACCTTAAGATGATCCATGATTCCTTGAGTCTCATCCATCCAAACAAAAGCATTCTTCTTGGTCAAGTCTATCAGAGGAGTGGTTAATGAAGAAAATCCCTTCACAAAGAGTCCATAGTATGTGCACAGACCAATGAAGCCCACAATTGTGACACGTTCTTTGGTGGTGGCCAGTCAAGTATAGCTTGAATCTTCTCTTGATGTGCCTTCACACCACCTCCCCCAATGACATATCCCAAATATAATAGCTCAGTCATGTTGAACTCACACTTAGAGGCTTTCACAAAAAGGGAATTAGCTGCTAATATACTTAACACTTCATCAAGGTGTCAAAGATGCTCTTCCCACGACTTGCTATATATACTAAGATGTCATCAAAGAAAACCAACACAAATTTCTACAACTACTTGTTGAACACATGGTTCATGCAAGACTGAAAAGTAGTTGGAGCATTTGATAACCCAAAGGGCATCACCAAATACTCAAAATATCCAAAGTGGCACCTGAAAGTTGTTTTGTGCACATCCTGCTCTCAGACTCAAATTTGATGGTATCCTGAATGAAGATCTATTATACTACTCCATGTAGCTCATCAATACGTGGAATAAGATACTTTTTCTTGATGGTCTTCTTATTTAGTGCACAATAATCAATGCACATCCTCATAGTGCCATCCTTCTTCTTCACTAGGACAACAAAAGAAGCAAAGGGACTAGAGCTAGGCCATATATGTCTTGCACCCAACAACTCTCAAATAGTCCTCTCAATCTCATCCTTGAATCATTTAGGATGATGGTAGGGATTCGTAACAACTAGCTTGTTGTCCACAAGCTCAATAACATGCTCAAAACCATGATCTAGAGGTAGGCCATGCGGTAGATCTGAAAACACCACACTATGCTTGTCCAACAAGCCTTGTATGTCCACATGATATCCACGTTGTCCTGTATTAGTAGACCTTTCTGAATGAAACGCTATACTTCCCACTCAGCCGCTAATGTCGAAAAAATTTCTCCATCCTCTTAGCCAAAATGACTCTAGGAGCATTTGGAGTTAAACCCCAAAATTACAACCTCATGCCATCTATTGTGCAACTCGATTGCATATTCTTAAAGTTCGTAACAAATGGACTTTTAGAATGCAACCATTAAACACCCAACACAACATTGGTATCCTCAATGTCAAGTTGTCAACCACCCAAAGTTATTAGTAAGGGTGTAATTACCCAAAGTTATCCTCAACCGTGGAACATGATGAACAGAAAGTAACATCGAACCACTTGTTGTTTGCACCAAAAAACCATTCATGCTACCCAAATTGAAAACCTCGCTTCTTCACATAAGATGATTCAATGAAATTGTGGCTAGCCCCACTATCAATCAACACAACAACTGGTTATTCCTATATAGCACCCTTTACTCTAAAGGCGTTATAATGAGATATGGTAGTGAGGGTTGCAAATGCACCATCTATTTGTTCCAAATAATTCGGGTGCTCATCTATACTTGTCTCTCCATCCATCTACTCATGTTGCTCATCAGGAACTTGTATCTCTTCTGACTCATCATCACTATGCTCCTCAAAGACCTCAATCTAGTGGGCCTTGCCTCTGCTTCTACACTTATGTCCAGGTGTCCAAGGATTAGAACAATCAAAGCAAAACCTTTTTCGTTTCAACTCGTCCCTTGAATCATGGGGTGCACCAGCAACTGGTCTAGACATCTCACTCATAGGTCTATTATACTCTAGCTTATTGTCCTTCTTCTGTGACCAACTTTGTGAATTGTGATAAGGGTCTATGCGGAAACTTGCTAGGAAACCTTGCACGCTTAATAGAATCCTACAAGGTTGGTAGATCAAGAGCTTTGACCCAACCCCTGAGAGGTTCTGACAAGCCCTATATGAACTAAGAGATCAATCTCTTCTCAGTCACATCAGAAACCATGACTGACAACTGTCAAAATTATGAAATATATGCATCAAGTGTCCCAACCTGTCTCAACTGAGCCAACTCTCTGGAGTGTGCCTTTGAATCCTTGTGGTCGAACCACTTTATTAATGTAGTGCAGAACTGATCACAATAAACCATTGCACCATGTCCTTGTGTCACTAAACTGTGATACTACCATTCATGTGTAGCTCCTTCAAGGTGAAGGGTAGCAAACTTGATGGCCTCAATTCCCATCATCTGATTTAGGGCAAGATAAGTATCCAATTTATGAATCCAAGCCCTAGTTGTACACTTGGATGGTTCATCAAAACTGGTAAGGATAGACATCCCAACCTCTTATACAACCCATATGTTTTCTTCTCTTGTTTACATTGCTTTTTCTTTGGTTTTGTGTACTTTGTGACCTCCAAGTAGTCCTTAAAAGAGATGGTTGATTGAAAATCTGCCCCAAATCTTGATACTTAGATAGTATTTCAGTGTCCTCATTGTCCTCCATAGGTTTCTCTTGTGTATGCTCATCCTCTTGTATACAATTAGGCATGAAAGGTTTAGATTGTGTTAAACCTGAAGGTTTGTTGGAATACTGTTCAATGTTTTCTTCAACCTTGCTACTTTCCACTCCCTTTGATGCATCAACTTTCTTCCATTTGATGTGTTTTGAGCCATCCGACTCAAATAAAGGTTGTTCATTTGTAGCGGTTTTAAGTTTTAACATTCCTGCAAACATTTGTTTGGCCTCTTCCTCACTTGATGGCAATGATTGATCATTTCTAGTTGTTATTTCTTCCCTTTTTTCTAGGTTATGAACACCCTCTTCATGCATGCAGTTAACCCAAACAAGATGCAAAGTGTTACAGCTCTATTACCACTATAATATCCCCAAACAAAGATACGAGAAAAATAACAATATTTCCAAAATGAGTACACAACATAATCTGAAATTTTATTTGCATATAAAAATCAGCAATCAGAAATATGAAGATTACTTTGCTGAAGTAAACACAAATGTGAAAATGTCCTTTGAATTTTATTTCCAAATCAACCTCCAAGTCAGATGAATCATTGTAGTCCAGAAAGGATGATGTGCTAGGTTCTCACAAACTGAATCTCTTCCACCAAAGCACACCCTTTTGACTAGGGGGAGTCCATATATCTCTCTGAAACCAGGAATACTCAAGGTTGTCAGACATTAAGCCCAAAATTGTAGCAACATAGAATAGAAAATTCACGACATACAATAGAAAGCTACGAAAGCGACCTCTCCTTTTATCAACTATGGAAGTCAAATTATCCATGCAAGATTTTGTCTTCAACCCATGTGCATTAGTGATACTCAATTTGATGTGCAGGTGTGCCTTATCAAGTTAAGGATGACCCAAAGTAATGTGCTCAAGTGTTGGAGTTAAGAGAAGGTTTCAAGGAGATGCGTGTTGTTAACTCACTAGTCTTCTTGGAGTTCCCTTTCATGCATTTCAGTTAACTGATGGTGAACTAGGATGAGATGGCCATGTGCATGGCTAAGGGAGTATGCTTGACTTCAACTGAAGTAGAAGTGGAGAGAAGAAGCATGTGCTCAATCTAGTGGAGATACTTTGGATCTAACTTGTGTCAAACTACTAGGAAGTAGGAGAAGAAAAGGTGTGTGCCTAGTTAACTGGACTACACTCAATTATATCCCCATGCATGCATGTACTATAGTTAACTCCAAGAAAAGTGCCAACTCATTCCTAAATCAATGCATGTGTCCCAATGGTTTTTAGTTCACCCATGCATGTGCTCCAAATAACTCCCAATCATGCTCAATCTTAATCAATTCCTACTTATCCACATGCATGCACCCAAACCCAATGTGGCTCTGTGTCCTTTTCCTCTTTGGTAAGCCAAGGAAAGAACAACCAATTTGTTGTTAGTTTTCATGGTTTAAGTTGGGGACATTTACATCAACATTGAGTTAAATCCATCGTTCATCATTCTAGAATCTACACTGATTTAATTCATCATTCATTATTCTAGAATCTAAGTAGTATTAAGCAAAATAATAGATACTAAAGTTTGAATATTGAAATAGTAAATTGAAATTACTCAAAAATAGTAAAGAGTAACGAGTCAAAGACTCAATCTAAGGTCATCAATTTCTAGATTCAAGACTCAAAAGTTAAAATTGAAAATGGACAATGAACCAATGTTATCAAAATCGGATTGGTCATCAAAACGATCGACCTTAAAAATGGGAACTGGAAAAAAACTAAATCAAAAAATCAGTCACACAAAAAATACATAAATTTTGAAATTTTGAAAAAAATACTTAAATATTCATGTGCATTCATATGAATCCAAACCATTATACACAAATATGCAAATTTTCTCATATATATATATAACAACAATGCATATAACCAAAATAGCACCCAAGGGAAATCCATCTTTGAACCAAAAGTACATCAACAAAGAGGCTCTAGATGACCTCTATATTCCAAACAAAAATATCACGCAATAAAAAATGCCTATATATCATCAAAACCATTTCCTATATTGGGATCCTCACCATCACTATCAACCTCTAAGCATTAAGTAAGATAGAAAAAAGCTTAACATGGTAAATCAAGATTTTGTTTGAGTGATGGGTACATTTTTACTAGGGTCATGACAAAGGAATTCAACAATCAATCTTGCCAACATTGATGTACACAAAGGGCTTGGTGCTCTTAATTAAATGTCAGTTCCATATCCCCATACATGATAGAATCCAATGGAAAAGTTGCAATCCTTCCCAATCTTGAAATCCTCAAAGTGTTAAGTATGTTGGATTTTGAGTGGTATCTAAAATTCTACTCTCCATGTGAAATCCAATGAGGTTGGAACCACTCTCAAACATCCTGAAACAATTAATGTTAATGTTAAAAATTTAACATTGATAATTCTTACCATTAATTACATAGCATCAGTAGGGCTCTGGGGTTGAATATCAAGGTTTCCCACTCATAAACTATTGTTTTTAAGAAAATAAATCTCCAAGATAATAGATAGGAATACTGCAAATAGAGCCATTGCAAAACCCATAAGAGGAGTAGTTCCCCATCCAGGAGCTACTTTACCATATTCTGAATTTTTAGGTCTCTTGGGTAATTTACATAGTATAACCAACCGTTTTCCATCCTCCCATTTTCTAACTTATAAAAAAGTATTATCAAAGAAACATTCCATTTTCCACAATTCTTCAAGGGGGACGCCCAACCCTTTTTGAGGGGGGGACACCCACAATCACCCCTTTTGGAGAAACACATCCCTCACATTAGGGAAATGTTACCCCCTACGTTTCCTCAAGTTTCCCCCAAAAGGGGATGTGAGAAAATGTTTCCCCAGGTGTCCCCCTGTCTCGAGAGCATGGGAAAGATGGAGAGCACGCCTCCCACTCTAGGGGACACATCCCCATGGAACACTGTTATAAATATCAATATTCATCATTCGCACCTATTATTCACATAAGACATGAGTTGGAATGTATTCAAAGAGATTGTGATATATGATTTCAACCCCATATAGCTTATTCTTGGGATCATGACTAGGCTATACCACAATGGATTTCTCATCAAGGTCTCTTGATTTTATTAAAATAGAGTGACCTTTTGCACAAGTTCCTATGCCAAACTAAAATAAATTAAAGTAGCTAGGTCAAGTAAATTATAGCAAGAAAAACGATCAACATATAGTGGGAGTATCTTCCTCCTAATGTAGAAAATAAGCCTCATGTGCATAAATTGTAATAACTTCCTTAGAAGTGGTTGGCATATAGAGATTTGAATTGTATATAGATGAGAATGGCAGTTTGGAGAGGTGATGGAGGAGGAAAAATTAGTAGATTACTCTCACAATCCTCTTGATGATATGGGAGACAATGTTATCTTCAAGTCACAAGAAGATTTTGCTGGTATCAAGAGTTACATGGAGCAGAAAAATCTCTTAAACCAGAGACCTATGATTTTGGGTCTACAAAAATCCCAGATCTCTTTGTGGCATGGAAGATATAGATCTTGGCACAAGGGGTGAGACAATACAGTTGAATTGGGCTAGAATTTCAAAATATTGTATAAAGAAAAGAATCACAAACATAGTCCTAAACTCGAGGTTATATTACCATGGGGAGAAAGCTCTTGCAATCGCTAGTGGGCCTCATTATGTATTTAATTCATCACCAGCGAACTTTAGTGCTTGAAATCCTACAACTAAAACTTGTGAATTCAGTCTTTTCTTACATGCTTCTAGTTCAAGCACTTTCGTTATTGACCCCTCCAGTTAGAGACCTTATTAGTATTCCCATGAGGCTTTAGGAGTTGAATTCGCGAAGGGGATATTGCTTGGAAAGGGTCCAAATGTTACCAAGGACATATTCCATGGAGATTCTGCGGAGCATAGATTTAAGAATTTTGTTAATAGTAGCTTAGAGACAAAGGAGAGGGGTGACCTTTGACAGAAGCGATCCAAAGTGAAATGTGTTTAACTGCACCCATGGGGGATGAAAATGGTTTTTGGATAGGAATCATGATGTTCTAATGACACAAATCATGTTGTTGCAAGAGAAATCCCTAGCTGGTAAATATTATTGTCAAACGATAGCAGATTAAAAAAACAAAAAAAAAACTTCAGATATGGATGATAGAGGTATGATTTGTCCTCTTAAGCTACATTCCAGAATTTTGTGTGTTGGCTGGGGGTTGTGTTTCTTTTCTACTTAAAGAAGGTAAAGATGGAAATCGATGCAAGGAAAATGGCTCTAGGAAAATTCCAACTTATCATTGAAACCGTGGTCTTTGAGTTTTGACTCCATAAGAGACATATATGCCATCCCGCTAGTCTAAGTAAAGCTTCTAGCACTTTGGTTGGAATTATGGAATGCTCAGACACTTAAGAACATGGGGAATTTGATAGCCAAGTTCATCTAGCTTGATGAGAGAACTGAGAAAAAATACTTTAAGGACAGTGGACCAAGAATTAATTGAGGTCACCCTAGTAGAAATACCTCCATATAACATATCTATTGAAGTTGGGAAATGGCACTATACTCAGTCCATAAATTATGTAAATGTTCCTTTTAGATGCTCCTTAGGACATTAAAAGTTTGATTGTATTGCTGGAAGGAAATTCAGTAGAGAGAATTAATCAAGCTCATCCTAATTCTCCCCCCGAAATGGATTCATTTCACCCTTGAATCATGGTAATTAAGCAAGAATGAGAGTAGTCTAGAAGGCCAAACAAATTACTTATTATACACTAATGGACAAACAAATAGTCTTAACACGGAAGTTGATAGTAGAAAATATCATAGACAACATCACCTCTTCTGTTGGTCTTGACCCTCTCGATATCTCTGACCATGCACTAGGAGTGAAAGGCATAATGGATCCTTGTGCTTTAGTTGCAACAAAGGATTTGACAAAATGTTTTCCAAGTAAGTTTTCATTAACTACCTTTGGTACCTCCATCTTCGTTATATTGAATGATAAAATGTTTGTCATTCCTTTGGAAGAAAGCAGGAGGATTGGTTCCAAGGATTTCCCTAACTCAAGAGATACCACGACCCTCTATCTCCTAACCTACCACACCAAAATGTCCTATTAGTCCAATCCCTTTCAAGGCTCAAATTTAGTTTCAAAGATTCCCTGAGGTCCCCTCAGGTCCTAATTCCTAATGCCTTGGGAAAATGAGGGATGTCATGGCCAATGAAAAAAGATACCATTTGAGATCCTCCAACCTTTCTGTCTCAATTGGGGGCTAAGAAGGGGGCTTGTATATGATTCTCATCTCTCCCCTAGTGTTGTAACTCTTGGTAGTGTTTATTTGGGGTAGCATCGGATGTGCTCTAGCCATGAAAATTAGTGGAGAGGCTAAAGCACATGAGATCTCCAAGACCCAAAAATGGTTTGGGGAAATTCCACCCTATTAGAGAGATATTAAAATAATTAATATTTTTAATGGAGTTCCTAAGTCTAAACTTAGGAAAATTAAAATATTAATGGGTATTAATATAAAACTGGGTGAGAAGGTTCTAAATGACATGGATCAAGCCAAATCTAATCTTAACCATTGATTAGAGATTTAATCTCGGCTGTTGAAGACTCAATAGAAAAAGTATAAAAGGAGGCTTGAGGGTCAGTTGGAGATACACCAGAGTGATCAATCAGTTCGATTTTCTAGAGAGGGGTTTTCTAAGAGAAATCGAACCAGTGATCAAAGTTACAGCAAGGGATAGTGAGTACGAGGTAGAGAGACAGAGATCATGCCAGAAGACCAGCACAGAAGCAAAGAGGCAGTTGCAGAGCCAGAGGGAGCCACGCAGAGGCCAGCAGTGACTGCACAGAGGCCAAAAGGGCTTGCGTCATCCACGCAGAGGCTGCAGAAGTGATGCAGAGGGCCAGAGAGGCTGCGCAGAGCCTCAGAGGGCTGACACAGAGGGTTTCAGGCTGACGCAGAGGCCAGGAGGGTTGACGTAGTGCTTCAGATTGTGCTGGAGAGGGTTTCATGGGGTAGACTTTTAGAATATCTGCTTCCGAAGATAGGTATTACTGTCAGATTTTTTATCTTTGTCGAGTGAGCCAGTTTGGCACTCAGTGTACTCAAGAAAAGTTGCTTAATAATAAAACCATCAGAACTGTTGCACCAGTTTTCCCAAGTTGGGCTTTTCCAGGGATGATTGTCCAAAAATAACGGTGTCACTTTTGCGTTTGTCTATTTCTTTCAATTGTTGATCTGTAGATGGTCGAGATTGTATTGTGTTTATTTCAGTGTTTACATGGTTAAACAACTTGTTAGTAATTAAACAAGTAGGTGAAATAAACCAGAGAATACAGATAAAATTTCTAACGGGTAATACTTATAAATTCAATATGGTATCAGAGCGTTGTAGATCACAGGAGAGTTGAAGGCACCAACAAAATCAGAGAATTTGCAGCAGAAACAGTTGTCCTGAGTGACAGAAGTTGTTCCTAAGTAGAAAGAAGCAGAGAAGGGTTGACGCAGAGGGCCCATGTCATCAGTTCGAGCCAGAGAAGGGGCCAACGTAGAAGCAGTGAGAGGTAGAAGAGGCTCACGAAGAGCCACTTCATCTTGCTTAGCCAAGTAGGAGTGACCCAGTTGGCTAGTAGAGCGATTCAGCCACTGTCGGGATTGCGCAGAGCCTAAAGGATCAATTCTTTAGTTGCTAGGGCATAGGAAGCTGTGGGCAGATTGTGGAGAGTGAATCTGGTGGGGTGTTGTTGCTGTCGAGGCAGAACAATACCTAACGGACAAAACCAAGGTAGAAGGGAGTCGCTACCTAGGGCGGATTTCTAGCCAAGAAATCCAAATCATTGTTGCAGGAGCATAGGAGATCGGAGAGGTGTTATTCGACTTTTGGCAGGAGGATTTCCCAGAGGGAAATCGAGACTTAGAAGGAGTCTAGCAGAGAACTTCCAGGGGGGAAGTAGAGACTCAGAGGGATTCAAAGAGAAGAGCGGAGATGGCAATGAACAAACTGAGGGATCAGGATAGGTTGGACGGGGCATCCAACTTTTTCATCTTGAAGGTCAGGATCCTATCTATTCTCGATAGACATCGCATCAAGGCCTTCACCTTGAGAACTGTGGCTATCCCAGTCGACCCAAATGATAATGAAAGATATAAGGATGCAATGGCCAACAGGAAGTGCATAATCCTTGATGGGGTCAAGGATCATGTAGTTCAACATATTGCCTAGAAGAATATGGCAAAGGAGATGTGGGATACCTTGACGACATTGTATCAAGGCACTTCCATGCAGAACAAAATGCTATTAGAGAATCAGTTGCGGTCTTATCAGATGCAGAAGGGGGAGCAGATAGACGCTCAGTAGGTTGAAAGAGATTCGGGACCAACTTACTTCCACAAGGGCCAACCCGAATCAGGAGTTAATGGTGAGGACCGCCCTGAACGCAGGCTCTGAGGAGTGGGAGACATTCGTCCAAAGCATTTTGGGCAGAGCGAATCTTCCAAGATGGGAAGAATTGTGGGCATCTCTTCACGAAGAAGAGATCAGACTGCTGACCAAGGCAGGAAGTAGTAGCAAAGGAGGTCGAATCAAGAAAGAGGAGGAAGAGGATGCAGATATGGCTTCTGTAGGATAGAAAGGGAAGAGGAAGAACAAGGAAATATCCAAGATAAAGTGCTTCCATTGTGGGGAGCTGGGCCATTATGCAACCCAGTGTCTCAGGAAGAAGAATAAGGGAGAGACTCCTGACTCCAAGGAAATGCCAGCTAAGGTGGAGAAGGAAGTGGAGAATGATGACAATTGTGCCATGAGTTCTCATGCACCTCTAGAGAAGAGGTAGGGAGACATAAAGCTGTAGTTAGGAGGACTACAGGAGATGAGGGGAAAGATCCTTGAGGTACCCAAACTCTTGGATCATATCCAGCTATGGGAACCTCGAGAGACAGTAGCAGGATGCCGGATGTTGGTAGAAGAAAGATGCGGATGGAGCGATAGAACAGTGCTAGAGTGCATGGATCTGTAGCAGTGTAGTGGGGATTGTAGCAGTGCGAGAGGCACAGAGGAGGTTGCAGTAGTGCAGGAAGGCACAAAGGTGTTTTCAGCAATGCGAGAGGCACAAAGTTGTTGCAGCAGCACAAAGGCAGCAAAGGGAGCTTCAACATCAGAAGGGTTTCTAGCCTGACAAGGATGTCAATAGTTGGGTAGATCAGTAATTGAGTTTTAGTGTAGCAGTAGCAGTGGTAGTGCTATAGGCAGCACGATGCAACATGATGAGAGAGGGCTACAGTGCAGATGCAGTGTTGGAGAAAGGACTAGCAGCATCACATATGTAGAGGGAGTTGCTGTACATATGTAGCAGTGGCAGTGGAAGAGCCATGGGCAGTGGTACAGGAAGCAGCAATGCATAGGATGTTGGGAAGTAGGCCAAACATCAGAACATGTACATGTCTCGGATGATCAGGGTGATGTTCAGTGGTGGGACATTACTAGAGCACATTCCTCGCTAAGAGGGAGTGTTGATTTGGGCTAGCATCAGATGTGCTCTAGCCATGAAAATTGGTGGAGAGGCTAAAAAACATGAGATATCCAAGACCTAGAAATGGTTTGGGGAAATTCCACCCGGTTAGAGAGATATTAAAATAGTTAATATTTTTAATGGAGTTCCTAAGTCTAAACTTAGGAAAATTAAAATATTAATGGGTATTAATATAAAACTCGGTGAGAAGGTTCTAAATGACATGGATCAAACCAAATCTAATCTTAGCCATTGATTATAGATTTAATCTCGGCTGTTGAAGACTCAACAGAAAAAGTATAAGAGGAGGCTTGAGGGTCAGTTGGAGATACACTAGAGTGATCAATCAGTTCGATTTTCTAGAGCAGGGATTGCTAAGAGAAATCGAACCGGTGATCAGAGTTGCAGTGAGGAGCAGTGAGTATAAGGTAGATAAGCAGAGATAGCGTCGGAAGACCAACGCAAAAGTAGAGAGGCAGACACAGAGCCAAAGGGAGCCACACAGAGGCCGACAGTGATTGTGCAGAGGCTAGAAGGGCCTACATCATCCACGTAGAGGATGTAGAAGTGACACAGAGGGCCAAAGAGGTTGTGCAAAGCTTTAGAGGGCTGACGCATAGGGTTTTAGGCTGACGCAGAGGCCAGGAGGGCTTACAGAGTGCTTCAGATTGTGTTGGAGAGGGTTTCGTGGGGTAGAATTTCAGAGTATCTTCTTCCGAAGAGAGGTATTACTGTTGGATTTTTTATCTCTGTCGAGTGAGCCAGTTTGGCACCCAGTGTACTCAAGAAAAGATGCTTAATAATAAAACCCTCAGAACTGTTGCACCAATTTTCCCAAGTTGGGTTTTCCCGGGGACGATTGTCAAAAAATAACGGTGTCCCTTGTGTGTTTGTCTATTTCTTTTAGCTATTGATCTATAGATGGTTGAGATTGTATTGTGTTTATTTCAGTGTTTATATGGTTAAATAACTGGTTAGTGATTAAACAAGTAAGCGAAATAAACCAGAGAATACAAAGAAAATTTCTAACACGTAATACTTAGAAATTTCAACAGGTAGGAAGTTGTTCTTGTCAATTGCCCAATAAGAAGTTGAAAGACAAATCTTAAAGGCAAACAAAAAATCATTTTTGTGGCTCTTAGAGTAGTGTCGGCCCCTCACAAGGTTAAACCATGATTTGTCATTGAACATTAGAGGGTTGTGAGGCACTACAGAAAAAACATGCCCTCCATAGGTTGGTTAGTGTTCACAAACCAAGTATTATTATGATTCAAGAAACTATAGCTAAGAATTCTCGGTCATCCATTCTAAAAGGATGATTTTTTTTGTACTTTAAGTTTTAACGCTACAAGTAGGTCTGGGGCACTGATCTCAACATGCAGTCAGTCTCTCTAACTTCAAAACTCAAAATTTATAGACTCGATTAGAACAAAATTGTTGTCTCTAGAACTAGGGAAAACTTTTGCCATGGTTAATTTTATATGGGCCATAGAATAATAGGTAAGGATTCTGGGAGTGCTTCTTTGGTCACCAACCTTTACAAGATGACAACATTATCCTACGAGGAGACTTTCGGTTTGCTCTTAACAATGAACATATATTGGGGATGCTAGTAGGATGGATTTTGTAGCCCTCTTTTTGTTGAAAAACTTGGAGGATATGCAACTATGTGATAACGACCCAATTGGAAGATATGCAACTATGTGATAACGACCCAATTGGAATGGCTCCAACATTGAGGTTCAAGTGATTAAGGTTGAGAGTGTTGCAAAATTATTAGATAGATTCTTGGAGGAAACTTGTGAAAGGGAGGATAAACTCAAAACTTGAATTGAAGTGGAAGTATCTCCGACCATGTTCTAGTAGTTCTTCAAATAGCAAGAGATAGTAAAAAATTTTGAGGCATTGTTCAACCCATAATGGTTACAAGATAAGGAATTCTCCAACATTGTCAAAGAATGGAGACGTTATGACCTTGTTCTCCTAAATTGATATCCTGCAATTTAGTACTAATTTACAGAGGGTGAAAAAAGCTACAATTACATGGGCCAAACAGAAATTTGATGCTTCCTAAAATAGAATTTTAGAGGTTGAGTAAATCGTATCTAATATCTTTACGAGGACTAGCCATGACATCTTCTTAGAAGAGAACAAGATTTCCCTTAAGACTATGTAAGAAAAGGAAAGGAACCTTTTAGCCTAGAAGACAACCAATTAATGGAGGCAAAAGACTTTCCATAATTATGCCAAAGGCAAAGATAACATCAATACTGTCTAGGAGATGCCTAAGCCAAATGGATCCAATGGCACTACCTTTCAGGATCTTGCTAATGATGGTGTTTCTTATTTTAAACAACTATATAAGGATCCAAATAGGGTTAACATTGTTGAAATTTTAGAGGTTACAGGGTATTTTCCCACATTCGTGGTAGAGGATATTAATGAGGAATCAATAGTAGAAGTCACCAAGAAGGAGCTCATAGAAGTGATTTTTTCTTTTTACAAAAATAAAATCCCTGGACTAAATGGATGGACCATAGAATTTTGCCAGGGCTTCTATGATATACTAGGAAATAATATCTTGGCTGTGGTGGAAGAATCTAACTCCTTAGGGATATTTTTGGGATCCCTCAAACTCAACCTACCTGGCCCTAATTCCTAAAAAGGCTTCTATGATATACTAGAAAATAATATCTTGGCTGTGGTGGAAGAATCTAACTCCTTAAGGAAAGTTTTGGGATCCCTCAAACTCAACCTGCCTGGCCCTAATTCCTAGAAAGGTAGTCCTCCTTCCTTTGAAAACTTCAGGCCCACCTCATTGTGTAATATGATTTATAAAATTATTGCAAAAATTATTTATTAAAGAATCAAGTTAGCCCTCTCTTCAGTCATTTCTTCTTGGCAATTTGGTTTCTTAGCAAATGGTCAAATCCATGATGTTGTGGGAGTGTCCCAAGAAGCGCTTCACTCAATTAAAATTAAGAAAATGTCTACCATGGTTATGAAGCTTGATGTCCAAGGATTTTAATAGGGAAATTTAGATAATCTAGATGAATCCTTTTGAATTATGTAAATTCGTATTTTCACTTGAGACCAATGGAAAAACCCCAAGTGGATTTGAAGAGACATTGGGAGTGCAAGAGACTTCTAGGAAGATAAACCAAATAATTTTTATGTATATTATATGAATGAATAACGTATATCAAGCTTATCTCATGAGTGCAACATTGGTATCAGAGCCACCATAGGTTTTCTGGCCCTAGGGTTTGTGAGCCACGAGTTTTGCGGCCTTTGTAAACCCTGCCTGCTCCTCCTACACAGCCTAAGCATTGGCATGTGAATGAGTGTCATCTCATTTTGCTTCACTGGCAGCTTGAGAAGTTTCCCATCTGACCAAGAAGCTAAGGCGGAGAAGGGAGTGGAGAATGATGACGATTGTGCCATGAGTTCTCATGCACCTCTAGAGAAGAGGTGGGGAGACATTGAGTTGTAGTCAGGAGGACTACAGGAGATGAGGGGAAAGATACTTGAGGTACCCAAACTATTGGATCATATCCAGCTATGGGAGCCCTGAGAGACAATAGTAGGATGAAGGATGTTGGTAGAAACAAGATGCAGATGGAGTGACAGAACAATGCTAGAGTGCAGGGATCTGTAGCAGCACAGTGGGGATTGTAGCAATGCGAGAGGCACAGAGGAGGTTGCAGTAGTGCAGGAAGGCACATAGGTGTTTGCAGCAATGTGAGAGGCACAAAGTTGTTGCAGCAGCGTAGAGGCAGCAAAGGGAGCATAGGATAACAACAGGGGGAGCTTCAACATCATAAGGGTTTCTAGCCTGACAAGGATGTCAGTAGTTGGGTAGATCAGTTACCAACATCTTAGTAACTGAGTTTTAGTGTAGGGGTAGCAGTGGTAGTGCTATAGGCAGCATGATGAGAGATGGATACAATGCAAATGCAGTGTTGGGGGAAAGGACCAGTAGTAGTATATATGCAGAGGGGGCTACTGTATAGATGTAGCAATGGCAGTGGAAGAGCCATGGGCAACAGTACAAGAAGCAGCAGCGCGGAGGATGTTGGGAAGCAGGCCAAACATCAACATAGGTATCAGTGCTGGATGATCAGGGTGATGTTCAGTGGTGGGACATTACTAGAGGACATTCCTCACTAAGAGGGAGTGTTGATTTGGGCTAGCATCAAATGTTATCTAGCCATGAAAATTGGGGGAGAGGAAAAAGAACATGAGATATCCAAGACCTAGAAATGGTTTGGGGAAATTCCACCCAGTTAGAGAGATATTAAAATAATTAATATTTTTAATGGAGTTCCTAAGTCTAAACTTAGGAAAATAAATATATTAATGGGTATTAATATAAAACTGGGTGAGATTGTTCTAAATGACATGGATCAAGCCAAATATAATCCTAGCCATTGATTAGAGATTTAATCTCGGCCATTGAAAACTCAATAGAAAAAGTATAAGAGGAGGCTTGAGGGTCAGTTGGAGATACACTAGAGTGATTAGTTAGTTCGATTTTCTAGAGCGGGGTTTGCTAAGAGAAATCGAACCAGTGATCAGAGTTGCAATGAGAGGTAGTGAGTATGAGGTAGAGAGGTAAAGATAGTGTCGCAAGACCAGTGCAGAAGCAGAGAGGGAGACACAGAGCCAGAGGGAGCCACGCAACAACAGTGATTGTGCAGAGGCCAGAAGGGCCCGCGTCATCCATGCAGAGGCTGCAGAAGTGACACAAAGGGCCAGAGAGGTTGCACAAATCCTCAGAGGGCTGACGCATAGGGCTTCAGGCTGATGCAAAGGCCAAGAGGGTTGATGCAGTGCTTCAGATTGTGTTGGAGAGGGTTTCGTGGGGCAGACTTTTAGAATATCTGCTTCCGAAGAGAGGTATTACTGTCGGATTTTTTTATCTCTGTCGAGTGAGCCAGTTTGGCACCCAGTGTACTCAAGAAAAGATGCTTAATAATAAAACCCTTAGAATTGTTGCACCAATTTTCCCAAGTTGGGTTTTCCCGGGGACGATTGTCAAAAAATAACGGTGTCCCTTGTGTGTTTGTCTATTTATTTTAGCTATTGATCTATAGATTGTTGAGATTGTATTGTGTTTATTTCAGTGTTTATATGGTTAAATAACTGGTTAGTGATTAAACAAGTAAGCGAAATAAACCAGAGAATACAAAGAAAATGTCTAACACGTAATACTTAGAAATTTCAACAGGTAGGAAGTTGTTCTTGTCAATTGCCCAATAAGAAGTTGAAAGACAAATCTTAAAGGCAAACAAAAAATCATTTTTTTGGCCCTTAGAGTAGTGTCGGCCCCTCACAAGGTTAAACCATGATTTTTCATTGAACATTAGAGGGTTGTGAGGCACTACAGAAAAAACATGCCCTCCATAGGTTGGTTAGTGTTCACAAACCAAGTATTATTATGATTCAAGAAACTATAGTTAAGAATTCTCGGTCATTTATTCTAAAAGGATGATTTTTTTTGTACTTTAAGTTTTAACGCTACAAGTAGGTCTAGGGTACTGATCTCAACACGCAGTCAGTCTCTCCAACTTCAAAACTCAAAATTTATAGACTCGATTAGAACAAAATTGTTGTCTCTAGAACTAGGGAAAACTTTCGCCATGGTTAATTTTATATGGGCCATAGAATAATAGGTAAGGATTCTGGGAGTGCTTCTTTGGTCACCAACTTTTACAAGGTGACAACATTATCCCACGAGGAGACTTTCGGTTTTCTCTTAACAATGAACATATATTGGGGATGCTAGTAGGATGGATTGTGTAGCCCTCTTTTTGTTGAAAAACTTGGAGGATATGCAACTATGTGATACCGACCCAATTGGAATGGCTCCAACATCGAGGTTCAAGTGATCAAGGGTTGAGAGTATTGCAAAATTATTAGATAGATTCTTGGAGGAAACTTGTGAAAGGGAGGATAAACTCAAAACCTGAATTGAAGTGGAAGAATCTCTGACCATGTTCTAGTAGTTCTTCAAATAGCAAGAGATAGTAAAAAATTTTGAGGCCTTGTTCAACCCATAATGGTTACAGGATAAGGAATTCTCCAACTTTGTCAAAGAATGGAGACGTTATGACCTTGTTCTCCTAAATTGATATGCTGCAATTTAGTACTAATTTACAGAGGGTGAAAAAAGCTACAATTACATGGACCAAACAGAAATTCGATGCTTCCCAAAATAGCATTTTAGAGGTGGAGGAAATCCTATCTAATATCTTTGTAAGGACTAGCCATGGCATCTTCCTAGAAGAGGACAATATTTCCCTTAAGACTATGTAAGAAAAGGAAAGGAACCTTTTAGCGTGGAAGACAGCCAATTAATGGAGGCAAAAGTGTGAGGAGTTAGGTTAGAAAGGGGTGATGAGAATACTTAGATTTTTCCATAATTATGCCAAAGGTAGAGATAATATCAATACTATCTAGGAGATGCCTGAGCCAAATGGATCCAATGGCACTACCTTTCAGGATCTTGCTAATGATGGTGTTTCTTATTTTAAACAATTATATAAGTATCCAAATAGGGTTAACATTGTTGAAATTTTACACGCTGCAAGGTATTTTGCCACATTCGTGGTAGAGGATATTAATGAGGAATTGATAGTAGAAGTCACTAGGGAGGAACTCATAGAAGTGATTTTTTCTTTTTACAAAAATAAAATCCCTGGACTAAATGGATGGACCATAGAATTCTGCTAGGGCTTCTATGATATACTAGAAAATAATATCTTGGCTGTGGTGGAAGAATCTAACTCCTTAGAGAAAATTTTGGGATCCCTCAAACTCAACCTTCCTGGCCCTAATTCCTAAAAAGGTAGTCCTCCTTCCTTTGAAAACTTCGAGCCCACCTCATTGTGTAATATGATTTATAAAATTATTGCAAAAGTTATTTATTAAGGAATCAAGTTAGCCCTCTCTTCAGTCATTTCTCCTTGGCAATTTGGTTTCTTAGCAAATGGTCAAATCCATGATGTTGTGGGAGTGTCCTAAGAAGCGCTTCACTCAATTAAAATTAAGAAAATGTCTACCATGGTTATGAAGCTTGATTTGTCCAAGGATTTTAATAGGGAAATTTAGATAATGAAGCTTGATTTGTCCAAGGATTTTAATAGGGAAATTTAGATAATCTAGATGAATCCTTTTGAATTATGTAAATTTGTATTTTCACTTGAGAACGAGGGAAAACCCAAGTGAATTTGAAGAGACAATGGGAGTGCAAGATGAATCCTTTTGAATTATGTAAATTTGTATTTTCACTTGAGATTTGAATTATGTAAATTTGTATTTTCACTTGAGAACGAGGGAAAACCCAAGTGAATTTGAAGAGACAATGGGAGTGCAAGAGACTTCTAGCAAGATAAACCAAATAATTTTTATGTATATCATATGAATGAATAATGTATATCAAGATTATCTCACGAGTGCAACAGGGGTATCAGAGCCACCATAGGTTTTCTGGCCCTAGGGTTTGTGAGCCACGAATTTTGTGGCCTTCGTAAACGCTGCCTGCTCCTCCTACACAGCATGAGCATTGGCATGTGAATGTGTCACCCCATTTTGCTTCACTAGCAGCTTGAGAATTTGCCCATCTGACTAAGCAACTGGATTCCGGTCTTTCCATCCCAGAGTCTTGCTCTGTAGAAAAGCCTCTGCTATTATCTGCAATATGTTAGACCCTGTCACGAGTAGGATTCCTGCCTTATTTCAAGGTGTCAGACATGTAATTCCTTGCTCTGATCCATTTGTGAGTCACACCCGGTTCATTTGTGCCTGCGGGCTCTCTTCGACGCTCATTTAGAGAGCAGATGATCCTTGGCAGCGGAGAAGACTGGAAGGAATGAGCTTCGAGCTCACTGAATCCTGGGGCGAATTAAATCGTCGCCAGTTTTTTTCTCGTGCTGTTTTCATTTGAAACTCTCGAATCGTCGCTATATGAGATGCATGAGTGATTCAGCTCCCAGTTTCATAGTTTTTGTCGGTGGTGCTTAGCGTCTACGGATAATGGTGAAATAACCTTGCTGATTCTGCATAATAGAGGAATCCCACAAGACTCTGCCGTGCATAATTCCCAACGTGAAGGTCACTGGAGAACACCGTTCCATGCTTCTGAAAGAGATGCCATTTTTCCAGCATTAGACGGGAGCAAGCTTTGGCCAATGAAGGGGTTTTGCATCGAGGTCTCTAACTCAGCTCATCCCGCTTAGTTTCCCTATTAGATGATGATAATGATTTTATTTTGATAGATAAGTTGCTGGCTCCCTCTTTGTTAGGGTGTGCGAAATTTCTGATATTGAAATTGAGGCGAGAACCTAGAAGGTAAACTATCCATCGCCCCATATGTAAGTTTTGTGATCCGTGCTATATACCTACTAACCTTGACACTCTCCCTGCAAGAGGTGTGACGATCCTGCAAAAAACTGGATCCGCCTTAGCTATAAAGAGGTTCTATGTAGCCACCTCATCAATGGCCACATGCTTGAGAACTATGAAATAATGGGTATTACTTGGCTATCAGCTACAACAATCTTTCAGTGTGATGCTCTTCATGCGATGCTTATTTAGTTGCACGAGTGATTGCATAATTATGTCCAGCTTATGAAACTACACATTTGTTAAAATGAGGAGTGGAGCCTCCACTTTTGAGCGGTTATATTCAAATTCTACACTTGCATACTTATAAGAATTCTAGAGCTCATGTGCAGATTGCCTCAAGGACAGCCCAACCATTGAGTGATGGTGAACATCTGAATTGAGCATCGCCTAACGTGGCATCCCATCTATGTGATAATCATAAATGGTTGATCATAAAGGAAGTTTCCCACAACTCCACTTGTGATTGAAGTTACTTTTGGTTTGACTCCTAAATTCATTTAGTACTTTCTCAAAACCATTGAAACATTTACTTTGAGAATATTCAAGGGTTTTTGTTGACACCTAATCATTGGGATTGGGTGAACATTTGTAAATAGTAAATAATGGAGAACACGAAAATTAAAAGACACTCAAAGGTGAAGCCCAAGAGTCTCTCCTTATTTGCATATAACCATGAACAACCTTCATAAATAAACGCAATTCGTTTTGAAGCCCTACTTCCTGCCTAACATGGTATCGGAGCATAGGTCCCAGCCTCTATTTTTTACTCTATTGTTGCCCTTGTAACTCCCTCTCTTTCTCTGTCGTAACTATATTTTGCAGACTAACACCTTTGTTCTGCTAGAAATCTCTCTGCTCCCCTCTCCATAGTCAATTTTAATAACAGCGATTCTTAAAATCCATGTTTGTTGTATTGGTTGTAATACCTCTCGTTGATCAGTTTGCTAAAGGTTGTGGCCTCTCCCATACTCCTGGCCTCTGCGATTAAATATGCTACCATACTTGTTGGGTATTGAAATCTCTAGTGCGTTTGCCAGTTTCGACTCCAAATTTTCCCCGAAGGGACTCAAAGCGTCCTAAAAGCTTCGATCTTTGGTGGCCCGAGCGAGACCCCCAATGAAGAAACGGTATTCGACCTCTGCTGAAGCCTTCATCTCAAAATCAAAAGCACCGGCGCCTGGACCAATCAAGAAGCCACGAATCCAAACTCAAACCAGAGAACCACGGGATCAAAGAGAAGGGATAGGCTGGGTCTGGTGCGTTGAAGCTCCTACTGATTCGATTTTCAAACTGGATGAAAATTCAGTGCTACAGTTCTGCAATTCTGCAAACACAACTTCAAGTTGTGGTGAGCCTCCTCCACGTTCCATGAAAGGCGAATTATATGTGGTATGTCGATTTTTTTGGTATGGCAAATGAATGTTGCGTTACCCAGTTGTGATATGTTGAATGTTGAATGCTGGGCCATATCACTATAATACCTCTGCTTGTTACACTTTGCTACATACCTCTGTGTTACCTCTGCTCCATATGCTGCTCTACATATGGTGTCATACCTCCATGCCTCGGCCTCCATATGTGGCTTCCAAACGCAACGCTGCCCACTAACTCATCTCCACTCTGCCTTTTCAAAATACCCCACCTACCGTTGAGCCCCTCCCTCATGTCGCCAATCAATACCACCACGCTCCATTGTTATACTACGCTCCTCACTATGGTGCAGCAGAACAATCTATTCACGCTGCCTCCATATGTTGTTTAATGCCATCCACTCTCGGTTAGCATACGTTGAATGCAGCCATTAATACACCCTCCCCCATAAACTCTCCCATAAATTTCCTTTTCCATATACACCCTTCCCCATATAACACTCCCCCACATATTACCTTTCTCCAAAAATAAAAATAAAAATAAATACACCAAATAGAAGTGAATTTTTTCACAGTATATTATCACCAGAAGTGCAATTTCTTACCGTCTATTGGCAACAGAAGTATTTTTTTTTATAGTACACAGATTTTAAAATGCATTCATTGATATATATTGTAGGAGTGGTTCTCACCGGGAAGGAAAACTATCCTGAGTGGTCTCGGAAGATCAAAAACACTTTCATTTTCAATGAGTTGTGGAAAGGAGTTTGTGTAGAAGAAGGGGATAATGAACCTGCAAAGCCTATCTCAGACAAGGAATTCGCCATTTGGGAAAACAAGAACAACAAGGCCTATGCCTTGATTGTAGTATCTGTAAATGAAGAGGTGAGTCGCCATATTTCACCATTTTCAAATGCTTTTGAAGCCTTACAAAAGTTGAAGGAATTCTATGACTCACACTCTGAGCTTGAAGTTGTCCAATTGATAATTAAGTTGTTCAATCTTGGATTACAAAATGATGATCCTCCTGCTCTAGCATTAGAAGTAAGATCTATTATGCATGATATCAAAGTCACTAATGTTGAACTAGACATTCCTCTGATAGCTTTTGTTGAGGTACTTTATTCCACTTATTCAAATTACCTTGAGTCATTGCAAGCAAATGGAAACCTCAAAGAGATTACTTTTGACTCCCTTGTAAAGAAATTTGCTGAAAGAGAGAAAGCTTTTGGGAAGAAGACAACTTCTCAGTCTTCTGAAGAAGTTGTGTCTCTTGCACATAGAGAGAACAATCATGCTCAAGATTTTTCCAAACGAAGAGGTGGTCGAAGAGGAAGAGGAAGAAAAAGTTTCAGAGGCAAGGGGGACAAACACTCTCAAGGAGAAAACTCTGATCTTCATTGCATATGTTGCAATAGAGATGGATCACATGATGCATTCACATGCAAGTTCCCTTGGGACAAAATTGAGCAGGAAAGAAATCAAGCCAAAGGTAAAACCGATGGCAAAGAGAAAGGTAAAGCACCTGAATCCGCTCACTATGTTGTGGCACATTGTAATATTGGAGTAAATGAAGACTTGTTTAATGATTCACTTGCTTCTTGGAAAAATAATTGATTTCTTGAT
Source organism: Pinus tabuliformis (assembly GCA_031772625.1). NCBI lineage: Eukaryota > Viridiplantae > Streptophyta > Pinopsida > Pinales > Pinaceae > Pinus > Pinus tabuliformis. The sequence goes on along the minus strand of CM062814.1, from coordinate 696,197,996 downwards.
TTAGGAGCAACTTGTCATATGACTTTTAGAAGAGATTTTTTTGAAGAATTTACTGACAATGTTGATGGAGTAGTATACTTTGCGGACAAATCAAAACTCAAGCCATCAGGGCTTGGCACAATCAGGCTGAAATTGCCTGGTCTTCCATATTTTCTTTTGCATGATGTTTTATATCTCCCACAGCTTAGGAGAAACTTGTGGTCCTTGATCCACATCCGCCAACAAGGACTTTCCATTCATATGTTTGATGGCAAGTTTGAGGTGAGAAAAGCATCATATCACTCACTTGTCATGACGGGGATAGAAGAAAAAAGAATTCTGAAGCTGCAAAGTACCTCTGCTCGTGCCCAAAATTTCTCATACAGTTCTCATGATGATGAAGGTACATTTCCATCAAGTCTTTTAGGCATGCTAGATTTGGATACTTGAACTATGATAGTCTTCGCTTATTGAACAAAAATGGTGTTACTGGTCTGCCTACAATTCCTAGGAAACTTAAGCAATGTGATGTTTGTATTCTAGTAAAGCATAAGAAACACTATTTTCATGATTCACATTCCAGAGCACATAGGAAACTTGAACTCATTCATTCAGATTATGCGGTCCAATGCATGTTCCTTCTGCAAATGGAAATAAATATATGATGACATTTATTGATTATTACACCAGAATGTGTTGGGTTTATTTATTGAAGAACAAATCTGATACTTTTGAAACATTCAAGAACTTTCATACATGGATTGAAAATGATGCACAATCTCATATTGGCTCTATTCTCACTAATAATGGAAAAGAATACACTTCAAATGAATATGAAAACTATCTTCGCCAGCATGGGATCAAACATCAAACAATTGTGCCTTATGATCCCCAACATAGCAGAGTAGCTGAAAGAATGAATAGGACAATCTTAAATATTGTATGTTACATGATGTTTTCCAAGAATGTAAAATTGATGTTTTGGGTTGATGCAGTTCTATGTGTTGTATATGTAAAAAATAGATGTCCATCTAATGCTATTAGAAACAAGACTCCTTATGAAATATGGTATGGCCACATTCCTTCGGTAAATCATCTCAGGGTCTTTGGTTCCACTTGTTATGCTTTGATACCAAAGGTAGATAGAAACAAAATTGGTGCAAGGAGTCGTAAGTGTATCTTCTTGGGGTATCCAAATACCTCCAAAGCATATTGTCTCTATGATGAAGTTAATAAAAGGTTTGTTGTATCTAGAGATACAATCTTTCTTGAATCCTCCAAAGCTGACAATGTTTTTGAATGACAACTTGATCACTTAGATAGATTCGGACATGAAAAATCATTTCAAGAATTTGATAATCAGATTCCACATCTTGAAGGGGGGATTCCTATACTTGATCAATCTGTGGAATCTTCTTCTGAAGCACTCTCTCCCCCACATGAAACTCCAACCACTTATGATACTTTGAGTGATGTGATTGACAAAATTGGGAGACTCAATCTTGATTCAGTCCCAACTTAGTCAACTGAGCAACCTGGACCATCTCAAAAAGGTCCCCAAAGTGGTTGAAAAAGACACTTGAAAGTTTTCATCCTGATGAGGATGGAAAGATAGGAACAAGAAATTCAACCAAGCAAAATGGAGGTTATGTAGATGATTCTGATTCACCTATTGATATGGATGTTTCTTATGATTGTGAACTGAATTTGTCTACAAATTTTGAACCAACTTCCTTCAAAGAAGTCACTTCTCATGATGAATGGAAAGAAGCGATGCAAAAGGAGTATGATGCCTTGATAAAGAATGACACTTGGAAGTTGGTAGATTCTCCATTGGGAACCAAGCCAATTCTCTGCAAGTGGGTCTACAAGAACAAGTATAAAGTTGATGGCTCACTTGACAAGCACAAAGCCAGGCTTTTGGAAAAAGATTTTGCACAGAAGGAAGGGGTCGATTATGAGGAGACTTTTTCTCCCACAACAAAATGGGCTACCACTCGGACACTCTTTGCCTTAACAACTTAGAACGGTTGGAAAGTCCATCAAATGGATGTAAAAATTGCTTTCTTGAATGGAGATCTAAAAGAAAATGTTTTTATCTCCCAGCCAGAAGGATTTGTTGTGAAGGGACATGAACATAAAGTATGCAAACTTGTGAAATCCTTGTATGGCCTCAAGTAAGCACCGTGATCTTGGTATGAGAAGTTAACTGAACATCTTCTGAAACTCAACTTCAAACATTATGATCTTGATGATGCAACTTTGTTTGTTAAGAAAGTTGGTAAAACAATTGTATATATTGTGGTATATGTAAATGATCTTTTGATGACAGGGAACAATGAGAGCTACATTGCACCCATAAATAAGGATTTGAGGAAAGGTTTTGAAATGATAGACTTGGGCTATGTTCACTACTATCTTGGTATTGAAGTAACTCAACATCCGAAGTATGTATTCCTCTCTCAAAAGAAGTACATTGGAGATCAGTTAAACAGTTTTGGCATGGCTGAGTGCAATCCTTTGACTACTCCAATGGAACAAAACTTAAAGTGCACATCCATTGAAGGAAAAGAATTTGAGGATGCAACAAGGTATAGACAGCTTGTAGGAAGTCGCAACTACCTGACTACTACCAGACCAGATATTTCATTTGTTGTTGGAATCCTCTCCAAGTTTATGCAAAAGCCTTGTGAGGGACATTGGTCTACTGCAAAAAGAGTTCTAAAAGTACTTGAAGGGTACCCAAGACTTTGGACTCAAGTATAAACAGGTGGGTGACTTCAACTTGATTGGATACTTTGATTCAGACTTCGATGGAGACAAAGAAACTGGGGTATTTACTTTAGGTTATGTTATGAGTCTTGGATCAGGAGCTGTCTCCTGGAGATAACACAAATAATCAGTTCCAGCAGATCCCACAACAAAGGAAGAATATGTGGTAGCTGTTGAGGAAACAAAATAAATTGTGTGGCTCAGGAAAATTCTGGATGATTTGCAGGTAAAACAAGTACATTCTACTCCACTCATGGTTGACAAAACTTCTGCAATAAAGTTGGCCAAGAACCCAAATTTCCATGATCGAACGAACCACATCAATACAAAATACCATCTAATTTGACATCATGTTGAGGTCAAGACAATCCATCTACGCCATTGTTCCACTAATGAAAAGATTGCAGACATCTTCACCAAAGCCCTTGGAAGAGAAAAGTTCAAAATATTTAGAATGATGTTTGGACTCACCAACATCCCTTCAGATTAAGGAGGGGGGGGGGGGGGGGGGGAATGTTGACACCTAATCATTGGGATTGGGTGAACATTTGTCAATAGTAAATAATGGAGAATAAGAAAATGAAGAGACATTGGGAGGTGAAGCCCAAGAGTCTCTCCCTGTTTGTATATAATCACGAGCAACCTTCATGAATAAACACAATTCATTTCGAGAAGTTACCTCCCGGCCTGACAATTTTGGCTCTTTAGCACAAAGTATAGCTACTATATACCCAAATCCATTGTATGGTGGGGAGTGATGTTAACATTGAACCATAGGAGTTTTGTCTCTACTATTGAAAGTTGGTCTAAATGAAAAGGTAACCTTGAAAGTATCAAGGAAGGTTGTACATTACATTCTATTCCGTATTGCATTTGAAGCAGAGATTAAACTCACATAATTCAACTCTTCAAGGTCTAAGTTGTTGATTTTATAATAGTTTTCTAAACTGATAATTATCTTTGATGATTCTGATCTTTTCACATTCTTATTTAATATTCCATTATTCAATAATTATATGGAAGGCATCAAACATACAACATTTGAGACAGAAGGATTATAAAGAGATAACCACGCAAGAACATATGAGATTCACCTTGGGAAAACCCACAATGGAGAAAAACCTAACCAACCTTTTCCTCAGAGAATCAATGCAACAAGAGATACCTCAAAGCCAACTAACCAACAAGATGACCAACCATCAAGGACCAAGTCAACCCTCCACAATTTTTTCCACAAAGTTCTCTGCAATAAGGTCTCCAAACGACCAACAACTCTGCCTCATAATTCACATTGTGCCTCAGAGATATACCACAGAAAACAAGTCTCCAAGAGGACCAAAATTCGTCATTTGTCTCAACCTCAGCTTATGCCACAAAACTTTGCATCATACCTCATAATATGAGCCTCATAATTCGCATGGTTCCACAGAGTAATGTGCCTCAGACCTTTGCACAATTCCACAGAGATATAGCCTTAGACTTCACATGGTTCCACAAATATATAGTGTCAGACTTTGCATGGTTCCACAGAGATATAGCCTCAGATACACATCAAGATCTCGACCTCCTTTGTATGCTAAAGTGAGGATGAGATGTGTCTCTTCATTATGATCCCAACCTAGATTCTGCTTATCTTCTTTGCTTGACATAGATACAAATGTGTGATCTAAAGTGTGTCTTGGAGGAGAGCAAATAGTCTCAATATATATTCTTTCAACCATGCGAAGAGGTGTGTCCCATGGGCAGGTCGATTTGAAACTTGGAGGGGTGACTTAGTCACTTGTGGTGCCAAATACAAATTCAAATTTTCATTTTTCTTGCTCTTGATGAGCCTTATAATATTTTTCATTTTGAATACAAAATATAAAATATAAAATATTTTTATTGCAAGCATGAAGAACATGCCTCAAATAAATTTTATTTTACAAATAATTCATAGAACAAAATATTATGAATACCAACCATAGCTATAAAGTTCAACACTCCCTCTTAGCTAGGGATATATTCATAATGACTATCCAGATGTTCTCTGTATACATGATCACTTTTAAGGAAAAGTTCAATTTATTGATAACATCATCATCTAGGTCAACACCCTTAACCTACATCAACATCATCAATAGGTACCACAACGCAAGTTACCACTCTTAACCAATGGCACTCATTCAACTAATCACCATAATCCAATGGGCACCTCACCTTATGGTACTCTGGCTAGTTCAGGGTTTCCATCACTCATGGTCAAACCCTAGGGAAACACATGTCCCAAATCCAAAGCCTCATCCTAGGCCATGATGCTGAAGAGACACCCACTCCATTGAGTGTTCAAGCCTTAAGGACCATTCTTTCTAGAATGTTCGTCCCTCATGCTATCTCACTAACAATTCGGCCCATGCTCTTGTCGTCACTAACAGTTCGAGCCATGCCCCTATTGTTGTCACATCAATGCTCCCTCTTACTGATAGAGGGGTTCTCCACATCACCATCATCTTATCATCAACATCATTTTCTACCATCAACATCCAATAGTGGCCATATCCAGGGAGGTACCTAACCCATGGCTTATCATCAACATATTAGGTCTCACTCTTCTAGAGTGCTTGGACCTCAAAATCCAAAGGCCTCTCACTAGGCAAAAATGTTGAGATACTAACACAACTAGTTGTTGAAATTTCTAAGTCTGACACATCAGAAATCCCTACTGCATTATCTGGTTTATTATCTCCTACTTGTTCTTTCCATTAACAAGTTATTTATAAATATAAATACCGAAATAAACACAAATGCAGCCTTACCACATATAGATCAACAACTGAAATAATTGAGACAATCACACAAGGGACACCATTATTTTTGGACAATTGTCCCCAAAAAAACCCAATGCAGGAAAACTGGTGCAGCTGATATGAGGATTTTATTATTATGCAGTTTTTGAATACAAATAGGGTGCTTAGAAATGGCTCACCCTTCAAATAATTTCCTTGCTAGAAGTACCTCTCCTCGGAGACAAATATTTCGGTTGATTAGCAACCAAAGGATTGATCCAACAACAACTTTGACAGTTCCTTAGCTGGACAGTGAAAGTTGCTCCGAGCTTCTCTCTGGAACTGCGTCACCCTCTTCTGCTCTGCGTCTGCCTCTTAGCTCTCAGTCTTCCCCATGAAAGTACCTCAACGTTGCCTCTTCAGACCAACGTCAACTCTACTAGCCTCTGCGTAGCCTCTGCTGCTTATGCGTCAACCTCTTGGCTCTCTGTGTCACCTACGCTGGCCTCCTCAGCCTCTGCATCAGTCCTGGCTGCCTCTGCGTCAACCTTCCAAGGCTCTGTGTTGTCTCTCTAGCACTTTCTCTGCCTCTCTAATATGTATTCTTGGCCTTCTGTCGAACTGCCCCTCGCTGCAACCGATCACTGGTTCGATTCTCTCATCAAACCTCGCCCTAGAAAATCGAACTGACTGATCAACTTGGTGTATCTCCAGCTGACCCTCAAGCCTCCTTTTATACTTTTTCTGTTGACAATTCAATGGCCAAGATTAAGTCCCTAATCAACGAGTAAGATTATATTTGGCTTGATCCTCGCCATTTAGAACTTTCTCACCCATTTTATATTAATACACATTAATATTTTTATTTTCCTAAGTTTATACTTAGGAACCCCATTAAAAATATTAATTATTTTAATATCTCTCCATCCGGGTGGAATTTACCAAAACAATTCATGGGCCTTGGAGATCTCATGTGCCTTAGCCTCTCCACCAATTTTCATGGCTAGATCACATCTGATGCTACCACAAATCAACACTCCCTCCTAGTGAGGAATGTGCTCTTGTAATGCTTCACCACGGAAACATCACACTGATCTTTCGCACCAGTACCTGTGTTGATGCTTGGCCTGCTACCTCACATCCACTACACTACTATCCATGACACTACCACTGCCACTGCTACATCTGTATTGTAGCTCTCTCTCAACATGTTGCCCATGCTGTCCCTAGCACTGCCATTGCTAACTGCAACTCAGTTGCCGAGAAGTAGGTAACTAACTTCTCCCAAATACTGACATCACAGTCAGTCTGGAAGCCTCGTGATGTTGAAGCTGCCTCTACTTCTATCTTGTTCTCCCTCAGCTGCCACTGCATTGTTGCATACACCTATGTGCCTTTCGCATTGCTGCAACCTCCACTACGTTGCCTCATAATTATGCACTCAATCACTGCCTTACTGCTCCACTACACTTTGCCCCACCCGACACCTGTCATCATGCTACTGTCGTTAATGGATCCCGTAGACGGATGTGATCCAAGAGTTTGGGCACCTTAAGGATCCTTCCCCTAGTTTGTAGTCCCCCTGGCTACATCTCGATGTCTCCCCACCTCTTCTCTAGAGGTGCATGAGCACTCATGGCACAATCATCATCAGACTCGACCTCTTTCTCTGCCTTAGCTGGAGCTGCCTTTGAATTGGAAGCCTCTCCCTTGTTTTTCTACCTGAGACACTGAAATGCATAATGTCCCAACTCCCCACAATGGAAGCACTTAACCTTGGATATGTCCTTCTTCTTTCTCTTCCCTTGTTGTCCCACAGATGCTAGAGTGTTATGAAACCAGCTCAAGAAAATATAGAAAAGATAGATCAACGCCTTAGAATTCAGCCTCTTCGAGGGGGCAACCTCCTTTACATTACATAAATGAACAATTCTTTGATGATACAAATGACAAAACCTCCTTTCTATATACAGGAGTCTAAGGAGTCACAATATAATCCAGCCGACCTAACAATAATAATATAAAGCCACAAAAATAACAATAGAGGGATTCTATGGGGCACAGAAATAACAACATGGGGGTAATAGGGGCACAACAATATAAATAAGGGGTATAACTACAATAGTAATGGGGTAATCACTAGTATTATAGGGACCCAACATGCCCCTCTCCTTCAAAAAAGTGTTGTCCTCAATGCTTGAGTAGTTCTGGATACTTTTGCATAAAATTCTCATCCTCCCATGTGGAATCTTCAGCGGATAAGTTCTTCCACTTGATAAGATACTCTGAAATTGATCGATTTCGTAGCTGTCGAGTTCTTGTTTCTGTGACTGCTTCCGGTTCCAATATAATTTTTCCTTCCTCATCAAGTTCTGGCAATATTGTTTGAACTGGGAGCTTGTCGCCTATAACCTTCTTTAAACATGAAACATGGAAAACTGGGTGCAATCGAGAAGCTGCAGGAAGCTCCAATTTGTATGCCATAGTACCAATCTTTTGCAACACCTTGTACGGACCATAATACTTTGGTGATAATTTATTATCCTTCTTAGCTTGCTTTAGGGACATTTGCTTATATGGTTGTAGCCGTAGGAATACCCAATCACCTACATCAAAACTTCTTTCACTGCGATGTTGATCTGCCTGTTGTTTCATTCTATTTTTTGCCAACACGAGGTTATCCTTTAAGAGTTGGAGGACTTGTTGTTGATGTTCGATGTGATGTTCCACTGCCTGAACCTTAGAATTTTCTCTTAAATATGATGTGATGGATGGTGGTTGATACCCATAAAGTGCCATAAATGGGGTCATTTTTGTTGCTGTATGGAAGGAAGTGTTATACCACCATTCAGCCAGAGGCAACCATTTGACCCATTGTGTCTGTTTATCAGATACAAAGCAACGAAGATATCCTTCCAAACATTTGTTTACTATCTCAGTTTGCCCATCAGATTGAGGATGATAAGATGAGCTATGAGCTAACTGAGTACCAAGACAAGAAAATAATTCTGTCCAAAAATTTCCAGTGAAAATGGGATCTCTGTCACTTACAATAATCTTTGGGTTTCCATGTAGCTTTTGAATTGTTTCCATAAATGCAGTAGAAACTGTACTGGCTTTAAATGGATGTGATAATGCACAAAAGTGTGCATACTTGGTAAGTCTGTCAACTACCACCATGATGACACTCTTTCCCTCAGACTTGGGTAAACCTGTGATAAAATCCATTGAAACCTCCTCCCAACGTTGGCTTGGAATGGATAAAGGTTGTAATAGACCCGGTGTCTTAATTGTTTCAACTTTATTTTGTTGGCAAACCAAACATTCCGCCACAAACTTTTGAATATCTGATTTAAGGCCATCCCAAAAAAATTCCTTCTTAACCCTGTGGTAAGTTTTTAAAAATCCTGAGTGCCCTCCTAAGGGAGAAGTGTGCAATTCCATAAGAATCTTTTGTTTTAGCTGGGAATTCTTACAGAGGTATAAGCGATCTTTGTACCATAATGAATCATTTTGCCAGCTAAATGTATCAGACGTACTGGAATCTTGTTGTAGCTTTCGAATAAGTGCCCACACTTCTTCGTCATTCTTCCATTCCTCCCTTGCTTCGTTTATCCAATCTGGTTGGATAATAGAAATGGCGCACAACAATGCTTCCACATCCTCATCCTTTCTTGAGAGTGCATCTGCCACCACATTTTGCTTCCCTTTTTTGTAGATGATTTCAAAGTCATAACCCAACATCTTTGTGACCCACTTTTGTTGCTCTTCAGAGGATAATCTTTGTTCTAAAAAGTATTTAAGGCTATCATGATCCGTTTTTACCTTGAAGTGTCTTCCCATTAGGTAGGGTCGCCATTTCTTAAGTGCATGGAGTATTGCCAACATTTCCTTCTCATAAATAGCTTTGCTTAAAAACTTTCCCTTGATTGGACGACTTTCAAAAGCAATGGGTCTTTCATCTTGCATTAGAACAGCACCAATTCCATTTCCTGAAGCATCACATTCCACAATAAAGGTTTTTGTGAAGTCCGGTGTAGCTAAGACCGGTGCTTGGCACATTGCCTCTTTAAGATGTTCAAAGGCCTTTGTTGCTTCCGGAGTCCATGAAAATGCATCTTTCTTCAATAATGTTGTTAGAGGTGCTGCTATTCTCCCATAATTCTTAACAAACTTGCGATAATACCCTGTCAACCCAAGAAATCCTCGCAGATGCTTTATGGATGTGGGGATTTTCCATTCCTTAATGGCTTTAATTTTGCTAGGGTCTACCTTAACTCCTTCATGAGATACAATATGACCCAAATATTCCACCTCCTGGACTCCAAAGAAACATTTGGATCTTTTTGCATATAATTGTTTCTCCTCCAATAGTTGTAGCACCCTGTCAACATGTTCAACATGATCCTTCCAAGACTTGCTGTAGATTAGTATATCATCAAAAAATACTAACACAAATTTTCTAAGGAATGGTTTGAAAATTGAATTCATCAAACCTTGAAATGTTGAAGGTGCATTGGTAAGGCCAAAAGGCATGACCAAAAATTCATAATGACCCTCATGAGTTCTAAATGCCGTTTTCGGAATGTCTTCAATCTTCATTCTGATTTGATGATATCCCGAACGAAGATCCAACTTGGTGAAGTAAATTGATCCATGCAATTCATCCAGTAATTCATCAATGACAGGAATGGGGAACTTATCTTTAATAGTGAGCTTGTTGAGCTCCCTATAATCCGGACACATGCGCCATGATCCATCCTTCTTGTGCACCAATACTACTGGAGCAGAGAAAGAACTTTGACTTGGTTGAATTATACCAGCCTCTAGCATTTCTGCAACCATACGTTCAATTTCACTTTTTTGGACATAGGGATATCTGTACGGCCTGATGTTTGGAGGAACACTTCCTGGAATCAGATGAATAGCATGATCATGATCACGCATAGGTGGGAGACCTTTGGGAGTCTCAAATACCTTGGAATGATTGTCCAGGACTTTTTGGAGATCTGGAGAAATAGATGATTCCGATGTGGAAACATCTAGCGAACATAATTGTGCAATTACACCTCTTTGCTCCTTTTTTAGAAGCTTTGTCATACCATTAGAGCTGATTATCTTTCCTGGTTTCCCTGCAATACCCCTTAATTCAACTTCCTTTCCTTCCATAGAAAATTTGATGAAAAGTTCTTGAAAATTAAAAGCTATTGTACCCAAGGATTGTAGCCATTGGACTCCTAGTACAACATCAGCACCTCCCATTGGAATGGAAAGCATTGGGCTAGTCAATACATATTCTCCCATGGATAGCTTGATATTATGGCACTTTCCAGAGCAATTTATTGTTCCTCCATTTGCAATCATCACTTGACACTCTGGTGCTGGATATAGGAAGCAATTCAATTCTTTTGCTACCCTACAATGAATAAAATTGTGGGTGCTTCCTGAATCAATCAACACTATTACCTTTTTCTTCTTGATTTGTCCTTCTATCTTGATGGTTTGAGGAGTGGTAATTCCCGCCAATGCATTACAAGATATGGTCGGATTTATTTGTTCTTCATCTAGGCTTTGTTCCTGGAGTATATCTTCTTCTTTTGACCTTTCTTGCTCCTTTTCTTCTTCCTCTTCACAATCTATGTAGAATAATTTCTTCTCAGCACACTTATGACCTTTAGTGTATTTGCTATCACAACTGTAACAAAGCCCTTTTGCTCTTTTTTCTTCCAATTGTTGTGGTGTCAACCTTATAGGTTGTGGAAGACTAGGGCAACAACACTTCCGTCTTTATAGTTGTGAGTGGTATGCTTCCTGGTTGCCATAATTTTGCTTTCCATTTTTCTTGCTAACCTGAATGCCTTCTCTAATGAATCAGGTTCCCAAAGGCGAACATCATGTTGGATATTATCCTTTAAAGACCCTATGAACACATCAATCCTATGCTCCTCTGGAATATCTTTTACCCTTATGTTCAATTTTTGGAACTCCTCAATGTGCTCCATTACTGAACCCTTTTGTTTGAGACTTATCAATTGGCTAAAAAAAGTGTTGCTTTTTGTATCTTCATAATGTGCTATCAATTCTTCCGTAAAAATTGCCCAAGTGATAAATTTTTTACGAGAGCAAAGCCATTGATACCATACAAACTGATTTGGTTCCAAATATACAGTTGCCATACGTACCTTTTGTGTGTTTTGCACATTATTGAGATCGAAGAATTGCTCCATCTGTAATATCCATGTGGCGGGATCCTTGCCATCAAACTTCCTCATATCGATTTTTGGAATATGGTGGGTCTTCGATCCAACATTAGCGTCTATGGAATCATGATTAACATTACTTTTGTTCACATCATGAGTTTCCTTTACAACCTTTTCACCATTAGTAAGTATTTCTTGTAGAAAATTTGTCAAATCTGTCTTCAAATCTGCCATGTTTGTCTTCAAATCTGTCCTCAAATCTGTCTTCAAATCATCCATCTTAGCTTCCATGCCCTTTATCTTAGATTCCACGCCACTTATCTTAGCTTCTGTTAGCTTTTGTGAGCGTGACAGTTGTTGCACTTGTTCTTGTAATTTTGATATATCATGTAGCATTTCTTCCTCTTCTTCATGAGTCATGCTAGAGCTTTCAGGTTCCTTACTAGGTGTTTGCATTTTCTTTCCTCGGGGCATCAGTTACCGATAATAATGCTTTACTATGCCCTTTGAATTCCATTAAACCAAGCTTACACAAAAATTTAAAAAAAAACTACACACCTTTTTTCACTTTATAGAAGCTTGATATTGAATCTGATGTATCTCTGTAATAAACTACACACCTTTTTTCACTTTATAGAAGCCTGATATTGAATCTGATGTATCTCTGTAATTTCGGATCATACAGTTCTGAAATTGCAGCCTATAGTAGCCTTCTGTGTCCTCTTTCCAATGCCACAAGTCTGACCCAAATTGGATTCTCCAAGGAAGAGTTATGTGAAATCTCCCACAGTGACTTGCTTTTAGACTAGTTCAGTAGAGCAAACTTGTATGACATCCCACGAGTCACTGTTTCAACCTTTGAATCTGAAACACACATAAAGAAACTACAGTCCGTCCTCTTTCTGTACCTTCTTACGAAATTTCAATCCGATCCCCAGAGAGAAAGTTATGACGATTTTCCCCAGGTCACCTGTTTTGAATGTAATTCAGGAGTCTGCAAAAAGACCAACTTCCTCAAATCATATCTCCGCAAATATTGCGCGAAAAGCTCTGAAATTCGGACCCAAGGTTCAGCATGATTTCTTCTCAAATGGGTTTTTTTTTCGACTTCTGAAACATCACATAAAAAAAGTTATAGCGCAAATGCCACGATGACCTATTTGGAGCAGTGAAACCCTAGAATCCAAAGCTCTGATACCAAATGTTATGAAACTAGCTCAAGAAAAGATAGAAAAGATAGATCAACGCCTTAGAATTCAGCCTCTTCGAGGGGGCAACCTCCTTTACATTACATAAATGAACAATTCTTTGATGATACAAATGACAAAACCTCCTTTCTATATATAGGAGTCTAAGGAGTCACAATATAATCCAGCCGACCTAACAATGATAATATAAAGCCACAAAAATAACAATAGAGGGATTCTATGGGGCACAGAAATAACAACATGGGGGTAATAGGGGCACAACAATATAAATAAGGGGTATAACTACAATAGTAATGGGGTAATCACTAGTATTATAGGGACCCAACATAGAGACACATCCTCCTCCTCCTCTTTCTTGATTCGACCTCCCTTGCCACTACTCCTTGCCTTGGTCATCCTCCTAACCTCTTCCTGGCGAAGAGCTACCTGCATCTCCTCCCAACCGGGAAGAGTATCCCTGCCCAAAATACTTTGGACAAATGTCTCCCACTCCTCGGAGACTGCATTTAGAGCAGTACTGACCATAAACTCTGGATCTGGTGTAGACCCCATGGAAGTAAGTTGGTCATGAATCTCCTGCAACTTGAGAAGGAACTGATCTATCTTCTCTCCCTTCTACATCTGACATGACTGCAACTAATTCTCCAATAACATGTTCCACTGCATGGAAGAGCCCTGGTATAAGGTGGTTAGGGTGTCCCACATCTCCTTTGTTGTGTTCTTCTTAGCAATATGTGGTATGACATGATCTTTAACCCCATCTAGGATCATGCACTTCTCCCTTTCCATTGCATCCTCATACTTCTCGTTCTTAGCTGGATCAACTGGGATAGCCACAATATTCAAGGCATATTCCTTGATGCAATTTTGATCTAGGACTACCAAGATCCTAGCCTTCCAAATGACAAAGTTGGAAGCCTCGTCCAACATATCTTGATCCCTTAGTCTGTTCATTGCCATTCCATCTCCTCTTCTGGACTCCCTCTAAGTCTCAACTCCCCTCCTAGAAATCTCCCTCTAAGTCTTGATTTCCCTTCTAGAAATCCTCTGGCCAATTGTCGAATCGCTCCTCTCCAATCCTCCTTGCAACTGCAACTCAGATCTGGATTCCTTGGCTAGAAATCTGTCGAGGTAGTGACTCCCTCTACCTTGGCTCCCTCTCCTTAGACATTGTTTTGCTTCAACAAAAACAATGTCCCACCAGCTCCTCAATTCATAATCTGCCCAGAGCTCCCCAAGCCCCAGCAAGGGAAGAAACTGATCCCTTCAGGCTCTGTGCAATCCTAGCAACAGCTGAATCTACTCCTCCTGGCTACAACGTCGATCCTTCTTGGTTGAAAAATATGACCAGGCACTGCAGAGGTCTAATCTAACCCTCTCTGTCTTTGCACTAGCCCTCCTCCTGGCTCGAAATGATGATGCGGGCTCTATGTCACTCCTTCTCTTGCTGATTTTTCTCTGGAACAATGTTGTCTCTTGGGACAACTGCTTCTACTACAAATTCTTCAGATTTCTCTTGCTGGTGTCTTCAATTCTCTTGTGATCTGAAATCCTCTGATACCATGTTGAAATTTCTAAGTCTGACACATTAGAAATCCCTATTGCATTATCTAGTTTATTATCTCCTACTTGTTCTTTCCATTAACAAGTTATTTATAAATATAAATACTGAAAAAGCACAAATTCAACCTTAACATATATGCAGATCAGCGACTGAAATAACTGAGACAATCACACAAGGGACACCGTTATTTTTGGACAATCATCCCCGGAAAACCCCAATGTGGGAAAACCGGTGCAGATGATATGAGGGTTTTATTATTATGCAGTTTATGAATACAACTAGGGTGCCATAAATGGCTCACCCTTAAGAGAATTTCCTTGGCAGAAGTACCTCTCCTTGGAGACAGATATTTCAGTTGATCAACAACCAGATGATTGATCCCACAACAACTTCGATAGTTCCATAGCTAGACAACGAAAGTTGCTCCAAGCTTCTCTCAAGAACTACATCACCCTCTTATGCTCTGTGTCTGCATCTCAGCTCTCAGTCTGCCCCACGAAAGTACCTCATCGCTACCTCTCCTTCCCAACGTCAGCTCTACTAGCCTCTGCTACTTCTGTGTCAGCCTCTTGGCCCTCTGCGTCACCTGTGCTAGCCTCCTCAGCGTTTGTGTCAACCTTCCAAGGCTCTGCGTTGTCTCTCATGCACTTTCTCTGCCTCTCTGATATGTATTCTCGTCCTTTTGCCGAATTTCCCCTTGCTGCAACAGATCACTGGTTCAATTCTCTCAGTAAACCTCGCCCCAAAAAATCAAACTGACTGATCAACTTGGTGTATCTCCAACTGACCCTCAAGCCTCCTCTTATAATTTTCCTGTTGACGATTCAATGGCCGAGATTAAGTCCCTAATCAACGTCTAAGATTAGATTTGGCTTGATCCTCATCATTTAGAACTTTCTCACCCATTTTATATTAATACACATTAATATTTTAATTTTCCTAAGTTTATACTTAAGAACCCCATTAAAAGATTAATTATTTTAATATCTCTCCATCCGGGTGGAATTTACCAAAACAATTTATGGGTCTTGGGGATCTCATGTGACTTAGCCTCTCCACTAATTTTCATGGCTAGAGCACATCCGATGCTACCACAAATCAACACTAGCAAACACTCACTCACCCTTCTTGGGGAGCACTATGGGCCAAGACCTCACTCAACCCTTCCTTGGATAGTGATAAGTTCTAGATGCTGAAGGACCTCACTCCACCCTTCCTTGGTGTGTGATTGGGTCCAGAGCTGAAAGACCTCACTCCACTCTTTACTAGTGTGTGATAGGGTCCAAACCTTACTCAACCATTCCTAGTGAGTAATTGGGTCTCCTCACCGAAGGGCACTCACTCAACCCTACATGGTAAGCACTTTGGGCCTCTCGAACCATTCTCCCTTTCAAGAGAATGTCCATCCATGATGTTTTCATATCAGCACTTCCTCTCAATGAGAGGGGTAATCTCCACAAGCCCTAACTTATATTTGAAGTATATGAACTTCTCAATGGGAAATAATTTCGTCAAAATATCAGTTGTCTACTCATCAGTGGAGGAAAACTCGAGTCTTACTGCTCTCTTCTTGTTCCATGTATTGATACTATATCTCAATGTTCCCTAACTTGTCATCATGCTATCATCTGCACCTAATCAACCAATTATGCAAGTTGCAATCATACTACTTCATAACTCACCTTTCACGCAAAAACATACTCAACCTTTGAGTGTAATAAATGTCTGCTTCCTGCTCATCCACAAAATTCAAAACCCAAATAGAAGCGATGTACAAAGTCTCTCTTTTTTCAACACTCCTTTCCTTGTAACTCAACTTCTTTGTTTGATACATCTTTCAAACCATATCTGACTATGCCATGACCAACTATACCATGTTGGTACTTCAATATATGTTGAGCTACATGCCTAGGCTCAACCATAAACATATCTGTTTTCTTCACTTGATCCATCATCTTGATTACAATGGCTGCCCTAACTGGGTATTCCTTCATAAATAGATCTTTCCATGGAAACCCTGGTTGCTCCCTCTGACACTGATGTTATCATTTATCTATTCAAGATATGTCATCTTGAATTATGAGGTCAACTCCTTCTAAAGCCAAAAGCAAAGGTCCTTGCAGAAGCCTTGACTTCTCCCTCTAGAGAAAATCTTCCATTCAATGTGGATCAACCTTGATTCATTAATCCAAGTGCATCAAATTTGAGGAGTCTGTACAAAGATTTCTCTCTGTAGTATAAGATTTCTTCATATACCTTTCAACTTGAGGTAGCTCTCACATACACTTTTCTTTCATCAAAGAATACAATATCTACATCCATTTGATGTAATAATAGAAATCATATAGATAATAAAATTTTAACAAAATGTACCTGACAACATGTCCCTTAATAGCCTTCTCCATCTTACTGAGGTAACTTCTTGCTATCTAATCATACTTTGTCTTGGAAGTCACTACTGACTTCATTTTGGCATAGATTAAGGCATGCTTCAATCTGTCTTGTTAATTCCAACTAGGACAACATCTTTCAATACAAGTCCTCTTGTGACAAGTTTGGTTCTTCATTTGTTGGCAGAGCCTTGGTAGTCTTCATTATGTACCTGCAATCCTCACGAAGAGGCCAAGGAAGAAAAATTACAATGAAACAAAGAACTTAAGAGACTATCTAATCAATAACAACAATAGTAATAATCATGATTGAGAACTATAAAATACTTATCTTTTGAGAGGATATCAACGTCCTCTTGATCTTTAGACTTCTTGCATCCATCAACGATTTTATCAACTTCATCCAGATCATCATCATGATGTCATTCCTTTCTAGTGTTTCTTCTTTCAGCAGAAACATTTGATCCTAGGGTTTTGCCCATAAACCCTAGGCTTTCTTCTCCAAGTTCTTTTGGCTTGCTAGGGTTTACTAATCCTAGAGATCCAATTGACTAAAATAATATTGAGACTCTAGATTTGCATGTTCAACAACCTTTGATATCTGCAAGACTTTGTTCCAATGAGGTATCTTCATATGACAACTCCATTTAAATATTGTTCCATCATTTCTAACAACACATTTTTCATCTCAAGAGCCTATCAAGTTCTGCAAATGACTTCAGCCTCAAGGAGGAGCTCAACCTATTCAGTAGTAGGTTCACAAATATCTTTGTCAACTAAGAAATTTCCTTTGACTTAGAAAGAAATTTTAAGCACTACATACTTGTAACAAAGAGATATCTCTTACATAGGTCCATACAAGACTTGTCCTCAGAATGCAAAGCACTCTTGTAATGCAATCAAACTTCATGATTTTGATTGAACCAATTACCTTATGAATGGCCATGGTACCTTTCTTCAATACCCTACTTCTGATCATGATGTAATATCTTCAAGGATGCACACAATTGTTGACTTACACCTCACTTTTCAGTGTTGGTCTTGCATTGAACGATAATTCTGATATGTGATTTCTTCACAAAAACATATTACAACATATCTAGCATTACATACTTGAGTGTCAAGCTTCAGACTATATGCCTTCCTTTCCAAATCTAATATTTTACTTTAATCATTACAATAATATGCTTCCAAAGTCATTTGGATTGAGCAATATGTATTGCATATAAAATCTTTAGGAGGAATTCGACATTCTGAATTCATGAAATACTCTATCATTGAAGCTATAGATCTATAACTATGATCCTTAGCCAACTGAGGATATACTTAGTCTCCTTATGAGACTGATATTTTGATTCATTCCTTTAGATAATATTTTTGTAGACTCCTTTCACTTGAGAAGATTACAAATAATATTCAAAAGAATTTGACCTAGATTTTGATCATTAAATTCAATCATAGACAACAAATCTTAATACAAGACAAGACATCTTCAACCATAATGTAGGATGACCTCATACCTGATATTTTAGGTTATTGTCTCGGATCTTCTGAGGATTTTGGTCCTTTTGATAGACTAAGGTTTCTCGGTCTACAAGATCTAAAGCCATTTGAAACAAACATACTAGAGTTTTTCTAGGCTTATTCAAAGTTAGATGTCTTCAATGCAAAATGGGGACTTCGACCTTCTCATTGTTGAAACCAACATAGAAAAACTTTGACCTTCTTAGTCTTATGAGACATATCCTTTTTCATTGTCTAAGATCAAAAATGTTCTGAGGCTTGAGGATTCTTGTCCCCTGTAACAACCCTTGACATTCAAACTGATGTTATATCTAAAGTTTAGAAGATTATGTTATGTATCCAAATCAAAATAATAAAGAAACATAAGAAAAGATAGATCAATGACTAGATAATAAGCCACTTTGAGGGGGAAACCTCCCTTTAGATCACATAAATGAAAAATATTTGGATGATTCAAATGACAATACCTCCTTGCTATATATAAGAGTCTAAGGGGTAAAAATATAATTAGTGCCTACATAAAAATAATAATGTAAGAGCATAACAATAACAATATGTGGGGTACACTAGTATTATAGGGACCTAGCATACCCCTCTCCTTCACAAAAATGTTGTCCTCAACACTTTAGTAGTTTTGGATGCTTTTGAACAAAATATTCATCCTCCCATGTTGAGTCTTCAATGGGTAAGTTCTTCCACTTAATGAGATACCCTGAAATTGATTTGTTCCATAGTTGCCAGATTCTTGTTTCTGTGATTGCTTCGGACTCCAATATGGATTTTCCTTCATCTTTAAGTTCTGGTAATGTAGTTTGAACTAGATGCTTGTCACCTATAACCTTATTTAAGCATGAAATATGGAAAACTGGGTGTACTTGCGAAGATGCAGGAAACTCCAATTTGTATTCCATAGTGCCAATCTATTGCAACACCTTGTAAAGGCCATAGTAATTGGGTGATAATTTATTATCCTTCTTAGCTTGCTTGAGGGATATTTGTCTGTATGGTTGTAGTCGTAAAAATGCCCAATTGTGCACATCAAAACATCTTTCACTACAATGTTCATATGCCTATTGTTTTATTTTCTGTGTCAGGGTCAGGTTTTCCTTTAAGAGTTAGAGAACTTATTATTAATGCTCAATGTGATCATCCATTTCTTGAACTTGGAATTGTTTCTTAAAGACTATGTGATAGACGATGGATGATATCCATAAAACACCGTAAATGGGGTCATTTTTGTTGTGGTATGGAAGGAAGTGTTATACCACCATTGTGCTAGGGGTAACCACTGATCTATTGTGCTTGTTTATCATATACAAAGAAACAAAGGCATCCTTCCAACATTTGTTCACTATCTCAGTTTGCCATTTAGATTGAGGATGATAAGATGAACTATGAGCTAATTGGGTACCAAGAAAAGAAAATAATTCTATCCAAAATTTTCCAATGAAAATGGGATCTCTATCATTTACAATAATCTTTGGGTTTCCATGTAGCTTTTGAATTATTTCCACAAATGTAGTAGTGATTGTACTGGCTTTGAGAGGATGAGATAATGCACAAAAGTGTGCATACTTGGTAAGTTTATCAACTATCACCATGCTGAAACTCTTTCCTTTGGACTTGGGTAAACTTGTGATAAAATCCATTGAGACCTCTTCCCAAAACTGACTTGGAATGACTAATGGTTGTAAAATACCTAGGGTCTTAATTATCTCAAATTTATTTTGTGGGAAAACCAAAAATTGCACCACAAAGTTATGAATGCTAGATTTAAGGCCATCCCAAAAAAATTCCTTCTTGACCCTATGGTAAGTTTTTAAAAATTTTGAGTGCCTTCCTACAAGAGAGGTGTGCAATTCCAAAAGAACCTTTTGTTTAAGTTGGGAGTTCTTACATAGATATAAGCAATCTTTGTACCAAAATGAATCATTTTCCAAATAAATGAATCAAATGCACAAAGATTTTGTAGCAACTTTTGAATGAGTGTCCATACCTCTTCACTATTCTTTCATTCATCCCTTGCTTCAGTTATCCAATCAGGTTGGACAATAGAAATGACACAAAGCAATGCTTCCACATCCTCATACCTTCTTGTGAGTGCATCTGCAACAATATTTTGCTTCCATTTTTTTTAGATGATTTCAAAATCATAACCCAACATCTTTGTGATCCATTTTTTGCTGTTGTTCTGAAGATAATATTTGTTCCAAAAAATATTTAAGACTATCATAATATATTGCCTGAAAATTCTGGAGAAAACTATGTAGATGTTTACCTTGTCTGATGTTTCGGGTGGACACTCCACCCATCATTAGCGACTAGAAAGCAAACAGATAGTAAGCGTGAGAACTGCTAGACCTATAAATAATGAGGATGGAGATTGAGATAATGGTTACAAGGATAAAAAATATATTAAAGGAAGAGGATGAACGATTTGATGAAAAGATGATAATATTTTTATAATAAAAGAAATTGGTAAAAGGATTTGATGAAGTAACATTACAATTAAGAATGTAGTAAAAAAAATAAAATAATATATTTATTTACTTATTTATTTATTAAATTTTTTATTATTATTGGGTCAATAATTTATATTTTTTTAGTGAAAATAGACGTGGTTAATAGTTTAGAATATAGGAGTATATATTTAATTGTTACTCTATAATTGAATTGTTAACTTAGTTATTAAATTTAATTAAATTATAAATACAAAACCATTTTTAATATTTGGTTAATAGCTTAGAATATATAAATAATAATAGTTATTTATTAGTATATCTATTAAATTGTTTATAGAGAGGGAAGAGGTTATATTTTAAAATATATTATTTTTATATTTATTTTATAAAGATATATAAATTTATTGATTTATTGATGGAAAGAATATGATAAAGTTAATAAGTTGAAATAAGATATTTAAATATATTTAATTTTTAATTTAAATTTCATTGTTAAATTATAAATATAATAATAATAATAATATTTTATTAATAACTGATAAATAGTTTTAAGTTCTATAAAATTTATCTATTATATCAATATTAATAATATTACTAACAACCCAAAAGATAAGGAATCAAAGAGGGGGATGGGGTTTAGATAAAAAGGTACAATTTTTTTTATATTTATTTATTTATTTATTTAGGAGAACGATATGGTTAATATAATAAGTTATATATGATTCATGTTATGATATTTTAATATGTACTGGATAAAATATTAATAAGAATAGGAAAATTTATATAAAACCATATATGTGTGTGTGTTATATAAAAGCAATGATAGAAAAGAGATGGAATGAAATGGAGGAAAAAGGAGGGGATGAGGGAGCGGGATGATAGGAAGGAGGGTGGGTGACGGGAATTAAGAAAACAAAAGATGGATTAAAGGCTTCCCAAAGTGGCTACGTTTATAGCCATCTTCCCTATTGAAATTATTGGGGTGCTTTTCAATTTCCAAAGCTTCCTTGATGACCTGAGAGTTATGAAAATATATACAGGCTAGGGTTCGAGCCTAGTCAAAGCAAATAAGGTGCTTGGTGTTGTAAGAATGCTTCGCAATGGAAGACTTAGCCACTCTGTGATGGTTATTATCTGCAATGTGTTCCTTAAGACTAGTAATGACCGAACGACCTGTTTGGCCAATGTAAGACTCACCACATGAGAAAGGAATTTGATAGACTCTTGATCCTTGCATGAGTTCAGACCTATCTTTAGCTTATCAAAATAATTGTTTGAAAATTTTGTGGGGCTTGAAAACGGTTTTAATATTCTTTTAGGAAATAATATTAGCAATGAGATCGATGGACCCTTTTATGTAAGGGAGAGAGACTTGGGCAACGTGCAAAGAGGGGTCAGAGAGGTTGGATTTGGGGCGGGAAACAACTTGAAATGTTTTATGAATTTGAGAGGTAGAATAACCATTGGATTTAAAATCTTGGATTAGGTGGGGTTTTTTCGAGGGAAGGAATTAGGGAGCAGATATTTTGAGGGCTTGGGAGATAAGGGTTTTAAGGAAACTTGATTTCTGGGAAGGGTGGTGAAGAGAATGGGCATGGAGATAACAATTAGTATGGGTATTTTTTCGATATACCTGGTGGGTAAGGGATCCATTAGGGATCCGGGTGACAAGAACATCAAGAAAAGGGAGAGAATTATTAGATTTTATCTCCATGGTGAATTGAATATGGGGCGAAATACTATTGAGATGGTCAAGAAAGGCATGGAGGGATTCACGACCATGCTGCCAAATAACAAAATTACCATCAACAAATATAACCAAGATTTTGGTTTGTGGTGCCATGAGTTTAGGGCTTTGGCCTCAAAATGTTCCATAAAGATATTAGCCACAATAAGGGATAGGGAGGAACCCATGGTTGTCCCTTTGGTTTGCTCATAGATGATGCCTTTGTAAGAAAACAATGTAGATGAGAGGTAAATATTTATAAGGTTAAGGATTCCTTTGTCAAATCAAAGGGTTTATAATGTTTGGTGTAGCTAATATCAGAGCTCAACACATTGCCTCTTTAAGATGTTCAAGGGCCTTAGTTGGTTCTAGAGTCCAAAAAATTCATCTTTCTTCAGTAATGTTGTTAGAGGTGCTGCTATATTCCCATAATTTTTAACAAACTTGCGATAATACCCTGTCAACCCGAAAAATTCTTGAATATGCCTTAAGGTTGTGGGGATTTTCCATTCCTTGATGGCTTTAATTTTGTTAGGGTCTGACTTACTCTCATGGGATACAATATGACCCAAATATTCCACTTCCTATACCCCAAAGAAACATTTGGAGGGTTTTGCATCCAATTGTTTTTCCTCCAATAGTTTAAGCACCCCGTTAACATTCTGAACATGATATTTCCAAGACTTGTTGTAGATTAGTATATCATCAAAAAATACTAACACAATTTTTTTAAGGAAGGGTTTGAAAGTGGAATTCATCAAACCTTGAAATGTGGAAGGTGCATTAGTAAGGCTAAAATGCATGACCAAAACTTCATAATAACCTTCATGAGTTCTAAATGTTATTTTCATAATTTCTTTTGTCTTCATTCTAATTTGATGATATCCTAAACAAACATCCATCTTGGTGAAGTAAATTACTCCATGTAGTTTATCCAACAATTCATCAATGACAGGAATGAGAAACTTATTTTTAATAGTGAGTTTGTTGAGCTCTCTATAATCCGGACACATATGCCATGATCCATCCTTCTTGTGCACCAATACTATTGGAGAAGAGAAAGAACTTTGACTTGGTTAAATTATATTTGTCTCTAGCATTTCTACAACTATTCATTCAATTGCACTCTTCTGGGCATAGGGATATCTATAAGGTTTAATGTTTGGAGGAACACTTCTTGGAATCAAGAGAATAGCATGTGTTGTAACATTATTTGGTTTTGATAAGTTAGTATATTAGTCAATAATAATTTTAAAATGTTATGTTAGGATATGGATGCAAAACAAAGAAAAGTTAAATGTTAGGCCCATTTAATGTTTTATAGGCATCCATATCAATAAAATGTTAGGTGTTAGTTGCCTTAAACAAATAAGGCAAAAGGAAAATAAATTGTTAGGGGAGCAAAAAGAAAAGAGTGGCTCCATTTTATATTTTTATAAATGCACAGGCTGCTAGTCAAAATGCGCCACAAGTCAAATATCAAATGTTATTTTCATGTGCAGAAGAAAAGGCAAACGAGTAAAGGTTTTTCTCTAAGGTTTTATATATAAATTAATTTTGGTATTAATTCCCTATCCCTAAGTTTTCAAAACCCCAAAGTTCCCCCTCCGCTCATATTACCCTCCACCCACCTATTCCTAAGTTTATTACCCCCTCATACATTGCAAATATTCCCCTTGGGTGATAAATTAATTCCCGTCGGCCCCACCAGGTGTCCTGTCATGTCATGTTAAATCTCCGCCACCTCTCACTCCATCTCTGCCCATCTCCCAAGATCTAACGGCTCGCATGGCATTTTGGCCCCCCCTCACCATCCGAACTAGGGGGGGGTGGGGGGGTTCGAAATGGGCGTATTCCAAACCGCACCCGCCCCTACGTGTCAGCACTATGGATTTTCAGACACCCCTTGGGCCAAACTGCTAACCATTCCCCCCCCCCGAAAAGTTGTTTTCCTCACTTCCAATACTGCTCTCCTACCCGTTGAGCTCCTACCATTCACCTTCTGCCATGGCATTTGTCTATTAGATCCACCAATTGCATTCGCTCCCTCCATAATTAAGTTGTTAAGCAATAAATGGTTTAGCCGTTAATCCAATGGACCTGTGCCATCTTCAACGGAAAAGTCACATTGTTATATAAAATTCCCTTCCACTTGTTAACAAATTACTAAATTCATTCACTGTCACTGTATTGCTTTGTTACAGGTTCGCTACGACTTTTTCACCCGCTAGCAACATTGTCTACTAACTTGTTTTCAACCTACTACCTCTGTTTTTGCCCCCAAAACCTAACTCCTCTCTGTGTATTGAAACCTCCAATCTGATTTTCACTATTGTCCTTAGCCTTATCCAAAGATGCCTCCAAAGGACAAAGGACCAGAAGAGCCTGTCAATCCTCTGATTTATCCTCCCATTGATTTTCACCACATCCCTTTGGCTGACAGAGACCTCAAAATCCATGAAACTCTCTATGAATTGGACCTCTTTGAGATGTATTGTTGGCTTGAGGACAAATACATTGACAAATCTGATGACATTCAGTTGTGGGAGTCCAATTTACCCCACCATATTTTTCCTCATACCCACAGCACCCCAAAGTTTGTTAGGAAGTGCCATGCACCTTATTTGCTAAGCCAAAGGGCCATCATTACCTCCACTGGAGAAATTCTCTTCACTATTACTCCTCAAGCCATAGACCAGATGATGCAAGCCCCCATAGTAGAGAATGCTACCCCCTTTTCCTATGAAGCACTTGTTGAGTTATACCAGAAATTAGACTTTGCCAAGAGGGCCAAAACTCTTGAGCTGTTCTTGACACAAGATGCCCCATTTCCAAAGAAAAATCCTCCCTATCCCTCCTCTATTTTCCCTGAGAGAGCCAAACAAATCATCACAGTTGTCTCCTACCTCCTTGGCTACTACTCTGATCAGTGGGTAGATGAGGCCATCATAGGATTTTTGTCCATTTTCTCTACTGATTCTAAGCCCTCCATCATATTTAACTTTAGCCAATTTCTTGCAGAGTCAATTCATTAGCAGCTTATCAAATTCCCAACTAAGGAGGTATTCAAGTATTCTTTTGTATTAGTTTATATGTTCTTATACTTTCAAGGAGACAACATCAACCTTGCTTTGCAAAATCTGGATGAAAAAGGAAACCAGCAGTCAGTCATATTTTGGACTACTTTGGTAATGAACGTAAGGAATACACATATAAACAATTCATAGAGATGTTTGTGCAACAAGCAATTGGTCTCTTAGGCAGCAAGATAGAACCAAGGATCAGTGAGAAAATTAGAAAGGTGTTGCAGCTATTAGACCAAGTTTAGATAGGGGATTAGTACCTCTACCAAAACTACACAGAATTGAGAATATTTGGGTGTGAGCTTGCACCCTACAAGCTGTCTAAATTCCTCCCAAAGAGGATTCTTTCTCTAGAATACATAAGGTAGATTCGAAATATGGATGATATCCACTTTGTTGCTGCCAAGAAGAAGTCCCAATTCAAAATCAAAACACAGATTGGGCCTTTCAATTGCAACACAAGAGCAACAGGGGAAGAAGCAGACAAGCTACTAAAGGAAATGCAGTTCAGCCTAAGCTTTACCTGGTCATATGATCCATTAGGGATCATTTCTAAATTAAGAGTAGAAACCAAATCTACTCATTATTTTCACACATCTAGACCAGAGATAAAGAAGTACAAAAATAAGCTAGAATGGGTTGAAAATACCCTACAAGAGGTAGAAGAGCAGCTGGTTTCATCCTCTACAGTACAGACTCCTACCATGTAGGAGAAAACAGCTAAGAGAAGCAGAGAAGAAGAGTCCCCTTCAGGGACTGAAATTTTCAGTGAGGGATTCAAAATTATGTATAGGAAGAAGGCCAAGCTTAGTTCCAAACTAAGCCTTAGCAAGGACTCAGAGCAGGAGACCATTATCACCACTAATGAGCCACTTGTTTCCTCATTAGTGGGTGATCAGACCACACAGTCTCCCACTACCTCCACGACTTCACAAGAGCAACAAAAAATTATGCAAACCAACACATCTACTTCAGGGGAGACAAAGAAAAGTATAATGGACATTTTTAAGGAGATAAAAGTCAGGAATGAGGCCTTGAAGATTAACACCTACAACTAGTTCTGGAAGCAGACTTCTGGTGCTCAAAGCAGGTTGCTATCAGCCTTTGATTCAGAGAAAGGGAAAACACAAACGACATTCCTCTAGGCACAGGTTCCCCAGCCCAAGGCAACATCAGACTATAAGAAGACAACTTTTAAGTTTGATGTAAAAGATATACATCCCATTTACCAAATGGAGATGCATAAGCAGACTGGGGAAATGATATTTTCAATTGTCCCTAAAACTACTATGAATTTGTCTAAACTGCAGGTTACATTAGCAAATTTTCAATCACAGCTAAAGATGGAGAAGGTCTCTGCACTTTCCAAAGGCACCAGAATTAAAACTTTGGAGGACTTGGTGATCAAAGTGGGTTATGACCCTTTAAACATTAATGTTGCAAAAGAGCTTATAAAGAAAAAGAGTTTAGACATGGCAGCATTAAGGAAGCAATTAAAATTGGCATCTACAAAATATCCTCTAGCCAAGGATATTGAAGAGACAGAGACACAAAAGGCAGATATGATGAATCTCATCATGGAGCAGAGTGCACAGCTGAAGCAAATAGATACATAGATGGAAAAATTGATTAAAGAGAAGAAGAAAGCGCCCAAAATGGTTGTTGTCCCTTTGCAAGCACTCCCTATCACAGCCATTCCTACAACCATATCTTCTACAACAAGTACAGGGGATGTTGCAGATCATTTGGCAAATTTAATACAAAACATGTCTCTCCGAACTGAAGAGATAAAAAAGTTGCAGGATCAAGTGAAACCTCTATAGGATCATCAAAAGAAGACTCGGACTTTTCATGCAACACAACTATAGAGAGCTCAAAATCATATAGAGGCATGGAAGAAGTTAGCACCTGAGTCTTCTATTGGTTATACACTGGGTCATGTTAAATAAATCATATGGAACAATATTATTGAAGAAATAGATGAAATCTAGCCATGTATCCAGATTATATTCAAGCAGAAGGAATTGATGGAGAAAGCTAAGCAAACTATTTCTACTATCAATGCTCAATTGGGAGAAATGCCTGCTACAGCCAACAGCATCATAAAGTTCCTCAATTCCAAAAACAGATATGAGATGGATGATCTAGGAGTGGATGATAGAAAATAAACTATTCTGGAGGTAAAGAAAGTTCTAACAAAGAACTTAGTTGTACAACTGACAAAGAAGTGTCACACTCTAGAGGTAGCAGTTAACAGGTTTTTCACTAGAATTTATGCATTGAACAAGAAAGGTCTGCCTTCCTTATTTGTAATCAATGACAAATTAATGACCAGAGAAGACTACATGAAGAAGCTTCAGGACATTGTCAAGGATACAACTAAGTCTTCCAACATCAAAGGTTCTATGACAAGCAGAGCTTTCTACGAAGCTATCAGCAACATAAGTTTTATCCAACCTGAGATAAACACATTTTTGCAGTAAAACCCACTTTTGCTCAGTATACTGAGGTAGATGAGATCTACCGCAAGGTAACAAAGATTGTTATTCTAGATGAAGAATGGTGGGATAAGTTGTGTGAATTTTAGGACTAAAAGATAGGTTAGCTTCACCAGCGCAACACCCAAATAGTGGCCACTCAGTGACTGTTCTCCTTTAAAGCAGGATCAGATATTTAGATTCATTCCTTTTGATCGTATTACTTCTTTTTTGTTAGTTCTAAGTTAATAATAGAATGTTGTGTCACTCAAGCATTAATTGTAATATTTTTGTAATTTTTCTTAAATACTTCATTATGTCAAAGTATTCAGGGTTGAACCCTTGAACAAGTTATCAAGCAGATTTGTATTAAGATGGAGCATTTTTTAGATAATAAAGCATTTTGGATTTGCCTCATATGGCATGTCTCTCAGTAAGTTCTATTTCATTTTGTTTATTCATTATGTCTTCTTCATATAAATCATGTCTTTTGCAATTATCCGATTTAAAATTTAATTGAATTTCAGTTTCATTTTGGATCCTCTGTGAAGTTGTAATTTAAATAAGAGATAAATTTACAGAACTATCTGTTATTGTAAATTCCTCTTTGAGAATAAATTGCACTAGATCTCTATGATAGTCTGTTTATATTTTGTTGATTAAGAAAACATTGTTTTCTTAATTTCTGCTTATTAATGGTTAAATACTCAGTTTGAATATTAAATCAGTCATACTTCTCTATATTCTACTTATCAATCCCACTAAAATCAAAATAACCATGTGCATGTAAAGAACGACCTTTTACTTTATGAAGAATCTATCTAAGTTTAAAGCACCTGTTTATAAACAGTTCACTGGTCATCCAATCATTTAAAACAACAAAACATTATAGATGCTTTCGCATAACTAATTGGCCTTAGGTTATCTCAAAGGACATTACCATGATCATGATCGTGAATCAGTGGGAGACTTTTGGGAGTCTCAAATACCTTGGAATAATTATCAAGGACTCTTTGGAGATCTGGAGAAATGGATGACTTAGATGTTTGAACATATAGTGAACATAATTTTGCAAGTACCCTTGTTGTTCCTTCATCAAAAACTTTGTCATGCCATTAGAGCTTATTATATTCTCAAGTTTCCCTGTGATACCCCTTAATTCAATTTTCTTTCCTCCTGAGAAAAAATCTTGAAAATTAAAAGTTGTCATCCCTAAATATTGTAACCATTAGACTCCTAATGGGTGAACACATGAAGATGGGTTACACTTTTGGGCCAAATGTGGTGATGAAATTTTAAGTTTTCCCTGTTTTATCAAATTGAGCCCTCAAAACTCATATAAGAACTGTGAATTTTGATTCAGAGTATATAGACAAATTGTGGAGAATTGTGTTATTGTCCTAATGAATTTTTTTCTAAACATATTTAGTGTCATATAATACGTCAATTTTCCATTAAATGAAATGTTTGTCCTTGCAAATTTTCACACATCTTAAGAGGTATGTGTGTTTTCACATAGCATAACTTAGTCTAAAATGTGTAATTTTTAATATATATATATATATATGAGCATGATCTACACAGAGATAACTAAGCTTTTCATATTAATTTATGTAAAATTATATTTTTTATTATTTTTATAAGTTGGCGAAGTAATATTTTAATTGAATTTTGCAGACCCATGTGTTCACGTAAGGTTTTTTCAAGTATTTAAAGAAATTGAAAAGCCAACAGTACCCTTTTGAAGAGGACTCATAAATGAATATAGTGGTATTTTATGAAATTTTCTCATTGTGTATATTTTATGATATTGATTTTTTATTCAACCTCTTTAAATTGTTCAAAAAGATTTCAAGCATTATGTTTAAAAAAATAGAGAAGAAATATCATATGAATTCAAAAATGTCAAACTCATATGCCATTGGATAGATGATTCATTCATGAATTCAACATGATCAACTCCGCCACCTAAGAACAAATTTTGCCCTAAGTCTATTAGTGTACAAAATGGTGTTGCAGAGAAATCTACAGAAGATGAGCTAAAACTCTGTTTCTAGGCCTTCAACTATTCGATTGAGAGCTTAAAATGCTCAATCGAGGGTTTAAGAAACCCTCAATCGGGTTAAACAGAGGCTCGATTGAGATATGATAATTATCTAAAAAGGTAAAAAAATGAAGCATCTCAATACTTGTCTTTAAGTGAATTATAAAATTCATTTATTCCACAAATAATTTTTATAAATATTCAAATATATTCCAAACTCTAATTTTCCAAATTTTGTTTTATTTTACCAAAAAAATTATTATTATTATTATTATTATAATATATATATATAACTTTCTATAAAATATAAAATATTTTAACTTTGCTTTTTTAATTTTGGAATTATTAAAAATGATAATTTGTTTATTATTTTGATTTTAAATATAATATATTTTTATACTTAATAATTTTATATTTTTTTAATGTAGAAATTTTCAATAAAAATAAATCAAATCATAATAGATAAATAAATAAAGCAACAAACTAAATTAAATTAAATTTTATAATATTATTATTTTAAAAATAATTTCATACACATATTCAAATCTAGATTACTAAAATTCAGATTAGTTAAATAATATTTTAAAATTTATGATTTCCTTGAGTTTTTATTATTTTAAGAATATATATTGCTAACCTAAGTCGGGAGTAAAAATTTTCTATGTATACTTCGAACTTGTATAGACTGAGGACATAATTGAGTGGAATCACATTTTATAGATTGAATGAGATTTATCACCGCGGATACCATTGCATCTATTACAACTATATTAATTATAACTTAAAACTATTACCACTACGTTAATTATTACTACACTCAATTCTTTTCCTAAACAAGTGGATATTATTGCAATATGTGTGTGTGTGTGTGTGTGAATTATATATATATGATTATGATCGAGATAATCATGTTTATTAACTCTTCAATGAATTTTATAAAATATACATTTCCAACATCGTTAAATTCACATTTTTGAGTTACACTTATTCATATAAAAAATTATAATATTTATTTAAATCAAATTGATAAATTTTCTTATGTTTAATCAATTTATTATTTAAATTATATTTACAATAAATTTATTATTTAAAATTTAACATTGAAAATTTAAATCATATTAAAAACTAATTTTTAAGTTATTAAATTATAAATATATAAATATTACAATTTCAATTGCAAGAGGGATAAAATCATTTTCCAAATCTATACACCAAAACTCTTGAAATATAATGAGAAATTAATCCACACCATTGTTAATTATCTATTCAAATGTAATTAGTAATTAATTTTTGTTTCTTTTGTTTAACTATCAAATGCTTACAATTTTAAAGTTTATATATCATTATTGATATTTACATAAATTTTAAAATTTCTAGCTTTAGGGATCGATCAAGATTTAGGGTTTGATCGAGCCTTAAAGCTTGATCGAGCTCCTAACCCGAGGTTACACAGGAGCTTGATCGAGGGTTTGATTAAACGCTCAATCGAGCTATTTTTAAGTGCCTCAACAACTTGATCGAGGGCTTAAAAATTGCTCGATTGAACGCTTAAAATTGTTCGATCGAGCATCCTTTTTTCACCAAAACACACCATTGTTTTGCCAAAAAGAGTAACCGACTCCATGTTATCACCCTAATACAACATCCGCACCACCCATTGGAATGGAAAACATTGGACTATTCAATACATATACCCCCGTGGTTAGAATCTTAGATTGATATTATGGCACCCCCTAAGCAATTTGTAGTTCCTCCATTTGCAACCATCACTTGACACTCTGGTGATGGATATAGAAAGCAATTCAACTCCTTGGCTATCTTACAATGAATAAAATTATGAGTACTACCTGAATCAATCAACACTATCATCTTTTTCTTTTTGATATATTCTTCTATCTTGAGAGCTTGAGGACTGATAATTCCAGCGAATACATTAAGAGATATGGTCGGAGTCATTTCTTTTTCTCAACCCCTGGGTTGGTTCCTAGTGTATATCTTCTTCTTTTGATTTTTCTTATTTCTTTTCTTCCTCCTCTTCAAAAACTATGTAAAATAATTTCTTCTCAGCACACTTATGACCTTAGTGTCTTTGCTATCACAATTTTAACAAAGCCCTTTTTCTCTTTTTTCCTCTAATTTTTGTGGTGTCAACCTTATAGATTATGGGGAGCTAAGAGCGATGACACTTCCATTTGTATAGTTGTGAGTAGTTGACCTCCTTGTTGCCATAATTTTTCCTTCAACTTTCCTTTCCACCCTGAATGCATTCTCCAATGACTTAAGTTCCCAAAGGCTAACCTCATGTTGAATGTTACCCTTTAATGTCCCTATGAAGACATCAAGAAGATGATCCTTTGGAATATCAGTTACCTTAATATTCAATCTGTGGAAGTCCTTAATGTGCACCCCAATTGAACCCTTTTGTTTGAAATTTATGATTTGGCTAAAGAAGGTATTTCTCTTTGTATCCCCATAATGTGCTATCAATTCCTCCGTAAATTTTTTCCAAGTGACAAGTGCTTGACGAGAATAAAACCTTCGATACCATACAAATTGATTGGGTTCTAAATATAAATATGAAATGCATCCATTTTGTGTGTGTGTTGCACATCGTGTAGATCAAATAATTGCTCCATCTTTAGTATCCATGTTACCTGATCCTCATCATTAAACTTCCTCATATCTATATTTGGAATATGGTTGGTCTTCAGCCCAAAGTTAGAGTCTCTAAAATCATGATTCACATTCCTTTTGTTCTCATCAAGGGTTTCATGACATAGCTTCTCACCACTAGGAAACCTTTCTTATAACAAATTTTTCAACATTATTTCAAACCTTACATATCTCATTTTATTTTTGCCTCTAATCCATATTAGCATTCATCATTCCCAATTTATTTTTCAATTCTCTTTGTGACAACGAAAATTGGTGCACTTGTTCCTATAATTTTGATATATCATGTTGAATTTCTTCCTCTTCTTCATGTGCCATAGTATATTTTTTTGAGGGATTAATGGGTGTAACATTTTTTGTTTGGGAGGCATTTTGGAACCAATTAATGATATATATGCTTCATTATGCCCTTTTAATAACTTCAAACTGATTTTTCAAACAAAAGTAATGCAAATTTAAAAATACACACCTTTTAGAGCTTGATTTTGAGCTTGTTGATAAGGCTTACCTTGAAATTGTTGTATCTCTAGGATTTCAACCTTCCAAGGTCTAAAATTATGTCATATGGTAGCCCTATGTATCTTCTTTCCAATTCCACTAGTTAGACCAATATTGGATTCTTCAATATAAAGTTATGTCAATTCTCCCAAGATGACCTAATTATGGATTGGTTCAGTAGATCAAACTTGTACAGGATGTCACGTGTCACTGTTTTAACCTTCATCCCTAAAATGATACACGAAAACTAAGGTTTGTTCCCTTTCAGTCAATTTTTACGAAATTCAAATTTGATGCACTAAGAGAAAGTTATGTCGATTTTCCCCGAAACACATGTTTGAGACTAAATTCTAGAGCATGCAAAAACCATAACTTCCTTGGACTGTATCTCTGAAAATATAGCGAATCAAGGTCTGAAATTTAAACCAAATGTTTATCAAGATCTCTGCTCCATGTGGTAGAAATTTCCACAATGACTCTTTTAAAGTAGAAAAACACTAGGATCAAGGGATCTAATACCACATTTTATGTATCGAGATCAAAATCACACAAAAATGTAAGAAAAGATAGATCAATGACTAGATAATCAGCTAATTCGAAGGGGAAACCTCCCTTTACATCAAATAAATGAACAATTATTGGATGATTCAAATGGAAAGACCTCTTTGGTATATATAAGATTCTAAGTGGTCAAAATATAATTAGGGCCTACATAGCAACAATAATGTAAGGAAACAACAATAATACTAGTGACCCTATATGGGGCACAAAATAACAATATGGGGGCTACACTAGTATTATAGGGATCTAACATATTATGGTTTCGGTCCTTTTTAGAAAGATTGAAAATTTTGCAACTAGCAAATTTTAGATTCAACAAAGCACCGGTCTCTTGTTTGATGATCCTTTTCTTGATTATCTTGGATCACATTTCAAGGCTATTCTTTGTATCATACCTCTGATACCATGTTGATTTTCTAATAGTCTTAGAAACTGATAATTATATTTGATGATTCTAATCTTTTCAGATTCTTATTTAATATTCCATCATTCAATAACTATATAGAATATATCAACCATACAACATTTGAGACAAAATAATCATCAAGAGATAGCCACACAAGAACATAAGAAATTTACCTTGGGAATACCTACGATGGGGGAAAACCCAAACAACATTTTCCCTAGAGAATCAATGCAAAAAGAGATACATCATAGTCAAATAACTACCAAGATGACCAACCATCAAGGACCAAGTCAACTGTCCACAATTCTGTCCACAAAGATCTCTACAACAAGGTCTCCAAACAACCAAAAAATATACCCCAGAATTTGCATTGTGCCTTAGAGATATACCATAGAAAACAAGTCTATAAGAGGATTGAAATTCATCCCTTGTCTCAACCTCAGATTATGCCACAGAACTTCGCATCATACCTCAAAATATGAGCCTCAGACTTCGCATGGTTCCATAGAGTAATGTGCCTCAAATCTTCACACAATTCTACAAATATCTAGCCTTAGAATTCACATGGTTCCACAGAGATATAGCCTCAAATACACATCCAGATATCGACCTCCTTTGTATGCTAGAGAGAGGGCAGATGAGATGTGTCTCTTCTGATCTCAACCTTGATTTGTTAAAATTGGGCGGTGCTAGGACAAATTTCCCCTAAACGAAACCCTAAGCCCCAAGAAGCCCAAAAATTGAAGATTAAAATAAAACGTCATTGTAAATTATTTGGGAAAAAATATATTTAATTTAAAATAAATTAAAATTTTATAATTCTCCCTCTAGATTTCAAAGTCAGCCTCAACTAGGGTTTCGGTTGATTCTTCATCGAAGTGTATATAAAGTAAATTTTCATGTTAGATTAGCATGTAAAAAGACTCACATCTAAAAGGATCTATGGTTCGCATTAATCTGAAACTCATAATAAAATCTACGGTTTGATTATTCTTTTATCTGGGCTTGCAACTTTAAATGGGAAGCATGTATCATACCTTTATGTAGCTCGCTATTACATAAGTCTTACTTAATGAGATATCACACTTGCACAAACATTATATGAAAAGTATTCATAACAAAGGTTCGATGAAATTTTAGTTCGATGATATTATGGTTCGATGAAATTTTTGCTTGATGGAATTATGGGTCGAAATATTTTGATATACTGCATGAAGGCATTGCATGGCACCCTGACTCTATATACTAAACTGTGGCTTCGCTTGTCACTCATATAAAAAATGTGTTACTTTTCAACTCATGGCATCATAACTTCATATGGTTTGGTTTTCTCTATTCTATGGATCGTTTCAACTAGTTCCTGTAGTGGCTCGATTCATTACCTGAGATCGCAATGCTAGTGGTACCAAAATTGTCTTTGAAATAGATCATAATTGACAAAACCATTGTAAGTATTTCAAAAGATCACTCATTTTTTATGGCATTTATGTGTGTCTCAATTTACACCTTCTATGGCTCAGTGGCATCCTTGACATATTCACCATGGAATCAAATTCGTCTCATAGTTCGACTTTGGTATCATCGCTCTCATAACTACAATGGCATGTAAATGGGCCACTCTATGGTATAAATTATTTTATGGTTTTTCCTCTATGCAATTATGTCTCGCTATGAGGTATGGCTCTCATAATGGTAATCTTGATGGAAGATATAGCACTCTAAGACATTTACCCTTGATATGGTTGGAAAAACCCTTGATTGTCTAAAGAACATTAATCTTCATGAGATGAGAAAGTAATCTATGTCACTATCATTATGACAGTGACATAGACCCTATGTTTGTGAAATTATTATAGCAGTAAGTGACTTTATCTAATGATCTTTATATACTTTAGTGAATTGGAATAACAATGATTATGATGATTAGTATAAGATGACAATAGCTATGTCCCTATGTTGACAGTATCTATGAGTATGATTTATATATCAGTGACCTTACTATTACAGGGATCTCGATGTATCAATATGACAGTGGCAGAGATGTATGGAAGCTCATGTGACATTGATATTCTTGACTTGTTGTAATTTGAGTGTCATAAATGGTCCCTGGTTGGATCTAGGTGGCCTAATTGGTTTGATATGTTTCATTATACTTTGTATCTCTACTGAACATTTGATGAAATCTAATAGAAGAAGAAGAAGAATTTCAGGTTTTCCCTTTGTGGGGTTTTTCCTTAGTCTCCGGCCAATCATGGTGTCTCTTTCTGTGCATGATTTTCTTCCATTTTTCCTTTTATTATTCCACTGCATTGTTGATAATGTTTTTCCTTTTACATAATTGCATATGATGCAATAATGTTATAATGTTATGGGGTGAATTTAATGTGTAAATGACATAATGCAATTATCAAAGCAAAAAACAATATAGCCCTAAGAGAAAATTAACATGGGATCAGAGTTGGGTTGAATAAAAGTTTTGGATATCACCCCTATGAAGATACTATTGATGAAATCAAGTGAAGATGGAAGAGAATTAAAAGAATGGTAGGGTTTGAAGGAAACCCTAGGGAGCCTTGTTCCAGTAAGAGGAGCTTAGGGTTTGAGAGAAACCCTTGATGCATAACATGAAGTTAGGGTTTGAAAATTAGGCATAGATATGATTAGCTCACACATGTTTGAAGATGTTTTGAAAATTGGTTTGTGGAAGTTTGAAATTGCAGGGTCTGAGCTCACAACCAAAAAGAAGATTTTTGTTTATGGATGCAAGGTTTGAATGCAATTTTTTCGGCTGTAGCCACACACTTGATAGGGTTCCCCATGCAGCTAGATATTTATAGTCGCACTCATGATCACTAGCTTTGCGTAGTTGTTACCTTAGATAGCTTTGACAGTTGATCATTGGCTTTGATCGCTAACCACAGACTTCGAAACCATGATCTAGATCAAATCTGTCTATTGGGCTTATCTCTTGGATATTTCTTTTATGGTTTTGTTGGATAGTCTCTTGAAGATTTAGTGTAACCCTAGATGGGCTCGTCTCACTCCTAGAGATAGAATGATCATTGGACTTGGCTTGTTGTTGGTTATGAAGGCATATTCTATTTTCATGATATATTTGATATATAATTGATGACCTATGGAACCTCATGATAGGGATTCTACTGAAGGCAACATCATCTTATGGATGATGGACAGTAATGACCCTTGGAGGTTGGATCATGATCCGAACTTAAATAGGAACACAAAATATTACAAATATAAACACAAATACAGAGATAAAGTAGAAATAACACTTCATTTCATTAATATCAAACGCTGAAGTATGCTTACAAACAGAATGGAAATAAGACTAGCTCGGGCGATGGTAGCTTATCTCTGAGAAGAGATGTGGTGGCTACATGCCTCTGAACTGAGTTACAATGAGGCTCAAGGGCCTTTTTAGTATTCAACAATAAGAGAAAACCCTAAACAACCAAAACCCTAACCCGAGGTGATGTAACACCAAGAGTTTATGGTCCCGGTTGGGGTTAGTTGGGTAACCAACTTCCCGAGGTCGTAACTTGGCCATATTATCTCATTTTGACACGTATGATACCTCATTGGAAAGATCTCCCCAAGGAATACAACTGCTAACCTAATTATTGTAACAATCACCAAAGAAATTTTGCCAAAAAATGTCGTTTAGGGCCTCAAAACGGCTTTGAAAGTTCAAGACCCGAAAAACTGCCCAAAATAGTAAATTGTGCTACAATTATCGAAACATATGAAACTAACTGGGGGGTCTAGGTGGAATAGGTAGGTGGCCACTAATATCCACCTGGATCATTCCTCCCCCATTAGGAAGAAATGGTCTCCATTGCATGCAGAGCCTCCATGAGGTGAGGAAATTTATGTTGAACCTGGTCCCTCGTGAACCACTTGCCATGGTGAAGGAGTTGGATTGCTTCGACAACTCGATATAGTTGTATCCTTTGTTGTCAATTTTTCTTGATCTTTGTGTCCAATAATGGTGGGAATCATGGTCGAGGGCGGTCCACATTGAACACTCAGTGCAAGCCAAGGAGTGGGGGAATGTTGTGCTCCAAATCATTGTTCCCAATAGCCTTGGTAATGGTATAAGGACCATATCAGAGTGGTCTGAGCTTCCAATGGGCTCTTGTAAGGCGTTCTTTCTGCAAATGAAAGTAGACTTTTTGGCCTACCTGAAAATTATGTGGCACCCGATGTTCATCATGTCGCTGCTTGTATTTGGCATTTTCCACAATGGAGCAACGATATATCGGCCCGTTGGGTAGAGGTGCTCCAGGAGTAATATCGAATGAATGCTTGACCTAAAAGTGTCAGGCCAGGAGGTAACTCCTAGAAAATGAGATTTTATTATGCATTTAGGTTGTTCATTATTATATACAAGAGGTAGAGATTGTTCAGTTTCATCTCTCGATGACTCTCCATTTCCTCTATTATTTATTTACACTAATTATAGTTGTTCACCCAATTCCTATGATTAGGTGTCAACATTCCCCCCCTTAATCTGAAGGGATGTTGGTGAGTCAAAGCATTGTTCTGAATCTTTCAAGCTTTTCTCTTCCAAGCACTTTGATGAAGATGTCTGCAATCTGCTCATTAGTGGAACAATGGCGAAGATGGATTGTTTTGGCCTCAACATGATGTCGAATCAGATGATATTTTGTATTGATGTGATTCGTTCGATCATGGAACATTGGGTTCTTGGCCAAATTTAATTCCGAGGTATTGTCAATCATGAGTGGAGTCGATTGTACTTTTTTTACCTACAAATCTTCCAGAATATTCCTGAGCCACACAATTTATTTTTTTGCCACAGCTGCTGCCACATATTCTACCTCTGTTGTGGAATTTTTTGGAACTGATTGTTTTTGTGATCTCCAGGAGACAGCTCCTGATCCAAGACTCATAGCATAACCCGAAGTAGATACCCCTGTTTCTTTGTCTCCATCGAAGTTTGAATCAGAGTATCCAATCAAGCTGAAGTCGCCCACCTGTGTATACTTGAGTCCAAAGTCTTGAGTTCCCTTCAAGTACTTTAGAACTCTTTTTGCAGCATACCAATGTCCCTCACAAGGCTTTTGCATAAACCTGGAGAGGATTCCAACAACAAATGAAATGTTTGGTCTGGTAGTAGTCAGGTAGTTGAGACTTCCTACAAGCTATCTATACTTTGTTGCATCCTCAAATTCTTTTCCTTCAATGGATGTGAGCTTTAAGTTTTGTTCCATTGGAGTAGTTAGAGGATTTCATTCAATCATGCCAAACCTATTCAACAGATCTCCAATGTACTTCTTTTGAGAAAGGAATATGGACTTCAGATGTTGAGTTACTTCAATATGAAGATAGTAATGAACAT
Organism: Pinus tabuliformis; assembly: GCA_031772625.1. Taxonomy (NCBI): domain Eukaryota; kingdom Viridiplantae; phylum Streptophyta; class Pinopsida; order Pinales; family Pinaceae; genus Pinus; species Pinus tabuliformis. Next base: position 696,158,281 of record CM062814.1, on the reverse strand, counting down.
AGCCCAAATCAGTCATTTCAAAACCTTTCCTCAATTCCTTCTTTATGGATGCATGTAGCTCTCATTGTACCCTGTCATCAAAATATCATCTACATATACCACAAGATATACAACTGTTTTTGCCAACCTTCTTGACAAACAAAGTTGCATCATCAAGATCATAATGTTTGAAATTGAGTTTCAGAAGATGCTCAGTTAGTTTTTCATACCAGGCTCGTGGTGCTTGTTTGAGGCCATACAAGGATTTCACAAGTTTGCATACTTTATGTTCATGTCCTTTCATAGCAAATCCTTCAGGCTGGGGCATAAAAACATTTTCTTTTAGATCTCCATTCAAGAAAGTTGTTCTTAATCCATTTAATGGACTTTCCAACCGTTCTGAGTTGCTAGGGCAAAGAGTTTCCGAATGGTAGCCCATTTTGTTGTGTGGGAAAATGTCTCCTCATAATCTACACCTTCCTTCTGTGCAAAACCTTTTGCCACAAGCCTAACTTTGTGCTTGTCAAGTGATCCGTCAGCTTTATACTTGTTCTTGTAGACCCACTTGCAGCCAATTGGTTTGGTTCCCAATGGAGGATCAACTAGTTTCCAAGTTCCATTCTTTATCAAGGCATCATACTCCTTTTGCATTGCTTCTTTCCATTCATCATGGGAAGCAGCTTCTTTGAAGGAAGTTGGTTCAAAATCTGTAGGCAAATTCAATTCACAATCATAAGAAAAACCCATATCAACAAGTGAATCAGAGTCATCTACATCACCTCCATTTTGTCGAGTTGAATTTCTAGTTCTTTTCTTTCCAACCTCATCAAGATGAACGCTTTCAAGTGTCTTTGTCAGCCACTTTGGGGGACCTTTCTAAGATGGTCCAGGCTGCTCCGTTGATTGAGTTGGGACTGAATCAAGATTGAGTCTCCTAATTCTGTCAATCATATCACTCAAAGTATCTTCCGTTGTTGGAGTTTCATGCGGGGGAGAGAGTGCTTCAGAAGAATATTGCATAGGTTGATCTAGCATAGGAATCCCTCCTTCAGGATGTGCAATATGATTATCAAATTCTTGAAATGATTTTGCATTTTCAAATCTATCCAAGCGATCAAGTTGTTGCTCAACAACATTGTCAGTTTTGGATGATTCAAGAAAGATTACATCTCTAGATACAACAAACTTTTTATTGACTTCATCATAGAGACAGTATGCTTTGGAGGTGTTTGAATACCCCAGGAAGATACACTTAAGATTTATTGCACCAAGTTTGTTTCTATGTACCTTTGGTATCAAGGCATAACATGTGGAACCAAAGACCCTGAGATGCTTTACCGAAGGAATGTGCCCATACCACATTTCATAAGGAATCTTGTTTCTAATAGCATTAGATGGACATCTATTCTTTACATATACATCACATAGAACTGCGTCAGCCCAAAACATCAATTTTACAATCTTGAAAAACATCATGGAGCGCACCATATTTAAGATTGTCCTATTCATTCTTTCAGCTACTTCGTTTTGTTGGGGATTATAAGGCACAATTGTTTGATGTTTGATCCCATGTTGGTGAGGATAATTTTCAAATTCATTTGAAGTGTATTATTTTCCATTATCAGTGCGAATAGAGCCAATATGAGATTGTGCATCATTTTCAATCCATGTATGAAAGTTCCTGAATGTTTGAAAAGCATCAAATTTGTTCTTCAATAAATAAACCCAACACATTCTAGAGTAGTCATCAATAAATGTCATCATATATTTATTTCCATTTGCAGAAGGAACAAGCATTGGACCACATAAATCTGAATGAATGAGTTCAAGTTTTCTATGTGCTCTAGAATGTGAATCATGAAAAGACTGTTTGCTATGCTTTCCTAGAATGCAAGCATCACATTGCTTAAGTTTCCTAGGAATTGTAGGCAAACTAGTAACACCATTTTTCTTCAACAAGCGGAGGTTGTCATAGTTTAAGTGTCCAAATCTAGCATGCCATAATAAACTTGATGGAAATGTACCTTCTTCATAATGAGAATTGTATGAGAAATTTTGTGCACGAGCAGAGGTACCCTGTAGCTTGAGAAGCCTTTCTTCTTTTATCCCCATGATGACAAGTGAGTGGTCTGATGCTTTTCTCACCTCAAGCTTTCCATCAAACATATGAATGAAGTGTCCTTGATGGTGGATGTGGACCAAGGACAACAAGTTTCTCCTCAGTTGTGGGAGATATAAAACATGATGCAGAAGAAAGTCTGGAAGACCAAGCAATTTAAGCCTGATTGTGCCAAGCCCTAATGGCTTAAGTTTTGATTTGTCTGCAAATTATATTGCTCCATCAACATTGTCAGTAAATTCTTCAAAAAAATCTCTTCTAAAAGTCATGTGGCAAGTTTCTCCTAAATCAAGCAACCAAATATTTTTTCCAAGAAGTAAGTGAAGCATTATTTAAGTCTTCATTTACTCCAATATTATAGTGTGCCACAACATAGTGAGCGGATTCAGGTGCTTTACCTTTCTCTTTGTCATTATTTTTACCTTTGGGTCGATTTCTTTCCTGCTCAATTTTGTCCCAAGGAAACTTGCATGTGGATGCATCATGTGATCCATCTCTTTTGCAGTGTATGCAGTGCAAATTTGACTTTTCTCCTTGAGAGTGTCCACCCCCCTACCTCTGAAATTTCTTCCTCTTCCTCTTCGACCACCTCTTCCTCTGGAAGAATCTTGAGCAAGATTCTTCTCTCTATGTGCAAGACACACAACCTCTTCAGAAGACTAAGGAGTTTTCTTCTTCCCAAAATCTTTCTCTCTTTCAACAAATTTTTTCACAAGGGAGTCAAAGGTAATATCTTTGAGGTTTCCATTTGCTTGCAATGACTCAAGATAATTTGAGTAAGTGGGATAAAGTGCCTTGAGGAAATCTATCAGAGGAATGTCTAGTTCAACATTAGTGACTTTGATATCATGCATAATATATTTTACTTATGATGCAAGAGCAAGAGGATCATCATTTTGTAATTCAAGGGTGAACAATTTAATCATGAGTTGAACAACTTCAAGTGCAGAGTGTGATTCATAGAGTTCCTTCAGTTTTTGTAAGGCTTCGAAAGCATTTGAAAATGGTGAAATATGGTGACTCACCTCTTCATTTATTGATGCTGCAATCAATGCATAAGCCTTGTTGTTCTTATTTTCCCAAATGGTGAATTCCTTGTCTGAGGTAGGTTGTTCTGGCTCTTTGTCTCCATCTCCAACACACACTCCTTTCCACAGCTCATTAAAAATGAGAGTGTGTTTAATTTTCCGAGACCACTCAGGATAATTTTCCTTCCCATTGAGGACCATTCCACAATAGATATTAATTAGTACATTTTAAAAAAACACTGTGAACTGTAAAAAAAAATATACTTCTACTGCCAATGTATAAAGTTGTACTTTTGGTGGAGAAAAATGTAGTTCTGGTACAAAAATTTTAAAAACAATTGCACTTTGATATATAGAACAGAGCTTCAAAGAACCATGGAACCTCGAGCTAGAAAACTCCTGCAACGTACCAAATCAACGAAAAGCATCCAGTCTGAATGCAAAGAGAGGAGTATTACCATAGTCATATGAGAGCAGATAGATAGCGATATATTGGGAGGTATGAGCAACCGGAGGTCTGGCAAGCGAGGGAGGGAGCGCTTAATGGAGCAGCACATGTAAGAGAGCCAGTGTAATATGCAGCGTGGAGAGGTATGGTCAGTGTAATATGCAACATAGAGAGGTATGGTCAGTGTAATATGGAGCTACCAACATTTACATACATGAGGGAGCAGCGCATGTAAGGGAGCCAGCGTAATATGCAACGTGGAGAGGTATGGGATAGATACCAAAGAGCAACGAGGAGAGGTATTGGAGAGCAGTGCTTTGATACCTAGAGCAAATGTCGAGCAGTAGGGCGGAGGAGCAGTTCTTATAGACCACACCAATGCAATATTCAGATTGCATTTACTGGGAATTGGACGCATGCGGTGAGAACATTAAAGCAGAGCTGACTGTTGTCACCAGGGATAAAACATGGCAAAGCATGAATAGGAAACGCATATGACAATGCACTATTCAGGCCTCTAGAGCATGAAAAAGGTGTCAGTTCTACAAAATAGGTAGAACATAGGCCAGGAGGGAGTTACAAGGGCAAACTGTAATGCCAAACATAGAGTTGTCTCTGATACCATGTTAGGCCAGGAGGTAACTCCTCGAGAATGAGATTGTATTATTCATTTAGGTTGTTCATTATTATATACAAGAGGGAGATATTGTTCATTTTCATCTCCCGATGACTCTCCATTTCCTCTATTATTTATTTACACTAATTACAGTTATTCAGCCAATCCCTATGATTAGGTGTCAATAGAAAGTGCAACGATACCCCTGTGGGTGAGGAGAAGATGTCCATGTATTCTTTCATGACCATCTCCACCTGCTTCTGTTGCGTGGAGGAACCTTTCTTGGGGGCCATGGATGTGCTTACGATCTTCCCCTTACTTTGAGAGTGAACCAGAAAGAAAAAAAATTCCTAGTCTGGAGGATGATCTTGCTGCATTTCTTAGTAGAGATAAAAGAGGTGGCGGTAGGTGGGGATACCTCTGGTATCCTGTATAATGTATTACTCAAAGAAATAATCACAGAGCAATCTCTAGACTCGTATACAGCATGTCACTTCCACAAGTATGGTTGTCCTAATAATACATCACAACCGTCGAGAGGAGCAACATCACACAATACCTCATTTGTCAAGGGCTTGATGTTGTAGGAAAGGCAGAAGTGTTAGCTGACTCATAGATCTCATCCTTGGTGAAGCCACCCGATGTTGTATGGTTGTGAGTGTGGTATGGTCAGTAGGCCCAGCTTCTTCACGACCTCCACTGAAATGAGGTTCTTTTGGCTCCCACTGTCGACAATAAATTACAGCAGCAAAACCTTCACCCACATTTGTGAGTGGAAAGGACGCTCCCCCTCCTCTGGATCTTCAGGCTCATTCTTCTAGATCTTGGCAGTGGCAACAATGGCACAAGGCTCTGCATCAATAATATGATTCCCTTTGTCATTCCTCTTGTCGGGTTTGACTCAGGTTCGGAACATGCATCTGATTCTGAAGCCTTCAACTAGGCCACCAACGACTGCTTGGCCCGACACTCACTTATGTTGTGAGTGGGGCTCTTATGGAACTCACACCACTTTCTTGTATTCTTCTTTGACTTTGTGGTGGTATTCTTTTCTTGTAGGTTTGACGGGTTGTCTTGAGTCACCCCGCCTTGGATTTGTCCTTTGTTCTTTGGATTTGCAAATCCAAAGTCTCGCTTCTTTTGTTTAAACTTCTGCTCGATCTTCACAGCATATCAGTACATCGTGCCAAGAGAGGAGATGTCCAAGAACTCCATCTCGTCCTGGATGTACCTGTGTAGGAAACTGTGGTATTTGAGCACCAAATGTTGCTCAGAATCCTTGATACCCAACTTTGTGTGAAAGGTATGAAAAATATTGGTAAACTTCGGCACGTCTTGGTCCCTTCCCTGCCACAGCATGGTCCACTTTATGTATTTATCCTCATAGCTTCCAACATGGTAGTATTGCTCCTTGATGGCATCCTAGAATGAATTCCAAGTGGGTGCAGCTGAAAACAGTGAGGTTGTAATTTCATCCTTCTGCTCGCAGTAGGTTTCCCACCAGTTCTTGACGTGCGGGGCGGATTTGAGAAGTGAAAAAATGATATTTTCCTTGCTGTAAAAATCATGAACAGAGAAATATCCTTCTAGCAAATTTAACCATTTATCTATGACATCCGAATCTATCTGACCCTCAAATATGGGAATGTCATAGTTAACTTGTACCTTAAAGGGTGTGGTGTTTTGTTAGGCCCCTATACTACTAGTGTAACCCCTTATTGTTATTAGTACAACCCCCTTATTATATTGATGTACCCATGTAGTGCCCATATTGCTACTATTGTGCCCCATAGAAGCCCACTATTGTTATTATTGTGCCCTTACATTATTATTGTTATGTCGGCTCTGATTATATTATGACCCCTTAGACTCCTATATATAGAAAGGAGGTCTTTTCATTTGTATCATCCAAGAATTGTTCATTTTTTTAATGTAAAGGAGGTTGCCCCCTCGAAGAGGCTGAATTCTAAGGCATTGATCTCTCTTTTCTATCTTTTTGTGAGCTGGTTTCATAACATTTGGTATCAGAGCTTTGGATTCTAGGGTTTCACTGCTCCAAATAGGTCATCGTAGCATTTTCGCTATAACTTTTTTTTGGCGCCATTTCAGACGCTAAAACAAAAACCCATTTGAGAATAAATCGTGCTGAAGTTCAGGTCTGAATTTCAGAGCTTGTATCGCTATATTTTCGGAGATATGATCTGAGGAAGTTAGGGTTTTTGCAAGCTCCAAAATTTAAGCTAAAACAGGTCATTGTGAGATTTTCACTATAAATCTTTCACTACAAAGTTTCAGAAGCTAAAACAAAAACCCATTTGAGAAGAAATCAGTCTAAACCTCAGCTCTGAATTTTAGATTCTGTCTCACTATATTTTCAGAGATATAGTCTGAGGAAGTTAGGGTTTTTGCAGACCCCCGAATTACATTCCAAACAAGTCACCGTGGAAAAATTGTCATAACTGTCTCTCTGAGCATCAGATTGAAATTTAGTAAGAAGTTTCAAAAAGAGAACAGATTGTAGTTTCCTGTGTATATTTTTCAGATCCAAAGGTCAAACCAGTTACACGTGGCACTTCATACAAGTTCGCTCTTCTGAAAAGGTCTATAACCAGGTCACCGTGGGAGATTTGACATAAATCTTTCTTGGATAATCAAATTCTGATCAGACTTGTGCGGTTAGAAAGAGAACTCAAAGAGCTACTGCATGTAGAAATTTTAGAACTTGGATATCTAAAATTACAGAGTTACAGTCATTTCAAGATTGAGCTCCTAAAATCAAGAAAAATCAAGATGAGGAAGTTTGATGGCAAGGATCCGGTAAATTGGATACTACAGATGGAGAAATATTTGATCTACATGGTGTACCACTGTTACAAAAGGTGTGTATTGCATCTTCATATTTAGAAACGGATCAATTTTTATGGTATAAAGGGCTTTGTTCTCGTAAACAACTTGTTACGTGGTCAATTTTCACAGAGGAAATGATAGCACATTATGAGGATACAAAGAGAAACACCTTCTTTAGAGCAACACCACAACAATTGGAAAGAGTAAAAGGGATTTGCTACATAGTGGAAAGTAAAATTATGACAACAAGGAATTCTACCCCTCAAAACTATAAAGATGGAAGTGTTGTTTCTCCTAGCCTTCCACAACCTACAAGGGTTACACCACAACAATTGGAAGAAAAAAGAGAAAAAGGGCTTTGTTACAATTGTGATAACAAATGCACTAAAGGTCATAAATGTGCCGAGAAGAAATTATTTTACATAGAGTATGAAGAGGAGGAAGAAAAGGATCAAGAAACATCAAAAGAAAAGGATATACGCTAAGAGCCAACCCTAGAAAAAGAAGAAATGAATCAGACCATATCTTGTAAAGCATTGGCAAGAATTACCACTCCTCAAACTCTTAAGATAGAAGGACATATCAAGAAGAAAAAGGTGCGAGAAGTGAAAGATCACATCGAGAAAGAAGAAACGAATCCAACCATATCTTGTAATTCATTGGTTGAAATTACCACTCCTAAACTATCAAGATAGAAGGGCATATCAGAAGAAAAATGTTCAAGAAGTGAAAGATCACATCGAACATCAAGAAATGAATCTGATCATCTCTTTTAAAGCATTGGAAGAAATTACCACTCCTCAAACTCTCAAGATATAAGGACATGTCAAGAAGAAAAATGTTCAAGAAGTGAAAGATCACATAGAACATCAAGAAATGAATCCAACCATATCTTGTAATGCACTAGAAGAAATTACCACTCCTCAAACTCTAAATATAGGACATATCAAGAAGAAAAAGATTCAAGCAGTGAAAGATCACATCGAGCATCAACAACAAGTTCTCCAACTTTTAAAGGATAATGCCACTTTGGTGCAGAATCGAATGAAACAACAGGCAGATCAACATCACAATGAAAGAAGTTTTGATGTAGGCAATTGGGTATTTTTATGGTTACATACATACAAACAAATGTCCCTAAAGGAAGCTATTTATGAGAAGGAAATGTTGGAAATACTACACGCATTTAAGAAATGGCGACCTTACCTAATGGGAAGACACTTCAAGGTAAAAACGAATCATGATAGTATTAAATACTTTTTAGAACAAAAGTTATCCTTTGAAGAGAAAAAAAAATGGGTCACAAAGATGTTGGGTTATGACTTTAAAATCATCTACAAAAAATGGAAGCAAAATTTTGTGGCAGATGCACTCTTAAGAAAGGACGAGGATGTGGAAGCATTGTTGTGCACCATTTCTATTATCCAACCAGATTGGATAAACAAAACAAGGTATGAATGGAAGAAGGACAAAGAAGTGTGGCCACTCATTCACAAGTTGCAGAAGATCCTAGTTCAAACAATATTTCTAGAAATTGACAAGGAAGGAAAAATCATATTGGAACCTGGAGCAGTCACAGAAACAAGAACCCGATAGCTATGAAATCGATCAATTTCAGAGTATCTCATCAAGTGGAAGAACTTACCCGCTGAACATTCCACATGGGAGGACAAGATATTTATACAGAAGCATCAAGAACTACTCAAGCGTTGAGGACAACACTTTTTGAAGGAGAGGGGCATGTTAGACCCCTATACTACTAGTGTAACCCCTTATTGTTATTAGTACAACCCCCTTATTATATTGATGTACCCATGTAGTGCCCATATTGTTACTATTGTGCCCCATAGAAGCCCACTATTGTTATTATTGTGCCCTTACATTATTATTGTTATGTCGGCTCTGATTATATTATGACCCCTTAGACTCCTATATATAGAAAGGAGGTCTTTTCATTTGTATCATCCAAGAATTGTTCATCTGTGTAATGTAAAGGAGGTTGCCCCCTCGAAGAGGCTAAATTCTAAGGCGTTGATCTCTCTTTTCTATCTTTTTGTGAGCTGGTTTCATAACACATTTCCAAAGTAGCTTCTGGAAGTAGATCCGTCACCCTTGGGTAGCCGCTGAAGGATCTAGGCAAACTTGACCATCATCGCATTCCTTTGTCGCTAGAGGGCTTCTTCGAGAAATATTTTGATAGGATCTCCTTCCCCTTCATCTTTATTTTCATCCACCATGGGAGGTCGTCAGGATTTGCGAGGTTGGTCAAGCCTTAACTCTTTATATCTCGACCTCGTTGGGGTCAAGCAAAGAAAAACAAAGAAAGAGCAGACCACTCTGATACCACTAATTCAAACTTCAACAGGAACACAAAAAATTACATATATAACCATAAAATAAGAAAAAAGATGTAGCATAAATAACACTTCATTTCATTAATATCAAATATTGAAGTATGCTTACAAACATAACGGAAATAAGACTAGCTCAGGCGATGGTAGCTTATCTCTAAGAAGAGATGTGGTGGCTACATGCCTTTGTACTGAGTTACAATGAGGCTCAAGGACCTTTTATTATTTAAAAATAGGAGAAAACCCTAAACAACCAAAACCCTAACCTGGGGAGATGTAACACCAGGAGTTTATGGGCCCCGTTGGGGTTAGTTGGGCAGCCAACTTCCTGGGGCCATAACTTGGTCATATTATCTTCGTTTGACACATATGATACCTTGTTGGAAATATATTTCTAAGGAATACAACTTCTGATGTGATTTCTATGGTAACTACTAATGAAATTTTACCAAAAAAATGTCACTTAGGGCCTCAAAATGGCTCCAGAAGTTTAGGACCCAAAAAACTGCCAAAAATAGTAAATTGTGCTACAATTAAGGAAATAGATGAAACTGACTAGGGTGTCTAGGTGGAATAGGCAAGTGGCCACCAATATCCACCTGGATCAGATCAAGAGCGAGCCGATAACTTCCTTTAATCCTCGTTAAAGATAAGTAACTTCTGAATTTATGTTGTTTCTTTATAACACTACTCTTGTTTAGATTTATCATTTTTTTCTTAACCTTCCTACATGAATATTTTAATATTTGAGTACTTCTATCTTTCTAATGAATATATAATAAGTAGATCCTTCTTGAGAATCATCTGGATGCTACATAGTGCAAGAAGAGAAAAGTTGATGCTAGAAAAGGAAGTTGGAGCAAATATGCAAGTTGACAAAGCAACTAGCTACAACTGCCAATGGTGAGCAAGTGCTACACCTTGTTAAAGGTATCCAAATATTACAAGGTATGTATAGTATATTGTTTTAGTGTTATGATTTAGCTACAATGTTGGATGACAAGTTATGCCCTGAGGTATGACAAGAATATCATCCTATGTAATTACTTAAGTCATGCATAACAATCACATTCATATGAAAGTAAGTTTTCTCTCTGGTACATATGATATATTGATGCACTTTATAATAATAATTAATGTGATAGATGGCATTCATATACTTGTCATATGAGGTCGGAAACATTGATTTTGATATACGGTAACTTGATACTATTTTCAATACTTGTAATGAGTATGGTAACCCTAATAGGTGGTTGTAATATGGATATTTAGGATCATTTGACCATTTTCTTGTTGATCTTGATACGATTTTGGTAAGCTATAATTTCTATGATGACAAACTAACAAATGGATTCCATGACTTGATGAAAAATGTAATATGATAAAGAAGTGATGTTGTAACCATTAACCTTTGTTGAATGTTTGATGATATGTCCATATGTGACAGTTAAGAAACTAATGGTGACTTATCATGACTATGATATATATATATATATATATATATATATAGTTTGACTTTGTGATCTGATAGTTTTGTTGATGCATGATAGACATGTTGATATCTTGATTGATGATGATTGAAGAGTCTTCCCATCCAGAAGGAGAGACTCTTGATGAGATCCCAACACATACTATTTATTAGCAGAGAATTTTAGAATTCCTTTGATTGTATTCTTTTGGACATGAATTAATGAACATCTGATATTGTTAAAGATATGTTTTTGCTAATTAAATTTATGAGCTAATAGTTCTTTTTTGATAGGACTAGTTTATCCCATGCAATTTCAGGATCCACTTATTGTGAAGAAGTGTTTTGGCATTGATGGATTATTGTTATTGGATTTGGTGGACCCCATGTCATCCTGATGGATCTTGGTATGCACTCTAAATTAGACAAAGTTTGGGCATATACAATTGGGACAGAGTCACCTTCATGGGCTAAGAGAATGTTTCAATATGAGAAAAACTTGGGCTTGTGGCTACTGCCTCCCTATGTGAAAGGGACAATGGGTGAATATTGTATTATATTCTTTATGACATGTATTTTATCTAGCATAATATTTGATTTGGTGTCCTGCATAAACTGGAAAATTGTTGCTCAAAAGTACTACATAAGGTAGTGTGGTTGAACTCTTTAGTGAATTGTTTGAGCCCGTACCAGATGTGAGCACTTTGATATATTTTTTTATCTTTAGAGAGAAACATGGATTAATGGATGTGACCCTCCTTAGTAAAGTTCTGAGCATATCTAGGACACTGAGCTATGATCTTCTCCCCTATCTGAGCTCCCAAGGTGAGGAATTGATCCGGAGAGCTCCTGGGGTTGAGGGAACTCGTGGACAATAGGTGTGTTTGATCCTTACCTCATGGTAAATGTGTATCTCCCCTATTGTCATCTCAGGGTGCATTTGATCCATACCTTACTATAAGTGTGTATCTCCCCTATTATCATCTCAAGGTGCGTTTGATCCTTACCTCACGGTAAGTGTGTATCTCCCCCCACCAAGTATACCCTAGTATGCATCCTACCCACAAGATGAGATTGTTTGGATCATTCCTCCCCATCTGGCCAATGGATTGAGAAGATGAATTGGTCATGTATGATCCTTAGCTTGAAAGGTAAGTGTGTATCTCCCTACATGCCTTGGGTTGTGTCTGATCCTTACCTTATAAGGTAAGTGTGTATCTCCTCCCAATCTTTTGTATGCAGGTGTTCTACCACTTGACTCTTGAGGGCCTTGATAGGAATATCAACATATGATAAGAGAGTTGCGATCCGTACCTCACAGTAAGTTGTATCCTGCCTATTTTCTGTGGATAATGGATTGAGATGGGCTCCCCTATGATGTGGATTGAGTCAAAACTCCCCTGTAATGATGATTGGATAGAAGGTGCTAGATTTAACTCCCCTCTAATGTCAAGTTCTTCTTCTTTTATATTCGAGAGTGTTTAAAAAATGAGCTAAGATGAGTAGAGATGAGATTTTGATTATGATGATGTCAGAGTTGATAGGGTGGTAGACGAAGTTCCCCTATGATGATTCTTCTTCTTCATTAGATCAAGATTGTTCATATGATGATCAAAGGATGAGACGCGAAATTTCTTCGAGACTAGCAGGATTTGAAAATTGATCTTCCTGCCTTTTATTTTGTATTATTATCCTTCTATGAGACAAGATGAGATGAAATGATGATACAATTTCCTGTCTTCTTATATTGATACATTCCATCCGAGATGAGATTATTTAGAGGGAGCAGAGATGAGATGAGACTATGTATGCATATGGAAATTTCTCCCTAGCTGAGAGGGAGTGTTAAAATTGGGCAGCGTCGGGACAAATTTCCCTTAAAGGAAACCCTAAGCCCCAAAGAAGCCCAAAAAATGAATATTGAAAGAAAATGTCATTGTAAACTACTTAGGAAAAAATATATTTAATTTAAATGAAATTCAAGCTTTAGAATTCTCCCTCCAAATTTCAAAGTCGACCTCAATTAGGGTTTCGATTGCTTCTTCATCGAAGTGTATATAAAATGAATTCTCATGTTAGATTATCACGTAATGAGACTAACATTTAAAAGGCTCTGTGGTTCGCATTAATCTGAAAATCGCAATAACATTTATGGTTTGAATGTTCTTTTGTCTAGGATCACAAGTTTATATGGGAAGCTTATATCATACCTTTGTGTGGCTCGCTATTACATATGTCTCACTTAGTGAGATCTTGCACTCACACAAACATTATATGATAAGCATTCATAACAAAGGTTCGATGACATTTTAGTTCAATGACATTATGGTTTGATGACAATTTTTCTCAATGGCATTATGGGTTGATATATTTTCATATGCTGCACGAAGTCATCGCATGGCACCCTGGCTCTATATATTAAACCATGACTTCGCCTATCACTCATATCCGAAACATGTGACTTTGTAACTCGTGGCATCATATCTTTGTATGGTTCAATTTTCTCTATTCTATGTATCATTTCAAAGGACTGGTTCCTATAGTGGCTCGATTCATTCCCTGAGATCACAATGTTAGTAGAACCAAAATTGTCTTTGCAACATATCATAATTAACATAAGCATCATAATTATTTCAATAACTCGCTCATTTTTTATGGAATTTATCTTTGGATCAATTTACACCTCTATGGATGAGTGACATCCTTGACATATTCACCATGGAATCAAATCCATCTCATAGTTTGACTTTGGTATCATTGCACTCATAACTGCAGTGGCCTATAGATGGCCCACCCTATGGTATAACTTACTTGATGGTTTGGATCCTCTATGCAATTGTGTCTTGCTCTAAGGTATCACTCTCATAATGGTAATCTTGATGGACGATATAACGTTGTACAACATTTAACCTTGATACGGCTAACAATAACCCTTGATTGTCTAAAGAACAATAATCTTCATGAGATGAGAAAGTAATCTATGTTACTATCATTATGATAGTGACATAAAATCTATTTTTGTTAAATTCATATAGCAGTAAGTGAATTTATCTCTGAGAAGTTATATTTATATACTTTAGTCACTTGGCATAACAATGATTTTGATGATTACTATAAGACAATAGTAGTTATGCCCCTTTGTTGACAATATCCGCGAGTATGATTTATATATCAATGACCTTACTATTACAGGGATGTTGATGTATCAATATCACAGTGGCAGAGATGTATAGCAACTCATGTGACATTGATATTATTGACTTGATGTAGTTTGAGGATCATAAATGATCCCTGGTTGGCTCTAGGTGGCCTAATTGGTTTGATATGTCTCATCGTACTTTGTATCTTAGCTAACCAATTGAAGAAATATAATAGAAGAAGAAGAATTCCAATTTTTCCCCCTTGTGGGATTTTCCCTGGTCTCCGACCAATCCTAGTGTCTCTTTGTGTTCATGCTTTCATTCCATTATTCCTTTTATTATTTTGTCACATTTTTGATAATTTTGTTCTTTATACATAATTACACACGATGTAATAATGTTATAAAGTTGCGGGGTGATTTCAATGTGTAAATGATGTAATACAATTATCAAAACAAATCAAAATATAGCCCTAAGAGAAAATTAACATGATTCTCCTTATCTTCTTCACTTGAACATAGATACAAATGTGTGATCCAAAGTGTGATTGGAGGAGAGCGAATAAGATCAATATATAATCTTTCAACCATGCTAAGGGGCATGTCTCATGGACAGGACGACTTGACACCTGGAGGGCCGACTTGGTCACTTGTGGTGTCAAAAACAGATTCAAAATTTCATTTTTCCTGCTCTTGATGAGCCTTATTATATTTTTCTTTCTTAATACAAAATAAATATTTTTCTTTTTTCGTGCAGGAATGAAAAACATGCCTAAAATAAATTTTATTTTACAAATATAATTCATATACAACTCAAATGTTATGAATACTGACCATAGCTATAAAGTTCAACATAAGTTACTCTATAATGGTTTCAATTGGTGAAGTATTAGGTTTATTGAACACTCTAATATTTTCTATTGTCGATAACATGGTAATAGTGGACAAAGCCACTCCCACAGATATTCAACAACAAATTTGTAATGATGTAATTTGTAACCAAACATTGAATGGTTAATAAAAGTACATCATTGGTTGTAGAAGAGAAGGAAAAAAGTAGGTGTCATATGACTCTATGAGAAAGGAAGATAGAGAGGCCTAGAAGGCCAAGGAAGGGACCTTAGTAAAGGAGTTAACCCCAATGTCTATAAAAACTTGATTATGTCCTTGATTATTGGTAGTTATGATTTACCATTTAATTAATCATTATAGGGTGGTTAATGCCTGAATAGACGCATGGTCCCTTCATGCAATGTAATTAAATTTATCTTTACACGCAAAAAAATTTTGTTTTTGTGTTTCAAATTGGAAGGTTTTAGGGGAGAGGGGAGTTCAAAGAAGACAGGTGTCCAATTAGCAAACAATTGAACTTCTAGAAAATTGGGGAATTCACCTTGCTCTTAAGTAAATTTGACTTAGTGATAGAGTCAAAGTCACTAGTCAACAATGGTGGTTTGGGGCACATATTTTTGTGCACATGGATTGCATGTAATGAAGCCTTTAAAATACTTTGGAAGACTTCATTGTAATGTGTGAAGGCTCACTTGGCCGTCTTGGCCGATTTTTAACCATGGTACTAATAGAATATTCTATTAGCTATTTTTTTTCTTGGATTGGGGTTTTTCAAGGATAAACATTGTGTTTATGTGTTTTTTTTTGTTAGTAAAATTATCTTTCTTAGTTAATTTCTCTCAATAATTTTTAACATGGTATCAAAGCCATGGGGTGAGGTCAATGTCGAGAGAGAAGCTTGATGGGTTTTCATAGTAGGTGTGAGAATGATAAGAGGCATGGATATTTGCAAGGAGGTGTACAACAAATTCCATTCCAAGCCTCCTAGTGATACTATTTATGTCAAGGATGCACGTAAAATGTTTGACAAAGTGCTTCAATGAGATAATTTAGCATGGTTTGTTTGTTTTAAATTTTATATTTTCAGTGGTGAAATGGGTGACTTATGGAAGAGAGAGATGTCGATTATGTATTGTAATAACAACAATAATAAATAAATGAATAAAATTATTATGATGGAGTTCAAATTTTTCACATGTAAATGGGAATATTGCTATAAGACCTAGTAAGGCATATGTTTCACAAGGAAATTATTGGTTAAATTTGCAGTTGGACTTAGGTGATAGGGGTGTATGTCGAATTACTGAATATCTTGGATATAAATTTTGAGGGGGGTATGGCTTGGAGGTAAGAAGTGTTGGTTTACCTAGTTGGTTTGGCTTAATTTGATCAAAGGAAACTCAAGTCAAGTTTTGAGGGGGGGATTATTAGGTAAAATTGACTCAGTGAAAGAGTCAAAGTTATCGGTCAACCATGGTGGTTATGGGCACATGATTTTGGTTTCCCATGGGTTTTTTCTTATGGATTGCATGTAATGGATATTATAAAAGGCTTGGGGCAAATTCATTGTAATGTGCTAGGGATGTGAGTGTTGAAGGCTCACTTGGTCGACTTGGTTGGGTTTTGGACAAGGGTCCAAGAGAATATTCTGTTAGCTAGTTTTTTTCCATGCATTGGGGTTTTTTCATGGTAAACATTGTGTTTATGTGTGTCTTTTCTATTGCTAGTAAATTTATCTTTCCTAGTTAATTTCTCTCGTTAATTTTTAACACTTACAAACTATCCTTTGTTTGGGAAATTGGGGTAAATTTCCCTAGATTGAACTATGTATATACTAAATTTGTACTATGAAAGCTACAACTATGAATTAATAGAGAATTATGGATGTAAAAAATTGTTGAATAAGGTGCACTACAGTTGATAATTCCTTAGAATTCCAATAGTGAGATTTCTTAGATAGTTTGTGCTAAAACCGTAAAGAGAGGTGGGATAGCCTAAAGAATTATTGAGCAGAAAAGGGATCCCATTCCTTGGCTTGTGCAAGTTGATGGCGAAGAGGGTGGTGGATTAAAAATTGTTGTAGGTGATTATTAGCCCAGGAATTGGGCTATGAGAAGAGAAAAATAGATCCATCCATAGGATGATTGTGCCCCTTATGGAACCATAATTTTATCTTAGGGGTGGCCTCTATTTCTGAGAGAACCGATGCAACAAGGCGGCTATAATTGGGTAGAAAATCCCTCTTGTATGGTCAATTTGTGGACAATTTCTAGACAGATAAATATTATAGAGTTTATTATTCTTGTTGAAGTCTAATGTTGTTGTTGTATATGTGAATTATGTACTTCTACTCCTATTGTTAAAACACTAAAAGTTATCTTTGGCTTAATAGGAATTCTTCTTTGCCTGATATATATTTGTATGCAATCTTGAATCTTCTACAACCATATATTGTAATGGAGAGGGCATAAATCCACCTCTATTATGTAATTGAATTTCCACCCATGTCAATTTTTATAAATGGCCTTATGGGTACTTAAGAAGAGGCCAAAATCATAAAGGAAATGTAATTTTTTTTTGGGAAAGTGTTTATTATGTATATTATTATACTTCCCATGTTTTAGCTATTGTTATTTAATGTATGAATAGAAAATATGTTTTAAAAGTTGATATGGCTAATCATAATCATGGTATTAAGTTAGTTGATTGTGGCCATTGTGTATTATTCCATTAAGTTTTATTTTCCCATCAATTCCATGTAAAAATGTTGATGTTAGCTTAATTAGATGGTTGAGTACATTACACAATGTTACCAAAGATACTAGTTACACCATTGTGGCTTTGTAGTCTAGAAATCAATTGTATATGAATAAATTACAGTTTAAGTGACAAGTGTTTGATTAAATTTTTCCATGAGAAGAATTGGGGAAAATGGCATTTGAAGTTTGCAAATGTTGAAATGAGTACCAAAATTACCTAAGTAGAAGGTTTTTATATTAAATGGGTGCCTTATGGAGGTGTAAATGAAGAAATGCCTAAATTTTGGAGTTAGCATTGGGAAAATTTTGGAAAATGCACTTTGTAGGCTAAGTGTTTGGAAAAATGTCCATGAAGAGCAAGGATGATAGAGAGCCATGACCCCCAATTTAGAAGCCCAATTTGGGTATGGATGTAGTTGTTGGAAGGATAATTCAGAAAGGAATAATTTAGATGGTTTATACTTTTCGAGAATTTCTTTAGAATTCTTTAGAACTTGAGAAGAAGAAGAGACCTATAGCCTTGAATTGATAAAATTGATGAAGTGCATACTTACCAATATTTGAAAGAAAATTCTACAAACATATAATTGAGGAATATTTAGCAATTTATTGGTATACACATTTCTAGTAGAGTTGAAGCTATAGTAAGGATAATTAAGGGACAAAATTGAAGAATATTCTTGAAGAGGAGACATGGAAGATAGAAAAAAAACATGGTATGCATAAAGAACAAATTAGAGGCTTGAGTATTGTTGTAATCTAGAGAAAACTATGCATTAGTCACCAGTAGGATGGAACATCGAGTAAGCTTAAAGAATCATGTGCATCACATGGGAGAGAAAAGAGACGCAAACGTAGTAGAGAGCCAACATAAGCACATTTGTATTAGTATATCCTTAACAACCAATCAACTTACATAGAGTTGAGTAAATCCATATATATATCCTTGAATATACAGTTACAACAATTTAACTATATCAACTAACTTTACCAAACCAAATTGGTCGGTTGACTTAACCAAGGAGTTGATCGTCTTACAATACATTCTTTGGTGAGACAACTCAACTGAGCTAGTTGACTGAGTTGACTATCCCCTTCAACATCTCCCCACCCTTAATGCCTTCTTCATCTAAAAGAAGGGGGACACATAGATAATTACAAAATTTGAAGAATTATACTAGAAGAGAATAAAAGATAAAGAGAGAGAACAAGGAAATATGGGCATGTTGGCTGAATATTGAATAATAATTTTGGAGTCGATTGATCTGAATCTTGGGAAAACTTGTTAATGATATGCAAGCTCCCTCATCAGTATTAAAAATATGTGTTTAGGATCGTCTCAAATTAACCAAAATGTGAAGGATTATGTGTCAAGTATTGAGTTTCTTTTATGAGTAATTTATGAGATTAATTAGTTGTTTAAAACACATATACAACAAGTAAATAGCATAAAAGTAAAACACAACAAACTCATAACACAAATCTGATAAAGGAGTTCACCCCTCCTAGGCTACATCTCCTTCGACCTGCTTTAATGGCTAAGACCTCTTTGGATTAATGGTCAATTCTCTGACTACATGCACCTTCAATTCTCCAATGGCTTTTCAACCTACTCCATTGGATTCATAAGACTCAAAAACCCCAAAAATGACTATCCAAGCTCTACAATTGGACTTCAGCTGATCTTGGCTTGACCTCCTCTCTTGGTGGCCCTAGGCTTTCTTAAAATTCAACGTAGAAAAATCACATATAGAAGTGCCTTTTTGCATCTGTAGCCTATTCCATTGTGTTCAGAGCATCCAAATCATCTAGGAATGACTCTTTCTGAGCCAAAATTGGTCGAAAAATGAAGAAGTTATGGTCTCTTCATTTTCCCTAGGAAAACTCCACCAAATCTGGAGAAACTCCAGTTAAGCCCACAAAAATTGAAGTAAATACTGAATTTATTTGACCTGCCAAACTTACGCCAAGTTAAAACAAAATTAATTAATGGTTAATCATGGCTTAATTAATGCTAAACTCCACTTAGCGCGTTAATGGTGCAGTTAGCACTTAATGTTGGCTCTTGGTTTCAGTGTTGGTCACATGTTGGCGGTTACCCGACAGTTAGGCTACCCTGACGGTTACGGTAACTGCTAGAGGTTAATGTTGGCGCATTCACATGCTGAGGTTAAGGTTAGTACCCACCTCCCAAACCTTCGGCACTTAAAATTTAAATGAAACCTTTAGCCCATAATTGTTAAGTAACATGGTGTGGCTTCGGGTTTGTGTGGGTAAGGTCACGAGTTCGATTCCCCAGCCTACCAAAACATTTTAAATGACCTTTGAGAGGGCACGTGGTGGCCTCTGGGCTTGCCACGTGTCAGCCTCTCATTGGTCCACCCAAAATGTTGTTGACCAAGAACATGACGACAATTGTAAAAATGCGATTGGGTCACCTGTCATAATATTCCAAGGAATATTCCTTGGAATTTTTTTTTTGCTGACTGGTTTGTACAGATGCCTAGTCAGCATCACAGTCATCTTGTACCCAAAATTTGCATGTTTGACAAAACGGACAGAACACGATATCTTTCTCATACGATCTCTGTTTTGAGCGAAATGAGTTGCATTAGAATCGTATCGCCGAGATGGACATGGTCGTTCAGGTTTTGAGCGATTCTAAGAACTTTGATTGTTGAAATTTTGCCCCTAATCTAGATTTTGATCATTGATGGAGAAGGTTGTGTGTTTGTATGTTGTTGTGCCGGCTAGTCAAATGATCATGTAGATTAATCATCATTTATTCCTTGTATTCCTTCCTGAGGGATCAAGATATGAATGCATCTTCTTTGTTTTTTCCTTGATGACCATTTGGGGCCCTCGACCTTCGATTTTGGGATATCCAATTGTTCCTATGGGATAGATGGGCCAAATTCCAACATGATTGGCTCAAAGAATTGATATTTAGGTCGAGGTGGAGTCAGGTGCACTGAAGGTGTTAGAAATGGATTTCTCCAAATGCCATTTGATAAATCATGGGTGCAAGTGTGTTGACACCTAATCATAAGGATTGGGTGAACAGCTGTAATTAGTGTAAATAAATAATAGAGGAAATGGAGAGTCATCGGGAGATGAACTGAACAGTCACTCCTTCTTGTATATAATAATGAACAACCTGAATGAATAAAACAATTACATTTGAGGAGTTACCTCCTGGTCAAACTAGGAGGTAACTCCTCAAATGTAATTGTTTTATTCATTCAGGTTGTTCATTATTATATACAAGAGGGAGTGGTTGTTCAGTCCATCTCCCGATGACTCTCCATTTCCTCTATTATTTATTTACACTAATTACAACTGTTCACCCTTGAATTACAAAATGATGATCCTCTTGCTCTTGCATCAGAAGTAAAATTTAATATGCATGATATCAAAGTCACTAATGTTGAACTGGATATTCCTCTGATAGATTTTATCAAGGCACTTTATCCCACTTACTCAAATTATCTTAAGTCATTGCAAGCAAATGGAAACCTCAAAGATATTACCTTTGACTCCCTTGTAAAAAACTTTGTTGAAAGCGAGAAAACTTTTGGGAAGAAGATAGCTCCTCAGTCTTCTGAAGAGGTTGTGTGCCTTGCACATAGAGAAAAGAATCTTGCTCGAGATTCTTCCAGAGGAAGAGGTGGTCGAAGAGAAAGAGGAAGAAATTTTAGAGGCAGGGGGGCCACACACTCTCAAGGAGAAAAGTCAGATTTGCACTGCATACGCTGCAAAAGAGATGGATCACATGATGCATCCACATGCAAGTTGCCTTGGGATAGAATTGAGCAGGAAAAAAACCAACCCAAAGGTAAAACTAATGACAAATATAAAGGTAAAGCACCTAAATCCTCTCACTATGTTGTGGCACTTTGTAATACTGGAGTAAATGAAGACTTATTTAATGCCTCACTTGCTTCTTGGAAAAATGATTGGTTTCTTGATTCAGGAGAAACCTACCACATGAGTTTTAGAAGAGATTTTTTTGAAGAATTTACTGACAATGTTGATGGAGCAGTATACTTTGCAGACAAATCAAAACTCAAGCCATCAAGGCTTGGCACAATCAGGCTTAAATTGTCTAGTCTTCCAAACTTTCTTCTGCATCATGTTCTATATCTCCCACAGCTGAGGAGAAACTTGTTGTGCTTGGTCCACATTCGCCAACAAGGACACTCCATTCATATGTTTTATGGCAAGCTTGAGGTGAGAAAAGCATCAGACCACTCACTTGTCATGATGGGGATAGAAGAAGAAAGGCTTCTCAAGCTGCAGGGTACCTTTGCTCGTGCACAAAATCTCTCATAAAATTCTCAGTATGAAGAAGGCACATTTCCATCAAGTATATTATGGCATGCTAGATTTGGACACTTGAACTATGACAGCCTCCACTTGTTGAAGAAAAATGGTGTTACTGGTTTGCCTACAATTCCTAGGAAACTTAAGCAATGTGATGCTTGCATTCTAGGAATGCATAAAAAACAGTCTTTTGATGATTCACATTCCAGAGAACATAGAAAAATTGAACTCATTCATTTAGATTTATGTGGTCCAATGCCTATTCCTTCTGCAAATGGAAATAAATATATGATGACATTTATTGATGACTACACTAGAATGTGTTGGGTTTATTTATTGAAGAACAAATTTGATGCTTTTCAAACATTCAAGAACTTTCATACATGGATTGAAAATGATGCACAATATCATATTGGCTCTATTCGCACTGGTAATGGAAAAGAATACACTTCAAATGAATTTGAAAACTATCTTCGCCAACATGGGATCAAACATCAAACAACTATGCCTTATAATCCCCAACAGAATGAAGTAGCTAAAATAATGAATAGGACAATTTTAAATATGGCGTGCTCCATGATGTTTTTCAAAAATGTAAAATTGATGTTTTGGGCTGATGCAATTCTATGTGATGTATATGTAAACAATAGATTTCCATCTAATGCTATTAGAAACAAGACTCCTTATGAAATGTGGTATGGGCACATTCCTTCGATAAAGCATCTCAGGGTCTTTGGTTCCACATGTTAAGCCTTGATACCAAAGGTATATAGAAAAAACTTGGTAAGAAGTCGTAAGTGTATTTTCCTAGGGTATTCAAACACCTCCAAAGCATACTATCTCTATGATGAAGTCAATAAAAATTTTGTTGTATCTAGAGATGTAATCTTTCTTGAATCATCCAAAACTGACAATGTTGTTGAGCGACAACTTGATCGCTTGGATAGATTCACAAATGCAAAATCATTTCAAGAATTTGATAATCAGATTCCACATCTTGAAGGGGGGATTCCTATACTAGATCAACCTGTGGAATCTTCTTCTGAAGCACTCTCTCCCCCACATGAAACTCCAAAAACAGATGATACTTTGAGTGATGTGATTGACAGAATTGGGAGACTCAGTCTTGATTCAGTCCCAACTCAATCAATGGAGCAGCCTGGACCATCTGAGAAAGGTACCCCAAAGTGGCTGACAAAGACACTTGAAAGTGTTCATCTTGATGAGGTTGGAAAGACAGGAACTAGAAATTCAAACCGGAAAAATGAAGGTGATGTAGATGACTTTGATTCACCTGTTGATATGGATGTTTCTTATGATTGTGAATTGAATTTGTCTACAGATTTTGAACCAACTTCCTTCAAAGAAGTTGCTTCTCATGATGAGTGGAAAGAAGCAATGCAAAAGGAGTGTGATGCCTTAATAAATAATGGCACTTGGAAGTTGGTTGATCCTTTGTTGGGAACCAAACCAATTGGATGCAAGTGGGTCTACAAGAAAAAGCATAAATCTGATGGATCACATGACAAGCACAAAGCCAGGTTTGTGGTAAAAGGTTTTGCACAGAAGGAAGGGGTCAATAATGAGGAGACTTTTACCCCCACAGCAAAATGCGCTACCATCTGAACACTTTTTTCCCTAGCAGCTCAGAACGGTTGGAAAGTCCATCAAATGGATGTAAAAACTGCTTTCTTGAATGGAGATCTAAAAGAGAATCTTTTTATGTCCCAGCCTGAAGTATTTGTTGTGAAAGGACATGAACATAAAGTATGAAAACTTGTGAAATCCTTGTATGGCATCAAACAAGCACCACAAGCCTGGTATGAAAAACTAATTGAGAATCTTCTAAAACTCAATTTCAAACATTATGATCTTGATGATGCAACTTTGTTTTTCAAGAAGGTTGGCAAAATAGTTTTATATCTTGTGGTATATGTAGATGATCTTTTGATGACAGGGAACAATGAGAGCTACATTGCATCCTTAAAGAAGGAATTGAGGAAAGGTTTTGAAATGAATGATTTGGGCTATGTTCATTTCTATCTTGGTATTGAAGTAACTCAACATCCGAAGTCCATATTCCTTTCTCAAAAGAAGTAAATTGGAGATCTGTTGAACAGGTTTGGCATGACTGAATGCAATCCTTTGACTAATCCAATGGAACAAAACTTAAAGCTCACATCCATTGAAGGAAAATAATTTGAGGATGCAACAAAGTATAGACAACTTGTAGGAAGTCTCAACTACCTAACTACTACCATACCAGACATTTCATTTGTTGTTGGAATCCTCTCCAGGTTTATGCAAAAGCCTTGTGAGGGACATTGATCTGCTGCAAAAAGAGTTCTAAAGTACTTGAAGAGAACTCAAGACTTTGGAATCAAGTATACACAGGTGGGCAACTTCAGCTTGATTGGATACTTTGATTCAGACTTCGATGGAGACAAAGAAACTGGGGTATCTACTTCAAGTTATGCTATGAGTCTTGGATCATGAGTTGTCTCCTGGAGATCACACAAACAATCAGTTCCAGCAGATTCCATAATAGAGGCAGAATATGTGGCAGCAGCTGAGGCAAAAAAAGAAATTGTGTGGCTCAGGAAAATTCTTGAAGATTTGCAGGTAAAATAAGTACAATCAACTCCACTCATGATTTACAATACCTCGACAATAAAGCTAGCCAAGAACCCAAAGTTCCATGATCGAAAGAAGCACATCAATACAAAATATCATCTGATTTGACATCATGTTGAGGCCAAAACAATCCATCTCCGCCATTGTTCCACTAATGAACAGATTGCAGACATCTTCACCAAAGCGCTTGGAAGAGAAAAGCTTGAAAGATTCAGAATGATGCTTGGACTCACCAACATCCCTTCAGATTAAGGGGGGGAATGTTGACACCTAATCATAGGGATTGGGTGAACAGCTGTAATTAGTGTAAATAAATAATAGAGGAAATGGAGAGTCATCGGGAGATGAACTGAACAGTCACTCCCTCTTGTATATAATAATGAACAACCTGAATGAATAAAACAATTACATTTGAGGAGTTACCTCCTGGTCTGATAAAGTGTTTGAAGATGTTGATCAAATAATGACCAATCTTTCATTGACTACTGCTTGCACCTCCATGGCTTTCATATCTGCCAAATATTTTACTTTTTTTTGACACGAAACTCTCTTGGATGGCTAGCAAGTCGAGATTACCTTATTTCTCTAATTGCTATAGTTTCTCAATAATAGTCTATAAGTACTCAAAAACATTAAAGGCTTCAATTTGGGATTTCTTTCCTTCTCTAAACCGCTACCTCTCCTCCTACATAGTCTTTCTTTTTATTTTATTTTCTTATATGATTTGAATTTCTAATGCAGCCTTGGGCCAACTTTCATATGTAATATTTTTCTTTGTCGATAAGTATCGAATTAATATTTGTTGTGCCTATAGATGACTACGTGTTTGAAAGATAATTTGACCAATTAATAAGAATGGTGTTAAGTGTAACAACCCTGCCTAATGTTACTTCTAATTTGTTTTTGTCTTTTTTAAAGGCCTTATACTCCTACTTTATGACAATCGATAATTCTCCATTCCCATGTGTTTTGTGGACAAAATTAATCTCCCTAGACCTAGTGGCTTAGTCTAGAAACAAGCAAGACGAAACTAGAATGTTTTTCCTTAGAGATGTTTGAAATATGAAAGAAAAACCTACTTGGAATCCAATGCAAGCTTCCTTATTCTCCTTCCTTGTTATATCTAGATCCAACTTGAATTTCTAAGAGTGGAACCTAGAAATCATCTAAAATAAGCAAGAGAACAAAATATACAAGATAACATATACAAACAACTCTAAACAAGAAGTCAAGGATTCATGTTCTACATATGCATAATCAAGACATAATGTATAGGAGAAACAATGCACTTTTGTATTAATAATGGTAGGAAAATATTACAACCCTTGTAGGCCTTGACTTTGTGAATCTCTCCCAACTATCTTGTCCTTCCTTTGCCACAATGGTAAGCCTTCAATCAAACCTAAAGTACATGGATGGATTATGGACCTATAGACACAAATGAATAACATAAAGGCATAATCAAAGTCTCCAAAATCCAACCCAGACTCTATGGCAGGTGTTGCATTTATAGGGTAAATGAGGTAGTTTTGGATTTACCATACTAGGGCTTAGATCCACTTTAGAAGGAGGTAATCTCTATGAGATAAGAGATAAGACATCATTAGTAGGGGTTCAAAATTAGATCCAACATTAAATGGTTAAATCTACTCCTGAAGCTTCTAGAGAGAAACTTTGAAATTATTTTTTATTTTTACTCATTTCCAGGTGTCATCATACTTTTTGTAAGAGAAAACTACACTGACCATCGTAATTTCCATTTGTGTAGCCTATGCCATCACATTTTGTCAAGAGAGCAAGTGATATGAGGTCTTAAATTCGGGTTTTCAGCCAATGTAATCTAGGATTCTTATAACTTCTAGAGAGAGAATGCTTTTGGCTTTGTAGGGATGATTGCAAGGTTTAAATGGATGATGATAAATCTGGGTTCAGGTCCATTTATTTTAATGTGATAAAATGACATGTAACACCTTGCACTCTAGCCTTTTGGCGTAACTGGGAAACCTATTCATTCATCTGTACGTTGTGATCTATTGATTGGTATACCAATTGTTGATTGGAAGTAAGTGGATTATTAACCTAGGTGGGAATATCAATTTAATTTTTTTTTGCTACTAGGCTCATGCTATCTAACCAATCTCATCTTCTTGTTGCTTCCTCTGACACAACTTAACGTTGTCTGTCAAATTATTCTTCCATATTCCTCTTGCCTCCTTTGTTGTATAATATAAATAATGAAATACCTATTTGTCAGATGCATATGTTAAGTCATATGGTGAGATAGTCATTTTAGACTCTCCCTGCACTTTTGGTTTTTTCGACTTTTCCATATCTTTCTGCTCATCCCATATTTTTGACAAGCATATCCTTGTTGTTTGGGAATATATATCTACCAAATTCAAATAAGTAGCTTTATCATGTTTTTGGGGTGTGTCATGTACTTCCTATGAATTTGGTTCTACTTTAACAGTGGTTTTCTTACGTAGATCTATTGATTCTACACGTTCTAATCAAATTTATTGGGTGCCTATTTATTTTTTCTCTTGTGTTTTCTACTCATTGTTCTCCCATATAACACATGTTGGAGTGATTGGTGGTGAGTCAAACATAAGGTCGATGTCAAGAGTCTATATCTTTTTCTTTTGAACTCCACTAAGCTGACCTTGCTTCAGTTTTTTTGGAGGTGTTCTTGTTGGCACACTTAACTATATTGTCAGTTCCTGCTGTAGATGTTCTCGTTCTTGTTTTTCTAACATATTTTTGCTTTATTATTTCAAAAAATATTTATTGTTCCTTGTATAGCGACTGAGAGATATCTGTCTAGATTGATGACCTCAAAAATTCATGTTGTTTTTTTTTGCTTCCTTGTGCATTTATCCTTAACTGTCGTTTCCTTTGACACATGTTTTGATATTGGGTCCAAGCATTTTTTAAGCTTAGCATTATCTAGGGTGATGTCCTTTAGCACTTCCTGCCAGTTAATGCTTGTTGTTTGTTCTTCTTCTTTGACTATTTTTTCAACCTCCTTACTCATCATCTTCTTAGAAGTCTCCGATAGGGGGGCCAACAGGTCGACCTTGAATGGAACTATATATTTCTTAGTTTCCCTTTCTTCTTCTTGTTCACCATCTATAAATGGATGAGGAACTGCAATTTAAGGTTCCCAAGCATATTCTGTAATAGGGGAGATGATGTTTGTTTTCCAACTTAATTCATTAAAAAAATGTTGTATTGAAGGTTGGTACGGTAATTCTTTAGGCTATACATCATCTAAATTAACATACCATAACTTCATCGTGTCAAGACCCAAATAGATGTGTCATGGATTGTGTAGCATCTGATGAATATGTTGACACACTCTCCACCTATTCGCCACTATTTAAATTTATTAACCAATTTCTAAAAAATTATCGTGGGGATACCGACTTAGGGGTACTTGACCACCCATGTCCAAAATACTTGTAGTTTTTCATCAGAGGGACATATTTATTTGTGAATGAAACTTCACTGATTGGTGATACTTTCATCATAGTGAACCAAATTAACAAATATGGGAATTGGATGGCCTTACCAGAATTTTGACTTTCTCAATAGTTTATCTTTAGTGCCATATCCACCACATGGTCTTCCAAGTTGTACTGTTTGCCTGACCTTGTTATTTGAATAATGGATTCCAACATGTTCGATTTGACATCGGATGCTAAACCTGTCAAAGTAAGGCATAACGAGACTATTATGCAAGCTCATTTCACTCGTGGTTCCTGAAATTGACTAATAATAAGTCCTTTGGAGTTTTTTGTTATTATCCTTCTGGTGAATTCTCTAATTCACACATTGGAGTTGATGATTTTTGGGATTTTATCTCCTCGATACGAAAACCCAATAATTTTATAAATGGAAGTAGCTGTAATAGGTAGTGGCTTATCCAACCACAACACTTTCTCGTGGAACTGACTAATTATAAATTTTGCAACTTCCTCCTTGAGTCCCTAGAAATTTGTGACCAAGGGTGCACCCAAATAATCTTTGTTTCCTTCATTGTGTAGCATCTAAACATCTAAATCCCATTTCTTATCGACAGCACTCCATTTTTCAAAGCCAAATAATGTTTTCCCCAAGAAGGCTTGTTGCTTTTTTCCTATTTGATGTTGTGGAGTTGAACCTCACACTTTGTCATAGTATTCTTATCAAATTTAGTGTTCACTTTTGTCTTGACAGGGGTTTCTTCGACCTGAATTTGCATGCGTCTCCTTGTAATTTTGCAATCATCCTGAAATTCTTTCCCTCTTAAGCACTCAAGGAGATCTGAGTCTTAGATTGCTAGAATTTTTGAGGAGCTTGAGTGTTGCAATTAGTGAAAGCTCGGGAACAATAGTGGGTATGTTTAGTGCCTTACTAGGTATTATGCACAGAGTATTTAGTGTGTTATTAATTTCATCCATGGGTTGGCGTTGTGCTTTTCATGTCACATTAATGATGGATGTTTCCATTACTCTGAGCTTATGTGAGATTCGTGGACAAGTTGTCTTGTTGATTTTAGCGGTTGGTTCACTTTTTGAACATGCTAGGTTATTGGATCAAATTAAATTGGGTGTGATATCTTTGTCAGTCATAATATCTAAGTTTGGTATCGTCGCTTGGTTGGTATGTAGGTTAAAATCTACTTATGATATTTCTTCTCTTCTTTTGGTTGAGTCGACTCCCTCTTGAAATTTTCTCAAAATCTAAACCATTGATGTTTCCTTATTTCATTATGTTGCAGTTGTCGATGTCAGCTTATGTTTTGATATAATTTATTATTCAAAAAAATTCTCAGGTCTTGTCCTCGCTCCATTGTTTTGTATTATTTTTGGTATGGTGATTCTTTTTAATGGTACTTATTTGATAGCATAGTTGTTATTGTACCTACTTTTATAATTTCTCCTAATAATTCTAGTTATTACTTTATCTTAATGACTGATACTAAACTTAAAAGTATGGTACATATGATCAGTAAGCTAGACTGTCGCATCATGGTTTTCAAACTAGCCCATGCTCATTGTTGCCTGAGAGAGGTTTTCATTAGTAACATCCCAAAACCGTTAAGTGATATATTTTTTCAGTCAGGAAACATTTTGTGTTGATTCGAGTAGGCTCCCTTAGAATGTTTTCATTTGCACTGCACCTGAAGAGTGTGTATCTTCTATTGCAAAGGGACCTAGCCATGCAATTTCTAGTTTACTTGGATTCCCGTTTATTCGACTATCGTATGGTAATTCTAGGTATCCTACTTTAAAGTTCTTTGTTTGTATAAATCTGTTGCGCCACACTTTGTGTTTCTTTTTATTTTCTTTTTGATGGTGAAGTGTGCGAAATTTTTCTTCTTCTAAACATTGTAGCTAGTGAATTTGTTCTTTTTTAGGTTTCTCAATGTTGTACTATAGCACATATGATATGCCTGCTACCTCTGTGGTGAAATGTCTTGGTACTATTCCTTCTTTCCCATAGACTAACTTGAATGGTGTGTGCTCAATTGATTTTTTATTTTCCATATGAAATGACCATAGAACTACTGATATTTTATCATCCTAGTCGTTTATGTCAATGTTGCATATCTTTGTGAGTCCTTTATGTAAAGTCGTTAAAATATTCTATCAAATGGTTGGTCTGTGTGATAAGTTGTTTTCTTCCTATGTTTAATCATGAAATTTTCTAGCATTGTTTTCATTGTAGCATTAACAATAGCGTATGCCCCTGTCGCTAATTATAGTCATGGGAAAACCAAATCTTGTTACTATATTTTCATAAATAAACTTAGCTACTACTTCTTTTGTACAAGACTCAACTAGTTCAGCTTCTACCCACTTCATCAAGTATTTCACTACTATGATAATATATGTTGCACACATCCTTTTTTCCCTTTTTGGAAATTCATTGACAATTTCAATAGCCCAAATTTCAAATGGTAGGTCCAAGTTTATAGAGTAAAGTGGCATTTCCTTTTTTGATAGTAGTCAGCCTATTCTTTGACAGATATCACATTTCTGGACTTCTCTTCGACAATCTTGGAATAAGGTTGGCCACCATAATCATGCTTGTAATATTTTCCTAATTGTCATATCCCCTTGATAGTGTCCCCCAACACATCCTTTATGAGCTTCATATATAATATCCTTCCTTTCATTCTCCAAAACACATCTCTGAAGTATTTCTTCTATCTCTATATCGTATAATTGTTCGTTGATTAGTGTGAATGGGGCTACTTTTATTGATAATATTTTCTTTCTATTTTAAAATAGCCCATCAAGTGCTCTTCTTGTATGCAAAAACTGGACAATTTTTGCAAATTTTGTAGGAGTTATATCAAACTTAAATAAGTGTGCATCTAGCAAGTCATCATCGAATTCCATCGTTTCTTCTCCTATTTCTAATTGAGATAAGTGGTTGGGTCTGACATTCCTTTTCTATGGTCAGAATATTACTTCAAATTTAAATTCCTAGAATAATAATGGTCATTGATAGATTCGATCTTAATGAATTAGTTTATCGACAATATACCGTAAAGCTTGGTGATACATGAAGACTATGAAAATATTAACTAAAAGGTACTGGCAGAATTTTTGTAAAGTAAAAATCATGGCAAGCACTTCTCATTATGTCGTCGAGTAATTTCTTTTGGTTGTATTCAAGTTTCGACTGGCATAGGCATTTGGATGGTCTATGGACTCTCTAGCATGCTATGCTAGAGCAACTTTGACTACCACATTTGATGCATCAACATGCATGTGCAACTTGTTTCAATATGGGTGCTTTGACCAACTTCCTCTTAATTAATTGAAAAGATTCATCACATTCTTAGGTCTAGTTATTTGAAACATCCTTCTTTGGTAGTTCATTGATTGGAAAAGTTATGCTAGAGTAATATCAGATGAATTTTTTTCCTCGAACCATCAGTGTTAAATTTTGGTAGCATTGGTATTAGAATTCATCTAGCGGAGAGAAAATGGAGAATAGGGTTTTTTCAGCGGCTCCTTCCTCTGCAACTCGCGCGCTGCACCAGAGTGCCTGGAGCGACATTGCCCCTACATTTCGTGCTCCACTCAACCCTTGCTATGAGGCTCTGCAACGGCAGACGCATCACTCAAAGAAACAGCAAAAGACTCAGCTTTTCAGGGATCTCTTTTGCCCCTCTTCAGCTCTTTATGCAGCACTAGCGCTTACGTCCTCAGCTGATGGCTGGCTTTTCCTTCAGCTTGTTGGTGACCATGGCAGACATTCTGAAGACTCGCATGCCTGTGCTAGTTGCTTAGATTTTTCTCCTAGGACAGAGACCTTGGACGCGCTCCAAGCGTGGGCCTCTCTTGCCCTTCTCGAAAAAAGCAGTGAGGCAGGGGTTTGTATGACGCAAAGGTCCATTCGGCCCCTCCACAAATCCGCTAGCCTATCCTTAGCAGCGGATCAGGGCTAGAGCGATAGCTGCCATCTGCAGAAGCCTTTTCTTCCCCCACCGCCTCCAGTTCGTCAGGAGACAGAAAACCCAAAAGATTCAAGCATTGTTTTGCTCCAGAAAGCGTTTGAAAACTTCTCTGCCCCCTTTCAGGTTCAAATCTCACAGATCTCAGGCAAGACCATACTGCAATGGGTCTACCCTTCAGATCTGGTGCAGGATCTCAAGGTAAAACTGGAGCGTCGAGTCGGGATCCCCTCTGCCCTACAGAGACTTCTCTTTCAAGGTAAACAACTCGATGATCCTCTTCCCCTCTCTTCTTACAGCATAAAAAATAATAGCTCTTTAGTGTTTTCCCTTCGCTTGAGAGGCGGCGCTACAGGTCAATCTTCTTCTACTCCTCCCTTTTCCTACAAAGCTGCAGTACACTCTGATATTCCCTTCTCCCCTGAGGCTCCCAAACCCAAGCCTTTCCTGGTTGACAAGTTAGAGGAGGTTCCCTCTGTTGAGCTCTCCCAGCTGGGCCTTGCAGATAACCTTCAAAAATTTGCTGAAAGGGCCATCATCTGCAAATTCAACGGGCTTTGGCCACGCTCTAAGGACCTATATGACTGGATCCATGACAACCAGACTTATCATTGCAAGGTCAGCTTCTGCTCAAAAGGATATTTTATAGTTCTGTTTGACAATCCTAAGCATTATGAACAGGCCTTAGAAGAAGGTCCTTGGTTTATGGGTACAGCAGGACTCTTCTTAACTCCATGGTTCCCAGATTTTGACCCAGCATCTGCAGTCATCACCAAAGCGCCTGTCTGGATCAGACTTCCAAATTTACCAGCTCACCTGTGGCATTTAGCAGTCTATAGGTGTATAGGCAACACCTTGGGCTGCTTTTTAATGGGAGATTCTATGCGGGAACATCAAGGTCTCTACACATATGCCAGAATATGTGTGGAGCTAGATCTTAGCAAGGGTCTACCAGATCAAATCAATCTCAAGATCAACGATTTTGTTTGGACCCAGAACCTGGACTACGAGAACACTGCCTTCCGTTGCCGCCATTGTCACCTAACAGGGCACCTGCAGAATTCTTGCCCATCGCTCCCTGCAAAAGCGAAAAAGGGCAACATTGCAAATACCAAACCCAAATGTTGGGCCCCTTGTCCTCCGTCGCCAGCAATGAGTTCAGATTCCTCAAGCTCGGAAGAGGAGGGGAGCGATGGAGAACCAGACCAGGCCCCTCAATCGATGGATCCGCCCACTGATACTCCTACGCCCACCTCTGTCTCAGCAATCTCCCAGAAATGCATCCATGAGACCTCCTCTTCTGAATCAGATAAGGAGATCCCCCTGTTGGAAAATTCCAGTCTTCAAGTTGTTTTAGCTCATTCTCCCCAGGATGGCTGGATAAAAGTCAATAAAAAGAAAGGGAAAAAACATCGTGTTGAGAATTATGCCCCTGTGGGGTAAAAGTCAGTTTTTGCTCTCAAGTTAACTGATGTAGCTCCTTGTATGGTTCATTCCTTTTCTGGGACCGAGGTTGATAGTTTCATCATTTCCGGTCGGTCGGTTTCTTTTCTCTCTTGATTGTACTACATTTTACTCAATAGAAATAGTTTAATTTTGCTGAGAAAAAAAAATATCAGATGAATTTTCTATATTATATTGTATGCCCCAAAAGATTTTAATATGATTTTAGTTTACTATGGGTTTTAAGTCCTGGATCACTTTAATTTTTTCCATGTCTACCTTCATCCCGTCTTTACATACGACTTGACCCAACATTATACCTATTCATGTAGGAAAAATGCATTTCTTAATGTTAACAGACAATTGAATTTGTCTACATATTTCTAGCATAAGCCTTAACCATTAGACATGATCTTTCAGAAGTGCATGCACGATCCAATCGTCAAAGTATATTTTCATGGACTTATATATGTATTCTTGAAATGCTTTAACTACTATTATTGCAAAAACTATTTGTGTATCTTTTACCCTGAATGACATTACTCTGTATGCAAAGATCCAAATTATATAAAAAATGTGGTTTTCTCCTTATCTTATTTTGTAATGGGTACTTGGTTGTGCCCTAAGAAGTCATCTATAAATGAGTAAAACCTATGATTTGCCACATCATTTTTTATTTCTTCGGTGAATGGAGTTGGAGATGGTTGGTTATTATTAATTTATTTAAGCCATGGAAATCGACGTAAATTCTTAATCTTGTTGGGTCATGATTTTTATGCTGCATGACCATGGGAATTTTCCACTACAACTTTTCTATTAGATAGATGATGCTAACAACTAACATCCATTCTATTTATTTTTGGAAAATGAGCTTATATTTATGAGCTAATTATATGGTCTTTTCTTTATAGGATTAGCTCCTTGAACAAGGTTGATTTTCATCTCCTCCATTTCTTTCACAAGTCCCTTCAAGTCTTTATAATCACATGCATATACATCTTGGTATTATTTTAGTAAGTCAATAAATTTTGTAGCTTTCTTGTTTGACCAATAGTCGTTAAGTCAGGATATTTTTGGTTGGCCATCATTTGAGATATTGAAGTCTTTAATTTTAATTTATGCATCCATCCAGTTGGTTGCCTTTAACTCGTCGAGCTTCTAGTCCCTACTTTTTATTTCTTGGTATACATGTGGAAAATACAATTTATCACGCTTCTCACTTTCCTCTTTAGACACTTTATGTAATATTTTGATTTTTCTAAAGTTATCTAGATGATCTCTTTTCCAGTGAAAGCTTTGGCCTGGAATATGGGTGTTTTCCATTTTGAAGCAATTAGCTATTTTTTTTATGATGAGCAATGCGATATATGATTGCATGTAGAATTTGACAAGGGGTCAACTTCTATTTCTCTTTATTTTATTTTTTTAGTGGGAGTTTTTTTTTGCAAAAATTATTTCATTTACTGATCTAGTTCGAACAATTCTTCCTCCTCTGGTCAAAATTCGAAGTCTTTAATAAAATTATTCTTTAATTCACTCAATTATAGTGAATCACCTTGAGGTTCCTCAATATTATACCATTTATTTGAAAAATCGTCAAGAGTACTGTGGGACTTATGGGACTAGAATCTCTCATTCCTGTAGTCAAATATTTTCCATTTTGCATCGCATTTTTTAGTATGTTCCATAGGGTTCTAACCTAGTTTGAAAGTTGGGATGTTTCTTCTGCTGACAACTTTCATCCTCCAAAATTCCCAACAAAATAATTCATTGTTGTCATCCAAGTTTGGAGTTGGGAAGCATGGGCATCCCACCATCTTGTCATCTATCTAGTAAAAATTCTGACTAGACTTTGCATTCTTCCTTGCTCTCCTATATCCTTAGTCACTTATTCAATGTGGTTTATAGGAGATGCTTGTTCTTTAATGCTCTATGAGGTACACCAAGGCTTCCTTAATTCAAATGTTACCATTGTAGGAGTTTCTTTTAACTTTATTTCTTGAATGATTGGAACTACTTTTATCGTGAAATGGGTTTGGAAATTTTTATTCGACACAACTTCAATCAACCAACATTGTTTTGATTTAGATTCGTAATTCTCAATTTTCCATTCATAGATCTCAATGTCTAAATTTTGACCAACAGAGAGGGGGGAGCCTAAAAGGATTTCTCTGAATTCATTTGGCTCCACATTGTCTTTATCCCCATGCAATATTTGATATGGTCTCATTATTTTTGTATCATCATGCCAGGGTTCTACCAAGAGTTTTCCTTCTTGGGGGTCAAGAAGAATTATAAATTTTTTATTGTTTCCTTTTAATTTTATTCTCTCTTTCTAAGGAAATTGTTGCTTTCATTTTTCGACCCCACGACCTTCTGTTAATAGTAGGATATGTTGGTATTCCATCTATTAAGTCGATTACCTCAAAATCGACAAAAGTTAGAATTTCTATTATTGATGTTTTTACTTGTCTTATCGTTTTGATAGGTTCTATGAATATCTGGTATGCTAGTTTGAGATAGTTAGTTGCTTGTTGCAAGGTCAGACTTCCTAATTTTATCCATGTTTCTCTAGGAATGATATTAACTTGTGATCCAAAGTCAACTACAACTTTCTTTATCATATTTCCATATATCTCAAGATATACTTGAGGGTTGTAGTCATCGAGATGTTTACCCTAACATAATTGGTGCAAGTTCTTGCACTGATTTTGTTCCTCATTATATTTTTTCAATATGTGGGGGAGATTGATCAAATTTCCAACTAAATCTTCTTCTTTTAATAATTCTAGAAATTCCTCTAATATATTATCTTTCGTTGACTTCTATTTTCCGGCCTCATTTTAAAAAAACTCAACCACCTTTTCATGATTGTATCACTATGTTGTTGCATATTTGGATATCGGGCATTGCTTTTTGATTGTCAAAAATTTTGTTGAGTTCTTAGATTGTTTTCTTGACCTGCTCTTGAACTGGTGATGACATGGAGGTTTTTGGAGTTCAAAACCTCTTGCTTTGGGATAGAATGGAGGAGGTTTACAACTCTTTTATTCATTATTTTTTCTAATATTTTAGGGAAATATTCTAAAGAATGATCACCCAATCCACACATATTGCAGATCTTAGGTCAATTTTATCTTTCAAGGGAATCTAGGCACAACATGGCCCTCCTTCCAACACGTGAAGCAGTAAAATTATTCCCCGACCTCGACCTTAGCCTCAACTCCATCCATTATAACCACCTCATCTTTCGGCAAATCCTCTATCATTTCCTCTTTCTCCTTGTGTTTTTGGGTCATTACATTGATCACACACCTATGTATGATATACATTGTGATAATTAGACATGTTTTTTTTCCATTCAACTGACACCCCTGTATAGAATGAGTGTTATCTTAACATATGGCACACCATTTAGGATTTTCACGACTTGGCATATGTCACAATATATATCTTCTTGAACATTTTGGACGTCCTGATCAAAATAATATGTAAATTTGAAATTTTCTTTTGTGTGTCATTCGGTTCTATAGTTGGTGTACCATAGACTATTTTTTTCAAATATAAGTTTAACAATGAATATTGCAACTGTTCAATATTTTTTTCTAATCTTTTGTCAGTCATTGAGGATTTTGACTTC
Source organism: Pinus tabuliformis (assembly GCA_031772625.1). Classification (NCBI taxonomy): domain Eukaryota; kingdom Viridiplantae; phylum Streptophyta; class Pinopsida; order Pinales; family Pinaceae; genus Pinus; species Pinus tabuliformis. Next base: position 696,121,182 of record CM062814.1, on the reverse strand, counting down.
CAATGGTCACATGTTTCAATATTTTGGGCCTTTTTCAATGCTTCCTCACATTATGTGACTTCATACATTCTTAGTGGCCCTCAAATATCTTGTAGTAGCCCAACGACATACCGTTGAACCAACAAATATTCATCAATATCATATTGGATTTAACTTTTTTTGCCACAATATATATAACATCTTGGGCTTTGAAGAAGGATAAGAATCTATTTTTGATGTCATTTTTTCTTTTAACTTGGTTCTTTGTAAAATTCATAAATCGTGGCAAATCTATTTTACCAAGAGTTGGTACAAATTTTGCCATATGTTTTTCCTCATATGTGATATCGTTAGTTGTCCAAAATTACTCATAGATGAACCAATTCTTTTTAGTATCTTCATCTCCCTCATAGACGAGGATATGGTTTAATCTCATATCTATTTGAGATGGTGTATTCTTTGATATTTTCGTTAGACTCGAGCGTTGGCTTGACAAAATGGGTTTTTTTTGCCAATAGTCCAGTCGGCTGAACAATTTCATCTAATATATTCAGCCTCGATACCTAGTGATTGAATGACATGAGGGGTACTTTATTTATCGTCGAATTCGATGCTTGTAAAATTTACCGAGATGTCTTTAGTTTGGCACCCTTCATCTATGTATTCGACAAACTGGTTTTTACTAGGTTGCGTTAGTTCGTCGAATCAAATTGTATTTTGTTCTTCTTCAACCTATATTAATTACGATAGGGGGTACGTTTGTGATTTTTCTTGTGGTTAATATATTTCTTTATTTCAGTAGGACTGATTCGATAAATTTCTTGTGTGCTGAAAAAATGCGCTCTGGTTTCTATAATAGATAGTCAATTTCTTCTTGCACAATTTTTCAGGTAGTTTTTAATCTTTCTCTCCCACCATTCTTGTATCACTTCCAATATTAACATGTATGCCTACATATTTTATAAACCGGGTCCAACACTACCGACAACAGAATCAATGTTGCAATCTAGCGAAAATTATGCATTAGTCACCAGAAGGATGGAACATCGAGTAATATTAAATAATCATATGCATCACATGGAAGAGAAAAGAGACATAAAAGTAGTAGAGAACCAACAAAAGTGCACTTGTATCCATATATCCTCAACAACCAATCAACTTACATAGACCCGATTACATCCATATTTATATCCCCAAATATAAAATTACAACAATTTTATTGTCTCAACCACTTGACTAGACGGACTTGGTTGTTCAGCTCAATTGTGGAGCCCACTGACTTACAATACATTCTTTGGTGAGATGACTCGATTGGGATATTCGACTGAGTTGAATATCCCCTCCAATAAGTATCAATATACAAGAGACAGAGTCTAAGTTAATTGAAAGAGTATGAATTCTTTAGAGTTAGTTAAATTATAAAGTGTGTTGAAGATGAAGCTGAAAATCTACAAAGCTAAAGATGAAAGATCGAGAGAAGAAAAATCAATTGAACACTCAATTATTATATAGCTTAAAACATTTGTGAAATATTGAAGGATGGATTAGGTTCAAGTTATGAGGGAGGAAAAATCTATTCAAGAAGAGAAAACCATGGAAGATCCAAACACCCAATAAGTGCTACCAAAACCTAAAGGCATCATTACCCACTAGTACATTCAATGAGGAAGCCATGTGCATCCAAAAAATCATAGAGTAAAGTTAGAAGTGTCTTCATTCAAAAATCAAAAGAAAAGGTACGAGAAAAATCCAATTGCAAGGAGAGCTTAGAAAGAACAAACAACCCACTTTTAATGGTAAAAATAAGATGGGAGAGGATGTTGAAGCTTGGTTGTTGGGAATAAGGAATTCCATTCAATTACATAACTACTCATCTAATCTAAAAGCTAAAATATCTATATACAACCTACAAGGGAAGGCTTATATTTGGTGAAACCAATTGATGCGAGTTAAGCATATTGATGATATGTAAATTTCTTGGAAATAGTTCAAGAAGTAATTCCAACATAACTATTTTTTTTAGCATTACTATGATTAGAGGATGTAGAAATTTTTCAACCTCAAGTTGGGGAATATGACCATGGAAGAATATGAGAACAATTTTTGGAGTAGTTGAGATATGTTGGCAATATTAAATAAGACAAGGTGAAGATACAAAGGTTCCTAAGTCAAATTGCTGCATTCTACATAAATAAAATTCAATTTAATGAGCCGAAGACTCTTGAAGAGGCAATTAGGACAGAAAAATACTTGTATGACCAAAAAAAAGAAAGAGCATGATTGCAAAGGAGGAGGCCATGGAGATCCTAGACGCTAATGGAGAATATACAAGGAAAAGAGAACATGTATGAAGTGATGGTTGAACCATCTCTATGGTAAGTTGTACATATGCTTGGAAGGGTTGTAGGTTATAAGCCAACAACTTACATGTAATGAATATGAAGAAAATAAAGAATTTTCACTCACCCAGTAGATGCTAATAGAGAAATAAAGTATTCCATAGCATGGAATTTACTTATAAGAGTAAGTTGAAGTTGGTTGAGAATAGCCCAATCAAATAAAGAGTGAATTTCAAAGTTAGGTTAAGCGTATGAAAACTAGGGATAAGAGCATGAGTTGCCATAAAATAGATTCTTTAGCTACTAGAATATATAGCATCATTGAGGTAATGGTTCCAACAATAAATGTAAATTCTTTGGTAAGAATGAGGGTAAAGAATGTTGATGCATTTTGAGTGTACAAGGAAAAAAAAACAAAGTAGAACGTTACAATTCTAGTTACTCCAAAACAAAATTATAAAGAAGGCACATAAAATAAGAAATGTATTTATGTGTGGTATTGGTTATAAAGTAAAATGAATTTGAAATAAGTATGTCTAAAGTTAGATTAATGTAATGGCAGAATTATGGTGTGTATGAGATGTTGAAAAAAATAATAATGTTAGGACAAGATTATTTCAAGAAAGGAAGCAAAAATGCACTAAAGACTAGATTGGAAAGGTAATACAAATTAAGAATGGATGATTGCCACCATAGTCAAATGGGACATGAGGACAATCCAAGAAAATAAAAAAAATTAGCTAATGTAGCAAAGGAAGCTGCAACAATGTTATATAAAGTTATAGGATGTTTAGGAACTTGTTGCAGAAATACTTGGTGAACATAGCTAGCAAGGAATACCTATCAATAATGGGGATTTTATGACCCTAAACTCCTTTATATTGATAAAAGTAAAGTTGTATGTTTATAATAGTTATAGGTATAAATGTTTTCTCTAGTTGTGAATTGTCACTTGGTGAGAAATAACAACTAATGATCCATTATGTGAATGGAAAAAACACCATGAATTAGATTGGTTATGTTGTGTAGAATCCATGACATGCAAAGGGATTGAAAGGGAGAATTCCTTGACTTTTATCTCGCTATTCTATTTATATTTCTAAGTTTTTATATGTAGATATAATTAAGACATGAGAATGCTATAAATGTAAGAGAATAAAATTGTTGGAATGAATTTTCACTGGAGGGAATACTGAGAAGTGATGCAAAGTGCATATAGAAATGTTTGAGCATATATAATTTGCTTATAAACTAAGAATAGTTTGTTGATACATATGCAATGATGATATGATGATTAAATATGGCTAATTATAGCTCATGTAACGAGGAAAAGGTTGATAACATGGATCAAGATGGTGATGATGTTGTTGTAAATGACAATCAGTCTTATGAAGAAAGACGAGGGAAATAAAATGATAAAAACAAAAATTGGTGAAAAGAGTACGTGAAACTGTACAAAAAACCAATTGACCAGGTAGCATCAAATAAGTCTATTGAAGCAATGTAGATATAGATTTTGTGTGTTTATGTTGCATTGATTTTGAAGGGAATTTAGGTAAGAATTTCCTTTAATTGAGATTTGATATCAGAAATTGATATGTTTATCTGATTTGAATACATTTATGTGAATGATATTCCACTTGGTATGGTAAAGGTTGGAAGCTTCAAACATATTAAATTTAAATTTAACATTTATAAATGCATTCATATATGATAAAATGTTATGTCATGTTTGTTGGTTATGAACTAATAACCAAGACAATTTAGGACTTATGATCTTGTTATGAGACTAAAATTCCATGTGAATAGTCATGTATGAGCCCATAGTGATTTTGGATATGGAAAAGTTGTAGTGTTGCATAACTGTTCGTTGGTCTCACTACTTGTACTGGTGTCCTAGACTATGAACCTTCTTTCCAACACTAAGAGCAATATCAAAGGGGAAGGGTAAGCTAAGAGAGTGTAGAGTAGAGAAAGGAAATTCCTTCTAGTATTCCTGAGGTATTGTTTAGTAGAGAAAGGGTATATTCTTGGTGTTGTATTGGGTTGAGCATGAATTTGTCTAGATGGTCGAGCAAGTATTTGAAAGGTGGTTGGATGATGTGTCGATATGTTCACCAGACCTTCCAACTTATCATCGTGAAATACATGACATAGAAATGAAATATTCTTGAATCACTACAAGGATGCATCAAGGAGATGTGCATGAATAAATTATGTAAGTATGCAAGTTGTGGTTTTTCACACCTATATGTTAGCATATGTGCTTCCATGTATTTTGTGAATGCATTGCATTAATGCTTGATTTTGTCATATATTGTTGAAAATAATATGATTATAATTGAATGATAGAGTTATTGATAACTTATGAATTTTGAGATAATTTCAAGAGTTTTTGTGGATGATGCAATGGAAAGATAGAATGCAAAAGCAATCATATTTTGATGGAATAAAAGACATATTTGTTAAGAGAACAAAGTTATGGAAAATGTTCACTATTGAAAGATGCAAAGCCTAGGAAGTGATAACACTAGAACTTTGTAAGTTCCACAAGTTAGCAATTGATGTTGCAAGTGAGTGAACATTAATAATGTGTGGCTCTTAATTCATGTGAAGGCCTTGGAAATATGGATCAACAAAGGGATTTTTTATCAAATAAGGGGATGCCTAAGTCTATAAGGGTGAATGTGACAAGGAAAATACAACTTAAGTGAGTTTATTGTGAAAGATTCATGTGACATAATAGATAGAATCGAAAAAGGTGTCCTAGTAAGGGAAATGAGCTAAATTATTTATTGTGGCAACCTTGTGAAGCAAAGAATACACCTATAAATAAGTATTGGGTTGAAATTCCATACCTATTTTGTGTTATGAATATTGTGATTGCATTGTGAAGCTAAAAAATTCCTAGAAAGGGAACATTTGTTGTACAAAAATGTCTATAACAAGTCCACTTTTATTGTTAATAGATATAGGTACATGTTAATAAGTGAAAACTTAGGAGGTTTCAAGGTAGCGCAAGCTAATCCAGATGCATTTGTACAAGATAGCCAACAATAATGCAAATTTGCAAAGAAGAGGATGTCATTTCAAATGCAGCTAAAGTATGGAGAAGTAATGTGGGGTCTGAAGGTTGCAACATGGAAGGAATAACCATGGTTATTTTGAAAATTATGATGAAACTATATATAATGGTAATGTGCACCAAGGATTGTGCAAAATCTTGGTTGTGGGGGGTTCCTGGTTCAATCTTTCATATGTACATGATGAGTGGTTATAATCCAAATGATGTAATTTGTAATAAACCATTGGATTATTAATAAAATTACATCAATGGCTATAGATTAGGAGGAAAAAATAAGGTGGGCTTTGAATCCACAAGAAGGGAAAGATAAGTGGGCCTAGTAGGCTAAGGAAGGGGGCCTAGTAATGGATCTAACCCAAAGTCCTATATAATTAATTTACATGCTTGATTATTAGCTAATGATGGTTTACCATTTAATTAATCCATGGGGTGGATTAGTGCATGAAGGGGTATGTGACCCATTCATTCCATGCAATCAAAGTTATATTTACATGCAAATTAATTATTATTATGTGGTTCAAATTGGATGGATGTTTGAAGAAGAATATAATCCAATAAGAAAAGAGTCAAACTATAAAATTGGGGAATTCCCTACAAGTTGTCTTATGTCTAGGGAATTGAGGAAATTTTCCTTAGATAAAATGTGTGTATACTAAATTTGAACTTTGAAAAATACAACCATGAATTAAATGAGAATTGTGGTTGTATGGGATTTTATTGGTCATAATTGAAGATAATTCACTAGTGTTGATAATTCCTTGGAATCCTAGTTGTGATATTTCCTAACCATAAGGTGTTGGATCCCTAAAGAGAAGTGGGATAGCCTAAGGAGTTATGTAGGATGATGGGGAAGAGGGTTTTGGATTGGGATTTTTTGTAAATGATTATTAGGATTGGAATTAGGATATAAAAGATAAATTTAGAGTTTTCCATAAGAAGAGTGCACGTTTATGATTCATTGCCTCAAATCAAGGGCAACCAATATTGCACATAGAAATAGTGTAGCAAGAAGCATATGGTTGGGTGGAATACACATCTTCTACATCTAGTTGGTGGAAAACTTCCAACAAGTATCATAGAATTTATTATTGATTTGTTGAATTTTAATGTTGTTGTTTTTTCTATATACGTGAACTATGTATTGATCTTCCTAAAGTTATTAGCTTCAACTATTGAGTAATCCATGGTTGTTTGGTATATATTTGTATGTAGTTTTGAGGCTATTATAATTGTATATTGCAATGGAAAGGGAATAATTTTTCATAACACCTCCCACCCCCTTATGGCATCTCAAGTTGTGGGAGTGCTACCATTTTTTACTCGATCTCTAAGGTCTTCTATGAAGATGGGGTTACAAAACCCCCTTTTCCTCAAAGTATTAAAATTCTAAAATTAATTCCACCATCTCGTTCAACTCATTGGGATATTTTTGGTGATATAAAATTTATCTCAATTTGGGTCCTGAGTAGAAATTATGCCCCTCATAAATTTAGTCCATTAAGGGTCCCATGTCATTAAGGAAATTATACGTGACACCCATGTGGACATGCCTAGCCCATGTGTTACCACATCACCACCATGCAGGGGTCCACATGGCATGCATGTCAAACCAATATTGGCACATGCTTTTCTCCCAAGTTTTGTGGTTTCTTGGTACTTCCTTCCCCTAGGTCGATATCCCCTAGGACCACTTGCCCTGGTATCATGTTCCCAGTACAACCTTTCCTAGGGCTAGTAATAATTCTCCTAGTATTGTTTCCCCTAGGTATCATCTCCCCAATGTCATGTTCCCTGGGATCACATACCCCGGTACTACATCTCCTCAGGCTGGTATCTCCATGGGCTAGTAGTTGTTAAAATACTAATTAAAAATTAATAAAAATATTTTATTAATTAATCCATGTACACCATTCACGTGATTTTACAGAGAACACATTATTTCAATTACCCTGGTCATTTCATCAATTCAACAAAACGTTTAATAAACCACCATTGCATCCACTACGCAACTTGCAATCTAGTAAAACTCATTCAAAGGGCCATGATTATCAGTTAAATAAACATAGAGACACATGTTATCATAACTACACAAGAAGAGTTTCATTCCAACTATAAGACATTATAAATCCTTTAGACAAGTTGAGCTAATATATGCATAAGACATTATTGTCAAAATAGCATAAGTACACAATTTCTCATATGAATCATAAACTAAATATTGAACAACACAGTCCAAATATTCATAAAAAATAATGGACACAGAAGATCTCATACCAGTAATAAGCATAACATTGAATATCATGGTTCATGATTCAAATATATAGATGTAATATACTTATATGTATATCTTAAAATGGTTGGAAACTGAAGCAGGGACTTCCACTCTCCACCCAACCATAGGTCAGCTACACTGCAACTTTCTTGCAACTGACCAACCCTGACCCAAATCCAATGCCTAAGGAATACTTGTTCAATGAATTCACACCCAAAGGCTTGGTTAAACACTCATAGGATGGAGCCCATTATCCAGGTGGTTTATCAACTACTCTTTAACATCAAGCATGAAGGTGGCTTATTAGTTGTATCTATAGCAAATGCAAGGGCGGATTATTAGGTGTCCCTAACCGTAAGAACCACAGTGACTCATTCTTTTGAGTTCATTCAAAGGGATTCAACCAAGGTTCATATGGGGTTTTTCTTAGTCTCGGGAGTTGGAATCCAATATCCATGTGGTCTATCAACTACATTTTCATAACAAGCACCACATGGGTATGAAGTCCATTGTCCAGGTGGTTTATTAGCTACTCGCCAAGCACCAAGATGACCTAGAATTCCATATCTAGGTGGTTTATCAACTATATAAAAAGCACCATAGTGATTTGGTCTTCCACTGAGCCTCCCACTGACCATACAGGCTTAGACAACAAAATCTAGTGGCCTTAAATAATTCACAGGGGTTTCACTCAAATTCATAAGGGTTTAAGTCTTGCACATGGCTCTGCACAACAACTCAAAAATCACTCTATCTTCTACTTTGAAATCCCAACCACATCAACACATTTTGGTTATCAATAGCATTCCTGGAGCACCATTCCATCGAGAATTCCAACACCAAAACTATCCAAAACCTGAGAGAGAACATGTTCTCTTTAGTTGTTATTGCTTCTATCTTCTTCTTGACATCCACCATTGTATGCTAGGTTATAGGCCTATCTCCTCCCACCACTAGGGGAATGGGCATTGTCCTATGTTCTTCCACCAACCTAATAGCATCACTTAAATTTTCTATCATCCAATGGCTTTCCTTTAATCACATCACTAGGGGAATGGGCATTGTCCTCTGTTCTTCCACCAACCCAATCCCATCACTTAAATTTTATATCATCCAATAGCTTTCATTTAATCATATCACTCAGTTCAATTGTTAGTAGGTTGGCTCAACCAGGTCTTTAAACTAATGGCTCGTTAACTTTAGCGGTCACATGTAGGGTTGGTTTCATGGCATTTAAAGCAAGCAAGAAAACTACCTCAGACAATGGGATATGAAAGGTCATCCTTTCCTTCAATATACAACAATAAGGATTAAATTTAAATGTTTAAAATAAATTGTATCATCCAGTCGGGGGTCTTATGCTCAGACTGACACTACAGTCACAACACATTGTATTAGTTAGTCATAGCTCATGTGCCCACATTGGCATTACAATTACATTAAAAAATTTGGGGTAAATGAAATGGTTATAAAAAACCCCACCTCTTAAAGGAACAACATCTATAAAATGAAAACAAAAAATGGGCTTTATAATTAACAACTCTAACAGCAGTATATATATGAAACAAAAATGGATAGATCTCTCTCATTTGGTCTTAAAATTCCCAGGTTGCTTCATCAGGTCCAAAGTGCTTCCATTGCACCTTGACCTATTCTATTACTTTACTTCGAAGTCTAGTTTGTCTTTCATCCAATAATCACAATGGTTTAGGTTGAAATTTTCCCTTGGATTCCAACTATATCACAAACCAATCAATCACATGATTAGTTTCATGTACATACTTAAAAAAATATATATATATAAAATCACGGGGGCTTCATTAGGTGATAAATACCATACCATGTGCATTCATATTGGGAGATATATATTGAGGAACAAATGACATAATATATTGAGCATATAAAATGGGGTAAAGGGTTTTTATATTGGCATGTATAAAATATGGAGCTCAAATTTAATGAAAAAATATAAAGCGGTATAAAAAATGGTTCATGAAAAAATGGATACCTACAATATCTAGTGAAAGTAAGGGTTTTCTGTCCGCATGGGGTAGCTCAAGTGGCAATGGCCGTGGAAATGAAGTCTCACCGAACCGGAGATCTTGGGTTCGATTCTTGTGCTACCCTCCCTGGAAATGGGGTGAATAAAGGACATGTAAAAACTCGAAAATGAGAAGGTCCCACCTAAGCTTACAAAAAAATAAAAGTCCACATGGGGTAGCTCAAGCGGGAAGGGCCGTGGAAATGAAGTCTCACCGAACCGGAAGTCTTGGGTTCAAATCTTGGGCTACCCCTCCCCCGTAGAGGGGTACATAATGGACATGTAAATCAGAGAGTCCCGCCCCAGCTTACAAAAAAAAAAAAAAAGTAAGGGTTTTCTAAATTGGGAAGGTGTATTGGGTTCATATTGATAAGGGGTTAAATAATGTGATTTTTAGAGGTATTTTCCATTATGTAGTCAAATTAAGGGTATTGTTTAGTATGCCATGAACGCACGTGATATGTCATAGATTCACTGAATGAAGCCCCATATATGAAATACATCATGGGATTTCACTGTGGGTAGCAAGGCTAGTCTATAAGCTACTAGTCCCAGTCTTTTAGAAATTTTAAATGGTCCACAAAGGTAATTTAGCACATGACCCCACTTTCAATGAACTCTTCCTTTGTATGATGTAGAGATATACATGCTCTTCCACTTGGAATTATTTGTGCATACTCTGTTGGTCTGCATAACTCTTTTTCCCATCTTGGGTTGCGTTCAACTGTTTCCTTATATTAATCAATCCTTGTTCTATTTCTCTTAGCATGTCAGGTCCAAGTACCACTCTTTTCATTGGGTTATCCTAGCTAATGGGAGTATTGCATTTTCTACCATACAAGGCCTAAAAATGAGTCATCTTCAATGACTCTTGGTACCCATTGCTGAATGAAAATTCAACTAATGGCAGGAATTATTCCCACCTATTTGGTTAATGCATAACATACATCCTTAACACGTCTTCTAGAATTCCATTTCCTCTTTTAGTTTAACCATGTATTTGAGGATGATAAGTTATGCTAAAATCTAACTAAGTCTCGAAGCCTGCAAATAATGCTTCTAAAAAATTGAGGTGAACTTGGCATCCAAATCTGAAATGTTCTTCTTGGGTATGCAATTCAATCTGAATATTTATTTCATAAAATATTAGCTATGTCAATAGCCTTATGGGTAGACTTAACGAGTATAAAGTGAGTTGCCTTTCTCAATTTGTCCACTAGCACCATAAGGGCTTGATGTTTTTATTTCTTTGCAAATATCGTGATGAAGTCCATGGATATGGCTTAACATTTTCACTTGAGGATTAGAATTGACTATAGTAATCCCACTGGATGTGTTATAGCTCGTTTTACTTTCATATGTATGTAGAGATGTATGAATATATATCAGTGTTTAAAACAAAAAAAATATATATAAAAAATAGTAAAATAAGAGAAAGCAAGACAAATGTTTTATGTTATGATTGATTAAACTTTAATCAAGTGTTGCACAAGTGTTAAAGAAAACAAGTGGGGCCCAAATCCAACATCACTGCATCAGAGTTTAAAGGTCAGGAAAATTCAAAGGCACGATGAAATAAAAGAGTGGGGCCCTGAGGATGGAGAAAACTCGATGGCACTACATGCCCAACTGTTCGCTCTCCTCGTCCCCCCATAAGACTTTTCAACGCAGGTATTAATCGGAAAATCTACGGTGGAGGATGGTTGCAGGGGAACTCCATCGAGTTTCTCCTGTACTGGAGTCTGCCCCTGTATGACGTCAGTAAGGGAAACACGCTCTGTCGACAAGCGAGTGAGTTGTTCCCATTAAGCTTTTCCATTCCAATGTCATTATTCCACCTCTGCGACCTCATCCTCCCTGTCATCCATCACTTCACCAAATCATTTTCCTCGATTTTCTCAAAATTAAAATTAATGCCATTTACCTACCTGTTACTCCATTTCCCATAAAATCTCATTTTCCTTGCATTTCCCTCACTGTTATTTATGTTCCTGTTGTAAAAAAATGAATTGTACCGGTTAAAAGTCAAATGTCATCACCAACTATTGTTCTGCCATCTGCATAGAGCCTCAGCATTCAGAATTTAGAGAAAATGTCGAAGAAAGCCACCATTACAAGTTCTACCTTTCATATTCCCCTGATGGACACAGAATGGATGTTTTTGACCCAGTTTGTTCACTTAACTATATACGAATCTATCATCATTTTTTTCTCAAACAAGTTGAATCCCCTGTGTATGCTATTGTTCTTAGTTCTGGTGTCTTAACTGCCATAATTCCACAAACCTATAATTTCCCTAAATTTATATATTGGTTTGTCTTTGCCCTTTACCCACAGAAATGTTTTGTCATAAATAAATTAGGGGGAAATGTCTTTCAGGTGTCAAATTTGTTAATTCATCAAGCCCTATGCTTCCGAGTTGCAAATTCTTACACCGCATTCTCAGAAGAATCTTTGATTTACACATTTAAAGACTTGCCTACTTATAACTATGCTCATTGTTGGGACTCAGAAATGTCATATTTTCATCCACCTTTTTCTTCACTATTCCTTACATTTCACCATCCCATTAACCTTTTATCATATCATTTTCATAAATACATTTGGGTTTCACCTTCTTATTTTCCATTTTATTCATTTTTGTATTACAAGTGAATTTATGATTAAATATTAGAAAATATACATATTTTTATATATATCTCAAGAATATGTGAGTTTTGTGATGTGTAGGAAATATGTGAAGAATTAATTCCAAGAGACTTCTCAAATATCTCCTCCACCATATTAAGGAGATAATTATGCAAATCTATTCCTAAGGAGAAAATCATGTTGGTTGGCATATCTTATCCATATCTCCTCCACCATATTAAGGAGATAATTATGCAAGCCTATTCCTAAGGAGAAAATTATGGAGGATTTGGTTAGCATATCTTATCCAAGATATGTGAGAGATTTGTGGAGGATTCAAGGGATCATATTTTGTACTAATGGGAAAGTAGTTGAAAATGCTTGAGAGATTTGTGGAGGATTCAAAGGGATCATATCTTGTAATAATGGGAAATTAGTTGAGAGTGCTTGAGAGAATATTGGATATGTAATTATGAGATGGTTATCTTCCTCATGTATATAAGAGAGTGCTCTCTCTTCATTTTGAAATAATGAATAATGGAAAGAGTTTTTCATATTTTATTGTTATGCTTTCATGATTTGTAATTTGATTCTTGTAATATAATTTGAGATAGTTTTATTGTTGTGAGCTCACATATGTTGTTTATCATTCAAATTCTTCACATGTTGTATTGCTTTTCCAATTTCCTGCTTTCCTAGTTAGTGTTTCAATGCTTTTCTAGATTAATTTGATTTCAGTAATTTAGATTAGATTAGATTAGTTCCAATTTAGTCCTACATATATAGTGCATGTGTCTCGTAAGTCTACGAACCTCGGATTGACAAATTAAACAGTTGGGCAAGTATTACAACAGAATTAAACGATAATATTTTCACCCAACATTTTGGCACCGTTGTCGGGGAGGCACGATCGATTGAAGTTTAGTTTGATTTTTCATGCAAGTGTGTTTAGACATGTTCCTAACTCCAAGGTGTTAAGGTGGTAAGACATGGGGAACAGCCTACGGATCGCATTTGAGATACCGTAACGGGCTCGACCTCTTATGGATCAGGGCATGTAGGGTGTGTTTACATTTATGCACGTGTGATTTTCAATTTCTGCAAGTGTGTTTGATTTTTGCAACTGTGAAGAGTGTTTGATGAATTCATGGTTCATGGTTGTAATTGAAGAATCCAATTACTAAATTAATGAGCAGTCCTTGTAAGAGGTTTTAATTGAGTATTGAATTCAATATTATTTCTGTGGTCCTTTTATTTTTAATTCAATTTTTAGTGCGTTGATTTGGAAGATTTTTTGTGAACTAAAACCTTGTAAAAGGATTAAAAACTCAGACAATTATTAGCACTTTGTTTTTAGAATCTCTTTCAACATGGTTTTGTAATGAGTGTCAACTTAGAACTACTCACTCATATCCTTGCAGAAGTCGGAATCTCCTCTTCCCTGGAAAAGGAGATCTTGACAAGAATTGAAAGTTCAACTACTCCCCAAGAAATAAACGAAGATTCAACATCTGAAGAATCCTGCGTATCTGATGGCAAACAATCATTTGAACAGGAGATCGAGGAAGAAGAACAATAGATCGGAGAAGAAGAACAGGAGTTACAACATGATCTAATGAGAGAAACTGTGCCTATCAAAGCTTTATCGAACAATGGTTCCAGGTAAGTACTAGATTAGATTCGTCTTTTTATTTTTATTTAGTTGATTTACCGATACAGCAGCTAGACTCGTTCACTCTCGAATATTTTCATTTTTCATTTGAAAAATTGCTATTGAATCTATTGTTGTTACTGCTACGTGAGTGGCTTCATTGGAAGTTTAATTACACGTAACTAATTTTTTTTCTACTTAGTATAGAGTAGGTAGGCTTTCATTTTGAGTTTTTAGCTTTTCTTTTACCTAGAATAAGTATGCTCTCCTCCGCGCTTAGTGTGATCGCGAGGATCAGAAAATAGGGATGATTTAGACTAATTCCAAGAATAAATAAATTCATGTTTTGCAATATGCTTCATAAAAAACATCTTTCACTATGCAAATCATTGTGTCCATTTGTTAAAAAAAAAACCAAATTAAGTCTAGAGAAAGTTTAGCTTCTTTCTAAATTTTAGTTTTTCATTAAAAGCCTGGCGCTTTTGCCTATTGTCTCCCCTTGGCACCTTCAACCTTGAGCATTTAAACCTATGGTAACGGTGTGACTGAGTGTCAAAAATGGAATTTTCCTGAGCTCCATGAATGGCAAGGGCCATACCCGCATATTGTTTAAAAACCACTAGTTGACTTGTTATTCAACTTCAAAGAAATTTCGGATGCGATTGTGACCATCACACACTGGTATTAAGTAGTTTCATGCACCTTCTCTTATGTCATGGTCACCTCCTCTCTCTCCACCATCGCAGCTCCTTCAGAAAGCACACAAAATCTGCAAAAATCCATAAGAAAATCGGGCTTTCTAAGAAAATCAAGTTTTTTTCCACGAAGTAAGGAAGAGATAACGCCAATTCAATTTTGTGGAGGGGGGAGTTTTATCTTGATATCCTGGAAATTCCCGCAAACAAATCTTTGAGGCCCACATTTGAACGAATCACACAAACAAAATCAAACAACCTCCAATCGTTGAAGCACCATCGAGATTTCAGCCTGAGAATAATGCAACTTATAACGGGATAGGAAAGCACCGGGACCGTGCTCATAAACTTGCTATAGAACCTGGAAGTCCTCACATATTCTTCAGTTGTGGTGAAGATGGAGTTGTCTACCGTTTTGATTTGAGAACCCAGACTCCAACCAATCTATTTACCTGCCTTGCTTTCGGTGCAAACAAGTCAAGCCATTCTGCTATTGTTACCTACAGCACCTAATCTGATCGCACTTCCTGATTAGAAGATTTGATGGAATCCAACAAACGTAAGAGAGAGCAGTAGGCACATATCTCTTTCACGCCTGATGTGATTATGCATGTATTAAGATTACACAGGCGAGTCTCCGAGCGAGATGGAGAGAGAAGGATTTGAAGAGAAGATTTTACACAACAGAGCCTATTTCTTTCACTCAATAAATTTGTTTTGACAGCTGCAGCGCCTGGCTTCAACGTCAGAAGAGGAAGAGAATGCTGCCTAGCTTAATATTGGAAAAGAGTTTTTGGACAGATCATCCTCCAGGAATCGACATTGTAAGTTTTTCTCCAAGACCACAACCTCCACGGATTTCAGGTCGATGATTCAAATTCAGCAATTTAAAAAAAAATTCCACTATTGATTGCATTAAGACGCAGCTCTGCAAATTTGTTCACTGTACTCCTGAAGGCGGATCCTTAGGTCGTTGAATTATATGTGCACAAATGTAGCGTCACCAAATCAACGCGCCCAGATAATCTTGGCATACATACCTTCGACCACTCACAGTTTCGGGAACCGGGACTCTCCAATCCCCACGGAGACAGATGGATTTTCTTGCACTATAGAGCATGGGCTGCAAACACTATGCGCAAGTTTCAGGACACCTGGCAAAAACAACAGCCATTCAAACTGGTTTTGGGCAGAGGTAATTTACCAAGCAAATAAACTACTATTTCAGTTGTTGTTGAAATTTCAGATGAAATATAGACCATAATGCTGGTCTGAAATATATCTTTATAGTGTCAACCTTTTCTTAGCATAGATGTAATAGAGTCTTTGCAAATTTTGTTTTTCTAGACATTTGAGATTTTGGTGTTTGTTATTAAAAATATAATAATAATAATAAATAAAAACATAAAATAAAATAAAATTGCCCTCATTCATTCATAAACTAACTACTTGTTCCCTAACAAATACAAAAGCCTTTTCAAATGTTTTAAATCAATTTTCCTGCAAACCAATAAAAACATTTTGAAAAAGTATTGCACAATCAATGAGTACATTGCATGGGGACATGCAATATTTCTAGTTGGGGGGAAATAAAAGTATGTTGGAATTTATCATTTATTTTTGTGGGCAAGAGTTAGGATGCATATACTAACAAGTGAAATGAGATTGGTGTTATGTGTAGGTCAACGAGAAGCTTATGCAGAAAGCTCAACATTACAATGCGACACCCTTTTCATCCACAATTAGTGTAACTTCGAAAAATAATTAAAAAATGGACATTTCATAAATTCTTGAAAATGAGCTAATTTGTTTTTGAGTCACTTCATACAGGAATGATCGATGGAGATGGCACACAAAGGTGACAATTTTTATGCAGGAATGGTGCTAAGTTTTTCAGAGTGAAGACAATCTAATGCAAAAGTGATTTTTTGAAATCACAATGAAACATGCATCATTGGACGCTTGAAGGAACTAATTCTTCACTGCACATATCATGACATTTTCCACTACACAAAAATCCTTTTGCGTCATGACTACTCACCTATTTCCTTCCAAACGCCTAGACCATCCTTATGTTGCAGCCCATCTTCCATTACCTTATCTTTCACGACTTCATGCACGCCTATTTTTCTGAATCGCATACATTCCTTTATCCTTTTCAGTTTATTTTTGCCTTCTAGTTTTCCTTTTGAATAAAACTCATTCCCTTTCCATGATTACATTGCCTTGTTTTCCTCGCCATGCTGATCCACACTACTTTTCTGTGAGTTCTTTCCATTTATAGTCCTACCAAATCTTTTTGTACAAACTCGCGTTGACTGATGTGGGATTCCTTAAGGCCCACCTTTCAACAAGTCTTTCCCCATCGACATCAGCACCTTATTTGGGAAATAGACTGGAGTTCCTTTTGGGTACCTTGAGACTTGCATGCCTCAATGGCAAGTTCTGTCGCTGACAATCATGGGAATACATCAATGTCCCTTGATCGTCAGATCTTGCAAATGGCTCGACGTCAACCCCTTTATTCACATTTCGCAAGATGTACCCGGGTACCTTGGCACTCATTGACATCAATGGTGAGTTTGCCTCACATTGGTTAACAGCATGCATCAATGGCCGGTAATCCAATGATCTCTTTTCATGCTCGACATCAACACATTCTTTCGCATGATTAGACTTGTACCATCATTTTTGTAGCAGACGAAGACTATACACTTTTTCACGACTCCCTCAGTAGTTACAGCAACATGAATTCTGTTCTAGGAGATTACCACAGTTCCACTTTCAGCGTTTATCTTTTCCATGATTCAGCATCAGCAGTTCAGATTCCTTCATTTCCCAGGATCCAGTTACAACAACATCAGTCACATTTTCCTAATCCAGCAGCAGCAGTAGCTACATTCCTATTACATAGTTCATCATTCTTGGGTAAGTAGAGGTATGTTGTTTTCTAATCTTTAATAATGCAATTCCTTATATGCTAACTTGAATAGTTTGGAAAATTCCCTCACCATGCTACATTTCCTTTCATGAGCCATGTCAAGTTGCATGAGGACATGCAACCAATTCAGTTGGGGGGGGAGAGAACTATATTCACTACATATTCACTACCATGATTCCATTTCTTCACCACTATCACTCCATTTTTTTTCTCATTTACCATTCACCAATCACTACATATTCACTACCATGATTCCATTTCTTCACCACTATCACTCCATTTTTTTTCTCATTTACCATTCACCAACATTTATTTTCCAATGATACTTTGTTGCACTTTGCTTCATACGCAATATTGGCATGCTTCATTAATATTACAAAAGGGCTTTCTTATGCATATTATGATTTCCAGTGAGTGTTTACATTATTATTGAAGAAAAGAGAACAGAAAACGAAATGAATGTTGTTAACACAAGAACCAACATTCTTTGTATTCATGGTTGTCACACAAGAACCAACCATAAGAAAATGTAAGTTGTTACTCATGTCTTTCACATATCCTGGAAACATTCATTATTAAAAGACATCATCATGTAAAGCCAAAGTTCAAGATGCCAAATGTTCTTAAAGAGACCCATGCATGGTTGCATGAGGACATGCAACAAGTTCAGTTGGGGAGGATGTTGGGACTCAGAAATGTCATATTTTCATCCACCTTTTTCTTCACTATTCCTTACATTTCATCATCCCATTAACCTTTTATCATATCATTTTCATAAATACATTTGGGTTTCACCTTCTTATTTTCCATTTTATTCATTTTTGTATTACAAGTGAATTTATGATTAAATATTAGAAAATATACATATTTTTATATATATCTCAAGAATATGCGAGTTTTGTGATGTGTAGGAAATATGTGAAGAATTAATTCCAAGAGACTTCTCAAATATCTCCTCCACCATATTAAGGAGATAATTATGCAAGCCCATTCCTAAGGAGAAAATCATGGAGGATTTGGTTAGCATATCTTATCCAAGATATGTGAGAGATTTATGGAGGATTCAAAGGGATCATATTTTGTAATAATGGGAAAGTAGTTGAAAATGCTTGAGAGATTTGTGGAGGATTCAAAGGGATCATATCTTGTAATAATGGGAAATTAGTTGAGAGTGCTTGAGAGAATATTGGATATGTAATTATGAGATGGTTATCTTCCTCATGTATATAAGAGAGTGCTCTCTCTTCATTTTGATAATAATGAATAATGGAAAGAGTTTTTCATCTTTTATTGTTATGCTTTCATGATTTGTAATTTGATTCTTGTAATATAATTTGAGATAGTTTTATTGTTGTGAGCTCACATATGTTGTTTGTCATTCAAATTCTTCACATGTTGTATTGCTTTTCCAATTTCCTGCTTTCCTAGTTAGTGTTTCAATGCTTTTCTAGATTAATTTGATTTCAGTAATTTAGATTAGATTAGATTAGTTCCACTTCAGTCCTGCATATATAGTGCATGTGTCTCGTAAGTCTACGAACCTCGGATTGACAAATTAAATAGTTGGGCAAGTACTACAACAGAATTAAACGATAATATTTTCACCCAACACTCATCTCAGTTTTTTTTTAATGCCTATTGGAAAAAAAAAAATCCTATGGAACCTCCTCAGTTTCCTCTAGATACATTTGTTGAAGAATTCAAACTTGTGCTGCAAATTCTCGCCAAAATATTAGAAAAGGAAGATACCAATGGTGTGGATAATGTCACCTTAGGAATGTTTAGTCTAATGATGAACCTATGATTTTGTTTTTGATATACCTTCTTTCTAGGGAAAAATGATAAATTCTCAATTATTAGATCTTCCTATCACTGGTTGTTTTAGATTTCCATCTCTTGCCACATATCTCTTTTTATATACTCATGTGGAAAGGTTCATGCATTTAGGGTTGAATATCATGGACCCTAATAAAAACAAGAAATCAGCAGTATTTTGGATCAATGTGATAAGAGACACTGGTAATGGCCAAGGGTTGATGTATTTTGCCTCTTCTTTCCTATCAATTGTTTATTCAATTTTGAATAGTTCTCCTTCACCTTGTTTCTTGCCAAAAGCTTAGTCTTTACTTCAACTCAGCAAATATGTCAAAGTGGGTGATTGGTTTCAATTTGAATATTATTCAGAAATCAGATTATATGGAGCAGAAGTTGCCCCTTTCAGACTTCCAGTTTTTGTACCTATGAGGTTGTTTTCGCTGGAATTCATCAGGCATAGCTTGAATTTAGATCAGATACACTTTGTGCCAGCAAACAAGGGGTATTTGTTTAAATTTCCAAAGGCAATGGGACCTTTCATTGTAAACAACAGACAAGTTCTAGAAGAAGTACAAAAATTACTTGAGGAGATGGATTTAGAATTGGGTGAAAATAGACATATGACCCAAACCACATTATTTCAAAAAGAAGGGTGGAAAATTATTATGATCCTTTTATTCATGAAGCTAAACCAGAGATAGAGAAATTGGCTAATGGAGGCCAATATACCTTATCAGGAGATATGGAAATTGAGACTCCTCATGAGAGTGAGAAAAGTTTGAAAAGGGGCAATGAGGATGTCATAGACTTAGAAGAAGAAACTGAGAGAAGTTCAAAGAAGGCTAAGCCTTCTAAAGGTGGCAACTCATCATCATTTCAGCTACAATTAGGAGAAGTTGTATGCACACCTTGTTCTCTTGTTCCAGAAGAAGCTGACCAAAGTTCAGTCTCCATGATTAAACAGATGTACTCCCAGATTGAAGAAAGAAACAAAAAAGTCAGAGAAAATATGGAGTCACAGGTGGAAGCACAATTTGTTTTAGACTATCAAACCAGATTGCTTTCAGCTATGGATTTGGAAAGAAACCGGATTAAGTTACATTTATCTCACCCTTCTACTTTAAGTGTATCTTCTTCTTATGGTTTCAAGACTGTCAATTTGATAGTGGCTGCTAGGGAAATTCCTCTGCTTGATAAAATTAATCTACATAGGAAAACTAGGGAATTAATTTAGAGTGATTTGAAGAAAACATCCTTGGCTTCCAGCAGAGCAGAAAAATTATTGGAAAAGGTGGTGAACCAATTAAAGTTGGAAAAGGCTAATTCAAGAGCCTTATTCACTCAAAATGAAGAATTGAAGAAGACGATCATTAAAATTAGGGTGAATCTAGAAGATATAAGTGTTGTTCAAAAGTTATTGCGGGGAGCAGAAATAGAGATTCAGGTATTGAGGAAGAAATTGAAGATGCCTGCAATAGAACATGTAATGGCACCAGAAGTAGCATAGGTAGAAAAGGAGAAAGAATATTTGACTGAGGAGCTAATTAAAAGAAATGATGAAATTTCTAAGTTGAAAGAAACAAGCATTGTTCTACAACAGAAGATTGACTCACATGTTTTCACTATTGTAATACCATCTGATTCGAAAGACCCAACTGATAATCTGACTAGGGTCATGACTGAAATGAAGATTTTTGAGAATGAAATGAAAAAAGAAAAAAGAGACTATGAAACTACATTGAAAATCATAAAATATAACGAAATAGAAATAGCCATGGCTAAGGAGATTGCATACAAATACAAAGATGATTTTCAAGTTTCTTCTAAGGAAATCAAAGAATTGAAAGAGAAGGTGAAGGGAAACATTTCCCTTATTCAGGCTAGGGAAATTCTATGGAATGACATCATTCATAATGTTAGAGATATCTGGGAATCATTGTCCATAGTGGAAGAATAAAATATCATCATCAGGGACCTAGAAAATCTGATTGTTGCAAATAAACAAAAGTTACAGCAAAGAGCTCAGTTCACAAAGAAAATGATAGATTTCCTTAATTCATGATCTTCTCAGTAGTTAATGGAATTAGGAGTTGAAGGCAGAACTAAATATGTATTAGAGATAAACAAAATGATTATGAAGAACCTCTATAGGAAAACAACTGAGGAAACATTAACAGAGGTCAAGGCAACAGTAATGAAATTCAACATTGATTTTGATAAGAGAACAAGAGCAGGTTTGCCATCATGCTAGGACTAGCAAGGTAATTTATTACCCTGAGAAACTTATGACACTCTGCTAGTGGAGGAAAAAGGAAAAATTGGATCAACTCATGAAAGGACATCAGTGTTGAAAGGAACAACTATTGTAAACTACAAAGGGATTTTCAGTTGTTATGGTTGATTAGAACTCTTTTTGTGGACAAGCCAACATATAGTAGAAATGAAAATTTCACGATGGCCCATTCAAAGTTTGATAAAAGTCTCAGTCCTATTACAACCATATGGAGAAAATATCGAGAATGGATGTCACCATCAACAACTACTACAGAAGCAGGACCTTCATCTGTGGCCCAATCTCAAATCACCAAATAGAACAACACCACTTGTCATACAAAATCGTGTCATACATTTTGGATCATATTAATATTTTTCTTTTCCACTATTGTAAAAGTTCGAAAGAAATATTTTAGAGTTTGAAATAACTATTATTTTTGAAGTAGTTAGGAAGTTATGAAATTTTGGGTAGTTGACAATTTTATAATTGCCTTTTGAAATTTTGTATAAATCCTTTTCAGAAAGAGAAATGTGGGTTCCGAGTTCTGGACCTCAGAAGCAGAAAACACTTGTATATTTTCATCTTTATATGGAATGCAATAAATAAGTTTGAAGTGATTCCAGACACCTGTTGAGTACAAATGTATTTTCTCTTTGTTTCATTTAATGTTTTCTTCATAGTAAAGAGTAATGAAGTTGTTGGTCTTTAATATTACAGTTCTGAAAACCAGTTCTCTGTAATTTAAAGTTAAAATTCCTTAATGATGCGCTCCTCTTTCCTATTCTATTAATTACATTTTTTTCTAAAGTTGAAAACACAGATTCTGCATTAAGCAGCCTATGTTGGAGACTTTCCACTATCTTTTTGTTTCTTCTTTCATTTAAGTTGTAACCAACATCAGAAGGCCACTTCAAAAAAAGTGTTTCTTTCCATTAAAGATTAAGAAGATTTTCCTTTAAAAATGGGACAACCAATCCATCTTTTCATTATTTGAATAAATGTCTTGTGCACTAACCTCTCCTCACTCAGAGGTTGTCTTCCAAGGTACAACAAGATGTTTGCATTCTACTTTGACTTGTTGCCATTCTAGGCACCTAGCAATATATTCAAGTATTTCGTTCTTCATTACTAGCCAATAATATAATTTCGTTATGAATGATATCATTTTTTGGTAACCAGGATTACCTAAATAATTTCTTTTGTGAACTCATCCATCATGAGTTTCTTCAAGTCAATCATACAAGGTACATGCCATCTATATTTGAACAACAACATACCATCAGCAATTAACTTGTAATTATTGCCTATTGTTCCCTTCGGTTCCTGTTGTAAGAATTCCTTCACATATTGTAAATAGTCATCATGTAGTAATGCTTCTTTAATATTCTCGTTGATTTCAAATTCACAAGTGATCATGGTTGCCAAGTGAGCTACTTGTAGACTTCTACTAAGTGTATCTACTACCTGATTTTCCTTGCCTTTAATATCCTTGATTTCAAAATAAAATTCATTAATCAAAGCCAATCATCTGGCTTGTCTAGCATTTAGCTTAGGTTGATCAAACAAGTATCTCAGTCCTCCATTATCTAACATCAACAAAATCCTCCTCCCAAGCAAGTAGTTCCTCCACATCTTTAGTGCATGCATGATTGCTACTAGCTCCAAGTCTTGAGTAACATAGTTCCTCTCATACTCATTTATTTTCCTTGATTTGTAGTTGATTACATGTCCCCTTGCATCAATACTTCACCTAGTCCTTCCTTGCAGGCATCTGTGTAAATGAGGAAATCTTTCTCTGGTTTTGTTATCATCATAATAGGTGCATGTGTGAGCAAGTAATTAAGTTGCTCGAAGCTAGTTGTGTAGTTTGATGTCCATTGAAATTTTATTCCTTTATATAAAGTTATGATTGAATGTCCAATATTTGAAAAACCTTGTATGAATAGTTAGTAATATCCAACCAATCCCATGATATTACCTCCATAACATTCTGGGGAGTGGGCCACTCCATTATGTCCTTGATCTCTTATGGATCTACAACTACTCCTTCCTTTGAGATGACATTCCCGAATATTGTACTTGTGATTAGAAGAAGTCACATTTACTAAGCTTGGCATATAACTTTTGTTCTGGCAGTAATTGTAACACTACCTTCAGGTGTTCTTCAAGTTCTTATCTAGATTTTGAGTAAACCAAAATATCATCAACAAAGACTAGCACACACTTGTCTAGATACTAAATGAGGACAATTTTTTTCATCAAGTAGATGAATGTGGTTGGGGTATTTGTGAGCCCAAAAGTTACCACCATGAACTTGTAACGCCCATATCTCATCCTAAAATTTGTATTGTGAATGTATTGACCTTTAATTCTAACTTGATGATAACCAAATCTAAGATCTATCTTGGAAAACAATGTGGCTCCTCTCAGTTGATCAAATAGATCATTGATTCTACGTAGTGGGTATTTATTATTCACTATAGATTTATTTAACTACTTGTAAATAATGCATAGTTGTAGTGTTCCATCCTTCTTCTTTGCAAACAATGTTGGGGTTCCCCAAGGTGATACATTAGGTCTGATATACCCTGTATCCAACATTTCTTTCAACCACAATTTTGATTCTACCAACTTTGGCATGCTCATGTGATATGAGGATTTATAAACTGGCACAAAACCAAGAATCAATTCAATGGAGAAATCAATTTCCCTCATAGGTGGTAATCCTAGAACTTCCTTTGGAAATAAATCGTTGTATTGTTTTAGAATGGGGTGATCTTTAATTTTGAGTTTGATTTCTTCTGTTACACTCGTTACATGAATCATAAACAAGGTACACCCTTGTTTACTGCATTTATGTTGATGTTTTATATAGCAGCGGAAGGTATTCCCTTCCGGACAATAATATATATATTTATATATTATATTATATATAAATAAAAATAATCAATAATTAATTAATTAATAATAATAATAAGACATGTTTATTAATGAAATGACACCCTGATATGTATATATATCAGTTCTCTCAATTGTAATCAGAGATCGATCAATATATCATATATCTTATATCAATGTTTACTCAATCATAAAAACAAAATTAAGGATGAGAATTTTCCAAGTGTGTAACTATTTATTATAAGGCAATAATCACCAAGATTTGAAAATAAGAAAGAATTCAACATGGTAACAAATCTAGGTTAATAGCCCATGGTATTTGCCAAAACAAATTCATAAAATAAAAGAAAAATGTTGACAATATTTTCTTTTGTTGGAAGAGAACTGTGTATAATAGTTATTATGTCTATTAGGAAGACACCAACCATCACCGAGTAGAAAAATTTGTTATCTTCGAACACTACTTCAATTTCAAGCATATTATTTGCTTTGACCAATGAAAAATCCTTGCCTCTATTCCTTTCCACAATTCTCGTATCATCAGAGAAGCTCTTGAGATTGAGAAGCACCCCAATAACTTTAATAGAGATGGATATATGCTAAGCCAATCCTGGAAGCCTATAATCCATCAACTCTCTCAATGATTTCTCCCCCCCCCCAACTGGGTTTCTTATTTAACATTCTTTATCTCAATCGTTATCTCGATATTTTTTCTCCATTCCTCTCTCCATCCTTTAAACTTCCTTGATCTTTTTCTTAATTCCTCTCTTCCTCCTTCTTCCTCGATAGTTTTCCTCCTTTTTCCTTCATTGTTATCCTTTTCATTCTATATTTCTCATTCATATCTTAATTAATGCATAGATTTCCTCTCTTTCAAACCTTTAATCTTCAAATCTAATCATTACCTTTTTTCATATTTAAAACCTTTAATTCCATTTCATTTATTATTTTGACCCTTTAATCTAGTCATCTCTAATTATTATTTTTTGAACCTTTATTCTAGTCATCTCTAATTGTTTATTTATTTATTAAATATTTATTTTCTCCTCCCTAATCGTCATCTAGTGATCATTTAATTAATTTATAATATTTCTCTAATGGTTACTTAGCATAATTATCTATTATTTTATATTTTGTATTGGTGAGGGTTGTTAATTCACAGTCTGTGCTAAGAAAAATGCTCTGCAACCCTAGCAGACCCGTGACTCTGCCATGACCTAAAACTCAGTCGTGAACCCGATTTTTTTACAACACCAACAGTGTTGCAAACCAAGGGGATGTCAGCGAGGTTGGAATGACAGAGGAAGCTGGGGGGGAGAGATCCCCTCCTACCAGGATGTCGCGACAGGGGATTCCTTCCATAAACAAAGCACCCATCCGCAATCCCAAGAAACGAACCAGACGAATGGCCCTATCCTCGGGGTGTGGTGGCAGGCTCGTAGCAGGGGAAAATGCCTGCCATGTGCAGCAGAGAAACTGAGATTCATCATCCCGATGAACAAATTGGAAAGATACAGAAGCTTCATGAAGGACCACGCGTTGATCTGCAAGTTCATAAGAGTGTGGTCAACGGAGAAAGACCTTATCAAGTGGATACAATAGAAATGGCAACCCAAGGGCCATATCAAACTCAAGTTGGGAGCCAGAGGCTTCTTTACGGTAATCTTCTCAAACCTGCAAGATAAAGAAAGGGTATTTGAAAATGGGCCCCATATAATGTTGGTCTGTTCATGCGATATTGGGAGGAATGTTATGACCCCGACAAGGAGAAATTCCTGGCAGCCCCAGTATGGGTAAGATTGTTTGGCCTCCCAATGGACTTTTGGGACCCAGAAATATTAGAGGGCATTGGGAATATGATAGGAAAATTTTTCAAAATAGCAGAAACGACAAAAAGAGGCATATATACATCCTATGCGAGAATCTATGTATATATGAACATAGCAGAACCCATACCTGAATCTGTGGAGCTAGAATACCATGAGGAGGTTTGGCAGCAGACCTTAGACTATGAACATATCCCATTCAGATGTCGAAGGTGCCATGAATATGGCCATTTATTCAAGGAATTCCCACTGAACCTGGAGGAGATGGAGAACAAGGACAAGCAACAAAAGAACCCACAGGACGGCAAGGAAGGGTTCCAAGAAGTTAAAACCAAGAGGAGGCAACCGAAGGAACCCCATAATCCAGGAAAAGAACACCAAGCCCAGTCGAGTAGTAAAAACAGATTTGAAGTATTACAGGTGGAAGAAGAAGAGGAAAGCGAGACCCAACCCATGGATTATCAGGAAAAAGGAAAAGAGAGCAGCTCTAGTCAAGCCAAACCAACACCCAAGCGGAAATCCCAAAGAGAACTCGCAGACAAAGAAGAACAGGTAGGGATGGAAACCACCATAATGGAAATCGACCCAAGCAAGGGGGAGGAGCTTAGTATGGAAGAAGAAGTCCTGAAGAAATTGTTGAATGAATGGAGACACTTAGATGAAAGATTCATTCTAGAAGACCAAAAGAGACTGTACAAAGAGACTTTCCAACAATATCAAGCCAAGCAAGGACAGGGATAGGTCGAGATCGCAGAACAACTGGGGATGCACCAAGAAAACCCCCATGAGTATCAAAACAAAGCAAAAGGGGGGAAGAAAAGGGGTCGGAGAAACCTACAAGAATCAATACAGATAATGGGAGAAATGTTGGTGAACACAGGCAAGGTGGTATCGCTGTTAGCAGTATACCAACAATTAAATAAAGTTTCCCAATGATAGTAACATCCTGGAACATAAGAGGCCTAAACAGCCGAGGAAAACAGAGATACTTAGTAGAGTGACTGAGAAAAGAGAAACCACAATTCATGCTTCTTCAAGAAACTAAGATCACAAGAGGGAAACTAGAAGAAATCCTGAGTAAGATGAAACCGAGGTATGAGGGTATGGAAATAGATGCAAGAGGAAGTGTAGGAGGGATAGAAATTTTGTGGAATCCAGCAGAGGTAACTGTAGACTATTGGATAGGCATGCAACGCATCCTCACAGGGCGGTTCTGCCTCATAGGAACTAAAGATTAGTTCTTGCTCTCTACAGTTTATGGCCCGCACATCCCAATAGAAAAGGAAAACTTCCTCCAAAGGATAAAGACTCTAAACCAAATGCATGAGGAAAAGCTATGGTTGTTAGTAGGTGACTTCAACCTGATAACAACGTTAGAGGAGAAAAAAGGAGGAATGCGAAGGGAGGAGCCAGAAATGGAGAAATTTAGGGATATCCAAGAAGAGCTTCACCTGGTGGATATCCCAACAATTAATGGTAAATATATGTGGAACAATAGACGGGGAGGAAATAGGCAAATAATGTCTCGCCTTGACAGATTCTTGGCAACAGAAAATCTCATAAGAAAAGATGTCTACTATGAGGCATCCATCCTACCTTGCCTGGGTTCGGATCATTGGCCAATTAGACTAGAAGTGGACATGAAACAAGGGCAATCAAATAGACCCTTCAGGTTTGAAGCCTTCTGGTTAACAGAACCAACCTTCAATGGGAAAATGAAGGAATGGTGGAACGAGAGCGAGAAAGAAGGCAGAAATATAATGCATACCTTCCAAATCCGACTCAAAGATCTTAAAGGTAAAATAAAAAAAAATGGAACAAGGAAGAGTTTGGAAACATACAGCAGGAGCAGGAATTGATTCAGGCTAAGATGAGGAAAGTGCAACAACAGATAATAAATGAGGGTAGATATGATTCTCTAGTGGAGGAAGAAGGGCAATTGATAAATAAATTAGAGGAAAGGAGGCAACAAGAAGAGATCTTGTGGAAGCAGAAATCAAGAATCCAATGGTTAAAGGAAGGGGAAAGGAATTCTAGGTTTTTTCACAAATCCATGATTCAACACAAGCAGCAAAATAGGATCTTCTCCTTAGTCGATCAACAAGGAAATCGCCTTACTCAAAAGGAAGATATGGAGAACCTGCTAGTTCAACATTTTCAAATCTTACTGACGGAACCCAATCTAGACAAGGTGGAGAATATAAACAGACTAACACGGCGTATTCCCCAACTAGTGAGAAGGGATCAATAACATGGCCCTCCTAAGGGAAATCTCCAAGTCAGAGGTAGAAGAAGTCATCAAAGGCCTTGCGAAAAACAAAGCACCAGGCCTAGACAGGTTTACAGTCGAATTCTTTCAGGCTACGTGGTCGTTCATGGGAGATGATATTGTGGAACTCATGGAGGAGTCCCGATGCAATAAAAGAATGCATCCGACCCTGAATTCCACCTTTCTTGCCCTCATTCCCAAAATGGACCACTCGGAAGAACCGCAAGGTTTCAGACCAATAGCGCTCTGCAACGTAATTTACAAAATCATGGCCACAATCATGGTGAATCGCCTCAAACCTATCCTACCTGGATTAATCTCTCAAGAACAAATAGGCTTTGTTAAAGGGAGACAAATAGTAGATGGAATTGTGATGGCTCAAGAGGCAATACACTCACTGAAGACCAAAAAAACCAAAGGGATGCTGGTAAAATTAGACTTATCAAAAGCCTATGATCGCCTGAGCTGGAAGTACCTACAGGGCATATTGAAGGCGTTTGGCTTCGATTCAAGATGGATAAGTTGGATAATGTCGATGATATCGACCTTGGTCTTTTCAATCCTCCTCAATGGGATGCCCACAGAGGCGTTCAATGCAACCCGAGGGCTTAGGCAAGGTGACCCGATGTCCCTGTTTCTGTTTATATTGGCTGCGGAAGGACTAGGAAGGTATGTAAAAGAGAAAGTGCAAAGGGATCAATATACAGGTCTCAGAATGTGGGGTAATGATTACCGTTAACTCACCAATAGTTTGTTGATGACATAATGATGTTCAGGCAAGAAACCCTCAAGGAAGCCAGAGGCCTGATGGAGATCCTGAATGACTTTACGAGCACTTATGGGATGGAGATAAATAAGGAAAAGTCGGATATCTTTTTCTTTAATATGATAGCCCCATCGCAAGCCTTATAGCAAGAATAATGGGATTTGGCATTGGTAATCTCCCCTCGAAATACTTAGGAATACAACTAAGTGACCAACAAACTAGAGTGGAAAACTGGAAGACTTTGCTGGCAAAAATCCAAGGGAGAATGCAGAATTGGACATTCAGATCACTGAATATGCCAAGTCGTGTTATACTACTGAGAGCAGTGCTCCAGTCGATTCTAATTTACCAATTATCTAGTCAAGCGACACCCAAAATAGTATGCCAAGGGATGATTGACATTTTCAAAAAGTTTTTGTGGCAAGGGCCCGGAATAGTAAAAAAAATGGGCCCTACTATCATGGAATTGGCTTAAAAAACCTCTAAAATAAGGTGGGTTAGGTCTCAGAGACCCGTACATTCTCAATCAGGTCATGGGGGCAAAGCTTTGGTGGAGATGGATTCAGGGAGGAGCAGATCTATGGAAGGAAATATGGGGGAGGAAATATGGAATGCCAAGTTCGATTGAAGGAAGGCTAAGAGTCCAGGAAAACATCAAGGGATCAGCCATATGGAACTTAGCATCAGAAAATAGAGAATTGATAAGAACTCATAGCTTCTAGGAAATAAGGGGAGGAGACAAAAAAAAATTATGGGATGAGGCGTGGCAGCGGAGAGAAAAAATCCACAGCAGAACTGATCTAGGAGTAACATGGCAATTCACCAATAACCCTGCAGATCAGACAGTGAAAAGATTTTGGAGCCCAGAACCAGGAGAACACTGGAGAAAATGGAAACAGAAACAAGATTGGCTAGGTGCTCCCAAATCTACCCAATGGGAGGTTTATGGGAAAGAGATGGAAACCCAGAAAATTGCAATAGAGGAAGGGCCGGATATAATAAGGTGGGGGTATAAAATCAAAGGGATGTTTACTATTAAATAGGGCTATCATCTGCAAGCAGCACACCACCTACAACAAGGGCCACAAATATGGGACAAAATCTCGCAAGCAAAATCATGGCTGAAATTTCTTTCTTCATGTGGATAATCCGACATGGGAGAGCACTTACTTGGGACCAACTTCAGATAAAAGGTCTGCAGGGACCTTCGATCTATAGTATCTATGCAGCACACGTGGAAACAATGGAACATCTGACCAACGCTTGTAGGTACAGTGAAAACCTATGGAGAAATCATGAACAACTCTTTGGAGTTAATGACAGGAATCAAATAAGCATGAAAGCAACAATGGAAAATTGGAGAAGAAAGCCTTACCAAAACCCCATCCTGAATCGTGCTTGGAGAATATCATTAGGATTCCTACTATGGGCAGTCTGGAAGGAAAGAAACAAAATAATATTCAAAGGGGAAAAGAGAACAGAAGTAGAACGATGGAAAATGATAGTCCAGAACATAAGAGAAACGATCCTAGCCAAGAACTGGTATACAGAGGACTGGGAAACAAATCCCCAGGAAGAACGAATAATGGCAGGACTAAGCTTAAAGCCAAGCATGTTGAGCCCTAACTCGTGGAAACAACATCCCCCTCACTGTGAGTCTGCGATCATTTTCACACGGCCTCAGAAAGATTTCATTAAACTCAACTTTGATGGAGCTGCGAAGGGGAATCTAGGGGCGACGGCGTCTAGAGGAGTGTTTAGAGATGACAAAGGCAATACTATCTGCCTG
Organism: Pinus tabuliformis; assembly: GCA_031772625.1. Taxonomy (NCBI): domain Eukaryota; kingdom Viridiplantae; phylum Streptophyta; class Pinopsida; order Pinales; family Pinaceae; genus Pinus; species Pinus tabuliformis. The sequence continues at coordinate 696,089,913 of CM062814.1, read as the reverse complement.
TTTTCCATGGATTGTGGCACTGTGAGCAACAACGAAGTAGAGCTCCAAGCATTGAAGCAGGGGTTGGAAATCGCAGAAAGGGAAAGGTTCCAGAGACTTGAGGTGGAAGGAGACTCGAAATTGGCAATAGAAATGGTGAAAAAACTTTAGCAAGGAACCTCATGGGAGAAGATCAGCCAAAGATGGAGGACGGCACGGCTCGTCCAAGAGGTTGGAAATCTAATTCAAAGGATTGACTACATTGTCCTGACGCATGTCCGCAGATCGGGTAACGTGGCAGCAGACAATCTCGCCAACTAGGGGTGCGGGCAGGCAAGTAGAAACCTGGATATAAGGGGAGAGGAGCTAAGCCAAATGGAAGGGATGAGAAAGCTAGAGGAGATTCTAGAAAACGAAAAGGAGAAGGGAGAAAACCCCTGATCGGGTTGTGGTATATGCGAAGTGGCGATGGAAGCCGAGGTGGGCTAGAGGGTATGGGGGGTCGAGGTGATAGAAGCCACCTAGATGGCCCAAAGGACAGAGGGGGTATTAGAAGGCGGGAGGACATGAATGCAGGTGGGGCAGCATGCAAGACAGGACAGGGCAGCAGACAATACATGGTTAATGCAAGTGTGGTTGAGGGTGGAGGAGAGAGACGGAGTTCCGGGGTCAAGCGCGAAAGGTGAGCATACAAGTGATGGAAAGTGGCAAGGTGAAAGAAGGAAACCCACAGCAGGAGCAGCTGGCGGCACGAGTGGAGTGATGGAAGGCAATAATGGAAGGGTCAGGGAAACCTCATTCCGAGTAAATCAAATGAGGGAATGGGTGGTAGAAAGAGGACGAGGGCACATGGGGGACCTTATGGATGCTAGGTGGGGCAGCTGGACAAAGAAACAAGAAGCTAAGGTAGCCAGGAGAGAAGGCATTTGCATGCAGAGGGAGAAGGAGAAAGAACGTGCAGCGGAAGGTGGTGGAAGTGGGCTAGAGGATGTCGAGCGGAAAACAGGTTTCGTCGGCAAGAATTGGTATGTTACCTCGGTCCCCATTCTCGATTGCATAGAAAAAATGAATTCTACAGTGGAACATGGGTTGAGGGTTGAGGGAAGTCAAGACTCAGAATGAGTCAAGACCTGTTCTGCTTGGGAAACTAGCCTGGTCGACTAGAGTGTTTTCACCTGGAATGCCATCGGGGTGAGGGGGCTCGGGAAAACTGTAATGCATCTCTGGGTAGATAGGGACCGAGGGAATGTGGCCCACTGGGATGCCCAATGGGGCTTCTACAATGGCAAGAGTAGGAAACCTGCCGCTCCGGCAAGGTGGAGCCTGTGGCATGTGAGGGAAGAAGTTATTATCATGGGAGGGGAGCTTGTAACCATCATGAACCATGCAGCAAAGCTGAGGTTTTCCCGGTTCGAACTGAGCCCAAACCTAGTTGAAGGCTGTGGGTCACAAGGGACAATTAGGGGTAGAAACTGGGAGAGGGAAACAGAGAGGTGAAAATCCTAGTCCGAACCCTCAAACATGACCCGGAATATCTTATAATGAGACTCAGAATCGGGACACATGCAGAACTACTAAGTCTGCTACACATTATCTTGTATGTTGGGGTGGGGATAAGCAGAGGGGAGGAAACTGAAGTAGGAAGGGGCAATAGAGAGACCCCGTGGGAATTGGGAAACTGGGATATACAAACTACAGAGAATCACTAGCCCAAAGTGAAAGGCAGAAGCCTGTTCATCTCTAAGAAGGAAGGGGGGAACTTGGGGGATAAAGAGGGCAACCACAATTCTCCAAGCCAGGAGCAGGTGGATAAGCTCGGGCCGGAGAAACTTAAGTCCACTCTGTTTAAAAGAATTTTGACTTATAAAGAATTTTCATTTGTTAATGTTCTAGGTAATATAAATACCAGTGTGCAGTGATGCCCAGTGTTTCGGAACCCATATAGTGCTCCATCCTAGGAACAAGCAAGCAAGCCGGAACTAGTGAGCTGCCCAAGAAAGGAAATACTAAGCAGGAAAGAGGACAAGATGGAAAAGGAGGGAAAAGAGGTGGGCAAGAGAGGAACCAGAGGAACAGGTAAGGCAGGGAAAAGGACCAAGGGGGTGGAAGCAACCTCCAGCAGAGGTCCAAACAAAAGAGGAAGAAAGACTGAGAAAGAACACATGCAGGCCCTCATAAACGCGTACATGGTTGGCACTCCACCGGAGGTGAAAGCTCAAATATCAGAGTGGGAGAGGGAGCTCAACGATAGTATAACCAATCAGGAAATAGAGACAGAAGAATGGGAAAATATGGTGAAAGATCTGGGGACCACCAGAGGTTACGTTGTTTCACAAAACAATTCAACAGTACTGGGTTATGAAGAATATAGTGGCCCGAGCAATGAGATTATATAAGGAGCGTGAGGAACAGGAGGAGGCCAGACCAACGGAGCCTAGCATGAAGGATCTACACAGAGAAATTGTTGCAGTCCAGATACAAGTGTACCAAAACAATCTCACACTAAACAGGATCGAGCAGAGCATACAGGACATGAAGAGGAGAGAAATCTCGGGGTCTAGTGCAAAATCCCCAGCCCCAATGGACTCATCTGATGAGTGAAACAGGTCTTCAAACAGAATTTTGTTAATATGTCGGTTAGCCTTTACTTTTTTAAGTTGAATTTTATAGTAGATAAAACTGCAAATGTAGCCTGGATGGTCTTGAAAACTTTATTTAAATTTTGGACAGCATTTGACGCAGACAGGTGGCCAACAGACCTGGTTTCCTATGGGCAGGTTGAGGCCACCTACAAATTTTGTTAAAGACATACTTATGTTCAGAAAATATTAATAGAAAAAGTACTACCAAGCTTACACAAAACAAAATTATCTATTATTTTATTTATTTATTTTTTTTCTCCTATGTAATGGTCATCTAGCGATCATTTAATTAATTTATAATACTTCTCTAATGATTACTTATTAGATTCAAGTCCCACTAGCATAACCAGTTGAGGATGGGCCTCGTTACCAAGGTGGCCTAAGATCAAACCTCATGGGGGGGTGGTTGTGCCCTATGTTAGGGGGAGGAGACATGCTAAAAATTCCAGTCAGCTTAGGGCTAGTGTAGCCCAGGACAGGTGTGATTCCCAGGTGACTTGATAGATTAGATGCCCCTAGGTCACAGTTCCTCAAGCCACGGGCCAAGCCTGGAGGATCACAAATAACTTGACCAAAAAAAAAGTGATTACTTAGCATAATTATCTATTTAAGGTCACTTTGGAACTTGTTGATTCATCTCATAGCTTACTAGTCCCTAATGATGGGTGGAGCACCACCCAAAATGTTGGATGGACTAACTATTATACACAATTCTCTTCCAAAAAAATAAAATATTGTCAACATGAATAATTTTGGAAATATCCAAGCAATTAAAACAATTTTTTACCAATCCGTAAAATTTATTTTACTGGATCAAAAAGAATTTATGTATCATATTTTGTTTTTGTTTTTTTTTTTATTTTCATTTTTATGGTTGGCAGTTTATAGGTCGATGGTTTTGATAAACCATTGGCCCATGGTATTTCCTACCATATAAAAAAAAAGGACTCCCTTAAATTGAAGTGCATGTTAAGATAAACAATACTCCATAGTTGGAAGTAAGTTAATTTAATTTTCCATTTACAAGATGGTGTCAAATGTTAGAGTAGAACTTAGGCTAGATGGTGAAAACAACTTCATATCATGGAAGCATAGAATACTTCTCATCTTAAAATAGAATCAGCTCTTGCATTATGTCAAGAAAGACCTCCCAAAACCATAAGAGGAAGAGTCAAAGGCAAAGCATAAGAATAATGTGATCAAGTCCAAGAGGATCCTGTCATATTCAATCAAAGACCACTTAATTCCTCATGTGTCAGAATTGAAGGCACCAAAGGAAATGTTTTATGCCTTATCAATATTATATGAAAGAAAGAATACAAGTAGGAACCTAACTCTAAGGCATCAACTCAAAAATGTAATGATGAACAAAACAAATTCAGTTTCTACCTACTTCATGATGATTTCTCAGGTCAAGGATCAGCCAATAGCTATTGGAGATTCAATGGATGATGTAGAGCTTGTGACTACAACTATAAAATGATTTTCTTCTTCTTGGGATGCATTTGTTCAAGGAATTTATGCAAGAAGGAAATTACCTAAATTTGATAAGCTATGGACAAATTGTGCTCAAGAAGAATCAAGACTAATATCCAAGGCACAGAAGACCAATGATGAATAAAATCAAGCTCTTGTTGCTCATGTGAAGAAAGGAAAAGAAAGAAGAAACAACAATCTAAAGAAAAATAGAAGATCAGTTCCAAATCACAATAAAGATGTATCTAAGATTACGTGTTACAACTCTAAAAAATTGGAATACTTTTCGCACCATTGTTCTCAAGGGAAAGGAAAAGAAAACATCATGCACATGCAACAAATATGGAGTAGTCTATTGTTGGTTAAATTACTTAGCATTAAATGTCATTTCAAGTTTGTACACATGCGAAGTACACTTGCACAATATATGCTAGGAATTAACTCTCAATAAAAATGGAAATTAACCTATGGAAAAGATTGGAAGACTAAAATGAGACATATTAATGAAAAAATTTAAATGAGAACACACACATGTTCTTTCTCAAAGACTATACCTTTTAAAGCATTAAATTCAGAACTTGAAAAGTAATGTGTTGAATTGAAATGAGCTATTCTAATTCTATACTATGAAATCTTTTGAAATTCTATTCTATTGAACATAAATACAAATCCTACTCTATTAGACTTGGAAATGAATCTAGTCTATTGAAATTTGAAAATAAATCTAATCTATTGAAATTGAAAATAAATCTAATCTATTGAACTTGAAAACAAATCTAATCTATTGGAATTGGAAGTAGATTTAATCTATTGAACTTAAAACCAAATATAGTCTATAGAAATCAACAAAAATCTCTTCTAGGAAAGCAATAAAACTCTATTATAATGCAAGAAGAAAATGACTTGGAATTAAATCTTATTGAGATTATTGATGTGTGCATACCAAATTAGAGCCAATCACAATATTATCTATGAATCTGAGACTAAGCAACTTAAAGATAAATAAAATATTTTTTTTGGTTATTTTTAATTTTCTCAAGTGCTTGATCTACAAAATAACATAAATGAAATGAGCATAAAAGAGCATAAATCCTTGGTGCATAGGAAATAGAGCATCTAATCAAAAGACTTGAAATAAACCTTGCAGAAAATTGGCATAAATGAAACTAGTTTATGTTACAAAAATGAAACATTAAAATACACTCGTACTCATCAGGTGGCCTTCCTGAAGTGCATGAGAAGTGGAAAGTTCAGGAGGCTGTTGATCAAACACTAGATCTCATCATGAAAGCATAACCATATAAAAAGTTTGTATTAAATAAAGTGAACTTTAATAGTCTTCATAACATCAAGTATAAGCATAGAAAATCCTTATCATTCCAAAATTAACACCCTTTTGAATGGAGAAGACACTCCTATCTATACAAAAACTAAGATAATTAATTAATAAATGTAGATCCACAAATCACTCATAGATCCACATATCTCTCCTAAATCCAAAAATATCCCTTGTGGTTACAACCACGTGTTAACATCTAGCAAGTAACATCTCTTCATATCATCTCACAAATTTCTAAAATATTTGATAGTAGACACTTATGAAAACTTCCATGATTCTTCTCCATAAAATGTGTTTGTCAACGATCTAAAATCTTCCTTAAATCTTCAAGATTTTGAAGAGGACATTCGAATTTTAGACTTAGAGGCCAAATATGACTTTGTTGGAATCTTCAAATATGCCTACACACATCGCAAAACTCATCCAAGCTTTAGATATAAGTGAATACATGTTATTTTTCTAATATGTAACCATGAATTCACCAAAAATACTAAAATAAATGCTTTGGAAAATAATAAGTATAAAGCCATATATAATCATGAAAATGGTCTTAGTATAGAATGTTGGAGCTACATAATATGGTAAATACTAAAGGAAAGTGAGAAAAGAGAGTGAAAAAGGATAACATTTTCGAGACCAAACATTTCCCCCTAACTGAAGATCTCGTATGTTCTCACTCAAATTTTCATTAATTGTCATGGATGGTAGCCTTTTGTGGAGGGGAATATTAAGTCATTTTGTGAGATTGAGATACTCTTCGAGACTTGCAAAGTCTTCTTCAATTATATATTTTTCTCAAGAGATTGTTATTGTTGAGAGTTTTCTTTCTCTGAAATATATCTAAGTGGAAGTTCGTGTGGTTGGTTCTTGTGTGGAAACCATAAGTATTGTAAGTGTTGGTTCTTGTGTGGCAACACTTTTCCTTTATTATTCTTCTTGTCGCAACAAAGATACTTGAAAATTCATTCAAAATGAAGACCCATTCATATACATATCAAGCGACCTTCACTCATAATTCGAATCAAAACATATCAATCTTTGAACTAAAGAGCAATAACATTCACTGGGAAGAAGCATGTTTCTCAACAACATATAAGGTTATGGAATATGGAATTGAGAAATCGTAATGAATATTCCCCCCAACTAAAGGTATTTTATGTTTTTGAAAATGGGGAAAGCAACATCACATGGGAAATTTTCCAAATGCATGTCTTTTAGCATTCAAGGAATTAATGATTAAAGATTAGAAAACAACATACCTTCACCTACCTGAAAATTCAATAAGCTATGCATTTGTGAGATCTTGGTTGTTACTGCTGGATCATGGAATGTGAAGTGAAAGAATTTGATTTGCTTCTTCATTTTTTGGTTGTATGAATAGTGGATGAAATCTGAAATTGGAATCTTTATGCCTTCTTATTGCTAGAACTAAGTTATTTTTGTTGAACTCTGAAACTGAATCTTGATTTATTGGAACAGTGTTACAAGTTCTTGAAATCACATAGTCTTCATTTATATCTTTATCGTGGCATAATTCTTATCTATGTGAATAAATTTTGTTGATGTCGAAAATAGAAAGAACTTGTTGTATTACCGACCATTAATTAATGTCGTTAACAAACACGAGACTACTCACCATTAATGTCAATGATATTGAAGATGCCCAAGTACATCTTACTAGGTACGAATAAATTAGTTGTATTCGAGTCACCTAGAATATTCAACAAACAGGGGACATTGATGTATTCCCAATGTTTATTGGCGATACAACTTGCCATTAAGGCATGTAAGCATCAAGGTACTAAAAAAATCTCTAGTCTCAAACCCAGATAATTTGCTGAAGTTGATGGGTCAAGACTTGTTAGAAAGGAGGACTTAATGAATACCCCATCATCTAACACAAACATAAAGTACTAATGTAGAGGACCATAGATGAAATATTTGCACTTATCAACCAGGATTTATTAGGTAGAAAGGAAGAGGGAAATGAGGTAACTCAACATTGTAAGTGAGTTGAATGAATTTATTCTTGAGTTAGGGATGAAATGTGGGTGATGCAGGAACATATGAAACTTGCAAAGGGAAAATGGTTTTGAAGTTGTTGTAACCCTTGAGACATTTCCTGGTTGTAGGGGAACCAGTGCCCAGGACATCTAACAAAATTGATGAATTTTTTTAAAAATGATTGGTTGGAGTGAGAAATATCATGAAAACTGCAAGCAATATTCTAATTCAAAACCCTAGCCTTCAAAACCATATTTTCCAAAACTCATGAGAGTTGCAAAACTTTAACCAATTAGTGGTTAGAAGAAAAATGAAGAGAGGTAAAGTTTAACAGTTCAGGAAATGAAGAATCTAAGTGTTAACCCTACATAAATAATGGTGAAGAGACTAGAAGTATGAAGGAATTACCAACATGGTGGAGCACCCATTAATACTTTTCATATCAGAAAAGTGAGTACCATTCAAGGTAAATTCACAATCAACTTAAAATTATTTGTTGCTACATTACACTCATACTGGTGGAAGAAAACATTGACGAAATAATGATAAGACATGAAATGAAGAACATCTCTACAACATACCCCAAGAACTGGAACCAAAAAAAGTTTTTATTTTTCAGTTTCTGAAATATTTTATCATCACATGCCCCTTCAATATTCTACGACTATGAACCCTTTCAAATGGTTCTTTTGTATTTATATTTACTTACCCAAATGTAACTGTCAAAGATTAGTTACGGAACTACTTTTTAGACAGTTATGAAAATACCTTTTCCTTTTTAAACAATGTTAAAAACAAATTAATATTACAATGTTAATTTTAAATATTTCAATAGGCTATATTTAGCCTCGTGGACGTTAAAATAATTTCTTTCTTCTTCTTATTTCTTTCTATATATAAAATATATATAATATTAAACTTTTCCAATAAAGAAATCATACTTCTCAATGCATATATGTAACAAAGTTTGATTTGAATAAACAGATATAACCTCCACCAATAATATTTGAAGTGTAGGAATGTGCAGGCCCAATCCTCGTTGCATCCACATTGAAGATGAGGTGGATGAATTGAATGATGGTGGAGGTCGAGCAGGCCTGGGTTGTCATCATATATACCTTTGCAAACCATCATTAGTTCTTGGGAAACCTAATACCACTTTCAAGACCTCCCTTTGGCAGTTTTTGGAAAATGACGGTGACCCCTCGAAATAACTCATCACCCTTGATTGTCAGATGGGTGTCCACCCTTTTCGAGGGTGGCCTCGGTTTATTCTTTGTGCATTTGACCCTGTCGGGAACCCTAATATCTAGAGCTGAGCACTATGGGCCCTATTCAAAGTGTTGTATGTCTACTAAATGATGAGACCTCCAAACATCATCTTGGTCAACCCTTTTTCTAAAGTAAAAGGAAGTTGTAACAATCACAACTATGACGAGTTGAAGCGGTGTCAAAAAATATCACTGAATAATACATAATTTGTACCAATTTGAGCATCTCTGTGAAACTCATTGCCTATCTATGCTTAGAATTGCATTTGCAAGTTCAAACACAAGTTTGTTCATATCCTTCAACATTGGAATATACCTCCATAACATAAAATTTTAGGAATCCACGCACCAGAGTAGGAGTTTTGGTGATTTTTTGTTGAAATGCATTGCTCAAATTCTGGGAAGGATCAGTTGTAATAATTAACATTGAAGAACACACTTTGGCCCAAAGGATTGTGAACATTGAACTGTAGGTGGTCTTGTCGATACCTCCTTTACCTCTAAAAAATAGCAATTCGAACTCTTCATTTTTTGAGCCTAGTGAAATTGAAAACAAAGTCTTTGAACATTTTCTCCTTTTAAGAATGAAGTTCATTGCCATTATTGGGTACAAAAATACTTTCTTGACCATTTATAATTAATAATGATAAAATCACATTTGTGATATGCCTCATCAAACAACAACATATTTTGGGTATTGCTAGACCTTCAAGAGGAATCGTGCTAATATACCTTCACATGTTCATCTTGACATCGTTTTCAGAATTTTGGCATGCAGAAGTAGATAAGGGCTCTAGAAGATTATGTTCTTCAACTCACACCAAAATCATTATCTCACAAATCCGTTGCATACCATATGAAATTGCAAGAGATTTGTTTCCCAATGCATCTTTGATATGGATAGCTTGATGCCAATAGAAAGTAACTATGAAATGATTTAAAGGATGAACACACAAACTTGGTCCAAAATTTATAGCATTGTCATAATTATGAGACATTAAATTTTTTATCTCTAAGTAGCATGATTTTATACAAAATTTGGTTTTAAAAAATATATGCTCAAAAAATTGGACTGTGCATGCATTTGAATTATTTTGAAATGGGGTACTGGGTTTTGAGAACTCAGAGTCACCGTACTCCATGTTATCATATCCACAGATTGTCAAATATGAATTTCCGATGCCATTCAAAAGGTTGAATATGAGGATGTTACCTTACAGTTTGCATTGAAACCTCTAATATCAAAGTAGGGTTTTTTGTGCACGATTTTACTTTCTCTTGGAGGATGAAAAACCACAAAAACCTTTGCAAATATCTTATTAACCACATATATATATATATATATATATATATATATATATATATATATATATATATATACGAGTTGTCTTTAGTGTGATTTTTTGGAAGTTTTTACGATGGGTTTTTCTGGTCTAATTTCTTTAAAATCCGGCAAGGATTTATTGAAATCAAAAGTTTCATGGGTAACTCCTCCACAATCGAAGTGCCTTAGGGGTTTTTCAGGGTCCTGAATCCATATATAAAGTCAAAAAATCAGTTTAAATAACACAAATTAAGATTTCACCTTAATTTTTTTTGTCGGATTCCAGCATCGGAAAGTCCAAAAAGTCGCACTAAAGATAAATCCATATATATATATATAATTGATATTGGAGACATGTCATGATTCTCTTATTTTCCCGAGACAAATAATCGATTATCAAAGTATATTCCTCGAACTTTAAAAAAAAATCCTAGTCTCTTGAGCTCTTTTGGTACCAATCATCAAAATAATATTGTGTACTTTTAGGTTGACACATCTCTATTTAGGAACTAGTGTTCTTTTTCTAACATATCCGATTTGGATTCTCCCAGAATATCTACCATAGGGTCCCAATTTGCTCTTTTGAAAAATACACATATATAAAGAAATGAATGTTTGCACCTTTTAGGAAGAAAACCATAGGCGAAGAGTCTTTTTCATGACCTTATTCTTTTCAATCCAAAGAGTCCCAATTTTCTCTTTTGAAAAATACGCATATATAAAGAAATAAATTTTTGCACCTTTCAAGCAAAAAACCATAGGCGAAGAGTCTTTTTCATGATCTTATTCTTTTCAATCCAAAGAGTGTTACATCATTCAGTAGAGTTGCGCGGACTCACCTATCCTAGACAATTGCGTCCAAGGCACTGCCAACTCATGTATGTTGACCTAACCATGCCTTGTCTAGTGCAATAAAATTACAATCTTTCATGTATATAATATATATATTTGTTTTAGTGAACCAATATCCCACATTGGTCAAGTGAGTGGTCATATTTGCATTTATATTTATTGATACTCTAATGTTGTACCAACGTCTTGAGCACTTATATTGGCCCCATCGTGGGCTCCTCCTTAGTTTAACTCACTTTGTATGTTGAGCTTCCTTGTGATCCATTGTTGGCTTTGATAGCATATGTGTAGAATAGGATAGGGACTTGGAGATTGAGCCTAGAAACCAATAATTTTAATAATAATATTTTTTTTAATAATAGTAAAAATTCTTTGCTTAAGAGACCGAGGCCGAGAGTATAAAGTTGTTTTTAAAACCCAATTTTTGCACCAAACTCATCATCATTTTTTTTAAAACAAAAATTATAAAAAAGTTGTCATGTGATATCATGAACTCCAACGGAAATGTCATCCTCCCTGCGATGCAAAGTCTAAATGCCAACTTTAATTGCAAAAAATCCAATATTTTGACCATGCAAAATTGAGCTACAACAAAAGTCATGATCTGGTAGTAGGAAGATGATAGAAATTTGGACTTCAACATGAATGGATTGTAAGATTAGAGAGAGATAAATGAATGAGTAGCAATGGCATGAAGATTGTGATGTGACATTAAATGAGATTGACTTCTTCATGATTCCATTGAAACATAATCTTTTGAAAAGATATTGGTCTTTGAAAACCATTTGTGCATAGATTGATCTTCTTTGATCATCCTGGAACCTGCAAAAACATAGCACAGACCTGCAATTAAATATAACATCATTTAAGGAGAGAGGTGATAGGTCTCTCTTCATCTAATATATACGCAAAAAAATCACAAATTGTGTTAATAAAATAAATCCAAGGAAGATAAATAAAAAATTTAAATACACTTTTACCTGTCAAGAAGTGGTGCACCTTAGACTACCCGTAAGTGTTTAAGTGATAACTTCTTCATTTGATGCCTAATTTGAGTGATTCAAAAAACCAGGTTAAAACAAATTCATATTAGAAACATGTTTTTAATGATTTGATGATTTTTCCAGGTCTAATTGCTGTAAAAAAAATTAAAAATGACCATTTTTATTGTCTTAAATGATGATAAAAATAATCCCATGATGTAGCTGTCATTGATATCTTTCCAATGACACTTGAACCACCTCAAACAGATGTCGTATGAGAAAGTTATACATGTTTGAATTTTTTTGTAAAACACTAAAAAATTGATGTGCATGGTGCCATGTGGCAACACTGGAGAGTGCCATGTGCACTGTATTGTGCTCGCTGGGTGATGTCGAGGCGATGATGTGGAATGTAGATTGGGTGATGATGTGGTGAAAGTTGGCAAGATGACATGGAAAACTGCTAATGCGGTAGTGTCATGGCAGGTTGTTGCCTAGGGAATTACTAGTAAACGCTGACCAGCAGTTCACTGTACAAGTGGCTTACATGGTAGGTTGTTGATTGGGCAACGTTGACTAGTGAAAGTGGCTTACATGGCATACCGTTCACTGTACAAGTGGCTGACATGGCAGGTTGTTGATTGGGCAACGTTGATTAGTGCAAGTGGCTTACATGGCATACCCATGGCCAATTGTGGTTTTCCACGTGGACCAATAGATGATTTCCATGTAGCAGCCTCTCTTTTTTTTTTCAGAAAGGCATTATCCACAATGCAACGGACTCTGGACTCCATAGGTATTGAGCCATCAACCTCCTCCAAGAACCAATGTGAAACTTGTTACATGATGCCAAAATATGTTTTTTAAAGTTTAAAACTTCAAAAATGATATAAAGTGGCAGTTGGTTTCGACCCTGAGATCTCTGCCTCCATCATCAAAATTTGTAATTGTTGCAGCACACTCATCGGCTTGTCAACATACCAACACAATATTTATTTTTAAATAAGAGAGGCTGCTAAGCAGCAAGTCCCTGCCAAAACGCTATGTTCAAAAAAGCCATGAAAGTGTTTGATGACAGAAAACATTGAGAAACACTGAAGACTCTATGAAAGAGTTTTCAGTGTTTCTCAATGTTTTATATCATGGTATCAGATCCAAAGGCACGCACGGTCACTCGTCTTTCCAAGCTTGTGTATGAGGGCATTGTGAGCACAATTTTGTATCCCCTGCTCGCAGCAATATAAGACAACGCAATTCCCATATTTCCAGATGTTGGCTCAACCAATACACTCTTCTTTGGAGAAATGAGTCCTTTCTCCTCAGCGTCCAGAATCATGGCATATCCAACCCTGTCCTTGACACTGCAACAAGGTTGCATCATTTCTAGTTTGGCCACTACGTTAGCCACATAGCCCTCAGTTACTTTGCTCAGATGTACCATGGGGGTTCTTGCTATCAACTGAGACACATCCTTCTTCAAGTTAAGGCCAGTTAGCCTGCCCTTCAAGTTGGTGTTGAGTTCTGTTGTAGAAGAAGCAGCAGCAGCAGCAGAAGCAGCAGCATCAGTTTTTGTGACATAGTTTCTGCAAAACATACTGCTTAATGTGACTTTCATGGCTGCGTTCATGCTGGTCTTCACTAATCTGGAATGAACGCAGCCATGAAAGTCACATTAAGCAGTATGTGCAGTGCAGTGCAAGATCAGAAATGGGTGTTACAGGTATGGCAGCAAGATATCAAACCCAAAGCAATATAGAACAAACCGAGTTTGGAGCTTTCAGCTTACACGTAGCTTTTACGGTGAGAATCACACTTTCTCCTATCTTCATTGTTTTGACTGCCTTCGCAATAACAGGACAAAAGTGTCCTGCTTCATTTTTTGACTGTGTTCCCAATAACAAGACAAAAGTGTCCTGTAGATCAGGAATGTGACATAAATCCCATCTGTTATTGGGAAAATCTACAATTCTTTCAATGCATTAATAAAGAAAAACGCAACTCCATGATCAAAATATGAGCATAATATTGGTGTCGACTCTCACCCAGTTTTCCACACTTACTCCCTTCTACAGCTCCCACCTCTACTCCACCTCAGGCTAGTGCTCCCAACCCTTCTTTTAAATACCTGCTACGCCTTCCTATCCAGCCTTTTCATTCCCTCACCCCACTGCTCTCAACAGGCACCAAGCGAAGATACACAAACAATTCTCCACCATTTCAAAAAGCCAGTCTTCTTGGAGAGGCAAGAGCCATAAGCTAGACGCTGATAGCCAGGAGGTGGGTTATGCTTGCCTAGAAAGTAATTGATGAAGCATGGCCAATTCCTCTCGGTCAACCTCGACAGTCACTAGCAGAAAAGGAAGCATCTGAGCCGGCTCGAGTGCAATCGCCAATTTGCGAAGGTATATCATTCTGTCAAATTAGATTATTTATAAATAAGGTTATCCCAATCTGGAAGTCAATCAATGGAAAGCATTAAGGATGAATACTACAAGAAAACCAAAAGAAGAAAACATGTGTACCAACTTCAGACTCGTCGGTGCTCATGCCTTGATTGCATGCAACCCACGTTGCAATAAGATTATGAAACTGAGACATGTACATGTCATTATGCCTTGAAAAACGTAGATGGAATCACCCCTCCCTTAAGGACCGCCTTACTATTGTAACGCCATCACAGCAACAAAGTAGATAGGTTCAAAGCCTGGAACGCAAACAATTACCCAGAAAAGAAATAGATAAACATTCCCTTTCAGCCATGCTGCAGAATCATTACCAGATTGCTCATTGGTAAAAATAGGTTCATAGACTGAAGTTGTGATACCATCATCATATTTTACAAAGAAACATAATCCTTCCCTTTGGTCCAAAATGCCATTGTCTTTAATGGGCTCAGATGGGCCCTTTGCTATATCATATTTATGGCTGTCCTGGTCAAACTTGCAGAAGAAACCCTTATCAGAAAACTTACAGGGCTGCTGAGGGTACTCATCATCTGTCCCTTGTTTCTCATGGCAATTACTGCAACTTGAGGTTTGGGACATCTGCAATAGGTCCCATTGGAAAATGATGGTGAACTAGACCATCATGTACAAACATATATGCCATGCCAAAGATAGTGATCCCTAGGCCTTGCAAAGCAAATAATCCACACATTTTCCTGACAAAATTGACACTGATTTAAAAAACAAAACAAGAAGAATTTTAATATAGGTTAGGTTGGGGAAATTGATATCAAAACTTACAGCACCAAAGCACAGTGCTGGTACAAAGCCTTTGTTGAAAAATCCATAAGATAAAGGGGAAATGGCAGGGACAACATTAATAATAGCAAACATGTCATTCATCTCAAAGGGACCTTCTCTTAGTCTGTGATCCAACTGCCACAAATCCATGTTAACAGGGCAGTTCAAATAATAACTTTTAATCAATCAATTGGAGATGTTCAGGGATAAATATTTAGGGAGTTGAACACAAGAATTAATTTTTCCCATAAAACATAGTTTGATATTAGAAGTTCAAACATAATAATGTATGGTTAACATAAGAAAACATGTACCTCATGCATACTCGATAAAGAGGAATGCGAAAGAGCTCGATGTGCCCAACGAGTGCATGCCTCCATTCCAATATGCAATAGAATTTTATCATTTCTTTGAATAAGATCACTTGACCTAACTGTGTATTATATCTGATCGGAAAAATTCTATTTTTTCTTCCAATGTACTCAGTCTTACCGTTGCTCCAACAACTAGAGAAAATATGCCAAACATCTATGCGAAAGGAACCTCTCCACCCTGGAGGAAAACAATGAGAAATATTCATTGATAATAATTGAATTTCTTTCGCATAGATGTTTCGCATAGGTGACTCAAAACAAAACTTTTGGAACGATAGAGATATGAATTCAATGAGGATTGTTGGTCAACAGAGATATATTTTTTAATTCAATTTATGAAGCACACAGATGGACATATTGCAGAAAGAGATATATGCATTCAATTAGTAGGCCGGGATTGATCTTAGAATTATTTTAAACCTAGTTTATAAAGATTAGATTGTAGCAACAATGCAAAATATTATTCCTGCAAATCTTGAAAAATGCAAAATATTATTTCTCCAAATCTTGAAAAATGTTAATAAACAAATGTTAAGAAATTAGAAACTTATGAATTCACTTATAACATAAGAAGACACCGTACAAAAAAAAGATGTTAAGAAATTAGAAACTTATGAAGTCACTTAGAAAATAAGAAGACACCGTAAAAAAACAAAAAAGGACACATGGAAAAGCACACCATCCCTGCGACCACTTGTGCAGGCAGACATGCTCTTTTTCCCGTGTCTCCCATATTTTTCGCTGTCATTTGCATGCTCGACACCTGTAGAATAAGTTGTTCCACCAGCTAGAAGAAGTGGAAATCATAGAAGAAACTCTAGCAAAATAAGAAAAAAAATTCAAGTACCAAGTTTTCCAGGAAGTAGGCCATGTCTCTTTTTGTTTCAAGTTGGTAAACAGGTTTGGTTAGCAGTTTCTCAGAAATATAAAAAAGGGGCCGACGAGCTAGATGATAGAATGTTGAGAGAGAAGATTGACAGGTTTTTAGATAAAAGAAGTTGTCTATTTGTTGTTGATGACGTGTGGGACAGATTTGCTAAAGAGAAGATTGGGTTGCATTCAGAAAGCAAGATAAGGTTGTGCTGACGACCAGGGATGAAAAGGTTGCAAAGGCTTTTGGGGCTGGACCTCAAATTCTCCGCAAAAAGAGTTTGTTAGAAGAATACAGTTAGCAATTATTCTGCCTCCATGCTTTCCCAGATGGTGCACACCATTGTCCAGAGGCGCTGGACAAGATAGCCCACGAAATTGTTAATAGATGCGGTGGACTGCCGCTTGCCATCAAAACAATAGGGGCTTATTTGGCAACATCAGTAGAGGGGCTTCCTAATCATTGGGAATGGACCCTTGGCCGTCTAAGTGAATAATATGTGATGAGAGACTGCATTATGCCATCATTGAAGTTAAGTTACCAGGTTTTGCCACATCATCTAAAGCCTTGTTTTCTTTACTGCTCTGTTTTTGCTAAGAATACTCAGATACAGTCCCAAGGTTTAGTGCATGCATGGATTGCTCAGGGTTTGTTTATGTACAATTACAAGAAGCATATGATGTAGGCTGCTCCTACATGGAAGAACTTATTGATCGATGCCTCCTATATACCTGTCCTCCGAGTTCCAAATCTCCTTTGGACTAGACGCCAGACTCCCACGTTTTTACCTTAGCTCTAGGGGCTTAACCTTTCTCGCTATGTGACCAGACTACAACCAAGAATTTAACCCTCGAGGCGCTAGGTCCATTTTCCTGTTTAATCCGCACTTATACCTTAGCCCTAGTTCGAGTGTCCGAAGAAGTTTGGAATTTATGGGTGAGGGATTGATCAAAGCTAAAGGGCCTTACTGATAAGAAAAAGGATGGGATGCTGGGCCACCATACAACCTGAGTCCCGCCCTCCACTCTCGGCTTTGGCTAACACTTATTACTATTATCCGGAACCTCAGTCAAAGTAGTGGATGCTCACCGACAAGTAAAAAGAAAATGGACAACAAAAATATGACAAGTAGAGGTGGAGCTATCTCCTTCGTTGTTCTTCCGGTGGGCACTTCAAAGTGAGGAAGCTTGAAACACCGACCCAAGGAAGGCAGCTGGGCAAGAACAACAGTTTCTAGCCTGTCCACTTCGCATTTCCCCCGACACTCTGCAGGCAAGCCTTACACCAATCTACTACTTGACATACAAACTATTTCGAGAATCTAAATAGCATAACTGTCATACGTTAGCTGTTGGGTTCCGCTTACTGTCTGTTTCCGGAACAGATCTGAGCATAGCTTTCTTATACGATAAGCCACACGGGAAGCTGGTTGGATCACCGATCCAAGGCGAGATCCACTATATAAAGAATTGATCCGGGAGAGATAGAGAGCCCGGGAGCGGATTGGATCAAGAGCCCCTGCCTAATAGTAGTAATAGAATGATACGTGAGATACCTGCACATGCTGAAACACGCCTTTGACAGACCTCTCTCTTTTTCCCAGGGGATTTCCCACTCTTCATAGAACATAAGGATGCAAAGAGCTCATCCAACCTAATCTAGGGTCCGAAAAATTTTCTAACGCGCCACTCCACTGGGTCCCAGAGAAAACAGTAGGGTTTGACTGTTAAGGAGAGGTGCGCAAGAGGCATGTAGCTCAGTGGTAGTGCAATTTGGAAACAAATTGCAATGGAGTAGGTACTATTCCCCAGGTGGATTTGACGAGCAGGATTACCTTTACTAGCACTCCAAACTAAAATTACATCAAAAGCAAGGACAAGAACAATGAATTCGCAAATATATCGTCTGGTGCCTCACCTCTATTATTTTGACAGTAAAATTCAAAAGAGTAGGAAGGGCTCTGCCTCCGACGTGGGCATCTGCGTCAATGTTCAAGTGCTCAAACAGAACTTCTATCATTGGCATCGCAATCCCAACTCTGTGCAACTGAAAAATTGCCTTCATCATTGCAATTCCATGACATTAGTATAATTTCATCATTGCAGAAAGCTCAAACTCGACGTCAGATATTCTGCTTTACCTGTCAATCCTCTGTATGAGCTTCGTCCAGAAGCGCTCGTTGTCCACTTCGGCCACCTGCAACACTCTCTCAATGAACCTCTTGCGAGTGTCATTGGAAAGCGTGGTGACATCCACATCGTGATATTTGAAACTCCTGGTCTCTGCAACTTCGCTTAGAACAGACTTCCTTAGCCGATCATAAGTTGGGAGCTTCTCAAGAGCAGCCCATTTGAGGGCCTCTTCATCGTCCTCTGCGTGGATGCTCCTTCTACTGAAAGACCCAGAACAATAAGCTGCAGCGTAGCCTTCCATAAGCTTGGTGGTAAAGACAGCTAGTGATTTGGTGGTAAAGACAGCGAGTGACGAGTGGTCAACATGCACATACCAGCCTAGCTAAGTGATATTGCCTCCAAGATCAGTGCGCATAGCATTTAATTTCTTCGACTAATGCTAGCATTAATTTACCTTTAGTTTACCTTCTCTAAAATGTGATGGGAACACATCAATATAACATATGTTTCGGCCTCCCCGCGCCTCGGGAAGAGGCCAAATAAGACTGTAAAACAAATTTCGTAGCTAAAAACTTAGGTTATTTGCCATACATTTGCAATACGGATTAGCCCACTTAAGTTATTTGCCATAAATTTGCCATACGGATTAGCCCAGATTAATGCTAAAAAGACATTTTCGATTACTATAGTCCCAGCCGCTTGTCGGCAGGGACTAATAACTCTGGACTCCATAGGAATTGAGCCATCGACCTCCTCCAAGAACCAATGTGAAAACTTGTTACATGATGCCCAACTATGTTTTTTAAAGTTTAAAACTTCGAAAATGATATAAAGTGGCAGTTGGGTTCGCCCTGAGATCTCTGCCTCCATCATCAAAATTTGTAATTGTTGCAGCACACTCATCGGCTTGTCAACATGCCAACACAATATTTATTTTTAAATAAAACTCGTCTACTTGCCAAAAAAATCTTTGCGACAAAATCGATCTGCGAACCTTCCATTATACAATTTGACGTTTAACCAATGAACCAACCCTCGGTCCTCTGAATAAAAACAATCATGTCACAGGGTTTATTTGCGGATTGGAACAGGCGAATCCCGACAATTGGATTAGAGATTTCGGCTTCACCAATTCCATTGTTTTAAACAGTGCCTCATATATTCATTTATGCTATGGTCGACATTTGAGGACGAAATGATGAGTCCGCCTGTGTGCACAGAAGACCAACGTGCATTTGTAATGGAGGTTTACATTTGGTGCGCTAATATCTTACCATGACTAGTATGCGGATGACGACGTACTAAGGTGACAGGTTTTGGTTTTTTGAGTTGGTTTTGGTCATTTGGTTTGTACCGGAGTGATTATTCCTGCTACATTCTTTCGGCTACAATCATATTTTCACTTGACTTTTGAATACTTCTGCCTTTCCATCACTATCCGGATCCTATCTGAATTTGGTTGGGGCATGTTATCTCATATCTCTGGATTTGGGATACTCCGCTACAGTCCATATTGAGTATGCTTATGTTCATCACGTCGGAGATCTTCCACATACTGGTTCTCTTTTTCATTGCCATCTACATTCTATATTGTATCATTTGTGACCAGCTAGCTTTCCATAGACGCATACCACATGCCTTGGTGGACTGAGATTCTACAACTTGTTTTTCCCATAACAATTCGGGACCAGGATTCCTGCTTTGATACCATGGACTTCTCCATCCTCTGGGACAAATGGGTTTATTCATTCATTATATCCCGACCATGCCGAGACGGTAGCGTCCGATGTTGTAATCGTTAGTGGACCTGCATGGGCTGCGCATGTTGTTGTTGTTGTGCTTGATTCCCATGGTACGGAAGTGCACAGTGGGGTAACTTGGGCTGCATTGGTTCTGGTTTTTTCGGCGATCCATCATTCACTGGATTATTTGTTTTCCGACATAATTCAAATTTTACGTCCTGATTTGTCAGTTTCGACTGGGGTAGTCTAGTTCACCTGTACTGGATTATTATGGGGTGGTAGAGTGGTAGAGTAGGTGGACTCTGGAATTTTCCATTTATTTCCTAATCGAGATGTGAAACGACGACGAAGTTGGTGCGGATTTTTGCTCCGTCGGTACCTGGTGGTGTTTTGATTTTTTCCATTTTGGGGTGGCCTGGTTTCTGAGAAATAACATATAGATTATATTTTGGATTGGTTTCCCGGGTGACCTCTGACATCCTCATTTATCTCCGAATTGGGATACGCGGTTACAGGGGGTTGGTTGCCTGCATATGGATCCAGGGGATTACTTGTAGGGTACTTATTATGATTTGGGCCCATTACTTTTGATTATTCCTGTGACTATATCTGGACTTTCCCAATCTCTAGACCATCTCCCATCGGGATTGGGGGCAAGACACTTAATGTGACTTTACTATATATATAACTTTCCTTCCTGGACTGGTTTTCCTGCACCCTGTCAGACACGACATTCCTTCTCCCGCGTTGTTTTTCCATATATATCTCTCTCCTCTCTTCACTGACTGTGCCACCTGGCTTTGTTTCATCACCCACCACTGCCATGATTGACTACCCCATTCTCTCTTGGGCCCATGGATGTTCCTGACCCCTTTTTGTTTGACACCTCGACACATGAAGCTTTTATTAATTCCACCTTGGTTACGGAGGCCACTTGCGCTGCTGGCAAGGTGAGTGGTCTGACTCATATGCCACTATGTACACAAGGGATGACAGGCATTCAGATGGAATCACACTCGGTGGAATATGCTGCATTTGACACATACTACCATCTGACGATAGATGGTAGATATGCTCCACTATACCGGAAATAAATAAAAGAAGGAAAAAAAAAAAAAAAAGGAGAAGGGCGGTTTGCACCACCAAACAAACACAGTTACTCAATTTTGGCTATGATGTTCTTCTGGAAAGAGTTCTCAGCCCGCAGAAGCGAGCCTTATTCGGAACAGGAGATGAGGAACTAGGTGGAAGATAAATGGAAGATTTTATTAGGATATGTTCCCACTGTGTGCCGTCTTATGAACTCTTGGTATAGATTTCACTTCTTACATCATGAGGACCTGGAAAAAATACTTGGCATGTCGTGGGTTCGGGGACAGGGTTCCCTTGTCATTGCATCCATGGTATGTTGGATTCAACCCTCTCCGGGATACCCCCTGGCATAGATATATCTGGCTTAAGCTTCCTGGATTACCTATCGAGTTCTGGACTAAACGAGTTTTCATGGACATCGAGAACACAATTGGAAGGTTCATTTATGTGGATCCGAAATGTATCGGTGCCAAGGACAAGAGGGTCACTTGGGTATTGATAGAAAGGGGACTCTCTGGTGGTTTACCTGCTCATATCGACCTGGCATGGGCCCATATCTGGATACATGGCACTTGGACTACTGGAGCATCCCTTTTCGCTGCTTAATCTATCATCACACAGGGAATTTGGGGGCACAATGCTCGCACATACATACACAACAGATGCAACGGGATATCGCGGACCAGACTGGGAGAGTTGAGACATTAGAGGCACCATCTCTTTAGAACAAGGTAAATTTGCAGTAGCGACAATATACATGTACACACAACTCATCTTATCCTATTCCCTCTGTGTGGCACAAATTGGTTGACACTTCGACCTCCTCACATATCGAGCGCCCATCCTCATCCCATACTGCCAACATTATTTCCTCAACTTCTAAACTGGGACATCCATATAAATTCCCTCTGGGGCCTTACCCCACCCCCATGGATCTATTAATTGTAGTGAACTCGACCCTCTTCCCAACATCCCCCGATACTACATGGTGATCCCCCATCACGGCCTACTTTCTTTACCTTTCCACATAAGGTCATAAATTCATTAGATCATCCCCTTGTTCCTCTCGTGGAAAGTGCACACCCGAGATACTCCCCTACTCATACTATGCTACCTGTGGACATTCCATCTAGCAAAACCCCTATTACTCTAAGATCACCCATTCTGTCTCCTAGAAATTTTGTTGACAACGACATCGAATATCTTCTCTCCAAACCTATGCTAGACCTTCGTACCCTCACTATACAGCGTCCTCGGACCCAGACATACCCAAACTCTGCACTCAATATCACTGTCCGGAGAAGAAATAATAGGGGAAGCAGACATTTTTGGGGGAGACCCAAAAAACTTCCTTTTTCAGCTATTGATACTCTCATAGACATCCCTATCAGCTCCACCACTGATCCATGGACCCTTAGATAATAGATGTTAGAAGCCTTTTTAACATGAATCTTTGCATATCACTCAATATGTGAGGTCTGGGGGACTCGCACAAATTTCTTGCCCTCGGAGAAATTTTCTTTTCTATGCACCCTTCCATCATTCTCTTACAATAATCCATGACTCTTTCCCAGAATGCACTTGATTACTTCAGGAATATGTTTCCTACTTGGCATATGGTGGCTATGGATTCTATGGGCCACTCTAGGGGACTGGTTGCTTTGTGGGATCCAAGGTGGGTTAGCTTCAAGGCATACAGATGTTTTGCAGGAATTTTATTATCTGGACACTTGAGAGGACTGGTGGGACGCTTCAGGATCCTTAACATATATGCTCCTTACAAGGATCGTTGTGGCTTTTGGGACAGACTCATGGAGACTAAGTTATTGAAATTGGACTCACTTATTGTGGTGGGGGATTTAAATGCCACCACTGCACTGGAGGAATGTTGGGGGAAGAACACTAGAATGGACACACTGGCGGATAAACTTAAAACTATCTTCTGGGAATGCAATTTGATAGATATCCAACCACAGAGGATGGTTCCAACCTGGCATAATGGGAGATCCAGTTCACAACATATTGCTAAGAGACTGGACCGTTTTCTTATTCAGGATGAACTACTGGAGAGGATGGGTATTGTGCAGACCTCCGTCTTGAAGTCTTACATCTCGGATCACCTGCCCATCACACTTATTTGGAGGAAGGCACAATCTAGGATGGGTATTCCATTTAAATTTAACCATATCTGGCTCGAGGATCCTAAATTTGACAAGATGGTACGAGATACATGGTCACAATTTAGGATTACAGAATCATCACCTATGTGGGATATGGTACAGAAATTACATGAGCTCAAAAGGAAGGTCAAAATTTGGGAAAGATGTAAAAAACAGAAGTTGTGCATGGAGCTGGATGTGATACACAATGAGCTGGAGGTGCTAGGACAGAATTTGGATTTGGGAAAATCATCCATCGGACTTATCAACACTATGAAAGCTTTGGAGGAGAAAAAAAACATATCATTCATCTACATAAATTGACTTGGAGACTGAAGAGCAAGGCTATATGGCTAAAGGAGGGGGCTAGAAATACGAAGTTTTTCCACAGGTATGCAAACTATAGAAGAAAGATAAATTCCATTTGGAACATTAAGGACTCCAATGACTGTGAGGTTCACACCATTCCGGAGATTCAACGTGCAGCGGTTGCCTACTTTGAGCAGGCATATCAAATTAGGGGAGATGTGAATATTGAGGACCAACGTTGGGCATATTGAATGTTACCCCAACATGTTTGATGAAGATAGGAACAAAGAAGTGTACAAGGTGGTCGAATTGCAGGAGGTCCACTTCGTATTGAAATATTTCTCCAAAGACAAGTGCCCTCGACCGGACGGATGGATTGTAGAACTTTTCTTACACTTCTTTGATCTAATGGGACAGGACTTGGTTCAAATGGTGGAACAGTCTAGATTGGAAGGGTACATCACAAACGAGATCAACTCCACATATATTTCTCTTATCCCTAAGAAGAATGAATTGCGGTATTTCCAGGACTATAGGCCCATCTCACTTTGTAATTTGATATATAAATTGATCTCCAAAATCATTGCTCTCTGTATTAAAAACACTCTCTCTAAATTCATCACTTTGGAACAATACAACTTTCTACAAGATAGACTGATTCATGATGCAGTTGCAACAGCACAGGAATGCATGCACACCATACTATTAAGAAATTGGAAGCTGCAATCATGAAGGTGGATTTTCAGCGGGCATATGACAACATTGATTGGGGCTTATTGCGCATTGTGCTGCACAAAATTGGACTACACACACCATCCATTGAATGGATTATGGCATGTGTCACAACTGTTAGATTTGTTGTCCTCATTAATGGATACCCAACTAGCTTCTTTGGGATAGACGCGAGCTGAGACAGGGGTGCTCGCTCTCCCCTCTATTGTTTATATTGATCATGGACAGACTCAACCACAAAATTAAACATGCTTTCCATAGGGGTGTATATCTGCCTTTGCCTATGGGGTGGAATATAAGGGTTTCACACAATTTTTTTGTTGATGATATACTTACATTTGGGATCATATCCAGATATATGTGGACTTCTCTTCATAACATTTTTCACAGGTTTGGCAGCGCATCTGGGTTGTACATGAATAAGGACAAGTCAGAAATCTTATATGGGGAAGGTAAGCAGGAGGATATTGCATATATTTCAAACCTATTTGGGGTGAGAGCTATTCCGATTAGTGATGGTTTGAAGTATCTGGGATACAAAATCAAGCCCAATAATTATCGTAACCAAGACTGGCTATGGATTGTGGATAGATTCCACAAGAAGATATCAGGATGGGCACACAGGTGTCTTACACTTGGAGGCAGAGTCATTCTTGTACAATCGGTACTACAACAATTGGTTGTATATTGGGCACACCTTTTCTGCATACCTACATCCATCATTAAACAGATTAACTATGTTATTGCTAGATACATTTGGGCTGGATCTGAAACAAAGCATAAATACCATATGGTTAAATTAGACAAGATCACTAGACCCAAGGCTATGGAGGGTTAGGGCATATTGAACATAAAGCTTTTTGGGTGGGAACTCCTCACAAAATCTCTATGGTGGGGACTACTTGGCACATGTATTTGGAGCGAGATCATCAAGACAAAATATCTTAAGGAGATTAAGATTTGTCACTGGTTGAGAGAGGGACTAGTTGACAAGGCATACGAATTTGCTATATGGAATAGCCTCAACAGAGTTCGGCACTGGCTCATAGAAAGGATCTACTAGAACATGGGATCTGGGAAGGACATCATCATTGGGAGGGACAAGATCCTTAGGTCCGAACTCCACAGGAATTTAACTGCGAAACTCACCCACTGTCTTTACACAAGGGGTATTATATATTTTGATCATGCCACATACACTTGGTTAGGCAACAGGCTGATATGGAAAGATCTGGAAGAAATGGGTCTGCGGGGGGACTTGGGCGATGCCTGGAGGAACATTGTTGCTGAGATCCGAAATGCTGGGATATACAAATCTAATCTGGGAGATCAGATTGGGTGGGATGGTATCATTAAAAAGGGTTCCATCTTAGTTGCAGATACTTACAATTACATCTGTTGCAGAACACATTACTACCATAATTGTTGTTGGTTCACCAAGATTTGGAATGTACAGATCCCATACAAGATTATTTTGTACACCTAGCTAGTTTGGCAGAACAAGACACTCACTTGGGAGAACTTGAAGAAGAGGGGTCTACTGGGACCTGGTATTTGTGTATTTTGCTGGCAGGAGGAGGAGGACAATGTCCACATTCTCTTAAGATGTCCTATTGCAGTTCAGATTTGGCACGGTTTGTCTGTCATTCTCTCCTTTGCATACATTGACCATTGTTCCATTGATACATGCTTACATTGGTGGAGTACCCAGAATAGGCATCGGCGAGCCATCCCAATGCTCACTTTCTGGAAGATCTGGAAAGCTAGAAACAACATTATATTTGATCACAAATATCTCAGTGTTGACAGGATCATAGATAACATACACACTGCGATGGATCCACTGCAACGACCATTGTCTCATCCACCTATGGTGTCTCACGGGACTGATGATCCTTTTATTACATACCCTGCTGGTTTTTTTGATGGTGCAGAACAGGGTAGCAGATGCGGATGCAGTATTTGGATATGCATGGACAACAACACACAATATAGAATCCACTAGGGGGCAGAGAGGGGACTAACATGAAGGCAGAGGCTATGGCGCTTTGGGGGTTGCTCTGGTTCGCGAAGTTTCTAGACATCCACAACATCAACATATACGGAGACTCCCAAGCCATCATCAATCATATCTTGGGATCCTCACACATTTCACATCCACATCTTTAGGGTTGGTTGAGGCACATCAAGAACCTACAGGACACTACTGGGCGTCTCTATACAACACTTACATAGAGAACACAACATTGTTGCAGATTCTTTATCTAAGCAAGGTCTCCTCGACTCACTAGAGGGGTTTCATATCACTCTGGAGGTGGATGGATGCTCGATAGATGCAGGTTTTACGCCATTTCCCTGACCTTTGTCTCCACTGTTTTTTCCACTATTTTTGTTTCTTGTGTTGTGTCCACTATAGGTTGCACAATGGGCACATGTTTCCTCATATATTTGGACTATATCTTGGATGTTTTTTATATATGTACTCCCTTCTTTTCTGTTTTGGCTATGGCTTTTATTATGGAGACATGGAATATGTATTATTTATGGACATCAACTATTTTGGCTTTTCTCTTAAGCTACTGATATTTTGGGAGGAAATATACAATTCATATGGTGCATCCAAACAAAACTTAATGTATTAATTTTACTATCTATATAATAAAATCAACGTTTTTTCTTATTTAAAAAAAAATATATATATATATATATACTCGTTTACGCTCTCGGCTTATTCAACCCCATTTTATTTTATATATATTCCATGGGTTAATTTAAGCTAATTCGTTGGGTTTATTTGTTATATTTTTATGGGTTTTGTTTTTATATGTTTGATTTTGGTATGTATTTGTATGTTTTGTATTATTTGTTTTTTATTATTTTTTTAGTTTTTGTTTTAGTGTTTTCGTTTTGTATTTTTTATTTCATTTTGTTTTATATATTGGTGTATGGTTGTATTTTTATTTTTTTACTATTTTGTTATTTTATTGTTATATATATATATTTGGTATTTTTTTAATGATTTTGTTTTAATGTTTTAATGTTTTAATTTTTATTTAAAAAAAATTAAAAAGAAATTTTTTTTTTAAGAATATATATATATATATAGAAATATCTAATTAGGCATATATATATATATTTAGAAATATCTAATTATATATATATATATATATATATATATATATATATATATATATATATATAATTAGGCTTATATATATATATATATATATAAGTAATTTGAGACAAATCTAATTGAAAGCTAGAGATCAAAATTTAAGCATTTTTTTAAGCAATAGTTAATTTAGATCCCCTAGTCATTTTTTCCAGATCTATGAATTTATTGTGAAATTTCAAAGCTAACTTATCCAAATTTTCCTTTTTAATATTCCAAGTCAAAACAAGGTGTGGAAAGAGAGCATTACAAATCTGAAATTTGAAAAGCGAAATAAGAAGAATTGATCTCAAACCTCAAATTTTAGCTCATGAAACTCTACTTGTTTTACTCCTTCACAAATGTCACATTTCTTGTAGATCTTCCTGCCAATCATTAGTGAACAAGGCGGCTTTTACTGCACCACCAAATCATAATTTCCAAGAAAATAAATGAAATCAAACTTCAAAACAAAAACTTCAAAAACATCACCAAGCTTGGTTTTATTTCTTTATTCTATCCTACTCTACTTTGAAAAAGAAAAGCTTTTGTCAAGTATATGAATACTTCCAATGGATCCATGTGTGTAACAAGATAATAAGTAAACTCATATATAGGTTTGAAAGATATGCTTTGATATATACCAGTATATGAGAGACTAATTGCTTTGATTAAGATGATGCCAACAACTATTGAGGAAGAGAGTGGTGCTCTAGCTTAATGATTGTCTAGAACCAAAGCTCAATATATCTATGATACCCTTGGTTCACTTGCTCACCTGGATCATTATATTTGTCTTCTTCTTCCATGTCATTCATATCTTCTACTATGGGATGTTCGATCTCTTGGATGCATAAAGGATCTAATGATAAGCATAGTAGAAATTCATCTATCTCAGGTTCTAATGGTTGCTCTCCCTCAAATATGGTCCATGATTCTTTGGTCTCCTCTAGATCTTCTTCCCGTTGATGATATCTCTATCTAACACATGGATTAGTACATGGAGCTCTTACAATACCCAAAGTTAGTTGAAATTTATGCATCCTAAATGATTTTTTACATGAATTTTAACTATGCATATAAAAACGAATGCAGCGAAAATGAGATGCAATTACAACAACTTTGATTAGGAAGAACCCCACAATCATGATTGCAGATTCTGACCTCTCATCTTACCGGTCCTCCTAAAATAAAAGACGTTCTAGGTTGAAAGATAATGCCTATGTATACTTCCCCAACAAAGACACCAAAAATGTTGGGTAATTTAATTATTGGTTAAATTACATAGTATTAAATGTCAATCCAGATTCGTACACTTTTGAAATACACTTGCACAATATATGCAAGGAATTTACTCTCATATACTTGTGAAGTACACATGCACAATATATGCACGGAATTAACTCTCAATCAAAACATAAATTAACCTATGGAAATGATTGAAAGACTGAAATGAAACCTATTAACGAAAATATCTAAATGAGCACACACAAATGTTCTTTCTCAAAGACTATACCTATTAAAGCATTAAATTCAGAACTTGAAAAGTAATGTTTGAATTGAAACAAGTCATTCTAATTTTATATTATGAAAGCTTTTGAAATTCTATTCTATTGAACATAAAGAGAAATCATATTCTATTGGACTTGGAAATGAATCTAGTCTATTGAACTTTGAAAATAAATCTGATCTATTGAACTTGAAAACAAATCTAATTTATTGGACTTGGAGGTAGATTTAATCTATTGAACTTAAAAGCAAATCTATTCCAAACTTAACACCCCTTTGAATGGAGAAGCCACTCTTATTTATACGAAAACTAAGATAAGTAATTAATAAATGCAGATCCACATATCTCTCCTAGATCCACAAATATTGCATGTGGTTACAACCATATGTTAACATATAGCAAGTAACATCTCTTCATATCCTCTCACAATTTTCTAAAATATTTTATAGGAGACACTTATGGAAACCTTGGTGATTCTTCTCCATGAAACGTGCTTGATCAATGATCTCAAATATTCCTCAAATCTTCAAGAGTTTGAAGAGGAAAATCAAATTTGAGACTTAGAGGCCAAATATGAATTTGTTGGAATCTTGGACAATATAGATTCAGATGTATGTGGACAAATGAGTGTACCATATCTAAGTAAATTTTTATATTTTGTCACTTTTATTGACGATTTCTCATGAAAAACATGGATCTATTTCATGAAAGAAAAAGATGAAGTTTTCAATAAGTTTGAATAATTCAAGGCTTTAGTATAAATCTCTCTGGAAGAATAAAGTTTTGAGATCGAGAAAATGGAGGTGAATACACCTCAAATGAGTTCAAAGACTTTTTTAGAGAAACAATGATTAAGAGGGAGTTGACAACCCCCAAAAAATGGGGTTGTAGAGAGAAAGAATAGATCAATTATAGAAGAAACTAAAGAAATTATCTATGACTAGAACTTACCCATGTATCTATGGGCAGAAGCATCAAAAACAGTTGTATATGTTAAGAATAGAAGTCCCCATAAGATATTTGTGAACAAGGCACCAAAAGAAGTATTCACCAAGAATAAACTAGAAGTCATCCACTTGAGGATATTTGGTTGTCTAGTGTACATACATGTTCCCAAGGAAAAGGTAACTTTTGGAACCTTCGTTGGATACAGCGAGACTTCAAAAGTTTATACAATATACATCTCCAAACAGAGAAATGTTGAGGCTAACAGATATGTCGCCTTTGATGAAGAAGCAACTTTTAGGAAATATAGAAATTATCTCATGGACGAGGACAAAGAGGAGAAAGAGGCTCCCAAGGATACAATGATGATCAACTCTCCTCCTGAAGAACATATCCCATACGATCAGGATGAGATAGTAGAGCCAGAGATACTGGTAGA
Organism: Pinus tabuliformis; assembly: GCA_031772625.1. Taxonomy (NCBI): domain Eukaryota; kingdom Viridiplantae; phylum Streptophyta; class Pinopsida; order Pinales; family Pinaceae; genus Pinus; species Pinus tabuliformis. The sequence goes on along the minus strand of CM062814.1, from coordinate 696,059,342 downwards.
TCCACCCAAAGAGGTTATAGTCATCATGAAGAGACCAGTATGGCTTCAAAACACATTGTAGGAAGTAGAAAAACATGCAACTCCCAGAGGCTCCTTCAGAGAGAGCGAGAGACCACACAAACTTTCCAGCTATGTGGTCCTAATGAGTAAGATCATTAATTCATAAACTTCCAGTTATAAGTAAGACACAAACTAACAAGTGTGGAAGGATGTTGTGATGGAATCCATCATGAAAAATGATGTGTGGGACGTGGTTCCAAGACTAGAAGGGAAGTTAGTGGTGACTTCAAAATGGATCTACAAGATCAAGCATGTTGTAGATGGCAACATAGAAAAGTACAAGGCTAGATTTGTGGCTAGAGGATTCTCCCAGAAAGAGGGAAAATATTATAATGAAACATTTTCCCTAGTAGCCAGGTACACTTCTATTAGATCTATCATCTCTATTGCTTCTGTTATGGGTTGGAAATTACACCATATGGATGTAAATATGGTGTAATTGAAGAAGAAGTGTACATAGAGCAGCCACAAGGTTTTTTTATCCATGGGAAGGAGTCCCATGTTTCTAAATTGAAGAAATATTTGTATGGTATTAAGCAGGAACCCAGGGCATGGTATGTTATGAAACCAGCTCACAAAAAGATAGAAAAGAAAGATAAACGCCTTGGAATTCAGCCTCTTCGAGGGGGCAACCTCCTTTACATTACACAAATGAAAAAGTCTTGGATGATACAAATGGAAAGACCTCCTTTCTATATATAGTAGTCTAAGGGGCCATAATATAATCAGAGCCGACATAACAATAATAATGTAAGGGCACAATAATAACAATAGTGGGCTTTTATGGGGCACAATAATAACAATATGGGGACTACATGGGCACAACAATATAATAAGGGGATGGTACTTTTGTATAAAACTTGTCCTACCATGTGGAATCTTCAACGGGTAAGTTATTCCACTTGCTGAGATACTCTGAAATTGATCGATTTCATAGCTATCGGGTTCTTGTTTCTGTGGCTACTCCAGGTTCCAATATGATTTTTCCTTCCTCGTCAAGTTCTGGAAATATTGTTTGAACTGGGATGTTCTGCAACTTTTGAATGAGTGGCCACACTTCTTCATCCTTCTTTCATTCATCCCTTGCTTCGTTTATCCAATCTAGTTGGATAATGGAAATAGCACAAAACAATGCTTCCACATCCTCATCCTTTCTTGAGAGTGCATCTACAACAACATTTTTCTTCCCTTTTTTGTAGATGATTTCAGAGACATAACCCAACTTATTTGTGACCCATTTTTTATGTTCTTCTAAATATAATCTTTGTTCTAAAAAGTATTTAAGACTATCATGATCCATTTTTACCTTGAAGTGTCTTCCCATTAGGTAAGGTCGCCATTTCTTAAGTGCATGTAGTATTTCCAACATTTTCTTCTCATAAATAGCTTGCTTGAGATGTAGTCGTAAAAATACCCAATCGCCTACATCAAAACTTCTTTCACTGCAATGTTGATCTGCCTGTTGTTTCACTAAATTCTGCACCAAAGTGGCGTTATCCTTTAAAAGTTGGAGAACTTGTTGTTGATGCTCGATGTGATCTTTCACTGCTTGAATATTTTTCTTCTTGATATGTACTTCTATATTGAGATTTTCAGTAGTGGTAATTTCTTCCAATGCATTACAAGATATGGCCAGATTCATTTCTTGATGCTCGATGTGATCTTTCACTTCCTAAACATTTTTCTTCTTGATATGTCCTTCTACCTTGATAGTTTGAGGAGTGGTAATTCCGCCCAATGAATTACAAGATATGGTCAGATTCATTTCTTCTTTCTCGCTATGATCTTTCACTTCTTGAAACTTTTTCTTCTTGATATGTCCTTCTATCTTGAGAGTTTGAGTAGTGGTAATTCTTGCCAATGCTTTACAAGATATGGTCAGATTCATTTCTTCTTTCTCTGGGGTTGGTTCCTGGTGTATATCCTCTTATTTTGATGTTTCTTGATCCTTTTCTTCCTCCTCTTCACAATCAATGTAAAATAATTTCTTCTCAGCACACTTATAACCTTTAATGTATTTGTTATCACAATTGTAACAAAGTCCTTTTGCTATTTTTTCTTCCAATTGTTGTGGTGTCAACCTTGTAGGTTGTGGAAGGCTAGGAGAAACAACACTTCCATCTTTATATTTGTGAGGGGTAGAATTCCTTATTGCCATAATTTTGATTTCCACTTTTCTTGCCAACCTGAATGCCTTCTACAATGAATCAGGTTCCCAAAGATGAACCTCATGTTGAATGTTATCCTTTAAAGTCCCTATGGAGACATCAATCCTCTGCTTCTATAGAATATCATTTTCCCTTATATTCAATTTTTGAAAGTCCTCAATGTGCTCTGCCATTGAACACTTTTGTTTGAGATTTATCAATTGGCTAAAGAAGGTGTGTCTCTTTGTATCCTCATAATGTGCTATCATTTCCTCCGGGAAAATTGACCACGTAACAAGTGGTTTACAAGAACAAATCCCTTTATACCATAAAAATTGATCCGGTTCTAAATATGAAGATGAAATGTGTACTTTTTGTAACAGTTGCACCTCATGTAGATCAAAATATTGCTCCATCTGTAGTATCCAATTTACCGGATCCTTGCCATCAAACTTCCTCATATCGCCTTTTCTTGATTTTAGGAGCTCAATCTTGAAATGACTATAACTCTGTAATTTCAGATCTTCTAGTTCTGAAATCACGACCTGTAGTAGCCCTTTGTGTCCTCTTTCCAATGCCACTAGTCTGATCGAAATTGGATTCTCCAAGAAAGAGTTATGCACAATCTCCCAAGATGACCTAATTATATACCTTTTCAAAAGAGCGAACTTGTATGAAGTGCCACATGTCACTGTTTTGACCTTTGGATTTGAAAAACATATACATAAAACTACAGTCCGTCCTCTTTCTATAACTTCTTACGAAATTTCAATCTGATGCTCAGAGAGACAGTTATGACGATTTTCCCCATGTCACCTATTTGGGATGTAATTTGGGAGCCTACAGAAGCCCTAAATGTCTTGGATTGTATCTCCGCAAATATAGGGAAACAAGGTCTGAAATTCGGACCTGAACTTCACCAAGAGTTCGGCTCCATTGGTTTTTAATTTCAGAATCTGAACCTTCGTAGAAAAACAATTATAGCGAAACTTCCACGATGCCCTGTTTGAGCTGAAATTTTGGAGCTTGCAAAAACCCTAATGTGTGCAGATCATATCTCTGAAAATATAGCGATAAAATATCTGAAACTTGGACCCGAGGTGAAAACCGATTTCATCCCAAATGGGTTTTTTTTTAGCTTACGAAACTTCATAGCAAAAACATTATAGCGAAAATTCCATGATGACCTATTTGGAGCAGCAAAACCCTATAATACAAAACTCTGATACCAAATGTTATGAAACCAGCTCACAAAAAGATAGAAAAGAAAGATAAACGTCTTAGGCTTCAGTCTCTTCGAGGGGGCAAACTCCTTTACATTACACAAATGAACAATTCTTGGATGATACAAATGACAAGACCTCCTTTCGATATATAGTAGTCTAAGGGGTTGTAATATAATCAGAGCCGACATAACAATAATAATGTAAGGGTACAATAATAACAATAGTGGGCTTCTATGGGGACTACATGGGCACAACAATATAATAAGGGGGTGGTACTAATAACAATAAGGGGTTACACTAGTAGTATAGGGACCTAACATGGTATGTCAGGAAAGATATTTATTTGATAGGATTGGGGTTTACGAAGAGTAATGCATATCCCAAGCTTTACTAAAAAGTTAAAGATGGTTTCCCCTTGATATGGGTACTATATATAGATGACATGTTTCTTACAGGGGATGAGAATCTCATAGATGGTGCAAGAGGGAGCTAATTTTAGAGTTTGAAATGAAGTATTTGGGTTTAATGCATTATTTCTTGGGATTAGAAGTGTGGCAGAGACCAAATGATATATTCCTTAACCAAGGGAAGTATACAGTTAAGATCCTGCAGCGATTTAGGATGATGGACTACAAGTCCATGGCCACACCTACGGTTACAAATTTGAAGTTCTTGAGTGATTCTTCTTCATATTTGGTTGATACCACAATATACAAATAGTTGATCGAATCCTTGATGTACCTGGTTAATACCCAGACGGATATATGCTTTGCAGTGAACACATTGAGTCAATACATGGTTGAGCCTAGACATGTACATTTGGTAGCAACAAAGCATGTATTGAGGTACCTGCATGGTACAGTTGGATATGGACTCAGATATGTCTCAAATGGTGAAGTAAAGTTGCAAGGTTATACAGACTTTGACTGGGCAAGGAGTGCAGTAGACAGGAAAAGCACATCAGGATGTTGCTTCAGTTTGGGATCAGGTATGATCTCATGGTTTAGCAGAAAATAGTTTTCAGTGACACATAGTACAATAGAGGTAGAATATATAGTATCTAGTGATGTGAACCATGAAGCAGTGTGGCTTTGGAAATTGCTTGTAGGGTTATTTGATCTAGAGTTAGAGCCAACTTTGATATATTGTGATAATCAAAGTTGTGTGAAGCTTTTAGATAATTTAGTCTTTCACAAAAATTCAAAGAATATAGAGATAAAATACCATTTCATTTGATACATGGTACAAAGAGGAGCATTGGAACTCTGGTGCATATCCACAGATGAGTAAAAAAAGACATTCTCACCAAACCTTTGTCTAAGGTGAAGTTTGAATACTTCATAGACAAGCTTGGCGTGATGCATAATGTCCACTCTCATTGAGAGGGAGTTGTGATGTTTCTCCTACAACGGGTATATACTCTCCCTCTGGCCAAGGGTTTCCCAGATTAGTCATGTGAAGTGACTGAGGGAGTAATGAGTAGCCTGGTACAAGTCTTTCCTACACCATGTGAAGTGGCTAGGTGTGATTGAGACTACTAGGAGAGAAGAAACATAATAGATACTTGCAACATAATCTTGATATTATTTTAGTAGTCCTACCAATACCATGTGAAGTGGTTGGGTGTGATTGGAACTTCTAAAGGAGAACATCATGGAAGAATACCTTCCTCGCTAAGAGGGAGTGTTGATGTTTTCTATAACAGCGGAAGGTACTCCCTTCCTGACAAAAATGTATAATATATATTAAATTATGTACAAAAATATATATTCATATATTATATATTATATATAATATATATATAAATATAAATAACCAATAATTAATTAATTAAAAAAAAAGATACCTCGACTATGTATATATATCAGGGCTCTCAATTGTAATTAGACATCAATCAATATCTCATATATCTTATATCAATCTAATAATGTTTACTCAATAATAATAATAAAATTTAAGGTTGACAATTTTTCAAGTGTGTAATTATTGATCATAAGGAAATAATTACTAATATTTGAAAATAAGAAAGAATTCAACAATTTCTTCACTTGAAGTGCTTAAATTTGTCTTATTGAAACAAGCTTTCTTATTCCCATAACACTTTTTTGTCTCCTTCATTGTTGTGGCATTCCAATGATTTACCATAACAATTAAATTTGGTCATGTGGGCTACAATCTAATCCATGCCGATCAAGACATCATATGAACCCAATGGCAAAATATTAAGCACAGATGTTGTGGGAATGTCACTTATTTCTGGGTGGTATGACTCCACCAAATCAATCACTCTCTTTTTTACTCTTGTGGCTAGCTAAACAAACCATGATTTGGCATGTGGTTTCCTTTGCAAGGGACATGCCTTTGTAATTTTGGGGTTGACATAAATTAAGTTAGAAACTGGATTAATTAATATTCAAACAAGATAGTTGGCAACCATACCTTCCATTTTGATCATCAAGGATTGATGATCTGCTTGTTTGTTGTCCAATGTTGCATAATCCAAGGTATACTTTGAGACACGTCATTCACTATTGTTTCCACTTGGACATTGTAAAACTTCTTGCTACTATATTGTTTATGAGAGAATTATTCTAAGATGTGATCCTCGCCACATCCCTAACACTGTAATGACCTCCTCCTAGGTTCACTGCATTTTCTCTTCTTGATTTTGTAGGATGATCTCTATTCGTAGCAGGGAAGTTGCATTGGAACTCACCTTTAGCAGGTGTATTGAACGTGACATTTTTCCCAGTTCCTTGTATCATGAGGATTGTGGTCATTTGCTTTTAAAGCTATTTTTTTCTTTCTTCTCCCAATCTGTTTGAAATTTGGTGTTATTCTAGGACTAATCATATCAATACTTGGCCTTCCTAATAGTGTATTCTAGTTTCTTTGGTTCATAAATTTCAAGTTTATCTTGGTAGGACTTTAGTAAACCATTGATATATCTCTGAATATTCACCTTCTCATCCTTGATGTAGGGAACACACCTTAATAGCAGTTCTAAAAATCTGTTAGTGTAGGCATCCAAAGTGATTTATCCCAGTTTAAGCTCATTAAACTCTTTGATTTATTATCATAGAACCTTTCAGGCAGGTACTTTTCCTGGAAATATTTCTCAAATATTTTCCAAGTTAGTTCCTTTTCTCTTATGTCTTTGAAATTTCTAAGATATTTCCACCATATGATAGCTTTTCCTTTAAAGTTAAAAATGACTACCCTAGCCTTGATATTTTCAAAATTATCATGGACTCTGAAGTACTTCTTTAAGCCCAAAATCCAAGCTTTTGTTCTTCAATATTCTTAATCTCTCCATCAAAGATAGGGGGCTTTTCTTTCTTGAATTCTTCTAGCATTGTGTTTTTCTCACTCTTATTTTGCTAGTGGTGTCTTCCTACCCTAGTTATAACAATGGATAGTTGGTCATGGCTATTTATTTCTCTTTCTAGAATGCTAAGTGCAGTTCCTACTTTCACCATGTCTTCACTCATTTGCCTATGCCTCTTCTTGGAATTTCTACCTTACGTTGTATTGGTTTATAATCCATGCTTCTAGATTCCAGATGGGCTTTGCCTGGATTTATGTCTGTCCAAATAACCAGCACTAGGTTCATGTTTCTTTTATCTTTGCATATCTGACAAGTTTTTCAATTTCACTTCATTCACCTCAACTTTCCTTTCTTGCACTCTGAAAATATTTTCATTGTCATCCTTGTAGCTCCTCATTTCAATTCTCAAGCTTCTGAGGGTATCCATCCAATCAATGGAATTTTCTTCTGACCTATTTCCAATTGAATTTTCTTCCTAGTTAGGATGGGTTCTATCAATGTTGTATTGTACCATTATGTTTCTCATTCCTCTATTTTATGTTGTAGATTGTGTCTTCTTATGTGTTTTCACACAAACGAAATTATTAGCTAAATCAAGCATAAACATACTAATTATAGCCTTGGCATGTCAACACCAAGAATGCATACTTGAAGCTATTCACACAACCAAAACCCATGTTAGTTACATATTTCCATAAAACAATAGGAGAAATAAGAAGTCTATCTCGGTTAGCTGCAATCACATCAACTACTTGTTTATTTTAGGATTCATATAACAATTTAATTTACTCATCCATATAAAATTGAATTCTACTTTGTGTATGAGTCCCTTCAAGTTTAGTATTGAAATTGTTCTCTAATACCAATTTGTAGCACCTCCCAACCCCTTAAATCATCTATAATTGTGGGAGTATTACCATCTTGCTTTGATAATACTATGTAACATCTCCCACCCCCTTATGGCATCTCGGGTTATGGGAGTGCTACCCTTTTTGACCCAATATCGAAGGTTTGTTATTAATATGGGTTTACAACAACCTATTTTCTTCAAATTATTCAAATTCTAAAATTAATTCCACCATATCATTCAACTCCTTAAATATTTCTGGTGATATAAATTTTATCTCAATCTGAGTCGTGATTAGAAATTTATGTCCCCCGTAGCTTTATCCCATTAAGGGGGCCATGTCGTCAAGGGAATTCTATGTGTCACCCACATGGTTCCACACCACTACCAAGTGGGGGTCCACATGGCACATGCGTCATACCAATCGTCACATGCTTTACTCCCCAGTATCATGATTCCCTAGTACTCCCTTCCCATGGGCCAGTATCCCTTGCAACCACTTCACTCGATATCATGTTCTTGGTACTACCTTTCCCTAGGCTTGTAACACTTCCCCCCTTCTACTATCTACTCGATATCATGTTCCCTGAGATCACATACCCCAGTACCATATCTCCTTGGGCTAGTATCTCCTTAGGCCAGTAGTTATTAAAATCATGGATTAGACATTGATAAAAAGGGATTATTAATTAATCCCATGTGCATAATTCATGATATTTTACGTAGAAACACGTTATTTCAATTACCCTGGTCATTTCATCAATTCAATGAAACCTTTAATAAACCATCATCATTTTTGTTGTGCAACTTGCAATCTAGTTAAACTCATTCATAGGGCCATGATTATCAGTTAACTAAACATGAACACACAAGTTATCATAACTACACAACAAGAGTTACAGTCCATCTATCAAACATTACTAATCCTCTAGAAAAGTTGAGCTAATATATGCATAAGTCATTGTTCTCAAATAAGATAGCATAAAATAGTTTGTCATATTAATATTGAACTAAATATTGAATAACACAACCCAAACATTCATCAAAAATCATGGACACATAATATATCATATCAGTCATATGGCATAACATTCAATATCACGGTTCATGATTCAAATATATAGATGTAGTATACTTATTTTTATATCTTAAATTGGTGGAAAACTGAAGGAGGGACTTCCACTCTCCACCCAACCATAGGCTAGCTATACTGTAACTTTCTTACAGTTGACTGCCCCGAGGCTAGATCCAGTGTATGAGAAATTCTTGCACAAGGAATTCACACCAAAGGCTTCGTTAAACACTAAGAGGATGGATCTCACTGTCTAAGTGGTTTATCAACTACTTTGTAACAACAAGCACCAAGTTGGTTTATCAATTGTAACTACAACAAGCACAAGGGAAATTTATCAGTTGTTCCTTGTAGTAAGCACCATAGTGACTCACTCTTTCCCTTGAGTTCATTCACAGGGATTCACCCATGGTTCATATGGGTTCACTACTATAAATTCACTAAATTTTCGATGGCCTTTGGTCACTCTTTCGACCCCCTCTTGTTTCTCTCATGACAAATCAGGGTTCCAATAAATGTCGAATGGCCTACAATCGAAATTTTGACATTCCAAGTTTTGTCAGAATTCTGATGCTAACCATCGTAAAAAACTTGGTAATCCAAGGTAGCGACATTCATTGAAATCATTCCACATACCTGTTGTAAATTAGGCAAAAAATGCATTTTTTAGTGACATGTTACCCATCACAATTGTTGCAAAAACCGTTATTTGTTGTCGGAACCTTCATCGCAAGATCAACACCTATGTCGATATTTTTCCTACAAATTTTCCATAGTGGTGACATTCTATGTTTTTGGAACCACCATTGCAAGACTGGTGTCTATGGCTAGATTTTTCTGGAAAATTTTCCATACTAACAATGTCTTGTGTCGTCGGAACCTCTATTGCAAGATCGATGCCTATGGCTAGATTTTTTCGATGAATTTTCCATATTGACGACATCCTTTGTCGTTGGAATGTGCGTCAGAATACCGACATCGATACCAATTTTTAAAAACAATGAATCCCAACCCTGCACTCATACTTTTGTATGGAGTTCTAGTCATGTGATCTGATGGTGCCCTATTAATCTTCCCTTTGCTCAAGACCCATCCAAAACGTTGATCCTAGTGGGACAACCTCCCTCCCTTGCTAACTTCATAGGGAGGGAGGCCCTGATGATCTCTCACCCATTAATCTCCTGCAAGCAATTTGACAATTGTGATTAAAGCGGGGGTCCTCCCTCCCCTCACTGACGTCATCGGGGGAGGCCCCACTACATTCTCGATCATTGATCTCTGAAGCAGATCTTTTCCATCCATTCCATGCTTGGGTTTCCACCCTTGATTACAACGACCTGTTATGTGATTTCAAGGCCTAGGCCTCAAGGCTAAGCCTTCAATTCAGCTTATATGAACCATGACCCCTGTCCATAATGTCAATCACTTCTAGACTTTTCCTAATGCTAAACCCAGTTCTTGTTAACATTTAATTGTATTATATATATATTCCTTTTTGCGAGATGAAACTTCTCGGCACAAGTCTATGGATATGTACACATTAAGTCCTAGAATTGAAAATTGATTTTGGAGCCTCCTTTGACCATGATTTCAAGTTTGAGTTGGGTTCATGGATATTTTTCCAAGATAGGGAATTATTGTTTCCAATTCTCATGTATGAATAAAATATCAAAAATATTGGGACATCTATTTTCTCGTTATTTGTTTTTTTTTTCTAAATCCTTCCTTATCCATGCCTTGGGTACATGAACATATGAATATCATATTGAAGCTTGGAAGTAATTTGTTTGTAACTATCTAGATTTCCAGAAGCATTAGGGAGTCTCTCTTTTACTTGGAAGTGTAAGGTTTTTGGTTCCATCTTCACTTGTTAGCAACAAAATTATTCAAATGCGAATGTAATTTTTGAGGTAACTCATAGTATGCTTGGTTTGGTTTATAATATAATTTAATGGAATATTTTTGCAACTCTAGGATAGCCATTTGCAGTTCGATGCCATGCAAAAAATATATGACTTTTTTCAAAATTGTGACTGGAACATTCATTAAATCTCATCTATGGGATCACAATATAAGATGCACACTATCAATGGATACACAAGGTGCCCTTTTTCTACAGAGATTTTGTGAATGTTGGGTTTGGATGATTTAACTAACATGTAATTTTTTCTGATTTTTATGAAAAATATTCTAAGAATTTTTCATGTTTGCTTTCAATTAATGATAATATTGCTAATAGAAATTAACATTGAACTACTTCAAGAAATGATATTACATTAGATTGTGAGGTGGTTGGACATATAGATAACACAATAATTGCACAAAAGCTTGATATTATGATGGAGGCCACTCCATAAACACCTAGTGTGAAAGTTCAATGTTATATGCTACAAATGAATTGGATGGATCTACATTACTAGTTGAGGTGGTAGTCTTCACTAGTTTAGTTTATGTAATAGTTTATTTCTAGATCATTATCAACCTATTTTGTGGTGACCAAATATATGTTTGTGAATTTATGAGAAAGCCCCAAATATTTAGTTTCATATTCAAGAAATTTGCAAATTTTATGTAGATAGCCTCATAATATATGTTTTTCAAAGTTCATTATTTTTTTCCAATAATTGAACATGGGTCAATGATGAAAAAAATGGAAGGGAATTTTTTTAATAATTACCCCTCACCTTAAATGAGAAGGGAAGAGGATAGGCTCACAATGGCTATGAATTCCATGTAAAAAGGAGGAGCAAGATGGAACCTTATCAACAACCTTCAAATAGAAATAATTGTGACAATACAACATCTATTGTATGGTCTGAACGCATTAGAAGGGGAGAGAGAGAAAATTGATTATAAAAAAAAAGGAACATCTTCTCGGTGTGAAATATAGTGATGTTAGTGACATTGAGGACGAATTCACACCTAGGAGAAGAGAAACAATGATCTAATAGACAATCACTCAACCATCAACTAGTTTTTATGATTTAGTAGACTAAACTCGAGTATTGAGGAGATAAAATTAAAACATGTTTAACATAGTAGAGATGAAGTTAATGACACTACTTAATTTGATGACTCGCCCCATAGGAAACCTTTAGATAGTAAATGGATTCCATGATACAATGAGCATGCTTATATCATGTAGTCAAGTTCTTTGGAAGTACATAACTAGTTTTATTCAAAAATTACACAATCTAAACCTCCCAAGTGCCTACCTCTATTTGCTTCTATGGTATGTGAAGCCCAATTTTAATTTATCCTTTTGAATGAAAAGATCCGTCTAGGAAAGGTTTCAACATTAGGCAACACGTCATTTGAATCAACCTTTAATGAGGATAAGCATAATATACTAAGGATGCCAGTGAAATCAAGTTCAACTTCAAATGATTCTAAAAGGAATTTTATTGAATTCCATATAAAAAATCAAAAATATCAAAGGAACCTATATCTATCTAAGGAAAGAAGTAGTAGGCAATAGAGGTCAAGGGTTGATGAGATTTCCATCTTTCTTTTGGGGGTTTGGAATTGATTGGAAAGGTAGATTGCATGACAGGGCCTTCTATGGAGGAAATGATTATTGTGACAAGGCTTCAAAGTTTTATAAATATGGCCATTGAGTGTTTGCTACTAGTATTTAGGGCACTTTATTTGCTTATGTTGTTTGCACCATCCATAGTAATTGGGGAAGTTGTAGAAGAAGAAAACATACAGATTCACTCTCTTTGATTGGGTCTCCTTTTTTGAACAATTGAGCCTACAAGCTTTATTAAGTGGGGATAATGTGTAGGAACTCACCCACATATATTTCTACCAAACATATGCATTGAACCTACCAAGCTACATTTCAAGGCCATGGTGCATAATTTTTTGGAGACAAGGAACATTGTGAGTAAGGCTTTTAATTTTCCAATTGAAGAAATATCTAACAGATTTTTAGATAAACCAGTGACATTTGTTATCATTGCACGGGTTCATTAGGAAGTATTAAAGAAGAAACTATCTACATAAGAAAATACTATCACTGTAGCGGTTAAGGTGTGCCATCCTCATGTAAGCAAAATAATCCAAAGGGATTTCACAATAATAAAATATTTTGCAAAGGCTTCAACATTGATACCTGGTATGAAGAATTTGCAACTTGACAAGAGTGTGCACCACTTTGAAAGTTTCATAACTAAGCATGGTAATTTGTTGGATTATGAAAACATGATAGGAGACATCAGTATGCTAAGGCTTTGTAGAGCAGTTGAGATGGGGTGCCAGAAGCTAAATTTAGAACTATTGCTTTTGTTGACAAAAATATTATATATTTATTTCTATAATTGATTTAAATCCTCTTGGGATGGTAGCTAGGGAACAACATAACATAATTCACTGCAAATAAAGTGTGTAGTCCATCCTCATGGGGAATATTTTCAAATATTGTCAAAATGTTTTCTTGGGAAGTGAAGAATTATTTCTATCTGAAGGAATTATTTCATTTCTTACCATTTATAAGGTAAGACAAATATGTCAAGGATTTCAAGCAATCCCACCAAAGGGATAATTACAAAGCACTTGTAAATGAAATTCATCACAGTAATATGGGTAGCTAAATTACGAAACTATGTGGGCAGCGATGACCTAGTTGTCAGAGATGTTTGGGAAGGATCGATAAAATTTGGGTACCAGAGGACAAGTGGTTCCCTAAGGCTTTGATCTTTGGCCTAGGGAAAAGTGTCCAAATTTATTTTTTGCTTTTCTCCTAAAGTGACTTTATAAGGGGTAAATTCAATTTAATTTAAAAGTGGCTTTATAAGTGGTAAAGTTACATTCTAATTTAAAAGTGACTTTATAAGTGATAAAGTTACATTCTAATTTAAAAGTGACTTTATAAGTGGTAAAGTTACATTCTAAATTAAAGGTGACTTTATTAAACTGAATGAAAAATTAAAAATTGAAAAAGTGACTATGGAAATAAAAGGCTAAGTGGGTTTTTATTTAAGTGGGTGAGTTAAAAAATAGAAAGTGAGAATTAAATGCACATTTATTCTCATCCTTAGATATAAATGAATCTCAACCATTAGACCTTAGGGTAACCCAAAAGGTCATTTAGAGAATAAAAGGAGAAGAGAAGAGGAAAAGATCAATTCATTCTTTCATGAGAATTTGAGAGAAAGAGAAGAGAGAGCAAGGAGAAAATTTTTGAGCAGTGAGGAAGTGAAGGAGAGCAGCAAGAAGACATTTCAGCAAATTTGGGCAGCAGCATTTATTGGCACGCATCCCAAGGAAAAATTGTACAGCAGGATAAAAGCACAGAAATTGAGGAAGAGGGACAGCAAGTTTTGGGCACATTTTTCGAGGTTGGCCGTACAGCATTTAATGTTGTTTTATTGCTGTAAAAATTTATGTTTTGGCTGTTTGTTGATTGGCACGATTTTTGAGGTGGAGTTCAAGCACGGAAATCGAGATAAGTTGTAATTTGTGGTTGCTGGAATTTTTACTGTTTATTTCAGTTTCTCTGTAAAAGCATTTTCAGAAATAAATAAGAGCTCTCAAACTGGTTTTCCCCAAGAGTTGTAGAGGGTTTTTCCAGTGTCACATTGACCAAAAATCACTGTGTTATTTTATGTGTGTGGCTGTCATAATTTTGCTGTGTTTTATTTATGCAATTTCAGAAGTTGTGAAATCTCTAAATTTGTGTTTTCAGAAAAATATTATCATTTCTAGATTTTAGAATTTTTATCATGCTTGGATTTAAAATTAAATGCATGGAGTGATAAGGAAAACTGATAATCGGAGTGGGGGCTAAAATTTCTTCATGGTATTAGAGCTTGGTTGGCTAAAAAGTGCAGTTTGGGACAGCAAAGTGAAAATTACAGCAAGTTGATTTTTACACAGAAAACAGAAACCTTTACCACAGATTTGAAAATTTCAGTTTGATAGGACAGTGAAACATGTCTTTGGGTTTGAGAGTTGAAGACAGGTTGGATGGGCAGAACAACTACAGTGCATGGAAGGAGAGAATCTAGAGCATCATTAAGGAAGTAGAAGTCTGGGGCATTATGGTAAAATACCACAAGTAGCAGTACCTGTTGACCCTATACAGTTGGAAGAGTTTAACAAAAAGAATGCTAAGACAAAAAGATTGATTATGGAAGGAATCAAAGACCATGTCATTCCTCATGTGAGAGGAAAGACTTATGCACATGAGATGTGGACAGCCTTGACCAGTTTTTACTAAAGCTCAAATGAAAACAAAAAATGGTCCTAAAGGAGAAACTGAAGGCCATTAAAATGGCTAAGACTGATAGTGCTACAGCACACCTCACAAAGATAACTTCAGTGAGAGATGAGTTGGCAGTCATAGGTGAGATCATTGCACCCACTGAGTTGGTGAGAATTGCTTTGAATGGTCTTCCCAAGACTTGGGAGAATTTTGTGGATGGCATTGTTGCATGGGAAAACCTTCCTGATTAGGAGAGGTTGTGGGATGATTGCATTCAAAATGAGATAAGAAAGAACTATCTTGGGGCAGCTAAATAAGTGGAGGAGGATGACAATGTGGCATTGTTAGCAAGAGGCAAGAAGGGTAGAGCAAAGAAGCAAGCTTCCAACAGTGGAGGCAAAAGAAAAGGTAAAGGCAAGTATCAGAACAAGGAGAAGGACTATTCCAAAGTCAAATGTTGGAATTGTCAAAAGTTGGGACACTATGTTGTTGTGTGTCTGGAGAATAAGAACAAGAAAGGGAAAGACAAACCCATGGTAGCTTCTGCAGAGATAGAGAGCTCCTCAGAGAGATTTGATCGGGAGTTTGGGTTCATAGCTTGTGAGGCCACTACTGCAGGATCACCTGCCATACAGGTACAGAGGGAGTGTGCGTTCCCCGCTACTAGTGGAGCATCTTCTAGCATTTGGTATGTTGACAGTGGCGCTTCCCGCCACACGACAGGAGTCAGAGAGTACTTCTCAGAGATTTCAGAGGGTGATACTGATATGGAGGTAGTACTTGGTGAAGACAACATTGTTAGAGTAGTCGGTGTGGGGACATTGACATTTGATAGGGGACCCAAACCTCCCTTGAAAGTGTCAGATGTTCTATATGTGACTGGAATGAAGAAGAACTTGATATCTGTCTCAGCACTTTAGGATAGAGGGTATGATGTATTGTTCAGGAGAGGGTAGGTGCTTATATATCCCAGGGGAACTCCAGCTTCTTCAGCTAGAGATATTTGTGTGCACCATGCCAAGGTGTACAAGTTCTCATTCCAACCCCTGATGGAATTGAGTAGCAGCACCCGAGACAGGACTGATAGCAGATCTAGCAGTTTAGAGTTGTGTGAGATTTGGCACCACAAGATGGGGCATATGTATCATGGGGCCTTGAGTACATTGCGGGAGATCACCACTGGTGTGCCAGATTTCAGTTTTGATCACCTTGATGTATGCAGAGGATGTGCTATGGGGAATTTTTCCAGATCCCCTTTTCCCAGTAGTGACAGCAGAGCAACCAGGATCCTTGACTTGATTCATACTGATGTGAGTGGTTGGATGTCTCATGTATCCTTGAGTGGCTATGAGTACTATGTTTTATTCATTGATGACCACTCCAGGAAGACCTGGATTTATTTCTTGAAGACCAAAAGTGAGGTATTTAAGCGGTTTCAAGAGTTCAAAGCTCTTGTGGAGACCCAGACAGGTAGGAAGATCAAGGTACTCAAGTCGGACAAAGGATGGGAGTATACCCTTAGTGAGTTTGTTGATTTTTGTGTTGAGGTAGGCATTAGGAGGGAGTTCACAGTTCCATACTACCCCCAGCAAAATGGGGTTACAGAGAGGAAGAACAGATCCATTGCAGGGGCTGCCAAAGCCATGCTTCGCGATCAGGGGTTACCTTTATTTTTGTGGGCAGAGGCTTGCAACATTGTTGTGTACTTGCAGAACAGGAGTCCACATCGTGCTTTCGAGAATGTGACTCTGGAGGAGGCTTTTTCGGGGAAGAAGCCTGATGTTGGGCACTTTCGTATCTTTGGGTGCCTTACATATTCCTATGTCCCCAAGGAGAACAGGACCAAGCTAGAGCCCACTACAGACAAGGGCATCTTTGTCGGTTATAGCGAGACCTCGAAAGCTTATCGGATTTATATTCCTGCGCAAAGGAAAGTGGTTGTCAGGCGGGATGTGAAGTTTGAGGAGGAGAGACCTTTCAGGAGGTCACGAGAGTTAGAGTATCCAGTCACCTGACCCTCAGGAGCAGTTGAGTCAGTCATAGGGATCCAATGGTCAGGGATCAGGAGGTACATTGATTACAGTGTCAGGTCCATCAGTGAGCAGTCGCTCCCAGAGTCAGGTGGGTGGTTCTTCAGGCAACATGCAAGGCAGTCCACAAAGCAATTCATAGGGTAGTCCACTAATGGACAGTTCACACGGTACTTCAGCATCTACAGGCATAGATTCAGGCATGAGGTCAGTTGGCAGGCCTTCAGGAGTTGAGGCTTCTGATGATGATGAGGTTTCTTTCACTCCGATGGGAGAAATGTGCTCAGGGAAGAGGAAGCCCAAGTGGCTTCAAGATACCTTTCACGAGGCCACATCAATTGCTGGGCCAAAGAGACAAGTTAGAGAGAGTAAACCACCTGAGCAGTTTTTTAGTTACATGGCATTGGTAACAAGCATTGTTGACTCTAAGCCTTCTAGTTATGAGGAAGCAGCCAACCATCAGGTCTGGAGCGAGGCCATGATGGAGGAGTATTCTTCTATTATGAAGAACAATGTTTGGGAGGTAGTACCGAGGCCTGAAGGTAAATCGGTTGTTACTTCCAGATGGCTCTACAAGATAAATCATGCTACAGATGGTAGCATCGAGAAGTTCAACGCTCGATTTGTGGCGAGAGGGTTCTCACAGGTAGAGGGAGTTTACTATGAGGAGACCTTCACTCCTGTAGCTCGGTATACATCTATTCACTCCATTATATCGATTGTAGCAGAGATGGGTTGGAAGATCCACCAAATGGATGTGAAGACTGCATTCCTCAATGGCTTCATTCAGGAGGAGGTTTATACTGAGCAGCCGCAGGGCTTTGAGGTGCATGGGAAGGAGTCCCATGTATGCAGATTGGAAAAGGCACTCTATGGAATAAAGCAAGCTCCTAGAGCTTGGTACTCGAGGATTGGTACATACTTGGAGCAGTTGGGTTTCACAAAGAGTGAGGTTGATCTGAACCTATACTTCATTGTGGTGGGTGAGGAGCCTCTCATTCTGGTGTTGTATGTTGATGACTTGATCATCACTGGTGCAGAGAGACTCATTGAGGGTTGCAAGAGAGATCTTGCTTCAGAGTTTGAGATGAAGGATATCGACTTGATGCATTATTTTCTGGGATTGGAGGTGTGGCAGGAGGAGGGGCATTTCTTCCTAGGACAAGGGAAGTACATTGTAGATATTCTTAGTAGATTTCACATGGAGGACTGCAAACCCATGTCTACACCTACGATCACTAACTGGAAGAAGCTTCACGCTTCTGATTCTAAGTTGGTGGATCCTACTCTATACAGACAGTTGATTGGTTGTTTGATGTATTTGGTCGACACTGAACCATATATATGTTTTGCAGCTAACACTATGAGTCAGTTCATGTGTGAGCCCACGAGAGTGCACTGGGTGGCTACAAAACACATTCTTCATTACTTGTAGGGGACAATGGATTTTGGTCTGGATTATAGACAAGGTGATGGAGTGAGACTAGCAGGGTACATGGATTCAGATTGGGCAGGTTGTGCTTCATATAGGAAGAGTACTTCCAGGTGTTGTTTTGGTTTAGGTTCGGCAATTGTGTCGTGGATCAGTCGGAAACAACAGTTGGTTGCATTGAGTTCAGTTGAGGCAGAGTATATGGCTACTAGTTTGGCTAGTTGTGAGCCCATATGGCTTCGCAAGGTGTTGTTTGGTATATTTGGTCAGGCATTGAGACCTTCAGTAATTTACTGTGATAATTAGAGTTGCATAAAACTCATGGAGAATCCAGTTTTTCATGACAGGTCAAAGCATATTGAGATCAAGTGTCACTTCATTAGAGACTATGTCCAAAAGGGAGCTGTCAAGCTTGAGTACATTTCCACAAATGAGCAGGTAGCAGACATTTTCACCAAATCCTTACCACGAGGCAAGCATGTATACTTCAGAGACAAGATGGGAGTGGTGAGGAACACTTTCCTCGGTAAGAGGGAGTGTTAAAATTTGGGTACCAGAGAACAAGTAGTTCCCTAAGGCTTTGATCTTTGGCCTAGGGAAAAGTGTCCAAATTTATTTTTTACTTTTATCCTAAAGTGACTTTATAAGTGGTAAAGTCAATATAATTTAAAAGTGACTTTATAAGTGGTAAAGTTACATTCTAATTTAAAAGTGACTTTATAAGTGGTAAAGTTACATTCTAATTTAAAGGTGACTTTATTAAAGCGAATGAAGAATTAGAAAGTGAAAAAGTGGCTATGGAAATAAAAGGCTAAGTGGGTGACTTAAAAAATAGAAAGTGAGAATTAAATGTACATTTATTCTCATCCCTAGATCTAAATGAATCTCAGCCATTAGATCTTAGGGTAACCCAAAAGGTCATTTAGAGAATAAAAGGAGAAGAGAAGAGGAAAAGATCAATTCATTCTTTCATGAGCAATTGAGAGAAAGAGAAGAGAGAGCAAGGAGAAATTTTTGAGTAGTGAGGAAGTAAAGGAGAGCATCAAGAAGACATTTCAGCAAATCTGGGCAGCAGCATTTATTGTCACGCATCCCAAGGAAAAACCATACAGCAGGAGAAAGGCACAGAAATTGAAGGAGAGACAGCAAGTTCTAGGCACATTTTTTGAGGCTGGTTGTACAGCATTTAATGTTGTTTTATTGTTATAAAAAATTATGTTTTGGCTGTTTGCTGATTGGCACGATTTTCGAGGTGGAGTTCAAGCATGGAAATAAAGATAAGTTGTAATTTGTGGTTGCTGGAATTTTTACTGTGTATTTCAGTTTCTCTGTAAAAGCATTTTCAGAAATAAAGAAGAACTCTCAAACTGGTTTTCCCCAAGAATTGTAGGGGATTTTTCTAGGGTCACATTGACCAAAAGTCGCTATGTTATTTTCTATATGTGGCTATCATAATTTTGGTGTGTTTTATTTCTGCAATTTTATCAGTTGTGAAATCTCTAAATTTGTGTTTCCAGAAAAATATTATCATTTCCAAATTTTAGAATTTTTATCATGCTTGGATTTAAACTAAATGCATGGAGTGATAAGGAAAACAGATAATTGGAGTGGGGGTTGAAATTTCTTCATTTGAGCATACCTAAAACTACATGGAATGCTTTGGCATAGGACAAGAGGCAATGAGAACAGAGTTGAGTAATATAAGTCTTATCTGATCTTTTTCCAAGCTTAGGGATTAGGTAGAGAGATAGACTTATGTAAATTAACTAACAATATGATGGAAGTAAGCCCTCTAGGAGGAAGGCCTATTGATTCTTCATTGATTGGCTTGTACAAGGTCATTGGATAGTCTTAGGAGGCTCCTGGGTGTAGCCCATTTACATGTATTTTGCATTGTGGATTTTTTATGTGTTTTGAATGTTATTGTTCCTTGAATCTATATTTCTTAATTTTTTAAATTGGTCAAGTCTTGTGTTGCAAAATGTTTTAAGGCTACAATTGGATGTATGTATGATATTTTTTTATTGGATGAACTAAGTGGGTTATACATGGAAAGGCATGTAACATCTTCTAGTCAAATTGATATAAACCTTAGTTGAAGAAGGATAGTCTAATTAATCTACCATTTAATCACATATCTTGTTATTCAAAGATGATATAAAATACCTATCAATTCGTCCATTTTCTTTCCAACTAAGTTACATTTTTGGGTGACAACTTTCTGGAATAAGAATATCTGCAATGCACATTAATTGTGTTAAAGGTAGATAAAGAATAAAAAGTTAAAAAAATAAGTTAAGAAACACTTTTATGAGTACATAAAAATTAGAAAGACTCAAGCGCGTGAATACTTGAATGAGATCCTCTTAGTTTCAAATAATTTATTAGAGTTGTATGATCTTCGAGCAAACGTCCTCGATTTGGAAAAGCAGCAGGGAAGTCAACATTGACTTTTTTTTCGTTTGTTGTAACAAGGGCGGTTTGTTCCAAGACTATCGAAATCCTAAATTATTATTTAGTGAATAGGGTCAACCACATGAAGGTGGAAGTTCTTATGGCCCATACCCCCCTCACTTCACTCTCCATTCCCCAGTACCCAATCTATCTACTAAAGTTGATAGCAATGCATTAAGATTCATGCATACACACTATCAAAAAGCAAAATAGAAAATTGATAAATAAACATATTTTTTCACATTCGTCCTCTAGCAACTTATAAGTAAGTATATTTCATATTTTTCTAACATGGGTACAAAAAATTATGCAATATCTCACTCAAAGTACTCATTCAAAGTGATCATAAATCCAAAAAGGGGTATGAAAGAACTCATTCAAGCATTATATTAATACATCAGTATGTCTTTTATACATCAAAAATTGTATACAACGATTTTTATTATACAATACATTATAACATTGTACATCATCAATTTTTATTTTTTGCCTCTTCTTATTATGACCAAAATCATTCTTAATTTTTTCATCCATTTTTGGTTTTTCATCGTTTGGTCAGGGTTGTTCTGATGATGATTGTAATTGGCTCCTCTGATCCATTGCACCCCTGGTTTTGATGTTCTCACGGAGTAGAGGATGTTGTGGGGGAGCATTGCCTACAAAAAATATTAAATTTATATGGCCAATTATTAAATAGCATTGAAGTAGATTTTTAATAATAAAAAATACCTATGTAATGTAATTATTTATCTGTTGCACTAGTCAACAACGTTGCAATGACTACCTTGTGGTCTTCTACTGTTGAGGATCCTCCTATATGACATGATCTATAACAACCCCTGGTTAAAAGTTCATGTAATAAAAGTTAATAAAGGAAAAATAAGACCACGGTTAAGGGACACCTATTCCAAGCTAAATTTTGGCCAAATATATCCTAGTGGTAATCACTGGATGTGTTTATGGCTAAGGGAAATTGGAAAAGGCAAGGGATAAGGCATTAAAAATGCAAAAAAGGTATTTTGGCCCATTTATTTATGAAAATAAAGGAAAATAGGAGAAAAGGGAGGTGAAAGGTCACAAGTTGCATGTGAGGAGGAAATTGAAGGAAAATAATGGAAAATGAAGAAAATAAAGGCCTCATTTATAATAAAAAAATTTGAGGATCAATTCATGGATTTTGGTCAGTTCAATTTTGGAGCTCTCTCATTATTCTCTCTCTCTCTCACTCTTGGATACTTAGATTTTTCCTGGAGCATTCTAGCTTTGGAGCAAGGAAGGGAAAAGAAAGCAAAGGAAGGACAAGTAAAGGAAAGGAAAGCAAAGAGCAAGCAAGGAGTAGCAGGATCAAGAAGCTTCAGTAGGAATACTTGTAGGTAACATATTTCATGTGTGGTTTTCTAGCTAGTTTTGACATGCATGGCTTTACATGTTGGTATACAGTTCTCTTATTTTCGATGGCATGGTTTTGTCGGGTTATAACAGTGGTTTTCATCCTTTCCTTTCCTTTTTTCAAATAGCCATGGTGTGATGATATTTTTTTCTCAGTTTTGAGCATTGGAATTGTCAAATGGTTTCAGAATCTGGGGCAGATGTGGTCTCAGGAAAATTCCCAAAGGCCTAGGAATCCCTTGACTGGTTTTTTTTGGGATACACGATAAAGCTTGAGGGTGGAGTCTTGGTTTAGGGCCTAGTGATTGGGTGTGGATTGCGGTAAAGCCTGAGAGACGGTTGTCTTGGTTTAGGGCCTAGTGATCTGGTGTGGATTGCGGTAAAGCCTGAGAGACAAGGAGATAGAAAATTCCTTAAGGATAGTGATGGAGTCCAGAGGCATTCCAAGCTTGGTTTGGTTTTGTGATCTCAATGTCGGTTTTGGTGAAATCGCGGTTTGGTGAGGGTGTAGGTGGTTAAACCTTTGGATTTCCTTGGTTGTTTTTGGATTGTTTTAACCATGAGATACCACATTCATGCTTGGAATATGGCACGGGGGTTATTGGCTGAAAGAAATATTTGGTTCAGCCATGTCTACGGTCAGGTGATATGTGGAAGTCTCAAACCTGGTCGGCTTTGCTTATGTTTAATAAAAGCTAAGTTCTCTTTATTTTGTACTTATTAATATGTGGTTTTAATGGTTGTTATCTCATTTTATTTCTATGGTTTAATGTTAATTATAAGCATGGTTATATGACTAGTTATTGTTATGGTTATTTTATGTATTTGCTTGTAACTCAAAGGATAATGGATGCAAGACCTAATTGATGTCAAAAATGTTAAGGGAAGAGGGTGGTAATCCTTCTTGTCAAGTATCATATGAATTATCAATCATTTATGCTATGTCTTGTATTCATTTCCTATAGACTTCATTGATGCCAAGTGTTTGATAGAATGTCAGTCCTGGTTAGGGATGGTCAGGCCTAGTCCAGCAATCAGTTTTTGATTTGTAATTCTTGCAGCCATGTAATTTATGGATTTTGAAAGCTACAGGAGTTTATGGGAAATGACCTAGATTATGGGCTTGAAAAGTGGCACAAATCCCAGCGTTGCAGGCACAATTTTGAGGAGAAAATTCCCCAGACACATATATCCCCATGTTGTGTGTGCGTTCAGAGGTTTCCATACACACCCTTGTCCATATCAAGGGAGCGTCTGAGGGCTTAGTGGTCTAAAAGCTTAGTGGTACCCAAGGGTTGGTCAGGAGAATGACTGGGATGCATTATGAGAGTCTTGTAGCAGGTAAATAAGGTTTGTGTTGTGGGTTTCCATCAATTCCATTTCCTTAAGGTCACCTAGGAGGTCGAGTCATATCATAGTAACTTCTCGTCTGATGTTTAACCCAATTGGTCAGTTACTTGGGTAGATGTAGGAGGAGGGTGTTATATAGTGGTATCAAAGCATGGTTCACCTCTCACACTGGATGGGCTATGTGTTGTTCATGCATTCATGTCATTTGCATGTGTGTTAATCATCCTTGTGGTCTATATGTTTGTTGCATATCCATGGTGTCAGTCATGGTTGTAGTGATGTCGCAATGTGAAAGAGGATGTTGTTGTTGTGAAGTGTGTCATCCTGAGTGTATGATTGGTTATGCATTGTTATGTGTGTCAGTGATTACGTGTGGTCAAGTGTACAATGATGTGGTGGATGTTGTCATGCATGAGGTCATGGTATGTGTAGTTGATATGGTCATGCATTGATGACTGGACTCTAGCTAGAATCATGGTTATATGCTTATATGCTTATTTGTTATATGTATATATGTTGTCATGATTATATTATACATGTATTAATTGATTTTTTGATCCTGCAGATCAGGTATCATCCCTGAATTATGCTAAGGTACATCATTTTATTGTGATTCGGTTTGGCTGACATGATAT
The DNA here is from genome assembly GCA_031772625.1 of Pinus tabuliformis. Classification (NCBI taxonomy): domain Eukaryota; kingdom Viridiplantae; phylum Streptophyta; class Pinopsida; order Pinales; family Pinaceae; genus Pinus; species Pinus tabuliformis. Next base: position 696,035,164 of record CM062814.1, on the reverse strand, counting down.
ACCTTGCAGGAATAATATCGAAGATGACTAGCAAGATGGTAGACTACTGTTCCCGAGACTCTACTTATGGATCAGATGAGCAACATGGCGTTGGGAACTATTCTGATTTGACAGAGAGACTGAGAATCTTAAAGGCATAAATAAGGAGTTGTAAGTCAGACAATGATAGAATAATACAGGCACAAGAGAAACAAGTTGAGGTAAATGTAGTGATACTTCAGATTTTGTCAGAATTGTAGGGACAGGGGCCACTTCGGATCAGCCATGAGTAGGAGGACAGAACTAACAGGGCATATGGAAGTAGGCCTCATGGTGATTACAGGTCATATAGATAGGACACAATCATAGATGGGAGGTCCTTGGATACTCCGTATAGGAGGGGTGATAAACACAGACACTATTCTAGTCCTGGTTCTAACATGCATTATGACCATCATTGTTATCATCCTTATAGGAGGAGTGACAAGGGATATTTTACATATGAGATTAAGAAAGAAAATCCACCTACATTTGATGGAGAGATGAAGAAATCACAGGATGTAGAGGCTTGGTTGCTTGGTATGAGGAATTTCTTCAGATTGCATCATTATTCAGAGAACATGAAAGAAAGGATAGCCACTTTCAGTCTTAAAGGGAAGGCAGATATCTGGTGGGAGGATGTGAAGAATTTTAAAGGTATTCAGGAGGATGACTTGACTTGGAATGTGTTTGAGAGGCTCTTAAAGAAGAAGTATTTGTCAGAAATATATTATGATGACAAAGCTAAGGAGTTTTATGAGTTACATATGCATTCCATGATAGATTATGAGTATAATAGCATGTTCTTAGAGTTGTTGAGATACATGCCTTATCTCAAGGAGGAGAAGACCAAGGTTCAGAGATTCATTAGTGGACTGCGAGTAGAATACAGAGGCCGGATTGAGTTTGATGAGCCTAGATCATTGGAGGAGGCCATCCGAAATTTGAAACATTGTTATGAGCAGCCGAAGCATAAATTTGAGCATAAGCGTGACTTGAAAGGAAATGAGAAAGTTAAAGGAAAATGGCCATCAAAGCGGGGAAGACCTCAAGATGTAGGTGAGAAAGAAAATGTAGTCCCATACAAGAAGTTCAATACAGTTGAGAAGGGACATGGAGAGCATCATATTAGAGGCAATGGTAAAGGACTATTTCAGTGTTGGATATGTCGCAAGGATCATCGTAAGAGGGATTTTCTTCAGTATCAGGGTGGTAGACCCCAGATCTATAGTGCTCAGGCGGTGCATACAATTGGGGATGTTGGTCATAGAATTCCTCATATTTATGCAGATGTGTAGAACAGGCAAGCAGATAATCAGGCATCTATCATTGAAATGGAAAGTAATCTTTGTGATCAAGTTGTATTTTGATTGATCCTAGATCTAATTATAGTTATATTAATCTTGACCTGGTGGATAAGTCTGGTTTGAGAAAATAAGTGCATGCAGAATCTAGGTTGGTAAAGTTGGCTACAGGTACAAAGAAGAGAGTTAACCATTGGGTAAAAGCTTTTGCATTTGAGTTAAATGGTATGCCTACATCAGCACATTTGAATGTACTGGCATTGGGATCGTATATCATGCTTTTGGGTATGGATTGGTTGTACCTTCATAGGATCAAAGTGGATTGCTTCAACAAGGTCATTGAGTGCTTGGATGATAATGGGGAAAAGATAATTTTGTAGGGAAAGAAGAAGCCCACATCAATGAGGATGGTTACCGTTATGCAAGCTAAGCGTAGTTACAGAAAAATTTGTGTGATGTTTGCAGTGCATATATCTAGTGACAAGGGTAAAGATGTTTAGGATGCATAAATCTTTAAGAAATACCTTGTATTGCAGTGGTATCAAGATGTGTTTCTAGCAGAGATTCCAGAGTTACCTCCTCACAGGGAAGTAGATTTCTCTATTGAGTTAATGCTAGGGGAAACACCAACATCGAAGGCACCTTATAGGATGAGTACCCCAAAGTTGGTGGAGTTGAAATTGTATTTAAAGGAGATGCTTGACAAGGGATACATTAGGCCAAGTGTATCACCTTGAGGTGCACCTATATGGTTCATAAAGAAGAAAGATGATACTCTCATATTGTGCATTGATTACAAACAGTTGAACAAGGTAATGATCAAGAACAGGTACCCATAGCTGAGGATTGATGATTTGTTTGATCAATTGAAGGGAGCACCAGCGTTCTCTAAGATCGACTTGAGATCAGGATACCATCAGGTACGCAACAAGGAAGAGGATATCTAAAAGAATGCCTTCAAGACCAGGTATGGGCATTATGAGTTTGTTGTAGTTCCATTCAGTTTGAATAATGCCCCAGCTACATTTATGTGTTTAATGAATAGTGTTTTACATCCTTATCTGGACAAGTTTGTTATTGTATTCATTAATGACATCTTGATATATTCTAGGAATGAAGAAGAGCATGTTTATCATTTAGCAACATTGTTGAGATTGATGAGAGAGCATCAATTGTATGCCAAGCTTAGCAAGTGCAGCTTCTTTCAAACAGAGGTGCTTTGCTTGGGACATGTTGTTTCCAAGGAAGGCATAGCAGTAGATCTAGAACAGATAAGGGCCATGATGGAGTGGGCAGCTCCTAAGAATGTCAATGAGGTGATATAATTCATGGGATTGGCATGTTACTACAAGAAGTTCATCAGGAACTTCTCACACATTAGATATCCTATGACATCCTTGCAGAGTAAAGGTCAAAAGTTTGAATGGGTAGAAGAATGTGCAACTAATTTCGAGCAGCTGAAGCAGTTGGTGACCAATGCTCCAGTCCTTAAGATTGCAAATCCGAATAAAGAGTTTGTTGTGTGTACAAATGCATGTAAAAGAGGACTTGGTGGATTCCTTATGCAATAGGTACATGTGGTGTACTATGAGTCCAAGAAGTTGAATGAGCATGATCATAACTATGTAACTCATGCTCTTGAGTTGGCAGCTATTATTCATGCCTTGAAGATGTGGAGGTAGTATCTTCTTGGCAGGAGATTTTTATTGATGAGAGGTCACAATGGGTTGAGATACTTGTTTGACCAACCGAATCTAAATCCCAGTCAAGCTAGATGGTTGGCTACCCTTAATGAATTTGACTTTGAGATCGAATAAATTAAGGGAAATAAGAACCAGGTTGCAGATGTTCTTAGCAGGAAGGTACAGGTGAATCATATAGCAGTTATGAGCTCTTATGGGACAAAATTATAGGATATGATCTTGCAGAAAGGATAGTGGGATAGCAGTTACATGGAGATTATGCACATGTTACAACAAAGTACAGGTACAGGTAAAGGTACAGGTGATCAGGATTCAAACAATTGTCTCACGGAAGATGGTTTGGTGAGATTCAGGGACAGGATCTATGTATTAAATTGCAATGAGCTCAAGAAGCTTATCTTGAGGGAGTTTCACGTGAATCTATACTCAGGTCACCCAGGATATCAGAAGACATTGATGATAGTAAATAAATTCTACTATTGGCTGAATGTGAAGAAGGGAGTGGAAGAGTTTGTGGCTAGATGTTTGGATTGTTAGCAGGTAAAGGTGGAATGTAAGTATTCAGGTGGTCTACTACAGCCTGTTCTGGTTCTGGAATGGAAATGGGAGGTCATTTCCATGGATTTCATTAACAGTCTTCTGAGGAAAGCGAGACATCATGATTCTATAATGGTCACGGTCGACGGGTTGAGCAAGGTAACTCACTTCATTCTAGTAAAGACTACATATTCATCCAGCGAGGTGGAAAAGGTTTTCATCAGGAAGATCATGAGATTATATGGTGTTCCAAAGAAGATCATGTTAGACAGGGATGTGAAGTTCAGTTCCAATTTTTAGAAGGAACTATTTGCAGGTTTGGGTACATAGTTGGCCTTCAATACAACCTATCATTCGCAGATAGATAGACAAACAAAGAGGGTCAACAGGATCTTGGAGGATATGTTGAGGATGTACGTGATGGACCAGCAGAGAAGATGGGAGGAGTATCTTCCATTGGTTGAGTTTGCATACAATAATTGTCATCACAAGTCATTGAGGATGAGTCCTTTTGAGGCAATGTATGGGCAGAGTTGTAATACTCCCATCAGCTAGAGTGATCTAGTGAACAAGGTACTTATTGGATTGTGTATGTTGGCAGACATGGAATAGGAAATGCAGGTTATAAAGAAGAATCTAAAGGTAGCACATGATAGACAGAAGAGTTATGCATACCATCACAGGGCATTCATAGAGTTTCAGGTTGGGGAGCATGTGTATTTGCGCATCACGCCCAAAAAGATCTCTTTGAGAATTAGATCATGTGCCAAGTTTGCACCATGATATTGTGGGACTTTTGATATACTTGAGAGGATTTAACCAGTGGACTATCAACTTGCACTACCTCCAGCAGTTAAAGTCCATGGTTTTTTCCATGTTTCATTGCTTAAGAGGTATATAAATGATGTTCATCATGTTATTGAGACGTTTGTATTGTAGGTAGATCAAGAAGGAGAATTCCAGCTGAAGACTTAGTGCATATTGAAATGGAATCAGCTCATGCTCAAATAGACCAAGTTAAAGTGTGGTGGAAGCACTTTGGACCCGAAGAATCTACATGGGAAATGGAGGAACAAATGCGGGCCATTTATCCTTATTTATTTGTCAGTGGAGGCAAAGAAGTTTTGGTTTGATGTTTGGTATATGTTTGGAAAATGTTTTATTGATGTTTTGGTATATGTACATATGTATATGGATGTAAATACCAGCATGAGTTGTGTTATAAATCTCTAATAAGTGGTATGGTTGTTATCTTGTAATGTTGTCATGATGTTTTGCTTTTGAGCAAGTCATTCATTGTAAATATTGTAACGAGATAAGTTATAAAGCTCCATGGGCAGTATGTTTTCTTTTCAATAGTTTGGCTGAGGTCTTGGTGTGGTTTAACATTGAGGACAATGTTCCCCGAGGGGGCGGGGTCTGTATTAGCCCCTGGTTAAAAGTTCATGTAATAAAAGTTAATAAAGGAAAAATAAGACCACAGTTAAGGTACACTTATTCCAAGTTGAATGTTGGGCAAAAATATACTAGTGGGCATCACTAGATGTGTTTATGGCTAAGGGAAATTGGAAAAGGAAAGGGCTAAGGCATTAAAAAGGAAAAAAAGGTATTTAGCACATTTATTTATGAAAATAAAGCAAAATAGGAGAAAATGGAGGTGAAAGGCCACAGGTTGCATGTGAGGATGAAATTCAAGGAAAATAATGCAAAATGAAGAAAATATAGGCCTCATTGATAAAAAGGATTTTGAGGATCAATTCATGGCTTTTGGTCAGTTCATTTTTGGAGCTCTCTCATTATTTTCTCTCTCTCACACTCTTGGACACTTGGAGTTTTCTAGGAGCACTTTAGATTTGGAGAAAGAAAGGGAAATGCAAGCAAAGGAAGGACAAGGAAAGGAAAGGAAAGCAAAGAGAAAGCAAGGAGGAGCAAGATCAAGCAGCTTCAGTGGCAATACTTGTAGGTAGCATTTCATGTGTGATTTCCTAGCCGGTTTTTACAAGCATGGATTTGCATGTTGGTATAAGGTTCTCTTGTTTTCGGTGACATAGTTTTGTCAGGTTACAACAATAGTTTTTAGTCGTGCCTTGCCTTTTTTCGAATAGTCATGATATGATGGGATTGTTTTCTCAGTTTTGAGCTTTGGAATTGTTGGATAGTTTCGGAATCCGGGGCGAAGGTGGTCTCAGGAAAATTCCAAAAGGCCTAGGAATCTCTTGACCAGTTTTGGCGGGATACACAATAAATCCTAAGGGTGGAGTCTCAATTTAGGGCCTAGTGATCCGGTGTGGATTGCGGTAAAGCTTGATATACTTGTGTCTCATTTTAGGGCCTAGTGATCTGGTGTGGATTGTGTTCAAGCCTAAGAGACAAGGAGACGAAAAATTCCTCAAGGATATTTATGGAGTTCATAGGCATTCCAAGCTTGGTTTGGTTTTATGGTCTCAGTGCCGGTTTTGGTGAGATCATGGTTTGGTGAGGGTGGAAGTGGTTTAGCCTCTGGATTCACTTGGTTATTTTTGGATTAGTTTAACCATGAGATCCCATATTCATGCTTGGAATATGGCACGGGGGTGACTGGATGAAAGAAATATTTGGTTCAACCATGTCTACGATCAGGTGGTACATGGAAGTCCCAAACTTGGTTGGCTTTTCTTATGTTTAATAAAATATAAGTTATATTTTTTTGTACTTATTAATATGTGGCATTAATGGTTGTTAACTCATTGTTATTTCCATGGTTTAATTCTGGTTATAAGCATGGTTATATGACTGGTTATTGTTATTGTTATTTCATGTATTTAATTGTAACTAAAAGGATCATGGATGCAAGACCTAATTGATGTCAAACATTTAATGGAAGAGGGTGGTGATCCTTCTTGTCAAGTCTCATATGAGTTATCAGTAATTTATGCTTTATCTTATATTCATTTCCTGTAGATTTCATTGATGCTAAGTGTTTGACAGAATGTCAATCCCAGCTGGGGATGGTCAGGCCTAGTCCTTGATCGGAATTAGAAAGTTAGTGTTTGTTGTGCTAAATTCTAATTTAGAATAGTAAACAAAGTGCTTGAGGATTATGAGGTAAATTGCAAGTTTTACATGAGTTTTTATGTCTTTATATGTAATTAATGAGCTTAAAACATGAACTAAAAAAACATTAAACAACAGTATAATAGTAATACACTCAGCAATTGATAAAGGAGTTCACCCCCCCAAGCTACGTCTCCTTGGTCTAGCTTCCAATGGCTTGACCAAATCTCATTCTACTCAAAATATTTCAGTGATAAAGAGTACACAAATTGTGCTCACCAAAAGAGTGGCTAGTTTCCCCTTCAAGGAAACATTCTCCTGCAAAGAACTCTCACTTTAAAAACATGACAACCTACAGTCAGTCATGAAACAATCAGCAAGAAAAGTGTTCTCAAATTAAGGCCCCATACTACATCTAACAATGAGCATAACAAGTACAACAATTCACTTGAAGTACTAAAAGAGAACTTTCCTCAAAGACATAATGAGAAAAGAGAAACATGAGCTACACCATAGATGTCTCAATTGCTACAGAAAACATATGAAGGCTAGAAAACCCCTACAAGGTCCTCTCAATTCTCAAAAGCCTTCAAAAACTTATTCAACCCACTAGTTGATCCTAGCACCCATAGACGCAAACCTGCAAAAAGTCTCTTCAGAAGTGCTCCAATGGCTCTGAAACATGTTCCATTGGCTTCAGAAGACCCAAAAATTGAAGAAGATATGAGCTTCCCTAGCCTTTCTACTAGTCACTCTACAATTTCCCCAAAATACGACACCAATCCTAGAATTTTGCCTTGAAATCCGCTAACTAAGCATCGATTCTGCCAAACTCCAAGAAAAATTGTTGGATGCTAATTTTCCCACTAAGCCCTTAATTCTGAAATTTTCGGGCATGTGAGGTGCATGGGACTGAGGGTCAAGCTCTTAACTCCTACCCCCGCCTAATTTGCTAACCACTAACTAACTTTCATGGTTCCAATCACATGTGGTGGTTGTGCTGGCAATTACATTAAATTTTGATGCAACAATTTGTTAACCTGCAGTGCTTTCACATATGGCGGTCTCGTTAAATGTTAACGGTGGTGGTTTACAAACTCCGCGTAACAACTTCGTGGGCGTCTTAATTCTGGTGTGGTCACATGTTCCGGAAACGGTTATATTCGCGGTTAAGGTTAGTGGCGGGGGGCATGGGACTAGCCTCCTGCCCATGGTCCATCCCCTAGCCCCTAGGATGCAGTGACCAAGGTTTGGGCTAGACCCTAGCCCCCACCCCCAATGTTTGAGGCCATATCACAAAATAACTTGTGGAAACCATAGTATAATAAGAAACATTGCGTAGTCAATTTGGTGAAGTCATTTGGTTGTCTGCCATGAGGTTGTGATTCGACCCTGCCCACCGTTTTTTAGATCTTTCCATAAATTTTGGTGGCCCTCGGGCTACCATATGGTGGCCCCTGTCCGTGCCACGTGGCAGCCTGTGATTGGCCACTGAAAAATCCACAAACCAATAATATTCCTCCATTTCAAACCAATGAAACTGTGCCACTTGGCACTACCTGATTTTCCGGAGGAAATCGAATCAACTGTATAGTCACCTGCCACGTCAGCATCCCATTCAGCCTACCATGTCAGCAGTATGGACTGTTGACTATGTAGTGCTGCATTTTTTTACGACAATTCGCTTGTTTGGGGAAATGAATAGAACATGATTTTGGGAGCATACGGAGTATGTTTCACGCAAAACGATTTGCGTCAGATTCAAAAAAAAAAGCACTAAGCGGTCATTCAGGTTCCACACTGATATGTCAACTTTCAATTTTGAGCCTTTTAGGATCCATTTGGATCATGCCTCCCCACAAAAAGGAATTTTGGTCTCCAAAATTCTTATAGACAGAATTCAGACTCATTACAGAAATTCCCCAAACTTTATTTGACTTATCTACAGTCAAAAGAAACACTATGTCGCAAAATAGTGATTTATACATGCATCACTTTACAAAATTCCCAACTGTGGGGAAAATGACATGTGCTTTATAAATATATTTACCATATTCAACTAGACAAGTAGTCCGTCCATTTCTTACCCAACCAGGTGAATGAACCCTCTACTTGAACTTGTTCTTCTTCTTGAGTCGCTTCATGGATGGTCGCAACTTGCGCCACTTTTTCCTTTGTCGCTTCCTCTTTAGGTGCTTGCATGTCTTGCTTGCCCTTCTTAGGATGAAGTTGTGGATGCAATTTCCAACACTTCTCGACCCAATGCCCACTAATATTACAATGGGTGCAGAAATTTTTGTGCTTGCTACTTGATGACATTGTCTTTGAACTTAGAAGAGAGTCTTTCTTCTCTATTTCATTCCCACATTCAAGCAACTCTTTCATTTGCTGACACTTCTTCACACTATGGTTAGGTTAATGATAGAAAGTGCATGGAACCATATTCCATAAAACTTTATTCAAATGATCATGTGGCTCAAAATCAAAGAAACTATTTGAGTGAGGCTTATACCTTCCCTTTTTATCCTTTAAACCATGCTTCTTACGCGAGGAAATTGAATGGAGAGAAGAAGTTGTTTTAGTCTCTTCTTCAACTTTCTCATCTCTCTTTTGAGAAGTCTTTCATTCCATATCCTCTTTTCCCTTTAGAAACCAAGCTAGTACCGATTCCATATGCAAATCCCTACAATTTTCCTTGTCATGTCCTCTCTTATGACAAAACGAACATGATACCCGAGAGATATCGTTGGAAGACCATTATCCCTTTTCAACATAGCCCAAACCTTCATATAGAGGTCTCTCCTTTGCCCCAATTGGATATATAATGCCCTGATTTTTCACTCCAATGCCTCCTCCCTTGTATCCCATCTTGGACAATAGATTTGTTACTATGCCTTTGCTATGCTTCTCAAACGCTGCAAAAGAGCTTAAATCAACATTTTCATGTAAAGAAACTTCAAGTAAATTCTTTCCATTTTCCTCATCTTTCAACTGGGGTACAAATATGCTCTTAAACTCTTTCCTAATTCTTAAGGTGCCTTCTTGGACTCTTGGTATTTCTTCTTTTAGCTCCTTGGAATTTGGTGCTGATAGAACCTCATCCTCATCATCATGCAGACAAAAGGTGCAAGCTTGGCCATCTTCCTTCTTTGAGGGGATATCTGCACTAACCTCTTGCGGGTACTCATCCAACAGTTCCTCCTTCATCTCTTCCCTAGATGAAGCGGTGGAGGATGCTTTAAGGAAACTTCCTTGTGTCCCTTAGTACATAGGAGGTGTCCTCCATTTGACTAAAAGTACATATACCTATATCCTCTTGACAACAACCATAAGTTAAATTATTTCCATGTCCACAAGCTTGCTTTGTATTGGATGGACTCTTTGCTGCTCTGGTAGTAGAACATTCATCATTTTGTTCCTTCACAACATTCTGCAACATGAGGCGCATCTTTTGCTTCTCTTCCTCAATAGCTTCAAGTAGTATTTTTAGCTCCATGTTCTCTTGTTGGACAAATGCAATAATGTCCTCTGAATCTTCGAGACTATCATGATTTGAACTCATGCCCATGCTTATTGAAGCCTCAGGTACAATGCGAGGTGAAACTTGTGGTGGATATTGTTGCAATTGTGTCCTCCTTCTCCTTATTCCAATTTGAGAACTTGCACCCACAAGTTTGCCTTCTCCTCTCTTAATCTTCAACCTTGTAAGCATTTAAACACTTGTAAAATAATTAAATCCTCCTTGCACAAGTAAACCAATCGCTATGATACCAACTTGATCTGAATGGGAAATTTAGTGTTTGTTGTGCTAAATTCCAATTCAAAATAGTAAACAAAGTGCTTGAGGATTATGAGGTAAATTGCAAGTTTTACATGAGCTTTTATGTCTTTATATGTAATAAATGAGCTTAAAACATGAATTTAAAAAAAAAAAAAGCACTAAATAGAAGCATAATAGTAATACACTCAGCAATTGATCAAGGATTTCACCCCTCCTAGGCTACGTCTCCTTGATCTAGCTTCTAATGGCTTGACACAATCTCATTATGCTCAAAATACTTCAGTGATAAAGAGTACATAAAGTGTGTTGAACAAAAGAGTGGCTAGTTTACCCTTTAAGGAAACATTCTCCTGCAAAGAACTCTCACTCTAAAAACATGACAACCTATAGTCAGTCATGAAACAATCAGCAAGAAAATGGTTCTCAAATCAATACCCCATACTCCATCTGACAATGAGCATAACAAGTACAAAAATTCACTTGAAGTAATAAAATAAAACTTTCCTCAAATACATAATGAGAAAAGAGAAACATGAGCCCCACGGGGGTAGGCGAGTTGGTAATCACAATGCAGTGAAGTTCGTTAGAAAGGCGGGCTCTGTACCGAAGGTCACGAGTTCAAATTTCTCGAACTTACCCTGGAGATGTATAGAGGGGTCGGCGCAGCTCCCAGTGGTTATAGAGGTAACGGTCAAAATTGACCCCGTGTAACGCAAGTCGCGAGGCTGCCCCTGTTGCCAATTCCACTGTAATAAAAAAAAGAGAAAAGAGAAACATGAGCTACACCATAGATGTCTCAGCTGCTACAGAAAACATATGAAGGCTAGAAAACCCTGACAAGGTCCTCTCCATTCTCGAAACCCTTCAAAAACTGATTCAGCCCACAGGTTGATCCTAGCATCCATAGACTCAAACCTGCAAAAGGTCTCTTCAGAAGTGCTCCAATGGCTCTGAAACTTGTTCTATTGCCTTCAGAAGACCCAAAAATTCCTGTCTAGCCTCTTCCTGCTCCTAAAAAGACCAAAAACTAAAGAAGGTATGAGCTTCCCTAGCCTTTCTGCTAGTCGCTCTACTAAATTTCCCCAAAATTCGGCACCAGTCCTACAATTTCACTGCAAAATCCGCTAACGAAGCATCGATTTCACCAAACTCCGAGTGAAATTGTCGAGGCGCTAATTTTCCCACTAAGCCCTTAATTCTGAAATTTTCGAGCATGTGGGGCGCATGCGACCGGGGGTCAGTCTCTTGACTCCCGCCCCCGCCCAATCTGCTAACCACTAACTAACTTCCGCAGTTCCAGTCACATGTGGTGGTTGTGATGGCAGCTACATTAATTTTTTATGCAACGGTTCATTAACCTGTGGCATGTTCACATATGGCAGTCTCGTTAAATGTTAACTCTGGCAGTTTACAAACTCCGCATGACAACTTCGTGGGTTGCTTAATGCCGGTGTGGTCACATGTTCCGGAAACAATTAATTCATGGTTAAGGTTAGTGGGGGGGGTGGCACAGGACTAGCCTCCCACCCATGGTCCCAACCCTAGCCCTTAGGGTGCAATGACCAAGGTTGGGGCTAGACCTCGGCCCCCACCCCCAATGCCAAAACCATATTACAACAAAACTATATGGAAACCATAGTATAATAAGAAACATTGCGTAGTCAGTTTTGTGAAGTCATTTGGTTGTCTGACGTGAGGTCCCGAGTTCGACTCTGCCCCCCGATGTTCAGATCTTTCCATAAATTTTGGTGGCCCATCGGGCTGTCACATGGTAGCATGTGATTGGCCAACGAAAAATCCACAAACCCATAATATTCTTCCATTTCAAACCAATGAAACTATGCCACTTGGCACTACCTAATTCACTAGAGGAAACCTATTCAGCTATACATTCACCTACCATGTTAGCATCCCATTCAGCCTGCCACGTCAGTAGTACGGACTACTTACTGTGCAATGCTGCAATTTTTACGACAATTTGCCTATTTGGGAAAATGAACAGAACATGATTCTGGGAGCATACGGAGTTTGTTTCGCGTGAAACATGTTGTGACAGATTCAAGACGACGAGCACTACACGGTCATCTAGGTTCCACATTGATTCGATAACTTTGAATTTTGAGCCTTTTAGGATCCATTTGGATCAGTCCTTGAGTCAGTTTTTGATTTGTAATTCTTGTTTTCATGTAATTTTTGGATTCTGAAAGCTACTGGGGTTTCTAGGCAGTGACCTAGAATCTAGGCTTGAAAAGTGGCACAAATCTCGGAGCTACAGTCACAGGTCTGAGGAGAAAAGACCCCAGACACATGCATACCCATGTTTTGCGTGTGTTCAGAGGTTTCCAGATGCACCCTTTTCCATATCAAGGGAGTGTCTCGAGGCTTAGTGGTTTAAAAGCTTAGTGGGACCCAGGGGCTGGGGAGGGGAATGACTAGGATGCATTATGGGAGTCCTGTAGCAGGTACAGAAGGTTTGTGTTGTGGGTTTTTGTTGATTCCACTTCCTTAAGGTCACCTAGGAGGTCGAGTCATATCATAGTGACTTCTCGTCATGTGTTTACCTCGTTTGGATGCTTACTTAGGCAGATGTGGGAGGAGGGCATTACATGCTCTACCATTGAAACCACAAAATATATAAATAGACAATTTTAAATGAATAAGTAAAAAAAATACAATTACATACTTTATAAGTACAAAATTATTAAGTGTATGATTAACATACAACCCTATTACAATCATGGTTCTCATATGTCGATGCAATATCTTCGAGTTGCACCCCACTACCTTGGGGTTTCACCCTACTATCATGGGGTTCCTTGGGAGGACCAAAATATTTTGACTAGTGTGCACTATTAGAGGATTGTTGCTTAGTAGTCATGGGATCATTTATATTTGTATTACGCCCCTGCTAATTAAAGCAAAGAAACACATTATATTTATGGATGATATCAAACATGATTGTATTTTATAAGTAATGAAATTTTAATGTGTATTTATTTGTATTTACCCTATCCTTCAAAATATATATTGGGGTTTTCCCCATGATTTTTTGGCAATCAACTGTGGATTTAAATCTGAACTTGAAACCAATTCATAGGTCTTCCTCCGTGGCTTCAGTTATGAATTCCTCACCCTGCATTGCATAAGAGTATTGATTTTTGTTATTGGCTAGCACAATTACTATTATAAAGTTGGAAGGTGATATAACATATAACACCAGTACTTACAATTCATGCGTGTACCTTCAAATAACTGCCCCGGCCCAAATTTTGCTTCCCATGCTTCTAAAGCCTTCCCTTGGTTGCCTTTGAAGTGTTAGGGAGCCTATGAAGATTTTAAAGTATGTTATATACCACAATTTTATACCAAACTAGAAAAAATTAAAAGTATTGAATTCAAGATGTAATTTATTCCTTGCTTCATTACGTGATGTTTTCCCTTCTTTTTTCAATTTCTTCCACTATGCTTCCTTGATTAGGTCCTTCCATTCCATCTCAAGAATCATGGGAGGGCACTCATACGTAGTGTTATCTCCCAAGTTAACCCTATATTAGTCTCGTACATATTTTAAATGTTTTTTTACTATAGCGATGACCTTGATTTTATTGAAGGTATCCACTCCAAATAGATCTTCAAGGTAGTCCATAAGCTCCTTTTTAAGGTTGGAATTTTGGAAATTCCACCTTCCATGTATGATGGGCCCAAACGTATTTTTAATGCTTTGTCATCACATTTTTTATAGAACATGTTGTTACTTACATGCAAAAAGATATGATCATTAGTTTGAAAATAATAATATAGATGACTTACGTTTGAGATAGACAACATCAAATAGTTAAAACATAAAACTTACCAGGAATTTTTTATGTTTTCATTGGAAGTCCTTTGTCATTCACCGAAAATTTGCACGCAATTTTCCCCATTCTCTTAACACGTGATTCTCTAAGAAATGAACCCATGGTGTCTTCAGTACTAGGCTCAGGGGGCATGTGCTCATGGGTCACAGCCAATGATGTGAACCCAGTGTCACTACTGGGAGTATGACCACTCAAATGTGGAGAAGCAACTAGTTGCCTCGTGGATATATGTGGGATGTTAATGTTGAGCAGACTCTCATGTCATGTCTTGACAATTCCACCAGTACCAACACCGAGCTAAGGGTCAGTTGACTGATGTAGGAAGAAAAGTGTCTCCAAATAATGCTACATAAGAAAGAAAATGTTTTTTTCGATTAGATAATGTAAAAGTTCAAAATTTTAACTTTCATAATTGAACTTATGACATAAAAAAGGTCACTTTAAAATATGGTTATTACCCTTTACGTCTTAAGATATTCTCTCAATTCCTAGATCCTAGCCTTAGTCACAATACTTTCATCCCTATTGTGAATCAACTCCATCATTTGTTTGTTCGTTTTTTTTATATACTTTGATATTGTGACCTCAAGGTTGGACGATGACCACAATTCTTCCTCATCAATAACATCATCATCGACATGGGGCTTGGACTTCATATTTCAACAAAATAAAAGTTATTAGTTCAATTATTTACAAAAAATAATCAAAATTTCACATTAAATGTAAATCGAAATTGTCGATCATTTACTTCTGACTGTGCAGGTGCTTTTCCACATGAATCTTCCTACCACATAATAATATAATTAAATTCATGAAACATTTTTTTAAAATGTTAAAAAATAGGTATCAACATAAACATTTAATTGATGGACATATAAACCCATACATTGAGGAATGAAGGACTAGACCTATAGCATGCATGTGAGTAATTATGGAATTCTCAAACCCAACTTTTTATGGAAAAGGACCTATAATATCACAAGGATAAACTTGTTTTGACTTCAAAAAAATATATATATATATATTGCTCAAACATAAACTAGGAAGAAGGGTGACATGGAGTGGGGTCTGTATAAAGGATCCCCTACTTTCCCTTCAACTTCTTAACTTCACCATTGGTCACTCTTAATGCCATGGCCATGTATTTTAGCTTATTTGTGGGACCTTGGTTGATTCTAAAGGTACTAGTCATTCCAACATTTGTGCTCATTTTTTAGGACCATACTCGATCGAAGCATAACACTCAACAAGATTTTTGTGGTTATCAAAAGGGTAATGGTCAATGTGAGGATGAGAATCATATAAATTACGCATATTTATGATCAAATTTTGATTTTTAATTGCAACCATATATATATATAATTACATGTTCTTGATTTCTGAATGATAAACATAGCATATGAGAATTATTAATGAGAGGTTATGTACCGCCCCCACAATAACAATATCTACATCTATTTGATTCAAGTTCTAGTTGATGAATAACTCTTCTCCTACATCTATTGATCTTATTGCACATATGAATACATGGTTTCCTTCACGTCCCTCAAATATGCAATTAGGTTGATTATTTCTTGTCCTGGGTTTGTAATATTTATAAACCCTATAATATTACTCGATGCTTTAGCTTTCCGTCAATATAGATATATGCTCCTTTGTGTTTATCATTGTCTCTTAGTTGTATATAATTTGCATCCAATATATATCTATGCATGACTACCATATATCAAAGCAACTGCAACCAATCTCTATAATTGTAATAGGCTCTGAAATACTCCATAAGTTCAGTCAATCCACCTTAAGGAACCTTTATGCCATCCATGGAAAATAACCCCAAACCATGTAGCAATGAAGGATAAATGTGATATATCCTCTCTTTGAGACAAAAATTTATGTTTACTTGAAGAAGGTCCTTCGGTACCCATCTTTTCACTAGATGTTGGCACCTTAAGGGAACCTCGATGTCGTCTATGCTCTTAGCATCATAAAAACATGACCCCCTAAAGTAATAAAAAATTACATGTTTCTACAGAATTTTCTTCTGATCTTCTCACCCCTAGTTGATTTTTTCCTGTTATATATACCAAATCTTGGACCTTCATCCACTCCACCTAAACTTCCATCGCTTGATGAAGACATATATGACAGGTAGATGTTTGGTTGTACCTACAATCCACCTAATATGTCCATGCTTAACATTGAGATGAAGTGAATAAACCAAGAAGAAATTTCACTAAGAGAAAAGAAATGATGCTAACCAAAGCAAACATTGGATATGGAAACTATTTGCAAGAAAAGAAACACTATTGTGGCCTTGAACCATTTCTCTTGGATTTCCATCATATAAATTTGTTGGCCATATAGATCCCTTCCATACACAAATGTGTGGGTCATATGGATCTCTAGAAACAATATGTTATTTTAGAGTAAAGAGCTCTTGCTTATATAAGCTTGTCTAATGATTATTTATATGTATGAAGCTTGTCTTATGATTTGTTACCATCAAACTTATCAAATGTCACCAAGGTTCAAGAGGGATTAAATCTCTTTTCATTCTAAAAGAGGCTTGCACCTCAAGAGATTTGATGCCTCTTGGCCCTTGGTAGATCTTGATTTAAGATGGATCTAGGCTAGTTAAATATATTACATCATTTTTTTTAAATAATTAATATATAAATTAATGAAGTAAATTTTAATTGAAAAATAGGTTTTCAACTGTAGCTCTCCTATAAAATATATATTGAAAAATATCCTTAATGTCATTTGGATTGGAATCCAATTTTTTTCCAATCCCTGAAACTTTTTTGTTCACAATAATACCATTAGTTACATCTTACAAATAGTAAATAAATTCATGTTTCCAATTATATTAGGTCCTGATCTATAGGGAGTATTCTGAATTTTTCCATATGGATTAGAGAGGGTGAATAAGAAATTTGTATTTGCTACAGGGAGCACACCTACCAGGTTTGAGGGGTTTTATCTAACTTTTTTTATTTCAGAAGGGTGATGATGAAGATTTTGTAAGTTCATAGATTGATAATAAAGAAATTTGTGGGGAAATTTGCCATTTTCGATCAAAATGGTGATGGGTTCAACAGTCCGGTGGAGTTGAGTAATGTTATCATATCTACTCAATTATCTAGTCATCAATGGATCTCTGGATAATTACCCTAGATAATTACCATGGGAAACCCATAATTATCATTTGGGAAACAAACCAAAATAGCCGGAATCCTGGCAATAAACCTAACTAATAGTAATGTCTGAAACACTCCACATTAATTATAACTTTATTCACTTCTCATGCTGGAAAAATTCTAAGTTAATTTCCCACTAGCTTTGTTTGTTTTTGTTTTAATTTAAAAATTTATTAGCATAAACCTAAACCTTGACGTTGTTATATGTATTTTATGCAACAGATGGTTATCCCGCACATAAATTAGTGGAAAAAAATCTTAAACTGCCATGTCAAATTGCATAATTATATCGGCGTATGGATTACTTTGCTACGAAGCACCAGGGACCTTATTTATATTCATGCTTGTAGCTTGTAGGTCTTGGTTAGAGCCAACATACTTGTATTACATTACATTATGCCTACACATCTCCTCTATATTGGGTTGTAGAGCCCCCTTGGGTTCATAACTATTTGTAACTATCAAATGTCACTGTCACTATCACTAATTTCTCATAAATATATCAAAACTTTACTATCCATAATAAAATAAAATAAAAATGAACCATCTCCATCTTAGTTAATGATTATTACTACCATATCTTTAATTCATACCATGTTATTTCAATCAACACTGACGAAAACGATTTTAGACTAGATGTAGTAACATATTTTTCTCTAATTGATAGCTTAGTCATGCAATGTGGGGTTGATGAAACATATAGGATATTTGAAAGGGTGTACAAGCATAAAAAACTTAGCGCGGGGTAAGAAAGATCATTCTAACCCTAATAAGCATGGACTTTGAGAGAAATAATCTTGGTAGCATGTACTCTGCAAAAGAGAGTTAGAATTAGAATCACGCGGTCCATTTGTTTGAAAGAATGCACAAACCAAACATGTGTGTGCACAGAATATTATAATTGGAAAACCCAAAATGGTAATTGTGATGAAGCTCTGAAAAATTATCCACAAGAGGAACTTGCGGGACTGAGATCTAATCCAATCATCATTTCCAACATTCTCCCATCATGTGTTATATGATAGAATTAGATCATTTTAGAGAGAGATTCTTCGGCGAAAATCACATGGAAAATCATTTGTCGACGCGTTTCGAACCAACAAGTGTGGTTCATCATCAGGACAAGTTGAAGAAACAGATCCAGCTAAGCAAGTTAAATAGGCAGAGCAGAGACTCCTGACCAACGGCTGTTGGTCAGGAGTCTCTGCTCTGCCTATTTAACTTGCTTAGCTGGATCTGTTTCTTCAACTTGTCCTGATGATGAACCACACTTGTTGGTTCGAAACGCGTCGACAAATGATTTTCCATGTGATTTTCGCTGAAGAATCTCTCTCTAAATTGATATGGATCACAGAAGCCTGAACTCTATTATAGAATTAGATCATATTTCCATCCAACTCGATATGGTGATGTTTTTTTATACACATGAAAGAAAATAATGATGGAACCTATAGAGATATACAAAAAAAGAGGTTAATATTTAATGGTTTAATAACTTGCCAGGTTTTATGCAAAAATAATGATATTGCAGTAAGGGGAAATGCAAGAATCCATTCTTCCAAGCACATTCATGCACTAAGTCCCATGGTGGAAAAGCTTCAAGATGAGTAACTTGAAGGTATTCTCAGTATACAGAGTTTTTGTGAACTTGTCAACTCTGGATGAGGAGTAGAATCAAGTTTTTTTTTATTTTCCAGATATAATTCATCGTATTAATATTTCTGCTTAAAATGGGCTTCTATTGTTTTCTTTTAGAGAAATGTTCTAGAGGGAGATTCACTTGAAATATATGGACCAACAAGAGACAAAATCATGATGTTGAATTAGAACTTTAACCCAGAGTTTCCACAAAGTTGGTGAAATATGAAGAATAATATGGACGAGACAAGTCTATTTTGGTTTTCCAATCATGACAAATCTTGATGTCCAATAAATGATCAAACTAAATATCTACTTGCATAATCAAGTCTAGCCATCTTCTTGCAGTTATTATGGAAACACTTATATTTAATCAACATACTCACGTTGTAGATCCTATTGTCCTGATTATTGTTTGAAAACAGGCAGAGCATTTGATTATGAACCAAATAAATTTAAAGTGACATTGATAGTGTCAGTTTTGGCGGCATGAAAAATTTATTAATTTCCATACTCTTTTCATTACTAATGGGTCCAATAAGATCGTTTGGCTCAATTATCCTAGTAATTACAAACTAGGTGAAATTGGATCTGTTAGCCCCTAAGATGCAGCGCTGTTATTTTAATGGAAATCTCCCATGTTTTATCCCCGAGGCTGCACGTCTCTCTTGCTCCGCTTTAGCCATAAGCCAAACTTCAAAAATATTACTCTCGCATATATAACTACTTCGGGTCTGGTCTTGCAATGGCAATCGGCGCTTCATGGAGGATAGCCCTTTGGGCATTATGTGATGGGCGGATGTGATATACATTAAACCTGAGCACCATGTTGCAGCGGGTCGGCATATATGTATCGCAATCAGGGGTTTGGGGTGATGGCACATAGTCGAACCGCCGATTTCCACTATCGCTGATATTTATGCCCGCTCCGATAATGTATTCCGCGCACACATATATAACCTCTGCCTTTCCACTCCGATAGTGTATTGCATATATGTATGGTTTTATGCCGCCAACAGTGTATATAGCCCTATCTATATATATTTTACCGCCAATAGTGTTAAATGCATATCTATATATGTTTTGGCCTCCGATAGCTCCCGATAGCTCTATTTTGGCTCTGTTAGTATTTTTTTACAGTCAGATAGGTGAACTGAAATAACAGAATATATGGCCGAAAGGGGAAAAAACAACAGCACTGTGCAGCCCAACCAACAGAAATGGTCATGGAACGTCGTTGGCACGAGCGAGCCACCTGACAGAGCGGCAAAATTACCAGAATTTGGTTACTGTGTTGTTAGAAAAAGAGACCTCTGGCTCATGTCTGTCTAATTATGGCATCAAGCATTTAGAAGTTAGAGGGGATAGATTAAGACATCTCGAGCCTCAGAGAGCCTGAGAGCATTGTAAAAAGCCTATAAATGGCTAAAAGCTAGAAGAGACAAAGGTTCAACTTTCAGAGACCGTGGATACTCTATTCCTCCCAGCGTCTCATCTTTGTTCTAGTAATACAAGCTTCTTTTGCTATTATATGTTCAATCGCCATATTTTCCTCTGTTCTAAGCTTGCACTTGAATGGGTTATTCATGTTTTCTTCTCTGTCGAATGCCAGATAATTGTCATCTTATCTCTGTGTTGATAAATTAGATTTGTAAGCTTCATTTACTTTCTATAGATAGCCATTCATATGTGTTTATGTATGTATCTGCTGGTACAATCAGGATTCTCCATCTATTCATTGAATCTATAAACTATTGAGCATTAGTGGTTGAAAGCCTTGTCAAGCTGAGGGTGTTCATGCATGTTTTGAGTGAAAATAGAGTTGAAACAGTCATCTGACTTGATCCAAACCCAAATCTATTCCAATAGTTCAGAGAAAAATACTGAAGATTTATATGTTTCCAGGAATCTCTGAGTTACAACCTAGGAGAGCTTCCTGGAGTGCTAACATAATTGGCGTCATTGCCGGGGACAGGAGACTGAAGCTCAGCTTCCCTGGGGGACGACACAGATCCAACTTTGATGATAGACAAAGTCTGGACACTTTTTCAGTTGTAATCATATATCTAGCGACTCTACTGGAGGATGAACGTCTTGGCGACTCCACTCCATAGTGCTGGCTCAGTTTGTGAGGCATACTAGGAGAAATACTCAGAAGCCACTAATTGACCCAGTACCTGACCCTGAAAAAATCATCAAAGAAAGAAAGGTGTTGCAGAAAGGAGCGTCAGGTTCAGGTAGATCTAAACAATATTCTATATCTCTTCAAGAAAATCCTCTAGTAGAACAAATACATGTTGAGAGTATAGCATCTAATACTAGCAGTGAAGAAAAGATCTCAGAAATTCATAGAGCTCCTTATTCTTTAGGTTCTCCTTTCGTTGTAAGCCCAAAGGAAGCCCCTCCTCCTATCCATCATACTCCTTTAGTCTTATCAATCACTCCTCAACCCTCTGTCATTCAAACTTCTAGTACACTTGTAGCCACCACAGCTATGGCAGGACCACAAGCACCTACCAAAATGGAAAGAATCGTAGATGCTAGGTATGGACCTCTAGTACTACCCACTCCTTTGAATGCCATGCCTACTGGAGAATATCATAAGTATAGACCTAAGTTCACTGGGACTGAAGGTGTTACAACTGAGGAGCATTTTGAATCATTCTATAGCTATGCTGATAACGTGGACATTAGTGAAGATGATGTATGGATGAGAGTCTTTGTCCTAAGTCTAGATGGAGAGGCTAGAAAATGGTTTAGAGAACTAACCCCAAGGTCTATAGCAGATATTGAGGCTTTAGATGATGCATTCCTAAAGCATTGGGGGGATAAGAAGGATCTACTCTACTACCACACCGAATTTGGGAACTTAAAGAGGGAAAATGGTGAGTTTTTTTTCTGATTTTAATAAGAGGTTTAACCGCATGTATAGCAAGATACCAGCTGAAGTAAAACCCACCACTACCTCTGTTAAACTCACCTATGCCAGTGCCTTTGATTCTGACTTCTATCTACTGTTGAGGGAGAGGCGATGTGCTACCTTAGCTTATATGCGAGATGCAGCCTTGGAAGTAGAATCGAACATCATGGCCACACAGAAGCTCAAGGGGAATGTTGATAGAAGGAGATAGAGGGGCAAATATTCGTCATCTTCAGATCCCAAGATAGATAAAATGACCAAGATGATAGGGTCATTAACCTCTAAAATCTCCAAATTAAAGGTTGAGCAGCACCATGGGAAAGGAAGAGTTCCTAATACCTTTGCTCCTAGAAATCCAAATCCATATAGAAGAGCTAATGAGCAGTTGTAGATTCTGCAAAGAATCAAAGATGCCAATGAAGACTAAAGGGTGAAGACCCCTTTCCAAAATGTAGTCATGGAAGAAGAGAAGTTTGAAGAAGATGATGAGATCCATTGTTTGGAAGGCAAAGGCAATGCCTCCTTTTTGACCTCAGCTGCCCATGAAAAGTCATTTTTCAATGACGAGATTAGCCAAGAGTGGGATGGTGGAGCTGTTTTGAAAACTGATGATCAACATAGATATGATCTGAGGTCGAAGATGAATAATGCCAAGGAAACTCCTATTCAGAGAGTTGTTGTCCCTGCAATACAACAAGCTAAAAAGCATAAACGACTGGCAGTTGATCCCATCATCCTCAAAGCTCTAGCTCACGAGGTAAGAGGCCTTGACAAGTCTCCTTCTCCTTTCAGTTTTGAATCAGAAATTCAGAAGCTAAGCATACCTATACCTCTGATTGAACTAGTGAAGAATGAGTCCTTCAAGAGATCTATCCTCGAGGCCCTTGAGCCTAAAGCCATCCAAGCCTCCACTGACTATGTAAATCTGCAAGACGACAAACCAGTTGTTGTTCTCAACCCAATGATTGAAAATTGTGATGACAACTCCCCATCATTCTATGTCTCTTTGATTATTCATGACAAAATCCTTCACAACTTCCTTTTGAACATAGGAGCCAGCCATAATCTAATGCCCAAGGCTGTCATGGATGAGTTGGGTCTTGACATTACCAAGTCTTATCATGACCTATTTTCTTTTGACTCTAGAAAAGTGAAATGTTTGGGATTAATCAAATACCTAGCCATCACCTTGTCTCAACTGCCCATGAATAGCATGATGATGGATATTTTGGTAGCAGATGTACCCCCCAAGTTTGGCATGTTTCTCTCCAGAGGTTGGATCAAGAGATTAGGTGGAACATTGTAAAATGATCTGTCCTATGCTACTGTCCCAGTTTTTGGAGGTGAGAATAGGAGATTATACAAAGAAGCTCAGTTGGCTTATATCATCAATGATGAAAGGAATCCCACTAATAATCCCATTTATGCTGTCGACACTGATTTTGGAGCCTGTATTCTTCAGATTGAAGAATCCTAGTTGGCCTCCATGCAGCTTAAGAAACCGGTTTGCCAGATCACAGAGGAAGAAGGCCCACAAATTTGGGACATGTTCTTTGATGGAGCTTGCTCTAAGGAAGCTGCAGGGGTAGGTGTAGTCCTTGTGTCCCCCACACAAGAATGCATTCATTTATCTTTCAAGTTAACTTTTCAGGTCACAAATAACATAGCAGAATACAAAGCCTTGATATTGGGCTTAAACGCTGCTAAAGAAATGGGCATCAAAGGTCTGAAGGTGTTTGGAGATGCAAACCTTATCATTCAGCAGGTCAACAAAACTTTCCAAGCAAACCATCCAAGGTTGAAATCATACAGAGATGAGGTATGGAAGCTCAAGGACTCTTTTAATATTTTTAGCATTTCTTACATCCCGAGAGTGAAGAACCAGCTTTTCAATTCCCTTGTTGTGTCTACTAGCACATTTATAACTCCTTTGCCTCCTAAATTGAATTATGAAGTTCAGGTAAAATATAGACTATCTCTGCCTGACAATGTCAAATACTGGAAATTTTTTGAAGATGATGATGAAATTAATAGGTTTTTACAAGTCGTTGATGAATTTTCTGAAATGCACATTGACCAAGAAAACGAAACCATTGAAGAATGCAACTAGTCCAAGCTAAAGGATGAGATTGGTCAGGACAGCATTGTTCAGCAGCCTAGTAACCATATACCCAAAGGATTGGTGCCCCTATAGAAGTTGTTTGATCATAATGATGTACCTTATAAGCCTTCCAAAAAATAAAATGAGTTTGTTGTTCATAAACATAATGTCGGGAGTCCAGCCCATCCGAAGTACATAAATTTGTCCACTCACTTGTCTTCTGCCCAAAGTTCCGAGTATTGCACCCTGATGAAACAATTTGATGATATTTTTTATTGGGAGTACAGTGATCTTAAGACCTATGACACCAACATCATTCAGCATACAATTCCACTGGAGAAGAACACTATACCTTTTAAGTAGAAATTAAGACCTATCAGCCCTCTCTTATTGCCTTTGATTGAAAAGGAAATCAAGAAGTTGTTGGATGCCAAGATCATAGTTCCCCTAAGGTATTCAAAGTGGATAGCTAACCTTGTGGTAGTAAGAAAGAAGAATGGAGAAATTAGGTTTTGTGTTGACTCCAGGAATCTGAACAAATGCTCTAAATAGGACAACTACCCTCGCCTAAGATGGAACACTTGCTGCAAAAAGTTTCAGGGGCTAGAGTCATTCTTTCTTAGATGGATTTTCATGTTACAATCAGATTGTTGTACATCTAGAAGAGCAGGAAAAGACCGCCTTCACTACTCCTTGGGGCACTTTCATGTACTCCAAGATGCCTTTTGGACTGATAAATGTTGGGGCTAATTTTCAGAGGGCCATGGACATAGCTTTTATGGGAGAGAAGGACAAGTTTGTCCTTATTTACCTTGATGACATAACAGTCTTTTCCAGTAGTCACAAGGACCATTTGCAGCATTTGAAGAAGGTGTTTCTAAAGTGCAGACGTTTTGGAATTTCTATGAACCCAAAGAAGTCACAGTTTTCTCTAGAAGAAGGCAAATTGTTGGGACATATTGTTTCTGCTGAAGGTGTGAAGATCGATCCAGCAAGAGTTCAAGAAATTCAGACATTGTCCATCCCAAGGTCAAAAAAGGACATTCAATCTTTCCTGGGTAAGATTAACTTTGTTAGGAGGTTTATTCCAAACTTCACAGAGCTAGTGAAGAACATCACTTCCATGCTGAAGAAAGGATCAGAAATAAAATGGACAGATGGTGCAAGAAGCTCTTTTGAAGCCATCAAACAAGCTATCATGGAAGCTCCCACTCTAATCAGCCCAGATTATAACAGGGAGTTTTATATCTTCTCTTTTGCCTCTTATGA
Source organism: Pinus tabuliformis (assembly GCA_031772625.1). Classification (NCBI taxonomy): domain Eukaryota; kingdom Viridiplantae; phylum Streptophyta; class Pinopsida; order Pinales; family Pinaceae; genus Pinus; species Pinus tabuliformis. The sequence goes on along the minus strand of CM062814.1, from coordinate 696,009,803 downwards.
TACACTTGCAACAGTTCTATTGCAGAAAAATGATGAAGGTGTAGAGCACCCTGTGGCCTTTTTCAGCAAAACTCTGAGGGACGCTGAACTAAGGTATGACCTTATTGAAAAAAAAGCTTATGCTCTCATAAAATCTTTAAAGGCATTCAGAATTTATATTCTGCATTCCAAAGTGGTTGCGTATGCACCTTTAGCCTCAGTAAAATACATCCTAACTCAGCCAAATATTGATGGAAAGAGAGCTAAATGGATTGCAAAATTCATAGAGTTCAACATAGAGGTGAAGCCCACCAAGCTTGTCAAAGGCCAGGGCTTGGCTAAGCTTATGGCTGAGGAAAATTGCAGTTTGTTAGACATCAATTGCATGGGTTCAAATTCAGGTGGTGAGCGGACAAAGGAAGCAGCAGAAAAGCGAGAGAAAAATCAGTCTTTGGCTCAAAATCTAGCCACCTATGAATGGTATTCCAGTGTAGTTCATTTTTTGCAGAAGCTAGAAGTCCCTCCGGGGCTTAGCTCGAGTCAAGCCGAGGCCATTAAGCTCAGATGAGCCAAATTCTGCATTAATAAAAACCTGCTTTATTGGAAAGACCCATCAGGGGTCCTCTTGAGATGTCTAGACAAAGGATAATCTATGGAAGTCACGCACCAGTTCCATTCTAGCATCTGCGGAGGGCATCATTATTGGAAAACCACAGCCCACAAGATCCTGAGAGCCGGGTATTATTGGCCTACTCTGTTCTATGATGTGTTTTCTTTTGTGAATTCTTGTGACAAATGCCAGAGGTTTGCAGGAAGACAATAGCTAAAATCTTTGCCCTTGAAGCCAGTACACGCCAATGGTCCCTTCCAGCAATGGGGCTTAGACTTCATAGGTGAGATCAATCCACATTCCAGTGGCCATCACAAATGGATCTTGGTAGCCACTGATTATTTCACCAAATGAATTGAGGCTATACCCACTAAAAATGCTAATAATCAGGTTATCATAAAGTTCTTGAATGAGAATATTTTCACTAGATTTGGTTGCCCAACCAAACTAGTTAATGAGACCATTTTCAAGGCAGAAGAATTGGCGGACATGTGTGAATCCATGGGCATTCAATTGGTGCATTCTACCTCATATTATCCTCAAGGAAATGGCCTGGCAGAATCATCTAACAAGAGTCTTGTAAAGATAATCAAAAAATTGCTGGAGGACAACAAAAAGAACTGGGATTCCAAGTTGAAGTTTTCACTATGGGCTGACAGAGTTACCAACAAGAAGTCCATATGAAATTCCCCATTTAAGCTAGTTTATGGCACTAATGTTGTTTTTCCTGTCCATCTGATTCTCCCTGTGGCCAAATTCTTGCAAGAAGAACAGGATGAAGAGGACGACATGGCAAGGAGAATGAGTAACTTGGTTGAATTATAGCAGATCAGAGAACAACTAGTTGAGAAGTCAAGAATTCATCAGAAGAAGATCAAAGAAACCTTTGATAGAAAGGCAAAAAGGGACAATTTTTAGGTTGGTGACTGGGTTCTCAAATGGGATGCATTGAAGGAAAATAAGGGCAACCATGGTAAATTTGATGCCTTATGGATGGGACCGTTTGTCATTGCTCAAGTTCAAATGAGCAATACTTTTATTCTGCACAATTTGGAGGGGGAAGGTGTTTTTGATGGCCCAGTCAATGGGCGGTTTTTGAAACTTTACTCCATATGAGGCTTTAAAGGCCTTAATATTGTAATAGGTTCTTTCAGTTTTTGTTTTCTATGCAAATAAACTCCATGCCCAATGGAACACTAGGAGATAAGTTTGTTTTGTTTATTACTGGAAAGGCGGTAGTCTGCAGTTTTTGAAACCTCACAGGGAGGCTTTCATCCCCAGAAGGAGCCAGTGTTAACCCCTGAGGTGCAGTGCTGCTATTTTAATGGAAATCTCCCTTGTTTTATCCCCGAGGCTCCACGTCTCCTGTTGCTCCGCTTTGGCCATAAGTTGGACTTCAAAAATATTACTCTCGCATCTATAACTGCTTCGGGTCCGATCTTGCAATAGCAATTGACGCTTTGCGAAGGAAAACCCTTTGGGCATTATGCGATGGGCGGATGCGATATACGTTAAACCAGAGCACAATGTTGCAGCGGGTCTGCATATATGTATCGCAATTAGGGGATTTGGGTGATGCACATAGCCGAACCGTCGATTTCCACTGTCGTCGATATTTATGCCCACTTCGAAAGTGTATTCCGCATACACATATATAAGCTCTGCCTTTCTGCTCCAATAGTGTATTGCATATATGTATGGTTTTATGCCGCCGATAGTGTTAAATGAATATCTATATATGTTTTGGCCTCCGATAGCTCCCAATAGCTCTGTTTTGGCTCTATTAGTATTTTTTGACAATAAGATTGGTGAACTGAAATAACGGAATATATGGCCGAAAGGGTAAAAAACAACAGCACTATGCAGCCCAACCAACAGAAATGGTCATGGAACATCACTGGCACGAGCGAGCCACCTGACAACGCGGCAAAATTACCAGAATTTGGTTACTGTGTTTTTCTAAAAAGAGGCCTTTGGCTCATGTCTGTCTAATTATGGCATCACGAAGTTAGAAGTCAGAGGGGATAGATTAAGACATCTCGAGCCTCAGAGAGTCCGAGAGCTTTGTAAAAAGCCTATAAATGGCTGAAAGTTAGAAGAAACAAAGGTTCAACTTTCATAGACTGTGGATACTATATTCCTCCCAGCGTCTCATCTTCGTTCCAGTAATACAAGCTTCTTTTGCTATTATATGTTCAATCGTCATCTTTTCCTCTGTTCTAAGCTTGCACTTGAATGGGTTATTCATGTTTTCTTATCTTCCGAATGCCAGATAACTGTCATCTTATCTCTGCGTTGATAAATTAGATTTGTAAGCTTCATTTACTTTCTGTAGCTAGCCATTCATATGTGTTTATGTATGTATCTGTTGGTACAATCAGGATTCTCCATCTATTCATTGAATCTATAAACTATTGAGAATTAGTGGTTGAAAGCCTTGTCAAGTTGAGGGTGTTCATGCATGTTTTGATTGAAAATAGAGTTGAAACAGTCATCTAACTTGATCCAAACCCCAATCTATTCCAATAGTTCAGATAACCATATTGAAGATTTATATGTTTCCAGGCATCTCTGGGCTACAACCTAGGAGAGCTTCCTGGAGTGCTAACAGGATCCTCCTCTCCTTTTGACAATCTTACTTGAGAATTTTTTTTTAGAGGAGATACTAATCTATAATATAGCAACATAGTGGTTTGTTGACTATGTATATAGGAATTGAATAGAAAGGTAATTCAATATACTCATCAGTTACAATAATAAAATCATCTTGTGACATCTTTAAACCTATATCTATTGAATTTGTCTTATTATGATACAGTAACATTAAAGCCATTAAAGCTAGTGGTTGATCATATTCATGGTTGTATTTTCATGATTACTCCAACCGCTGAAGTTTTAAACTGTAATTGTTATACTTTACATATATGGAAACGGAAAATTGTTTTGATAAGTGCTTCAAATAGTGATTGTTTATTAGAAATTGGAACATTTGCTGAGGTAGTTACATCAAAAGGATAGGGGAAGTGAGAATGATTTTCTAGGTTTTCCTCACCTTCCCTACCTTAGCCAGTGACTGAATATTAGATGAAGACCTCTTTTTTGATGATAAACAAGTAAGAGAAATGTTCATTCTGACTTGATTAGGTGTTGTTGAGAAGCTTGGCTACATGCTTTTTTATTCATAATGATGGCCGAATTGACTCTGTAAACATTGGAATGTTGTGCGCTCAACATCTTGGGTTCCAAACTTGACATGAAACAAGAAGGATAAATGTGAAATTATGGTAGAAATAGTAGTTGAAGAAAATGAAGTGAAGCAACATGGTGATGGATGGAGGATTATGGTAGAAATAGTAGTTGAAGCAAATGAAGTGAAGAAACATGGAGATGTATGGAGCTAAAGAAACCCCCTTGCATGGGCATCCTGTAGTAGGATTTCAACACTTTGTGTAACGTCAAATCATCCTGATGATTTTGAGAGACATTGTTGTGGGACACTAGTCCTTTTCTATGGATTTTTAAAGAGAGTCAAGGTTGATTTAAGGCTCCTATGAAGGAAAAAAGTTGGACGGAGTACCGAGAATCTGTCATTGTAGGTTGGGATAGGGTTTGGGAAGGTGGACAAATTGCTTAAAACCCTAGCTGAAGGTGGAGACAGGGTTTGAGGAGTTCCGACCAACAATCAGGGTTAGAACACCCACATCCTCTCTTTTGAATTCAATTTCATCCTGGACATATTTGTAGAAGAGGAAAAAAGGGCAGGTTCTGTAGTTAGATCCTAATTTTATCATCATGTATAAATTACATAGTATTGTTTGAAACTATAAAAATGTCAAAAATCCCATTGAACTCTAGTTTTATCAAAACAATTGAAATTTATATTTGACTGGTTGGATTATCTTGCCAGTGAACTCAGTTACCATTGTAATTGTTTGGTTGAACCATAATGTTATGTTATATTGTTGATTATGGATACTAAAGGACATATTTTGTACTAGATTTGTTTATCTTTTGAATTGCAAAGAAAATTGTTGAATAAAAACTAGTTGTGCAAGAAATCATAGGGAAAAAATACCCTAGTCTGTAACATGTGAAACCATAACCCAAACTTGAAGAGGGTTTTTGTTTTGGGGTAGTTTTGAGAAAGTTTGGTTCAAAGTATGGTGAGGGGATATAAATCATACATGGTTGTAAACATTCCTACCCAACAAAAATTTTCAAAGCCAAAGTGAACAATTTCGAAGAATGAAGAAACCACATTACCATTTTGTTGCTTTGTTGCTTGACATCCTTTCAATGTGGCCCTAGCATATCAATTGTCCCCTCTAACACAACTCTATCAGATAAATGTCTCATCTGATGCAACCCAAGCAAATCAATGTCTCGGCACTTAAACCACATTCAAGATAATGAAATTGACGTTGATGGTTTTGGTGCTCAAGAACAGAGACATTGTCCCATTGAGAGAAATGACATAAGCACCTACCAATTGGTAAAAGAGCCATTAGAATATCCAGTAGAAGAGATAATGAATGAATCGATTGAAAAGAGAAATTAGAATAAATAGATTTAGAAGCATCAATTATTCTTTGCTAGTTGAAGGGTTGTCGAAGAAAGGCATTGCCATACATTCCCTCATGAAACATTGATTGATTGAGCCATTGAGCGATTGTGTTTGTTGTTGGTGGAAGGGTCACTGAAGAAAGACAGTTCCATACATTTTCTCATGAAGCATTGAGTGATTAAGCCATTAGGTCATTAACCCATTGAGAGATTGAGTGAAAGTTTGAATGAAGCCCTGCCCTACACATTCTCTCACAAATGAAGGATTTCGGTATTAATGTATGGATTGGTGCTATGAAAGGATAGATAGATTGATAAACCTATCATGTTTTTGTTTGGTGGAAGGGTCATCGAATAAATAAAGTTCCCTAAATTCTCTCAGAAAGAATTGATTGATTGAGCCACTGAGCATTGTGTTTGTTGTTGGTGGAAGGGTTGCTAAATAAATATAGTGCCCTACATTCCCTCATGAAGCATTGAGTGATTAAGCCATTGAGAAATTGAGTGAGGGTTTGAATGAAGCCCTGCCCTACACATTCCCTCACAAACGAAGGATTTCTTTATTGATGGATGGATGAGTGCAATGGAAGGATTGAGTGAGGTTTTTTAATATATATTATATATAATATAGCTTAGTGGAACATAATCATGAACTAGTGTAAGAGAATCCTTAGACAAAAGGAAACACAATTAGAAGCCTACATTATAGATGAGTGCTAATGTGAACCACTAGTTGATAGTAATTGAGAGTTAAAAAATAAAAATAAAAAATCTAGTTTAAATCTTAGTGATGCTGTAATTTTTGAACCCCAAATGACATTCTCAGCCACCCTTTTTGTCACTTTTTTCATCATTTACCTTATCCTTTTTTTCCCAGCTTAAACCTATTATACCACACTCTACAGCCTACCAATAGACTAGACAAGAACTCTATGATTATTCTTGTAATTTATTTGTTTTAAATTATATTAATTAGTGTTTTTAAGTGTATTTTACTAATGAAGGAAATCATAGGAAAATAAATTAGCGCTAAGGTACTATGGCCCTATAAGGTGTTGTAGAGGATTGGAAGTATGGGTTCCAAATTAGACTTGTCTCCATATTCACATGTACATTCAATCTTCCATGTTTCTTGGTTAAACAAGGCAACTAATGATAAGATACCATTCCAAGTTATTTTAGCAAAGATTAATGAAGAAGGAAAATCATACTAGAACTAGAAACAATCCTTTAAAAAAGGGTTAAGCGGTTGATAAATAAAGAAATTAATGAGTACCTCATCAAATGGAAGAGCCTACCTATGAAAGAGGTGACATGGGAATATGAGTTATTCATGCAGAAACATATGTAGTTAGTCAAGTGTTGAGGACAACACTTGTTAAGGGAGGGGCATGTTAAGCCCTAGACAAAGCCAATGTTAATCCTAAAACCCCTTATTAAGCCCTATATACTGAGTTATTACATTTCTATTGTTATGTGAACATTTCATTGTACCCTTTGTCTCATATATAGAGAGAGAGAGAGAGAGAGAGAGAGAGAGAGAGAGAGAGAGAGAGAACAATGTATTCATTGTAAATGGACATTTAACCCTTGAAGTGGAATATAATTATTAGTTTCTTATCAATTTTAAGGTGCATCATTCACAATAGAATGAGAAATAGGCTCATCGACACACTACTCAAAAAGTACTAACAATAGAATATTTTTAAGCTCATAAAAGAACCAAATAAACTAACATGTACCATAGGTTAAAGAATAATCACAAAGTCACATGATAACCCAAGATGACATTACAAATGAGGTGTAACAACTATATGAATTTTAGAGGCATGGCATTATCTATATATTTAATACATTTAATCTGATAATGTTAATGATATTTCTAACTCTCAAAGGGAATCGGAAAGGAGGCAGATTACATGGATGAAGTTAAAAGGAGTTACTTTTAGGTCAGATGACTATAAGGAAGGACCTAAACTCAATAAATTTTAGTTGTACAAAAGCTTATTGTAAGCATGGTAATGAATAGGTTAACAAATTCAAGATATCTACATTGGGGTTTAACTTATATGATATTTAATGACGTAGTAGATATGATGACTTGCATAGAACCATTTGCAATATTTAATAGATTTGAAAAATATTTAATATTTTTATTTGATTTGAAATTTGACAAGTTGATGTCTGAAAAAGGTTATACCAGATATCATTCTGATCACTCTGTTTATCTTAAGAAACAAAATGATGGCATCTACATTATAATGTTATTGTATGTAGATGGCATGCTTGTTGCAGGGTCTAACATGCAGGAAATAAATGGGCTCAAAGGAAAATTGGCAAATTCATTTGCAATGAAGGATTTGGTTGTTGCAAAATAAATCCTTGGTAAGAAAATAAATAGAGACAAGAAAAATCACAAATTAACATTGTCTCAGTGTGAGTACATAGAAAAGGTATTGGAAAGATTTAATATGCAGAATGCAAAACAGGTTAGTACACCTTTGGCTAGCCATTTCAAACTAAGTATGGAGATGTATCCCAAGCCCCAGGAAGAGATGGATTATATGTGTAAGGGTTAAAACGTGAAGTTGGGTTGCATTTTATGAGAAATTCCCCTGAAAAATTCACAATATGAATTTTTCAATTGAACCAAAATTTTCTTCAGCCGAATTTTTTATATTTATTCAGCTAAACTATTATACTAATATTCGGCCGAACAAATGGCCGTTTAGATTAACGTCAACTGTTAAATGTATTTTTTTGTCGGAGGTGAAAAAGTTGAAAATAAAATAGTTTGGTCGAATTATTGATTTCGATCGTACAAATAATTCGGTCAAACTATTATTTTGACCAAAAAAACATCTATATATATGAGGACCCTGATGTCGTTGCCAAATTTTCTACGTTGTTAGTGTGTTATTGTTTATTTTCCGCTATGATTTTGGCTTGCCCGTCAGTGCGCTAGAGGAAATGATCATATACAGATGTGTATGTGCATGGTTTTATGGTTTTATGGTTTTATGGTTTTATGGTTTCATGGTTTTTTTCAGTTTTTTTATTTTTTCTTGGTTTTTTTGCAGGGTTGGTTGGCGTCAGAGGAGTTTTTGCAGGATTTTTGCACAAGGTTGGTTGGTTGGCGCCAAGGTTGTTTGCACCTTGTCATCACTGGAAGAATTTCTTTAGTTTCCTTATCCTCCTCGTCCATGGTAGCACTCTGTGATTTCCCTAGGCTGAGAAAGGAATCACAGAGGTAACCCCAAACCACTTCTAGGTTAGAATCTAGCCCTTCTGACTTGGAGAGGACTCTCTCACTTAGGTCACTTAACAAATAGGATATTATTCTAGGTGATAAGCTCAACAAAATTCGATTTTTTAAAGGTTTGTTGAAGAGAAAAGTGGCAGATCCATTGGGCATGGAGTCATCACAAATCAAATTTTGTCAAGTGAGATGATAGAAAAGAGAGGGTTTCTTCACATGGAAAAGGTACGAAGCTTTGGTGGCGGGTTTAGATCAAATTTCTGAAGGAGATGAATTTTAAAAAGGTGAAAAACTAACACATTAGAGCATCAAATCATGGATGAATTCTAAAGTGTTGCTTTAGCTGAAAACATTGATAACTTAGAAAACTAAAACAGAGCATTCATTAAAGATGAATTCTGAACTAATCATTTGGTTTTCCAAGAAAGAATATGCACATTAAATAGATGTAAAACACATAGATAACTTACTAGACCAAAAGAGCACAAAACCACCAAAAATTTGACTCAGGAATCCCTACAAATTTCTCCTTTGTATTTCATTCATTCACTGGCAAAAAGTCTTCAAAAATACAGTGCACAAAGTCTTATCCTCTAATCTCAATCAACAACCTTCTTACAATGCTTTTTGATATATTTATACATCATCAAATATTCTATCTCCTATCCTAGGTGGTCGAATTCATTGACCAAAACCAACTTTCAACTAAATACATTCAAAAACTAGTGCATATACTGAAAAATAGGAACAATTTTCCTAATAACCAATACAAGCCTAAAACATCATTAACTTGAAATATTGTCCAATAATCATTAAACACACCCCCTAAGATAATTTTTCCACTTATTTACATAATCTAAACCACTACTAGAGATCAAAAATTTGAAATTTGAACTGAGAAGAGTTGATTGTCCAGATTCGCAGCGTATTAGGCAGACTCACAGCGCATTGAGGTGGCTTCCATGCTTTGTACGGTTGCGGCCCCTGTCTATCAAAAATAAGAAAATGGGTATGCTTAAAATACCCCTATGATGGTGTTGGTCCTCCTAAACCATATTCAAAACACCTGTAGACATCCCTTTGACCTATACCCCATTTTCGCAGCACAATAGTCTATTTTCGTAGCGCCTTCAAAATTGAAACACATGGTGACTTTTCCTTAATGTGAAATGTTGGAAACATAAAAATGAGTGTCGAGACCTTCATATAACACCATCATGACAGAAAAAACTTCCAACTTCACTATCCCACAATTGCCAAAATTTATATATGAAAAGCGCAGCAAGCCCCTTGCTACGTTTTTGTAAATTTCATCAAAAATTTTCCTTTTCTGATCTCCTGAACCAAAAACAAAGTTTTAGAGATGGAATGAGGCCTCCTACTAGAGTCACATTTGTACTAGCCTCTGCAAGTAATTCTAACTTACCTCTCTTTCTCTTCCTTCCATCTTTTTTGACTTCAGTGAGCTTGCTCTTCACCGACCTGAGTCTTCTTTTGAGGACCAAGTTTTGTACATGTAAATTTTTTTCTTTCCATTGTAGAGGCAAGTTCCACTTCAATTTATACCTAGATTTTTTAAGTACTAGTATAACAGCCTCCACCTCTCTAAACAAGGCGAACTTATCCCTATGCTCTTTCTTTGCAAGTTGATCTACTTGATATTGTATCCTTTCAAGTTGTTCTAGTGGCTTCTCAAATTCCTTTTGTTCATCAAAAGCCACAAGCTAAAAAACCTCCTTTTCTTGCATATGCATCTTAGCAGTAGACCTGGTCCTAGGTCTTCTAGAATGCTCAACTAGCTCCTTCATTTCCTTGACATCAATGACCATTTTACCTTTGCCTTTGGCAACATGTGCCAATGTTTCCTTTGGTGGCTCTTCTCTTCTAGGTTGGATAGTCTCTTGAGACACTTTATGCCTAAGCTCCCTATTCTCCTGCTACAAGTAAGCTATTATCACATGGGCCTTGTCCAAATGATCTTGTAACTCTCCAATTTTCTGGTCCTTTTCATCATTTTCCACTTCCTTTTTGTGTGATCTCTAATTCCATGACTTGAATTGGTGATTATGGAGGAACCATAGGTAATCTCCAGGCTACATCTCTAGTCCTTGGTACCCTTACCACCTTTTCTACCTCAGGGGATGCCACCTTTTCTATCTAAGGGGAAAACGTTAGCTTCATAGAACTTTTCTTCCGAACCAATTTGCTTTTAGTCAAAGGTTTCTTGACTGAGCTTGCTGCTATAGGTGAAGCTTCTTTAATCACAACTGAAGGAGTGTCTTTCTTAGTCTTTTGACTATTTGAAGATTGGGCTGCCCATCTTGAAGAAACCAAGAACTCCTGCCATGATTGCTCTTTCTTCTCAAGCTCCTTCATTACCAGCAATTTAGTTAATGAGAAATGGAACAAATTGGCCTCAACTTGACTTCCTTTAGTTTGAACCTTGTCATCCATTTTACATAAACTCCTAAATAGATAATAGGGAAGATTTAAAGATTTCTTTCTAGTAAAATGCATTAAGAGCCTAATGTGATAGTGATACACCCTATTGAATCTCCCCTCACATGTGAAGTACCTTTGGATGACCTCCAACAATTTTCCATGATGATCTTGTAAATAGCTCCTTGGAACAGATGAACCATACCCTTTCCTATGTTTTGGCTTGAGGAAATCCTTGAAAGAAACCAAATCAAAATCCATCCCTTTGAACCATTCCTCTCCACTCAAAGGTATCTTAGTAGCCTTAGCTATTGATTGAGCTAAGATAGGAAAAGTCATGCTTCCCACTTTTGCTTGTACACCATCAAAACCCCTAGAAAATTCCTTTGTCAATTGCAAATGATATCCTTGAATTCTCTCATAGAATCTCATGCACCCTACTTGTTCAAAATCCATCCTAATGGTTGGATCTACATTAATGGTTATGATGTCTTGTGGTTCAAAATGCACAATGGCTCCCCCTTTGTGTTTTTGTCTTCTAGTGTTGTCATGATTTCATTTTTGCAGCAATGGATAGTTTGATTTTATGAACAAATTGATTTGGAAATAATGGAGGCGTTACGAATATAAAATTTTCCTTCGACACTCTGCAACCTGCGAGATCCGCATTCTGCGTGATCTGAAGCCTGCGAGCGCGTCCGCTTTCTACGTGTTCTGATCCTGCGAGCGCGTCCGCCGAGGGCTCTGCTGCAGGCTACGGCCGGCCTGGCTGGATCTGCTGGCTCTTCATGGAGGAGCTGACTCCCCCATAGGGGCCTCCCTCTCCTCCTCCGCCTTCTGCCGCTGAGGCCTTCAAAACCTTGCTGGCCTCTCTGCCCAAGAAGAAATGCATGGAAGCTGCAAAGTTTGTGAAAAAACTAGAAGATATCCCTGAGATCGCTCTTCCGCCAGAAGGACCGATCCAAGTAGCCTTGTCTCTGGCAGATCGTGCTCTGGTCGGTTAGTTTACAGGACTTTGGCCTTCCCCGAAATCAACTGAGAACTGGGTCGCCAGGAACTAGGCACCTTTGATAAAAAACAAGGTAACCTCTTACTTCCTCGGAAGAGGATATTTTTTGTTTGAATTCTCTGCAAAAGAGGACAAAGATCTCATTTTCAGGAATGGCCCTTACTTCATGGGCCCTCAAGGTCTGTATTTAAATAAATGGACGCCAGACTTCGATCCGGCAGTGGATGTGCCTACAGTGGTCCCGGTGTGGGTGAGACTCCCCAACCTTCTAGTTCACTGCTGGAACTGGGATTCTCTGAAGCACATAGGAAATACCCTTGGAAAATTTATAGACAAGGCCAATAGCAAAGATCAGTATGACTGTGCCAAAAATTGTGTGGAGGTAGATCTGGAGGTCGGACTACCGAAATCCATCAAAATAGTTGTAGGGCCCTAGACTCATGTACAGAAACTGGATTATGAGCAGTTGTCGTTCAAATGCCGGAAGTGCCACGTCTATGGACACTTTGTTAGAGACTACCCATCCAAAGGGGTGGAAGAAAAAGGGAAAGAAGATGGATGGAACCAGGCAAAGCGCTCCAAAACTTCTCACAAGAAGAATGCAAATGTAAACGATAAAGATCCTCAAGCGGGTCCTACTCAAAAATCAACCATGGAAAGCCAAGGAAATAAATTCGAGATCCTTGGATCTGAAATCATGACCACCTAGGAGATAGAAATCCCAAAGGAGGCCTCTCCAACTAAAGCCTCCCCCTCCACCAAAAGTGTGCTAGAGAGATCCAAGGGGAGGATATCAGAAGAGGAGGAGGAAACCCAACAGTCCGAGGAATCGAAGGAAGAAGGGGAAATAGGTGAATCACAGTCTTCTCCTAGAAGATCTACAAGAGGACACAAGTCTGCAAAGGAAAAAAGAGAACAAGAAACTTATAAGGACAAGTTCCAGGGCAGCCAGCCAACGTTAGAGAAACTCCTAGCAAAAACCCCAAAGATGACCAGGATTCAATCCCAGGGCTCCAAGGGAGCCCATCACGGAAAAAATAAATGATGAAGATAGTCTCCTGGAATTGTAGGGGAATGGGCACCAAAGCCAAGGAAGAAGCAATGAACAACTTAATAAGACTAGAAGCCCCAGACATCCTTCTCATCCAGGAGACTAAATTGGAGGACTCAGCTTTCCTCCAAGCAAGCAAAAAATTTTGGAAAAAAGACGGAGTGCATGCAACCTCTGCCCATGGAGCTTCGAGAGGACTTGGGATGCTCTGGAATCCTAATAAGTTCTTATTAATCTCTGAGTCCCTGAATCCTCATTGGATTTTTTTAAATGTAGCATTTAGAATCTAAGGAAATTATTTTCCTGTTCAATGTATATGCTCCTAACAATGCAGGTGAGAAAAAAATATGTTGGGACTCCATCAAAAGCCTGGCAGATCTAGAGAATCTGGAAAATATAATCATAGCTGGAGATCTCAACCTCACCCTCCTCTCGTCAAAAAAAAGAGGAGGTAGTATCGTCAGGGATCTGGAAAGAGAATTAGTGGAAGACCTCATGCAGGATTGGGATCTGATAGACATTATGCCGATTACTGGTAAGTTCACTTGGTCAAATAAGAGAGTTGGTCCGGGTTACATAGCGGCAAGACTTGATAGATTTTTGGTTCAAAGTTCCTTCCTACTTCTTGGATTAGAGGCTAGAATGCGCATTCTACACAGCAGTGTTTCAGATCACAAGCCCATTAGCCTAGAGCTGCTGACCCCCAAGGATCTGGGGCCTATACCCTTCAGATTCAGCTCACTCTGAACCAAAGAGGTAGACTTCATGGAAAAGGTCAGAGACTGCTGGAAAGATCCAGTCAAGGGCTCCACTTTTTTTTTGGGAGGAAAAACTTAGAAGGGTAAAATCCATGCTAAAAACTTGGGCTAAGACCTTGCCCAACCCTACTGCTGAAAGGAAAAAAATCCAAAGTGCTCTAGAAAATCAGCATCTCCATCTAGAAGCAGCTGAAATTACTAAAGTTGAATTGGAAAAGGAGGCCCAGCTTCAGCAAAATTTCCACAAGGCTTGTCTGGCAGAAGAAGAATACTAGAGGCTCAAGTCTAGGAGTCTTTGGCTCAAATCTGGCGACAGAAACTCCTCCTTTTTCCATAAACAAGCCCAAGCCAAGAAAGGCGGCAATTCCATCTCTGAAATAAAAGTAGATAACTGCACCCTGAAGGATTTTGGCAGCATCAAAAAGGCAGCCTCAGAGCATTTTGAGAAGCTGTATAGGGAAGACATAGAGGCTGGTCAAAACGATATTCTGCTGGACACTGTCCCCAGCCTTATCACACCTAGAATGAACCAGGCACTTGAAGATAAAATCTCCCAAAATGAAGTCAGGGAGGCCCTCTTCGTAATGGACCTCGATAAAGCCCCAGGACCGGACGGTTTTACTCCTAGATTTCTCCAGACCTATTGGCAGATTGTTGAGAAGGAGTTCTACAAAATGATCCAGAAGTCCCAAGAATGTCAGAAAATTGGAGGTTGCACAAATTCAACTTTTCTCGCCCTCATCCCTAAAGAAAAAGGTGCAAACTCTTTCAGCAAATTTCGCCCAATCTCCTTATGCAATATTGGGTACAAAGTGATAACCAAAGTGATAGCTAACAAGTTGAAGAAAATTCTCCCCAAAATCATCCCGGAGAACCAAGGTGGATTTATTCATGGCAGGTAGCTAATGGACAACTTTGTTCTAGTCCAAGAGGCGATTCATTCCAGCCTTCACCAAAAGGAAAAAGGTATGGTTATTAAACTAGATCTAGAAAATGCTTTTGATCGTGTTAGGCATAGTTTTTTGTTTGATGTGTTGCACAAACTGGGGTTCGGTCAAAGTTTCATCAAGTGGATTATAGCCTGTATTTCAGAACCTTGGATCGCCCCCCAGGTGAACGGTAGGGCTACTAAGTTTTTCCTAAGCATCTAGAGGGCTAAGGCAGGGGTGTCCCCTCTCACCCCTCCTATTCATGCTACAGGCTTCTATCCTCATCGTCTATTTAGGAGAAAAAGATCAAGACATCACTGGCCTGTGCATTGCAAGAGGGGTGTAGAGCATCAACCATGCCCTCTTCGCTGATGATACCTTGCTGCTGGGGGCTGTAACTCCTCATTCAGCAATAAAGTTTAAAGAAGTGTTGGAAGACTACTGTAAGGCTTTGGGCAGCGTATTAAATAATGGCAAATGCCATATCTACTGTTGGAATATTCCTGCTTCAACTGCAAGCTCCATTGCCAGATGTCTAGGCTTTGCAGCCTCTACATCTTGGTCCTCATTTAAATATCTTGGGCTGCCCATCTTTCACAAGAGGGCCTTGAGCAAAGACTGGTATCCCCAGATAGACAAATTCAAAGCAAAAATGCAGGCTTGGGGATCCTCCTAGCTCAACATTGCCGGAAAATCAGTGCTCATCAAAGCAGTGCTTAGCAACCTTCCGCTATTCAAATTCTCTGTTCTCTTGGCGCCTGTGGGAATAATTAAAAAGATGGAGGAGCTAATAAGAAAATTTTTCTGGAAAGGAGGTAAACAAAACGAGAAGAGGATACCCCTAGTCAACTAGGAAATTGTCACCAGACTGATTTAGGAGGGAGGACTAAACTTCAAAGACCTCAGCGTTCAAAACTTAGCCATGGGAGCCAAATTGATTTGGAAAATCATTGCTCCAAATCCAGGTTGGGTCCAATTTGCACTGTGGAGGAAATACTTCATAGGATCGAGACTTAGATGCCTGGATCAGCCCAAAAATCAATTCAGAACCCCTTTTAGCATGATCAACAGCAAAATTGGCTCACTGATAAGAAACCATTCCTTCTAGATTCCAGGAAATGGGAAACGCATTAACCTATGGAATGACAGAATACTAAATAGACCCCCGCTGGCAGACTCGGGATCCATGATAGAGCTCAAATGATGGATGTCAGAGGCTAGTATTAGTACGCTATGGGACCTCTCGAACTGGAATGGTAAGGTTTGGACGGGCTGGAAACAGCTCCCAGTTCCACCCGCCTTACAAACAGAACTAGCAATGTTCACCATGATGATGCACGGGCTGGCTCCTATACATGCACGCAGACAGGACGTGAGAGGTTGGGGCTCGAATCTAGCAAGTTACACGGTGGCTCAGGGCTACGCTAAGTATCTGGAGTGGCCTCACGTGCCTCCCAATCCAGCTCCCTGGGTAGGCATCTGGAAACTCCCTTCAATTCCAAAAGTTGATCACTTCTACTGGCTTCTTTGGCACCAAAAAATTCTAACTGAAGATAGGCTACAGAAAAGGGGCATCTTTGGACCCTTAAGATGCCCACTTTGCAAGGAAAGCTCGGAATCCGCCCTTCACCTCATGATAGAGTGCAAATTTGTAGTTTTCATCTGGCAGGAGCTTCTTGGTTCATGGAATTATAAGTTCATTTTCCCCTCCTATGTTCCGGACCTGTTTGCAGGCTAGATGGCTAGATATCCAGGCCCAAATCTAAAAAATAAAATAGTTAAGGTGGCTTGGAGTGCTCTGCCTAAATTCATCAGCTGGCAAGTCTGGCTGGAAAGGAATAGAAGGATATTTTGGAATAAGGAACAGGACTTCAGAATAGTTGCCAATTCAGTGAAATGTCAGCTAGTTGAGTGGCTGGGAGACAAAGGAGATGATTCTAATCTAAGCCAGCAGGACATTGATTTGGGAACTACCCTTAATTTCAAATTTCAAAAATCGAAAAGCACATCTACATCTCTCAAAGACTGGAAAATCAGGAAAAACGAAGAAGATTTTCAATCTTGGCTGTCCAAACAAAAACTTCCCTCTCTCTTCTTTGATGGGGCAGCCAAAGGAAATCCAGGTATTGCTGGAGCTGGAGGGCTCATCATAAATCCAGATGAAACATCTTCACACAGATTTGCCTGGGGATTAGGCCATTCCTCAAGCATACAAGCTGAAGCGATGGCCCTTTTTCAAGGAATCAAACTTCTCAAAGAGCTGGGTCTCAAGGAGGTAAATCTCTTTACAGATTCCCAGGTTATCATCAAAGCAGTGGCGACCAACTCTAATCCAGCGGACCTGCAGCTCGCAAGGATAATTACAAGGATTAAAGGAATGGCAAAGTCCTTGAAACTGAAATACTTTCATGCTTTGAGAACAAATAAAAAAGAAGCAGACATTGGGGCAAACAAGGCAGCCCAGTTAGTTGCCGGAACTATTCTTAGAGATAATGAAATCTATTGGGACCTAATCCCCTAAAGAGCCATGCTTTACTGCATATTATTGATAAGCTCGGGATCTCAGCAGTAAAATTCCACTATATAAAATGTAAAAAGAGGAGCCTAATAAGAGTAGGTGCTATGTTCCTCTTGCTGGAGAGACATGCAGAAATCTGCCTCTCTTTTTGTAACCGAATTTGTGGCTCTTTGCCAATAAGTTAATGAAATCCCCTAACCGTTTTTGTAAAAAAAAAAAAGAATAATGGAGGACAACTTTGAGCATAAATTTTTAAGAGAAAAAAAAATTATAGTCTTTAAACTAAGGCAACAATTTGCATGCAAAGGCTCTCACAGTGAAAAGGAAAATTGGCAACGAGAAAAAAGGAAAATGTCTCACTGTGTGAATTCATAGCAAGTTGGGATGAAAGCGCAACACTGAGAAAGAAAAATGCAATGAAATGCAGAAAAGCAGTGACAACAATTTTGTTCTTTTTGCAAGCTCTAGACAGTTTGCATTGGATTTTAAATGCAATCTCAGAGTTCTATCATGACTGAAAGACAAAAGGAAAACTGAATTTTCACCTGTGAGAGGATTTGGATGGTCGAGATGCGATAAATTGAACCCTATGTGGATTTTAAATTCCCCTTCCTCCCTTTTGCAATGAAAAAACCGGGCTCTTGAGCTTTCTGATGTCGATAAGGAAAAGATGAGTGCTAAGAGATAATAATGCAGGTTCAAATGATCACTCTGAATGGCTTGGAGCAAGGGTGATCATGCTAATTATGATTTGGAGAGAAACATCATGAATCGTAACATTTTTCCTGGATTCGCAATGCATTGGGAATTTAAATGATTGTCTTCTGGTTGTTATCCCTTGCTAAGCTCACCTGTTGTCCTTTTTGAAATGACATCCAAACCGATGTATGAAAACCTCCACATATTTGTCACGATCATTGCATGATTGTTTTGATAAGGCATTATTACCAAACTTAGGTGGCCTACTAACTCTGACTTAAGATGAGACTAAACCACTCACACTAACTAAATACTTGTGACATGATTTTTGTACCCTTTTACAAGTGACCAAAGACATTTCATGATTTCCCTTTGTAAGGAGAAACATAATTTTAGACATTGGCCTCTTAATCAAAATGACAAGCCTTACATAATACCCAATCTAGACCTAGACCTTTTAAACAAATAATAAGTTGATTCATGACTAATATTTACAATTTTGACCTTAGATACATTGCAAGACTAACAAGACTCAAATTCCTAGACATAGGACACTAACAGTCCGGACCATGTATGTTGATTTTTTTATTGAATTTATAACTATATAACCCCCACGCTAAATGTGTAGCAAAGGGTAGAAGTCGAAAGAATTTTCTTGGAGTTTCTTTTGAGAATGATCTTGTAGCGAATGTATGTAGGTGCAAGACTTTGAGGTTCGCACATCTATTGTTTGATATAAATTCTGAAATAAATTACAGAACCGAATTAACGTTTGGATGTGCTCAGGATAATCAATGAAATTACATAACCGAATTAATTATTTCCCTATCATTATTTTTTGTTGAATAAAGAAAATCTTTGATAGAAAATTTACAAAACAAATGGAAGCACTATTTACTGTAACCTCAACAAATTGCTTAGCATTTAAGTTTCCAAAGAAAAAAAACTTTAATTTTTACAGGCTTTAATTGTTTGACCTTTCTTTATTCTTTTGCTACATGACAACTTATGTCTTGTTGCAATAGGGAGGTGAATAAAGGGCCTTGTTGGTCACTATAACAAACCAAAAGGTCACTGTAACAAACCAGTATCACATTATTCTTCAATTTTTAAAACAGTTATGATATTGAGTGCACAAACAGTGTAAACAAAAAAAGTTGATTTCACCAGCAATCATTTTACACATCTTTTGAAAAATGTTGTTTTAGTTTGGAGTGTTAATAATTGAAGGGTTAATTTATTATTAAAACCTCATTTAATATCAAAACCTCATGTTCTACTTTGTTGCTAAGCGAGGGGACATAGGTGCTATCCTTAATGTATTTTGTCTTTTTTAATGGTTTCAATTGTATACAATGAGATTGACTAGAGTGTTAGATCCTTCCAATCTCCTTATCTTACCGGTCATAAAAACCTTACCTTCTAGGATTTTACTAGGGAATCTGTGATAAGGATTGGATACGCACTTAAGCAATACGTACCGCGGAATACTACTTTGTTCCTTCCTTTGTCCTTTCATTTTAACCTGGATTAATGACTACGGAATACTACTTATGTCCTTACCTCACTCTTGAAGGAGAAAATTTTAAACATAATATGTGTGTGTGTGTGTGTTCTTCCCACTTGAAACACTTGGTAAGTTGGTTTCCACTTCATTAGTCGAATTCCTCTGGTGTTTTTAGGGGAATGGGACCTCTTATTTGGAAGGGAAATCTACAAATATCTCTTTCTTAAGCAATTATTGTTTATTAATATGAGCCCAAATCTGCTTGTGAAACTATTTGTGAAAATTCAGTGCTCCTCTAAAAACTGTGATTATTACAATTGGATATCTTCATAAATCTATTGTGAAGAATTATACAGTGTTGCATATTCTTATGATGACCGTCATGTATGGTTGCTAGTGTAGTTCTTCCTCATATCTACAAAAATAAAAAGAGATAGTGCTAGCTCTCATTTAGAAGGGCAATCTACAAATATCACTTTCTTAAGAAACTCGAAATGCATAATACTACCATATGCACTTGGATGTTATATGATGTCAAACAACTTCTCATGTATGTCAATAAATTCATTATAAGACCAGGAAGTCTGGGAATCATCATTTATAATAAGAATACAATCTTCTAAAATAACATAATTGTTTTAGATTTTAAGCTTCTGTGGTAGTTTTTTGCAATGGTATGATCCGGATTATCCACAGTTTCATGTTCATTCCGTCGACGTTTCAAACCCCAAAGGGGGTCCATCATCAGGACTAAATCAGAAAGAATATGAATGAAAACTTATTGAGAGAAGAGCTATAATGACCTGGGTATAAATAAACCTAGAACCCTAAAAACCCGAAATTATGAAATTTCCTCAAAACCTCAACAGGGACAATGGGAGTGAAATTAGTGGAAACTGGCTTCCCCTGATCAGACAAATAAACCCCTCCACGGCTTTGGAAGCATAGTATCAGGGTCTCTTAATAATAATAAAAATAAAATTTAATTAGATAAAATTAAATTTAATTAGAATTTAATTAGATTAATTAAATCAAAATTAATTAATTAAATTAAAAAAAAAAATATTATTTAATTAATTATATTAATTTAATAAAAAATTGTTATTAATTCTAAATAAGAATTAAATAGAATTTCTCAAATAATTAATAATAATAAAATAAAATAAAATTAATTAATTAATCAATTAATTAATTAATTAGGCAATGAAGGCTTAATAGGTTAAAATGGTTAATATCAATAATTAATTAAAAAGAATTATGATTATAATTAAATTAAATAAAGTTAATTAATCAATAAAATTAATTAATCAATAAATTTAATTTAATTAATTAATTAAATAAAAATAAAATTAATTAATCAATAAGATTAATTAATCAATAAATTTAATTTAACTTATTAACTAAATAAAAATTAATTAATCAATAAATTTAATTTAATTAACTAATCGAATAAAAATAATAGGAAGGATTATAAATCAATTATTTAATTAATCTAAATAGATCAATTAAATCAAAATTAATTAATTTAGTTATTCTATTCTAATTAAAATAAAAATTAAATAAAATTAGTCAATTAATTAAAAGAATTAATAATAACCAAGGATTAATATTGGATTAATAAATAATTAAGATTATAAATTAATCTAATTAAATTAAAGTAATTAATTAAAGTAATTAATTAACTAATTAATTAGAATGGTAAATAACAATAAATCAAATTAATTAATCAATTAAATTCAAATTAATTAATTAAATGAAAATAAAAACAATAAGTAAGAATTATATTAATTAATTAATTAATCAAATAAAATTAAATAAAGTTAAAATTTGTTAAATTAATAAAATCAGTTGGAAGGAAATGAAAAATTAAACTTATTCATGAATCAGATATATCAATTAAAATATTTTAGGTTCTAGGTAAATTAAGAGGAATAATTAATTTGGAAATAGAAATAATATAAATAAATAAATAAAAATGAAAAAAAAAAATATATATATATATATATATATATATATATTATTTACATAAGTGTCGGCTTCTTAAAAAATAGGGTTCTAGGTTTATTTATACCCAAGTCATTATAGCTCTTCTCTCAATAAGTTTTCATTCATATTCTTTCTGATTTAGTCCTGATGATGGACCCCCTTTGGGGTTTGAAACGTCGACGGAATGAACATGAAACTGTGGATAATCCGGATCATACCACTGCAAAAAACTACCACAGAAGCTTAAAATCTAACATAACTTCCCTGTACGGAGGGGAAACATGGAAAGAGATTTGTCTTCTCGAAATCTTGAGGATAAAAATTGAGAGGAGAACTGCAGACCTGCAATTTCTGAAACAATGTAGAAACAAGAAGATCATTCCTCCTTTTGCTAAGGTAAATCATAGACTTCTTAATCATTATAATAATAAATCGTTTTTAAAATTAAGTCTGGCCCTTATTCGAAGTGAAATCAAAAGAACGAGGGCATCATTAGACAAGCTCAATCGCTTGGCCCTTTCCACTCATCTAAAACTAACCATAATAATCAGCTTCGATCTATGGAGAATAATTGATGCAAAAGCTGCATTGAAGGCCCAGACAGAGGGTAGAATTGCCAGGGAGAGACAGTCCAGGAAGCTGGCCAGGTTAGAAGAAGGCGTGGGTTTACATCTTAACACTGATGTTGACAATGAATCTACTGTGAAGAGTTTAGCCTCAAAAGAAGGTAGCAAGAGGATTCCATCAAAAGACAACGAAGAAGCAATCAGCGTAGCTGGGGATGATAGCGCTGAAAACTCATGCTCCAGCAAGATGAAGCAGTACACTGAAATCATGCCAGCAGAACCAGTGATAAACTCCTACGCTGTCCAGCCAGCAGAACACCTGATAGCTTCCTGGGCTGGTCCCTTTGACTGCGCTGTTCCCTGCCAGCCACCAGAACGCATAAGGGGCTTCTCCCACGCTGTTCCTTACGCTAGCACCTATACCAGCAGCATGAATAACAGCATCATGAATAACGAGAGTAGTTCCAGCTACGTTGGTGACAAGAAGCACAATATTGCCTGCACAAACAGCGCTGATAATAAGGCCGATGCAAGCATTGGTAGTGAGTCCGTTATTAACATAGATAAAATGATTAACGTTGATTCCTACAGCATTAATTTTAATAAGGCCGGTGCAAGAATAAATGAGGGAAGTGCACCCATTATTAACATGGATGAAGCGATTAAGGTTGTTGAAAACAAGATCATGGAGAGTGGAAATACTCCAGCTCACTATTATTTTAATAGGTATATGGAAGAAAAAAGCAGCATAGTAGGTATGAATCAAAAAACTAATGCGGATTGTAGTATTAAAAAGGATAGTGCTTCAAGTGATAATCAATCTGAGGCAGGATCTAAAGATTCAGGCAATGGCAGACCTGTTATTAGTAACCCCAATGTTCCAAATAAACATGATAAGAGGGTTGTTAATCTCTCATCCATGATGCTCACTTCTGAAGAAATCAATATCCTGAGCAAAGGTTTGGGATTTGCGGTCGCTCCTAAGAACATTCCATTCGAAAGCATCATTTGCAACATTGAGTATGGGACTCAAGGCCTTTCATCAAACAATAAAGAGATATTAAGACAAGAATGCTCCCTAGCTATGTTGAAATCCAAACGTCCAAAGAGTAATCTGAATAAAGAGGGGCGAGAGGCTCTTAGATCTCTCCGAAATAATGATAAGATAGTGGTTCTTAAAGCTGATAAAGGAGGAGCCACTGTTGTGTTAAATAAGGAAGATTACATTCATAAAATGAATGAGCATTTAAATTGTGGGAGTTATAGAAGAGTCAACTCCAACCCTATTCCCAAGGTGATGAAACAAGTCAAGAAAGCCATCATGGAAACCAGCCTGGATGATAAAATAAAAAAGAAGCTGATTCCCTCCTGTGAGGTTATTCCTAGAATCTATGGATTACCAAAAATCCATAAGGAAGGGGTCCCTCTTAGACCAATTGTTAACACCATTGGTTCCCCTACCTACGAATTAGCTAAGTATGTAGCTAAGCTCCTAAAACCTCTGGTTGGTAACACAGACTCTTTTATAAAAGACTCAAATGATTTTGTAAAACTCATTAAGAATAAAAGGGTGGATAAAGACGATATTCTAGTAAGTTTTGATGTGGTTTCTTTGTTTACAAAGATTCCTCTAGATGAAGTTGTTCATGTTATAAAGATGGCCACCGATCCTGAGACAGCTAAGCTTGCAGAGATTTGTTTACGGTCCACTTTTTTCAGTTTTCAAGATCACTATTATGAGCAAATATCTGGTGTCACCATGGGCTCCCCTCTCTCACCTATTGTTGCCAACTTATACATGGAGTACTTTGAAAGAAAATCCCTTGACTCATACCCTTTGAAGCCAGCTTGGTGGAAAAGATTTGTCGATGACACTAACCTGAATTGGACTCATGGTAAGGCATAGCTGGAGAAGTTTTTCAGTCATCTTAACTCTATATCTTCCGAGATCAAATTTACTATGGAGCTTGAAGAGAACGGTAAGATCCCCTTTCTAGATGTTCTAATCAGTAGAAAAGAGGATGGTACTTTGGGACACCAGGTCTACAGAAAGAAAACTCATACTGATAGCTATCTTCACGCTGACTCTTACCATCATCCTTCCCAAAAATTTGGAGTCTTAAACACTCTAGCTGTTAGGGCTTTCAGGATTTCTGACCCGAATCACCTAAAAGAAGAGATTGAGCACTTAATCTTTGTCTTCAAAAACCTTGGATACAAAGAATGGAGTATCAAGAAGGCTATAAGAAGAGCTCAGGATAAGGCCCTCTCCAAGCATCCTCCTGAAGACAAGAAAGAAGATTCTGGGAAGGTCTACCTTCCATTCATCCAGGGGATTACAGATAAGATTGCAAAAATTTTAAGGAAGAAGAACATAAACACTCAATTTACAACATGTGGAACTATAAGGCAGATGATGAGGTCAGTAAAGGATAACATCGATCCTCAACAACTCAAGGGTGTGTATAAGATTGACTGCTCTTGTGGCAAGAGTTATATTGGGGAAACAGGTCGATCTCTGAAAATAAGACTAAAGGAGCACGTGGCTGATATAAAGAATGAGAGATCCCGTACATCGGCCCTTGCGGAACACTCGTCCAAAACCAAACATCATGTGTGTGTGGAGGACGCTAAAGTGATTGCAAGAGAGGATAATTATCACAAAAGAAAAATCAGAGAGGCCATCGAAATTATGAAATTTCCTCAAAACCTCAACAGGGACAATGGGAGTGAAATTAGTGGAAACTGGCTTCCCCTGATCAGACAAATAAACCCCTCCACGGCTTTGGAAGCATAGTATCAGGGTCTCTTAATAATAATAAAAATAAAATTTAATTAGATAAAATTAAATTTAATTAGAATT
This sequence comes from Pinus tabuliformis, assembly GCA_031772625.1. Lineage (NCBI taxonomy): Eukaryota > Viridiplantae > Streptophyta > Pinopsida > Pinales > Pinaceae > Pinus > Pinus tabuliformis. The sequence continues at coordinate 695,985,067 of CM062814.1, read as the reverse complement.
TAATTAGATTAATTAAATCAAAATTAATTAATTAAATTAAAAAAAATTATTATTTAATTAATTATATTAATTTAATAAAAAATTGTTATTAATTCTAAATAAGGATTAAATAGAATTTTTCAAATAATTCAATAAAAATAAAATAAAATAAAAATTAAATTAAATAAAATTAATTAATTAATCAATCAATTAATTAATTAATTAATCAATCAATTAATTAATTAATTAATTAATCAATTAATTAATTAGGCAATGAAGGCTTAATAAGTTAAAATGGTTAATATCAATAATTAATTAAAAATAATTATGATTATTTTGAATCAGTGATCGGAGAATCCACAGTTTTAACATCTTTGTACCAACGTTTCAAATCCCAAGTGGGATCCATCATCAGGGTTGAAGAATGATGATACAAGAAGAGCAAAATACTTTAATAAATACTAATGAGGAGGAAGAATAAGAGAGGACAAAGAGTCGGCTTGAATTTTTATTTAATTTTTATATATTTATTTTTATATTTTTAATTTTTATATTTTTAATAATTATTTAATTGATTTTATTTAATTTATTTAATTTATTTATTTAATAATCATTATATTAATTAATATATTAATTTATTATATTAATTAATTATTATAATATTTATTTAATTATCATTTCATACCAAGTATTAATTAATTATTAAGAATCATTATTTAACTTTTGATTAGTCTCACATTAATATTATATTATTTTATTAACTATTATTTTAATTAACATTTGAATATTGGTTAGCCTAAAAAAATTTTATTATTAATTTGTATTAATATATATTAATTAATGTGTTAAAAATTATTTAGTTTATTAACATTTTATTAATCATATTTAGAATCTAATCCCCTTTAATTTAATTTACAATTTTATTTAAATCATTAATTAATCAATTAATTAATTAATTATTATAATATTCTATAATATTTTAATCATCATTAGATTGGAATATTTAATTAATAACATTTCATTATCTAATTTAATTAATATCTATTACATCTTTTAAGATTGGAATTATTATATTAGTTAGCTATAAAATTAATTAATAATAATTATTAATTTGTTTATTAGTTAATTTGACTTAATCATATTAATTAGTAATTATTATATTAGTCAACCTTAATCCTAATCTCCTAAATTTACTAATATGATTTGAATTATTTTCTTTATTTAATAATTATATTAATATATTAAGTAGTATATTAATTAATTAATTAATCATTATTATATTTAATTATTAATATTCAATAATAATAATTAATTATTTATTATTCAATATTAATTAATTATTTATATAATAATTGTTTTCTTTGTTGTAGTTTCAGATTAATTTTAATTTGATTTATTATAAATATAATAATTAATATGAAATAACAAAGTAAATATGATTATTATTAATTATGTATTATAATTAATAAAAAAATATATATATATATATATATTTTTTTTAGGAAATAGTAATTATTTATAATAATATGTATAACAAATAATGTTATTAATACTAATTAATTATTTATTATAATAAAAATTAATTATTTATAATATTAATAAAATAAAAATAAAAATAAAAATGTAATTAAAAATATAAAAATTAAAAATATAAAAAATAAATATATAAAAATTAAATAAAAATTCAAGCCGACTCTTTGTCCTCTCTTATTCTTCCTCCTCATTAGTATTTATTAAAGTCTTTTGCTCTTCTTGTATCATCATTCTTCAACCCTGATGATGGATCCCACTTGGGATTTGAAACGTTGGTACAAAGATGTTAAAACTGTGGATTCTCCGATCACTGATTCAAAATACACTAGCCACAGATCTCTTAAATCCAAAATTATGATTATAATTAAATTAAATAAACTTAATTAATCAATAAATTTAATTTAATTAATTAATTAAATAAAAATAAAATTAATTAATCAATAAGATTAAATTAATCAATAAATTTAATTTAACTTATTAACTAAATAAAAATTAATTAATCAATAAGATTAATTAATCAATAAATTTAATTTAATTAACTAATCGAATAAAAATAATAGGAAGGATTATAAATCAATTATTTAATTAATCTAAATAGATCAATTAAATCAAAATTAATTAATTTAGTTATTCTATTCTAATTAAAATAAAAATTAAATAAAATTAGTCAATTAATTAAAAGAATTAATAATAACCAAGGATTAATATTGGATTAATAAATAATTAAGATTATAAATTAATCTAATTAAATTAAAGTAATAAATTAACTAATTAATTAGAATGGTAAATAACAATAAATCAAATTAATTAATCAATTAAATTCAAATTAATTAATTAAATGAAAATAAAAACAATAAGTAAGAATTATATTAATTAATTAATTAATCAAATAAAATTAAATAAAATTAAAATTTGTTAAATTAATAAAATCAGTTGGAAGGAAATGAAAAATTAAACTTATTCATGAATCAGATATATCAATTAAAATATTTTAGGTTCTAGGTAAATTAAGAGGAATAATTAATTTGGAAATAGAAATAATATAAATAAATAAATAAAATGAAAAAAAAAAATTATTTACATAAGTGTCGGCTTCTTAAAAATTAGGGTTCTAGGTTTATTTATACCCAAGTCATTATAGCTCTTCTCTCAATAAGTTTTCATTCATATTCTTTATGATTTAGTCCTGATGATGGACCCCCTTTGGGGTTTGAAACGTCGACGGAATGAACATGAAACTGTGGATAATCCAGATCATACAACATAATTGTTATAAGGACTTGTACTACCAACATATTCCAAGGGATGTTTCGACATCGGTTTTTTAAATAACATATATTTATTATAAAATCTATGATCCTAGCATGAAGCTAAAGGTTAAACCCCCAATCCCTTTTATATGTTGTACTAAGTATTAGATTTAAATATGTCACCCATACAATCTTCTAAAATAACATAATTATTATAAGGACTTATACTACCAACATATTCCAAGGGGTGTTTCAACATTGGTTTGTTAAATAACATATATTTATTATAAAATCTATGGTCATAGCATGAAGCTAAGGGTTAAACCCCTATCCCTTTTATATGTTGTACTAAGTATTAGATTTAAACCCCTATCCCTTTTATATGTTGTACTAAGTATTAGATTTAAATCTGTCACCCATATTTCTCTTAAACTTCAAAGTTCTTTGCATAATTGACTTATGAATTCACTTGGTTTATATGTTTGCAAATAGTTAATTCAAGCAAGAATGCTTGACGAAAATACCTATGCTTTACCATGGTATATAACTTATTCACTTACCTTGCATATAACTTTTGGCAGACTATATTTTAAAATATTATGTTAATGTTTGTAATCTCATACGTACATAGCCTATCTTATGCATTTAGGGTAGCAATGTATGGCACTAATGGTGTGGTCCTCTCAGTATTCGTGGCCCGACTTCATTTTGAAAGAGACAAAAACATCATTATATTCGTCATTGCAAGTGTTTCCCATCAACTTATGCAGAGTAACTAAAGGGAGGAATTCCAATGATAAAAAGTCTGCATTCACCTTCGGTATCACATATTCATTTAAACAATGATTTTATATAGACCCAATTCATAAAATCAATAAATTCCTAACATCATAATTTATAATTGCTTGATTCTTGTAGATTCCATTATTCAATCACAATAGGTATTTATTTATTATCATTCTCCCATAGACTAAGGCATTTGCAATAAATAAATATATTATTCATTTATTTTTTTATAGGGATAAGAAAACCCATTAAACATGGTTGAAAAATGGACATTATGCATAGAAGTTTCTTGTTATCCCAATCCAGGGCAAGCAGTGATTACTTATGTGTTATGCAATATTGCGACGAACAAAGTCCTCCAAAGGAAAAGGAATGTACTTGGAAGAACAACAAACAATGAAGCATATTATATTGCATTGATAGAAGGCTTAGGAACAACTAGGGAGTATGGATCCAATGGAATTGTAGTCTTCACCAATTCTGAACTTGTGTGCAACCAGATGAAAGGCGTGTACCAAGTTAAAAAGGAGAGGTTAAAACAACTGCATGGAGAAGAAAAAAATATTGCTAGTCAATTTCAATCATTTAGCATAAGAAATTGTACAAATGTTAATAGGATGTCTAGTGATCTATTGTATGGGGCAATACCAATTCAAGATTTGTTTTTGAAATATGGATTGGTGTTAAGAATCTGTCCATCAAAATTTATTGATGGACATTGTAGGATATCTTTGATGTGTGTGTGCTTTTTGGTTATAAATGTGTTGTTTTTAATGACCATGTGTTTTTTACAATTCTATACTAAGTATGCCCCCACTATGTAAGCACAACTTGGTGAACTTGACATGTTTTAGAAAATTTTGTATTTAATTTTCAAAAATGTGCACTTCAAAATTTGTGTTTTTAGTCTTGAGTATATTTTAAATGAAGAATGTACACAAAATAATTTTGAAGAAACCCTCAGATAGTTACAACCATTTTCTAAATTCTTGGTATTTTTAAATAACAATTTTAACTTTTTTAAATGCATGATGTAACTTTAAGGGTTACATCCATTAAATGGATGAGGTAACTTCAAGGGTTACATCAATTTTATGAATTCTTGATCTTTTTAAACAACTTTAAATATTTGTAAATGCATGAGGTAACTTTTTAAAGATCATATATCTATATATAGTTTTCTGAATTCTTGAACATTTTAAATAACAATTTTGAATATTTGTAAATGCATGAGGTAAATTTCTAAATATCATATGTATGTGTGTGTGTGTGTGTGTGTGTGTGTGTGTGCGCGCGTGTGTGTGGAAAATCTTGTAGATTCACAAGCTCATGTAATCTACTAAAACAAGAGACAAGAATCTACTTCTACTCTTTACTACGAAAGCCCACAAACATCAAGCAAACAATAATCAATAGATGGAGAGAATCAAAGGCACATAACATAATAAATATCCAGGGAAATCCACAACCCAAAACCCCACTATTTTTTTTGTATTAATCTGGAAAAGCAAGATGAAATTACAATGCTTGTTCTCTCAAGAACAATCCTAGCACTTAGCAAATTCAATCTCCAACTCATAAGCAAGCTCAAGGCCAAATCTTAGCCAATTCACAAGCTCTGCGAGTCTCTATTCCAATGTATATTTCTGTGAAGGATATCTTGTATTTAAATGGAAATAAAGCCTCTAAAAATAGCACAATCCCTCAAGGATCAGTTCCTGAATGCATGCACTATCAGTGCAACTCAGAAAAATCTAAAACAAATAGTGCATTGTCCCTACACTCTAGTCTCAACTGGATCTTTGTCATAATCAACATGCATGAGTTTTTGATGGTGGAATCTTCAATTAATTAGAGTAGCACTAATTAGGTCACTAGTGTCCCAACTGACTGTTTACTCACTATTAGTTCCTGAAACTGATTGGAACTAATTTAACTGGACTTAACTCAATAAACTGAGTTAACTAATTACAACTCATTCATAACTCATCCTGAACTCCTATAAGTTAGGGAGAACATATACATGTCTTCTAAAAGACTTCCAATTCGAATTTCCTAAATTAATTAAGTTAATTAAACTTAATTAATTATTTTCAAATTGTTATGAGAAAAGAATTCTATTTTAATTCACAGTTTAATTCAAGGACAAATTAAACTGGAATTTCTTGTTGCCATTTCTCAACACTCCCTCTCAACAAGAAAGGGATTATCCACTACCCCGATCATGTCTCTGTGAAACTCGAATTTACATCTTGGCAATGCCTTTGTCAAAATGTCAGCATCTTGCTCCTATGTGGAAATGTAATCTAACAACATGATCCACCTCAATACACAATCTCTGAGATAATGATATCGGATATCTATATTCTTTGACCTATCATGAAAAACTAGATTTTCAGAGAGTTTGATACAACTCTGATTATCACAATAAATCACTGTCGGATCCATCTGTTGACCAAAAAAACCAACCAGGATCTTCCTCATCCAGATATCCTCACATGCTGCTTGACTTGCAGCCATGTACTCTGCCTCTACCGAACTGAGTGCAACCGATATTTGTTTCCTGCTATACCAAGAAACTACAACTGACCCAATACTAAATATCCCTCCTAATGTGCTCTTCCTGTTAGATGGACTCCCCACCCAATCTGCATTGGTGAAGCCTTGAAGCTTCACTCCCTCTGTCTGTATGTACCACAACCCAAACTGAGTAGTGCCTCTGAGGTATCTCAATACATGCTTTGTCACCTTCCAATACAGCTTGGTAGGCCTAACCATCGCTTGACTAAGCTGGTTAACTACATAACACATATTTGGTCATGTGTTCACCAAATACATGAGTGAACCCACAAGCTGCTTGTAAACAGTAGCTTCCACTACTTCTCCTGAAGTAGCATCCTCCTTCCTCCAATTACCAGCTAGAGGAGTCTCCATGGGTTTACTACTCTCCATGTGGAATCTCCTGAGTATCTCATTGGCATACTTGCCTTGAGAAACAAACAACTCCCCATCTCCCTGCCATACCTCCATGCCAAGAAAGTAATGCATGAGCCCCATGTCCTTCATCTCAAACTCTCTTGCAAGATCCTCCTTGCAATATTTGATGAGCTTCTCATCACCTGTCAGTATGAGATCATCTACATAAAGTACAATGATCAAAATCTTACCTTCCACCACTATGTGATACAGGTTCGCATCTGCTTCACTCTTCGTGAATCCCAACCCAGTGAAGTAGCTATTTATCCTAGTGTACCAAGCACAAGGTGCTTGCTTCAGCCCATACAACGCTCTCTTGAGTCGGCACACATGTGACTTATGGTCCAAGGTTTCAAAACCTTTGGGTTGCTCTATGTACACCTCTTCCTCAATCATGTCATTAAGGAAGGAAGTCTTCACATCCATCTGATGGATACTCCAACCCATCTGTGCAGATAGTTCCAAAATAGATCTGATAGATGAGTACCTTGCAACAATAGCAAAGGTCTCATTATAGTCAATCCCCTCTACTTATGAAAAGCCACAGGCCACAAATAGGGCCTTATGCTTCTCAGCACTACCATCTGCAGCTTGCTTTACCTTGTAAATCTAGCTGGAGCTCACAACTGACTTGTCCTCTAGTATCGGGACCACATCCCAAACACTGTTTCGAACTATGGAGTCATACTCCTCCACCATCGCATCAACCCAAAATTGTTGTTGCACTGCTTCCTGAAAGGAATATGGCTCTGTCACAACACATGCACCCATAAGTGCCATGTATTCAGTGTACCTCTCGGTGACCTCCTCTGTCTGCGCTAGGAAGGGGGTGCTCCCAAACTCTCCCATGCATTATCCAACAATCTGTCAGCCTCTCTAGTGTGCTTTCTTATCTCTCTGGAAGACTCTGCCTGAGTGGATGTCTCCACTCGTAGAACCCCTGCATGTGGCTGCTCCACATCAATCTGAGGCTCCTCAACCTTAGGAACTAAAATTTCCTCCTCCACATGTAGCTCAAGCTCCCTCTCAAGGGATACTCACATGGCCTTCTCCTCATCAAACTTGACATCCTTGTGAACCACTGTCATCCGACTAGTTTGCATGTACACCCGATAGTTATGGGGAGTATCAGTGTACCCCACAAAGATCCCCAACTCTGTTGTTGGCTCAAGCTTCTTCCGTGCATATTTGGTCACATGGAAATAAACCGATGACCCAAAAATCCTGAAGTGACCAACATCTGGCCTCTTACCGGAATAAGCTTCCTTTGGTGTTTTAATCTCAAGTATCTGATGTGGGCTATGGTTCTGAACATAAACCATTGTGTTGCATGCCTCAGCCCACAAGTGTAGTGGTAGGCCCTGATCATGCAACATCGCCCTTGCTTCCCCTACAATGCTCATGTTCTTCCTCTCGACAACCCCATTATGTTGAGGGTTATGAGGTGTCGTCAACTCTTGTTTAATCCCTTCCACTGCACGGAAGTTCTTAAACTCATTGGAGACATATTCTCCATCGTTATCACTCTATAGAGCTTTAACCTTCTTGCCTGACTCTTTCGCGACCAATGCTTTGAATTCATAAAACTTTTTTAATGTATGATCCTTTCTCTGCATGAAAAATATACAACATTTACAAGAATAGTCATCTAAAAATATAACATAATATCTATGCTTGGCGATGGATACTATCAAGAATGGTCCACACACATCTGAATGGACTCTCTCCGGAATAGACTTTACTCGACTGTCTCTATCTCCAAAGAAGAGTGTATTTTCCCAAAGTACAACCCTTGCATGTATCAACTTTCACAAGCGTACCTTTGGGAAGACCAATATAGATTTGTTGCAATATCTTCAAAGCCCCATGATGCAAGTGGCCCAATCGCCTATGCCACAACTCGCTGACGTCTCAGCGCAATATATTTTCCTCTTTTGAACTCAAAGCAGCACAATCCTCTCCCTCTTTCTTATAAAGATTCTAAATTGAATCCATATCTTATTTACTTTACCTGTGGTTATGTGTCGAAGGAACGCCTTTCCTTTCGAAAAGATCACATCATAGCCTCTATCCTCAAGCATGGAAATGGATACCAAGTTCTTCGTTAGTCCGGGTACATGCATAACATTCTTCAAGGTGAGTGGAGTTGCATGCTCCCTCTGAAAAGTAATAGTGCCCACACCAGTAACACTATACTTACTGGCATCACCCATCTCGATATGTATCTTGAGATCTTTCTCCTCCAATTCACTAAATAACTCTTTTTCGCCATTCATGTGGAAAGAAAATCCACTGTCTAAGTACCAAACACTTCCCATCATTGAAGACACCATGCATGCAATGAGGGAAAAGTCCAATTCAAATTGGGAGGCCAAAGCCTCACCCGCCGCTCCTCCTAAGGACTTCTCCTTGGACTTCTTCAATGGACAATTTGTAGCAAAGTGACCCATCTTGTGACAATGAAAGCATTTAACTTTTTTCATGTCCTTCTTCTTACCTCCATGATAAGAATATGATATGGAATGGGAAAGTTTACCTTTCTCCTTCCTTGCCTTAATAACTAAGGCACAGTTCTCTTCATCATTAGTCTTTGATGAAGAGCCATCCCTAGTGTTCCTCCTGATCTCATCCTGCATCAAATCTGACAATATTCATTCCCAATCTAGAAGCTTCTCCTGACCAATGACAGAGTCCTGATAACTATGCCAACTCTTTGGGAGTCCAAGAAGAGAAAGGCTCACCATGTCCTCCTCGGCAACTATGATTCCAACACTTCCAAGTTCATCCCAACATCGAGTGAACTTGGTCAAGTACTTTAGAATCGTCTCGCCTTTCTCCATCTTGGTTTTACAAAGTTTATCCTTCAGTGCCAACTTCCTTGATCACTACTATTATGATACAAGTTCGTCAATGTTTTCCACATAGCATGCAAAGTTTCCTTTCCATGGAGACTCGAGACAATGTGGTCTCGAACTCCATCAAGGATTATCAGCCTTGCCTTTGCCACACGCTTCTTCCATTCAGCCAAGTTCTGTGCATCTGTAGTTGTTGGATTGGGGGCTTCTTGATCAATGAATTCCTCCAAGCCATTATCTTCTAGCACAGCCTCCATCATGTCCCTCTAGGCTATAAAATTTGAGCTTCCTTCCAAGGAATACTCAAGCCTCAACCCATGGAACTCCATATGTCAATCCGGAAGTATGTATGCAAATTCGAATTTCACCTGTAACCCAGAAACTCAAAACTTCAAAATCTCCTCTAGAGCGCTGATTTTAAATCAGTGATATCTCCCTCATTCGAACTTCGATTCGACCATTTTTTTTTTTGAATTTGGGTATATGTTCCTAAGGAATCCAAATATTCAATTTGTTTCTGAAAATTTTTCACATAAATTCTCATAACTTCTCTTCAAACTCTCGGCCCAAAAAATAATCTTGCTCTGATACCATGTAGAAAATCCTGTAGATTCACAAGCTCGTGTATTCTACTAAAACAAGAGACAAGAATCTACTTCTACTCTTTACAGCGGAAGCCCATAAACATCGAGCAAACAATAATCAATAGAGGAAGAGAATCAAAGGCACATAACACAATAAATATCCGGGAAAGCCACAGCTCAAAACCCCACTATTTGTTTTTTATTAATCCGGAAAATCAAGATGAAATTACAATGTTTGTTCTCTCAAGAACAATCCCAGCACTCAACAAATTCAATCTCCAACTCATAAGAAAGCTCAAGGCCAATTCGTAGCCAATTCACAAGCTATCCAAGTCTCTATTCCAATGTATATTTCTATGAAGGATAACTTGTATTTAAAGGGAAATAAAGCCTCTAAGAATAGCACAATCCCTCAAGGATTAGTTCCTGAATGCATGCACTATCAGTGCAACTCAGAAAAATCTAAAACAAATAATACATTGTCCCTACACTTTAGTTTTAACTGGATCTTTCTCATAATCAACATGCATGAGTTTCTGATGGTGGAATCTTCAGTTAACTGGAGTAGCACTTAATTAGGTCACTAGTGTCCCAACTGACTGTTTACTCACTATTAGTTCCTGAAACTGATTGGAACTAATTTAACTGGACTTAACTCAATAAACTGAGTTAACTAATTACAACTCATTCATAACTCATGTTGAACTCCTATAAGTTAGATAGAACATATACATGTCTTCTAAAAGACTTCCAATTCGAATTTCCTAAATTAATTATGTTAATTAAACTTAATTAATTATTTTCAAAATGCTATCAGAAAAGAATTCTATTTTAATTCACAGTTTAATTCAAGGACAAATTAAACTGGAATTTCTTGTTGCCATTTTTCAACAATATATATATCATGGGTGAGCATTTGACACTTGATTCTTCGAGGCGAACATCAATTGAGTCTCATGCATCTAGAGGGGGAGGTCATGGATCAAGGAGATTATCAAATGAACTGAAGGAGGTCCATCATTCGCTACATCATGATCATGGTATATATATGTTTATGTGAAAAATTTTAAATGATATTTGAATATAATCATATGTACATACATATGAAATTGATTTTTTTTAATTTAACTTTTTAATTTAAAATAAATTTCATTTTTTAGGAGCACCTCAAACTAGGTCAAAGAGAGTATTTATTCAACCAATGGAGGGTCATTGTTCACATCATCGTGGTATGGTATGTATATGTTTATGTGAATTTACTTAAATGATAAATAGGTAGAATCATATGTACATCCATATATATTAAATTTATTTTCTATTTTTACTTTAGAAGCTTCTCTCACTATGTCATCGTGTGAGGGTGGTAACCCTTCTCCCGGTGGTCAACAAGCTCAATCAACTCATGTACTTGGGCATGATGGTGCTCAACTATCTCTAGGTGGTCATGATGGTGCTCAACCATCTATGGGTGGTCATCCATCTCAATCGGATCATCATGATCCTCATCATTTTGGTAAATTATATAATTTTTATTTTTTTAATGTTAAAACAAATTTGTACATGTAAATAAATTGTATGTACATATATGTGTACATGTCTATCTTGCATGCATATGAATACATTTGTTCACATGCTTTTTATATTTATGTAATTATATTGATGCAGTGGGTGAAAATGTTGCTCAACGTAAACATAAGCGAAGCAAGGCAATTCAAGAAGAAGACCATACACCAGCTACCACCTATCCATCAAATATTCCTAATGAGATCCCTTGGGATACAAACCTCCAAAAATGTATGTTACAGAGGCGCATAGGTCATTATTCAAAATTGAGGAAAGATCTTGGGAGTTTGGATCTCCTTGTAGAGAGCCGACAAAGCTTAGAAATGGTTATGCACTCTCTAAGTTGATTTCTTGATATTTACAATAAGCTTGGTCCAACCACTAATTGCTTTATAGATATGATGAGGTGTAGAAAGGAAGCAGTAATGGGTCCCGATAAATGGGTCGAGAAAAGTAAAAGGGTTACAAAAGCATATGAAAAATATATGTTTAATATCAAAGAAGGGCCGAGAAGAAATATGCTCAAGCTGCAATATTTCAAGCACCCTGGTATAGCCATCAATTTGTATGATAGGTTCCTTGCAGTGTATGGAAAGCTGCCATGGAATGAAGAAGTTCCAATCTATTTTGCAAAATTATTTTATGAAGAATTTTTTTTGGGTATGAGACTTGATTGTAATGACCTTCCATCTGAATTGTATGGTACTAGGAGAGGTCGGCTATATGAACGTAAGGGTGAATTACGGGATATTGAATTACCTCATCATCTGCCACCTTTGGTACTTCAACCTATCTATATGGTAACTTTACGGTCGGAGATGGATATCACTTCTCAAATTGTTCGAGAAGGAAGGGATGCCATTAGAGACAACATCTAGACTGCATTTACTGGAATTGATGTCGATCTAAATTTACAAAGAGCACAAGCTATTGCACGCACTAATTTTGTATATAAAACATATGAGGAGATAGATAATATGAATATTGAGGAGCTTAAATCATATGCAAAGGTTTTCCATAATGGTTGGAAAGACCTAATTTGTCATGAGGAAGAGGGTGTGGGATCGGTATGTGTTAATGGTTAGGGTAGATATTTTAATGTAATGTAATGTATGTGTTAATGTCGATTCACATACATTTTGTTAATTTTTCAAATATAATCTAACACAAATGTATCATATGTTCACCATTTGCAGTTAACTTATTTGTTGAATGAAAATTTTGATAATATCATGGTCTCATGTTCAAGTTCCAATCAAGATATGTTGAGAGATATTAGTTTTTTTTAGGAGTTCATGTTGATACTATTATTCTACTTTTATTATATCAATATCGTGAGGACATATTTTTAAAAGAAATAATTACATATATAATTAAATGTTAACATATTTTGATTATGTCTGACGTTTTCAACATAGCGCCACCCTCTTCCTCCATATTAGGAGATGTGTCAAATATTCACTTGTCACAAGTATTGAATATTTCTCTTTTGTTTTGTTATAAATTGAAGTAAGTTTAATTAAAAATTGAGATCTCTATCTTACATTTTTTAAATTTTTGAATTTTACGTTTTTGGAGACATTTTTCGTTCTCAAGGGACTTTAACAATGGACTCGGCAATGGGGATAGGTTCATCTAAACAATTTGAAAATTTTGTTTAATAATTTTTTTAATATTGCGAGTTTATGCATTTTCATGTGTAAATTTAAGTTTTTAATATATACATGTACATGTATTGTACAGGGCATCTGTTGAGCCTCAACTTTGCACTCATTTACCTGTCCTCCCAACAGCTTTTCCTCATTCACTTCTCTTTTCTGACATCATTTCCTCCATCAACTTGTTCAATTCATTGCATTATATGTCTTTTAACATGATTTGATTGACTGTGCTAATGATTGATTGTTTGTTTAGAATTTTGGTACATGTTCAGCAATTCCGCAGCTGTTCTGCAATTCCGCAGCTACTCAGCAATTCCGCAGCTGTTCAGAGATTCCGCAGCCTTTTTGTTGTTTGTTATACTCCACGTGTCTTCTCCAGGAACGAGCCACATGGGCATGTTGGTATGGATGTCCACATGGATCGTATGCTATTGGTTGGGCCAAATCAGTCACGTATGCCCCCGGTCAACGCAGGAGCACCCACGGTCAAACAGTCAAGTTGCAGACGGTGGCACGGCTTTGCGTGAGCAACTGAGACACGGATTCACAGCTGGCACTTTCTCCACGCCACGAAGACATCGAGGAACAGGATCTATCCATAGATTTACTCCCCATGATGACCGTTTCCTCTAAATGTGCACGAAGCTGCCTGCGTGTTGCTGCGCAGTTAATTAGTTAGGCCTGTAGTTGCTTAGTTTATGCAGAGGGTAGTTTACCTCTGTGCCTATAAATAAAGCGTTCTTCAACGCTTAAAGATTAGCTCTTATTATTGTAATTTCCGTAATCATTTTGGTTGTAAAACTCTGTTTTAAAGACTGCTGTTACAGCACTTTTTCACTGTATTTTGACATGCTGGTTTAATAGAAGAAGACTGTTTCTGTTCATCCTTGCGTAGCTGATCTTTAGCTGGTTGAGTGGATGGAGGGCCCCCATCTATTACAACCTATGTACAGTAGCATTTAATTTTATTTTCCTGCCTTTCTTTGTTTTCATTTTTACATGTACAATAATGTATAGTTTGATTTCTGCAATTTTTCACTTCTTTGATCATGTATAATAATGTACAGTTTGATTTCATGCCTTTACATTTCCAGCACTTTTCAGAACTGATCAGTTTGTTTATGCAGGTGTGTTAGAGCCCGGGATAGTGTGTCTTTATTTCACTGATGGTATTTGAAGTTGTCTTGTCTTAGCTGCTGATTTTTACTTTGCTTACGCAGTTTCATTGCTAGTTTACTTTCTGAAGTTTTGACAAGTTGCTTACTAACTTTTTGATGGTCTTCTTATCATAATTATCTAACTTTTATTGGACCAGAATATCATTAAGTGGCAGCTTGGTTTGATTAGCTTTTTGACTCATATTACTGATTTCTTCTTAACTGTTTTCACATGAACAATTACAGCTAGAGGCAGAGTGTTAAGAATGAATGAAGTGTTATGATTTGTCATTTAAGTTTTGCAGTTAAAGTAGTGTTTTTCACTTTCCATTGAGTTAACATAGATGCTATTTTTTCCTTATCAGCAGCATAGATAGTGGACTAGTGCCATTAGTCATTTTTGCTTTCATTCAAAGTTTCAATTCCATTGCAAGTCATTTTTCAAGCTTTCTCTTTAAAAAGTTTTAGGAGCATTTAGTAATCACCATACACACACACACTCATCTGTTTATAAATCCATCACTCCATCTTAGGAAGTTAAATCAACCACAAACATCATCTAAAAACGACAAAAAGAACTAGGAAAGGTTACTTAAGTACATACTGTACACATCACTTCGTCAGCTTACGAGCCCCAGGTTGACAATTAATGATAGCAATTTAGACAACACTAAATTGACCAAACATTTTGGCGCCGTTGCCGGGGAAGTGAAATTAGGTAGCCAATTCTAAAAAAAAATTAAGAAAATTTCAAGAAAGGGAAATTGATAACCTCTCAAAGTATGCTCTCCTCTTGCACCTAGAGTGATCTGGAGGATCAGAAAAGAGAAAGTTATTGGTTTAATAGTTTCTTAAGTATGCTCTCTACTTGCACCTAGAGTGACCTGGAAGATCAGAAAAAGAATTATTAACCTGACTCGAAGGAAAAATAAAAAAATGACATGCATAGAGCTAGAGATTCTAGGGGAAGGTTTTTAGCTACAGCCAGAAGTTCGATTTTCACAAGTCCATCTGCTTCAAGGAATAGATAAGAGACACCTCCCTCATCTCCCACTGATACTCCTAGCCCTAGAATTCCTGGAATTCAAGAGGCAAGAATTGACTCTCCCACACCTTCTATCGAAGTTGAATCAGAAAGAGATCCTTTCCTTTCTTCTACACAAAGACCAATTGTAATTGAAGAAGTAGAATCATCTGAAGAAGAGGGAGAAATTCCTCCTCATTCACCCTTTGTAGAAGAACCAGAAGATTCTGAAGTCTCTAGGGAAACCATTATGACAGAGGAAGGAGGTGGTAGAGGTAGAGGTAGAGGAGGAGGAGGAGGAAATAATGGAGGAGGTAGAGGTCACATTGGAGGAAATAGAGATGGGAATAACTCATTTGGGTTTCCTATCGTTGATGAGGATTCCCGAGCCACTATGAAAAACATATCACCATCTATCCTCCCAAACTTCCATGGGTTAAGAACTGAGGACCCTGAAACATTTCTATTTGAGTTTGAAGTCGTGTGTCGAACTTATGACTATCTAGATGACTCTCAAAAACTCAAATTGTTCCCTTCAACATTGAAAGATCAAGCTTTGAAATGGTTTATGGGGTTACTCACTCAATCCATTAGGTCTTGGGATGAAATGAAACAAACATTTTTGGATAGGTACCTGGACTATTGTATGCCTACTAATCACAAGGATGAGGTATTTAAAATGGTACAAAAAGAAGATGAGAGTTTAGAAGATTTACTTGAAAGATTTCAATATAACCTGAAAAGAGCAAAGATGAGTAACTTGGATGAGGAGACCTTGAAATCCCTCCTACTAAAAGCCATTAGAGATGAATGGATAGATATCTTGAACATGATGGGGAAAGGAGATATATCTCAACTTTCACTCAATGATATAGCAGAGCTATGTATCCATCTCTCAAGGGGCAAATCAAAAACTCAAAAAGGGCCTAGAGATCCTTCCCTCCTCAGAGCAAATAAATCTGCAACTGGAACAGTAAGTAGGGCTGAGATCGGCAATATGCTTGATGAATTCAAAACTGACATCTTAGGGAGTCTTAGTGAACAATTAGACACCCTTAAGATCCATAATAAACAGAAAACAGAAGCCGAAGCTTTGGCCATCTTTTGCCCGAAATGTAGAAAGAAACATGCTTTAAGGGAATGTCCCTTGGATGCACACGTTGCAGAAACATGTGTAATTTGCTCAGAAACTCATGAGACCAAGGATTGTCCTTCAATCCCTGGGCTCAAAGCAGTCTTTCAAGAAGATCCAAATACACTTGAATCTCTCTGCTTTGTTGCAAGGAGACCTTGGCAGGGGCAACAAAATCAAGGGTTTAACAACTCTATGAATTTTCAACCCCAACCAAATTGGAATCCTTGGCAACAACCTTGGCCTCAACCTCAAAATTCTTTTCAAGCATGGATGCAAAGCATGCAAAATCCTTATGGGAGATTTGCTCAATTCTATCAATATCCTCCATCTTTTCAGAACCAGCAAGCTCCACAACTTCCAAATCAAGGTCAACAACTATCATTGCCATTCCCTCAACAACAACAACCTCCTCCACAAAATCAAAATTCTCAACTCTTGCTACAATCCCAACAAAAGCCAAATCAACTTCCATCTCAGCCATTGCCAAACCCCAATAATAGGAACCCTCAAAATGCTTACATGATGGAAGGTCAACCATTCCCTACCTATATGATTGTTCCTCTCAATGAAGTACAACTCAGATCAGGTAAAATCTTAGATCAACCTTCTATAAATGTTCAACAACCAATCATTTCTGAGGAAGAATCTCTTAGAGCTAATAAAGGTTCTGAAGCATCCCTTCAACGCCCAAACATTCAAACAGAAAAAGAAAAAGAATCAACCCCCACAACTCCCATAGTTGAGCAACCTACATCTTTAGCCACACTTCCTTTTCCTGAAAGATTACAAATCGATAAAGGAGTGGAAAAACAAATTTGGTTGCCTAACTATAATTTTCTAGATGAATTGAAGAATGTTTGTATCAAGATTCCCTTGTTACAAGCCATTAAGGAGATTCCCATTCTAGCAAAAACAATAAAGGAGTTGAGCCTTAAGAGACCAGGAAGGAAACCAAGAGATACCAGAAAGATCCACCTGGTAGGAAAAATTGCAGACATTATGATGGGAAAGATTACCATGCAGAAATACGTAGACCCCGATAGTCCAATTGTCAAAACACATATCAATGGGGTAGAAATACCAAATACTTTGATTGACTTAGGGGTTGTTATCAACATTATGAGTAGACAGACCATGGACCAGTTAAAACTTCCTAACCTTCTCTTTACACCTACTTTACTGCAGCTTGCAGATAGATCGATCATTAAACCTGATGGTGTATTGGAAGACATTCCAGTCTCCCTAGACTCTTGGGAGTATCCAGTTGATTTTATGATTTTAACTCCCAAGAACAATCTAGGAGGACATCCTCTTATTTTAGGAAGACCTTGGCTGGCCACAGCTGATGCTTTCATAAGTTGTAGGTCTGGGGACATGTATATTTCTGATGGCAATTCAACAAAGAAGTTCAATTTGTATCCTCCAGCGAAAGCAATTACAGAAATAGGAGATAATGAGTGGGTTGATGATGAAGACACTATACAACCTGTCTTTACCATTTCTGAGATTAGTGAAGACAGTCAGATTCTGAATACATTAGAAAATTTTGAGCCATCTTCAGAATATGACTCTACACAATTCCAGTTGGATTCTGACATAGAGTGTCTATCATCTAGACAAATGTCTCTCTTCTCTATGGAAGAATTTGGTAGTTCTGCCATTGAAATCTTTCCAGGAAAAACATTAAACATTAACAAAAACTTGGAAAAATTCCAACAGGAAGAGCTAACCAAAGTCTTGCAAAGACATTCTACTGCTTTTGCATGGGAGTATACCGACATGAAAGGAATAGACCCTAAGACTTGCATTCATCACATTTACATTGAGGAAAACAGTAGACCAATCAGACAACCTCAAAGAAGGATGAATCCAAATCTTAGGGAGATAGTGAAAGAGGAGCTCCAGAAGTTACTCAATGTAAACTTCATTTACCCTATTTCAGATAGCCAATGGGTTTCTCCCTTGGTCATAGTACCCAAAAAGAACGGTAAATGGAGGGTTTGCATTGATTACAGAGAATTAAACAAAGCTACCTTGAAGGATCACTTTCCTTTGCCTTTTATTGATCAAGTTTTAGATACTTTAGCAGGTAAAAAGTTTTTCTCATTTTTGGATGGTTTTAGTGGTTACAATCAAATTCAGGTAGCACCTGAAGATCAAGACAAAACCACATTTACTTGTCCTTGGGGAACTTTTGCTTACCGAGTACTTCCTTTTGGATTATGCAATGCACCCGCTACATTTCAAAGGGCTGTACTAGGAATTTTTTCAGATCTAATTCATGATTGTGTAGAGGTCTACATGGATGATTTCACAGTTTATGGTAATACATTTGAAGAAGCACTAGGAAATTTGGAAAAAGTTCTAATTAGATGTAAAGAAACAAATCTTTCATTAAGTCATGAAAAGTGTTTTATGATGTTTACTGAAGGAATTGTTTTAGGACATCATATTTCAGGAGATGGAATTAAAGTTGATAGATCCAAAGTAGAAGTCATCTCCAAGTTACCTGTTCCAAATTGCCAAAGAGATGTTAGAAGTTTTCTTGGGTTTACCGGATATTACAGAAGATTTATTGAAAACTTCACTAAGATAGCATCTCCTCTTTTCAAATTACTTACCAAAGACTGTGAGTTCAAATGGGATCCTGAATGTCAGTCTGCCTTTGAAACTTTAAAGACTAGAATATCTGAAGCACCCATTTTGAGAGGGCCAAATTGGAAACTCCCTTTCCACATTTCTACTGATGCTTCAGATACAGCTCTAGGAGCTGTTTTGGGACAAAAAGATTTGGTCCCTTATGCCATTTATTACACCAGCAAAAATTTGACTCCCACCGAGTTAAATTACACTGTGACCGAAAAAGAATTCTTAGTCGTTGTTCATGCAATCAACAAGTTTAGACACTACATAACCGGCTATGAAACTTTTGTCCATACTGATCACTCCGCAATTAGATATCTCATGAACAAACCTATTACTAATGGCAGAGTTACAAGATGGCTTTTACTTTTACAAGAATTCAACATTACTGTGTTAGATAGACCAGGAAAACAAAACACAGTAGCTGATTTCTTGTCTAGAATCCAAAACACTAACGAAGATTCTCCTGTAGAGGATAAGTTTCCAGATGAATACTTGTTTGCAGTAACTACCAAGACTCCTTGGTATGCAGATATTGCTAATTATCTAGTTACAGGGAAGCTACCTCCACACTTATTTCCTAATGAGAAAAGGAAAATCATTCAGGAGAGTTCACATTATTCTTGGATTTCTAATGAATTGTTCAAAACAGGGCCAGATTGTATGATCAGAAGATGTGTCCGGGAAGATGAAATGCCTGACATCCTTAAGGCATGTCATGATGAACCATGCGGCGGACACTTTGCTGACAAGAGGACAGCCTATAAAATCCTTTCTTTAGGATATTATTGGCCTTCTCTCTTTAAAGATGCAAAGCAATATGTTAGAAGGTGTGACAGCTGCCAAAGAGTTGGGAGACCAACTCCTTCAAATGAAATGCCACTACAGCCACAGGTATGCATCGAACCCTTTGAGAAATGGGCTCTAGATTTCGTTGGACCTATTAATCCACCATCTAGGCAAAAGAAGTATATATTGGTTTGCACTGATTATGTTACTAAGTGGGTAGAAGCCAAGGCATTGCCTTCTGCCACTGAAAATTCAGTTGTTCAATTTCTTTTTGAGGATATTTTTACTCGTTTTGGTGTCCCAAGAGAAATTGTGACAGATCAAGGAAGCCAATTTACATCTAAATTGATGGAGAAGCTGATGGAGGAATATAAGATCAAGCATAGAACATCTACTCCATACCATCCGCAATCAAATGGTCAAGTGGAATCTACAAATAAAGTCCTTGAGGGCATTATCACCAAGACTGTTCATCTTCATACAAGAGATTGGGCGGAAAGGCTTCCTGAAGCCTTATGGGCCTATAGAACTACATGGAGAAACACAACAGGACATTCTCCCTATGAACTTGTTTATGGGAAAGAAGTCCTGCTTCCCATTAAGTTGCAAATCAAGACCTTCAAGATGGCAGTTCAATTGGGGATGAGCCTATCAGAAGCTCAAAAACACAGAATGGACCAGCTAAATGAGCTAGATGAAATAAGACAAGATGCAATTCTAAGGACCGATCTAGTTCAGCACCAAAGAACTAAATGGCATGATCGACACATCAAAGAAAGAAAGTTTCAGAAAGGAGATTGGGCACTATTGTTTGATTCCAAGTTTAAGGACTTCAAAGGAAAATTTCAAACTCATTGGCTTGGGCCATATGAGATTGATGAAGTCTTAAAAAATGGAGCAGTTCGAGTGAAGACCATTGATGAGCTTCAGACTCCTCTCATTGTGAATGGCCATAGATTGAAAGTCTACCATAAGCCACTCTCAAGAGAGGAATTTGTTAAGTTGTTCCAAGAAGATTCTGCAATGAGGCTAGTGGAGAAGAATTCTTCTCCTCCATCAGCCTGATCTTTGTTTCTTTCAGTTAAAAAAAAAAAAAAAAAAAAAAAAAAAAAAAAAAACTCTTGTATAAGCCTGAAAACCAATCTTGGATTGGCAGTCTTATGCAGAAAATATGAAGTGAAAATCAGGGTCACCTGACGCTTTATATTTTCTCTTTTGTTTTCCTGTCCATCTCATCCATCTCATCCATCTCATCCATTTCATCATTTTCATTCCACCTCATTTTCTTTCAGTCCATTCATTCCATCTCATTTTCACCAATAAAGTCCCTCTCAGGACTATTCCATTCAGTCAAGTTGTTTTAATCCTCTTTGTGCAGGCAGAAAAGTGTTGCTGCAATTTCCACAGCTAGGAGCCAATTCCGCAGCTGACATCAAGATTCCGCAGCCAATACACTCTGTTCCTGCAACGAAAACAAACTCTGTTTCAAAAAGAAAAAAATCTGCAGTCAAAAGCACCAGCATCATTAAAAGAGCAAGGACACATGGCATATACAAAGGCAACAATAAATCAAAGGTTAGGGATCAAAATGCAATGATACGAAGGTATGTTCAAAATTTCTAACTACAGTCATATCATTTATGTATGGTTTTTCGGATTGTGGTAGGAGGCATGTAATGTAATGATTAACAAGATCCCCGTCCACTCCTCATAATCCTCAACCATTACGCTGCGTAATCCACCTCACTGCCTTCCTAACGGTTCCCTAATCGTTGTGATTTGAACTTAATACGGCCTGCTCTCTCTCATCAATTCTTCGTACCAGAGTGACGTGTACTGTTGTACCACGGCTCTCCAATTGGTTATTCCGCAGCCAAGTGTACGCAGCCACCCGAAGTTCAGGGATTCGGCCGTTGTATCCTCTACCCATAACTCTGCTTTTCGCATGCATAAACCTCAACCTCGCATTGTTATTCACGCCCTCACCGTTTTCACTTCCGGTTTCGTTCATCACGCTGTTTCACCGTGAACATACTCTGTTCTATTCCTCACCTCTCCGCTCAAAACCCTGACCACCAGCTTCATGATTGCATCACGGCCATTCTGTTGTAGCCGTAAAACCACTGCTGACCATTCTGCTGTAGCCGTAATACCCACTGTTGAGCACTGTTTTTCCCGTATAAGCTCTCTCTCTTCCGTATTCGAACAACGCTGACAGAGCAGCAGAAGAGCTGGTAACCGAAATGGGCAAGTTATTAAGAGCAGAGCCGGAAGGTTCTAAGTTTTTAGACGGTTACCCACAAACGAAGAGTGCCCTGCAGAAGGCCAAGTGGTTAAAATTTATTCAGAAGTTCAAAGGATATCACAAGGAAGTTACCAAGGCCTTTGCTCGGTCGTTTGATGGAAAAACAAATGCTGTGGAGATTGGAGACCTACAATTCACTGTCACTGAGAGCAGCTTGGCTCAAGCAACTGCTTTGCCTCGTACTGGGGAACGTTGGTTCAAGAATCGAACTGTTGAAGGCCAGGAGTGGAAGAACATGTTGAAAAATCCAGGTATGGATACCACTATCTTCACCAAAGGAATACCTGTAAGTGTCATTAAAAAGGAATGGACTGCCTTACTTTTGCTAGTTCAGAAATTTTTAACATGTGAAGGCAGATTTGGTATAATGTATGTTTATCATACCAAGATAATGATGCATTTTATGGGTGAACATACCATCAATCTTCCTTATTTCTTGCTGGCTAGTTTGAAAAAAATGAGTGCCACTGTTCAGAAACATGTGGGAAACATTGAGCCCCACCTATATCACCATGGACTCATTAAAATCTTGATTGAGGAGCAGTTGAAAATCAGAAAGGATACATGGGAAAAATTCCTTGTTAGAAACCATTTTCAAGAAGCAGCAGAAGCCTCTAGTAGCTCTCCTAGGGTTCCAAAAAGAAGCAGAAGAAAAGGGAAAGGAATAGTCACACAAGAAGAGACTGCTGCCCAAGATACTGCTGAAGAAATTGAAGAAACTGCCCAAGAAATTGTTACAAAAACTCTTCAAGAAATTGCCCAAGAAACTGTTCAAGGAACTATTCAAAAGAAAAAGAAAAAGGGGAGCAGAACAAAAAGACAAAAGGAGGATAAAGGAAAAGCAATTTTACAAGAGTCATCCCCTTCACCTGAACCTTCAAGTGAAGAAGATACCCAAACATTAGCTCATAGGCTTGCTCAGCTTCATGAAACTGCCAGCTCCAAAAAGAAACAAAAGCAAAAACAGCAAGAACCAAAAAGTACAAGCCTACAAATAAGGAGAAGCAGTAGACTTATACAGAAGAAGAGTGTGATTAAAGGAAAACAGTCTCACTTCATTGATTTGGGCACACCTGAGAAAACTCCAATTCAGCTAGCCGTTGAGCTAAGTCCTCCAAGAGAGGAAAGTCCTGACCAGCAAGAAAGAGAAAGCAGTTTTCAAGGATTTGAATTTAGACCAAGACAAACACCTGACATTGACCCTGTCCAGCAGGAGGCATATGATTATCTGGAAACATTAGAGCAATCTGTTGCTGGCCCTAGTACTGTCTTGCCCCTTGAACAGCAGGTTCAATCTTTGAAGCAAGAAGTATTTGAGCTTGAGGTCCTAAACCGTCACATCAAACAGGAAAATGAAACATTGAAAGAACAGAGGAACGTGGACAAGATGATCCACGATAATACAATGCTTCATCTGGGTCTTTGGCAAAGAAAGAACAGGAAATTGAAGAGGAAATGCAGGAAATTGAGCAGAGCCTTGGTCAACTTGAAATTCAGATGCTTGGTTAAGAAACCAAGAACAAATGTGGCAACAGGAAGGAAAAGGAGAAGGTTGGATGTCTTGGCAGAGGCATCCGAACATGTGAACTGAGAGATTATGATAAAATTTTGGTTGCATGAGGACATGCAACACCCTCGCAGTGGGGGTATGTTGAGCCTCAACTTTGCACTCATTTACCTGTCCTCCCAACAGCTTTTCCTCATTCACTTCTCTTTTCTGACATCATTTCCTCCATCAACTTGTTCAATTCATTGCATTATATGTCTTTTAACATGATTTGATTGACTGTGCTAATGATTGATTGTTTGTTTAGAATTTTGGTACATGTTCAGCAATTCCGCAGCTGTTCTGCAATTCCGCAGCTACTCAGCAATTCCGCAGCTGTTCAGAGATTCCGCAGCCTTTTTGTTGTTTGCTATACTCCACGTGTCTTCTCCAGGAACGAGCCACATGGGCATGTTGGTATGGATGTCCACATGGATCGTATGCTATTGGTTGGGCCAAATCAGTCACGTATGCCCCCGGTCAACGCAGGAGCACCCACGGTCAAACAGTCAAGTTGCAGACGGTGGCACGGCTCTGCGTGAGAAACTGAGACACGGATTCACATCTGGCACTTTCTCCACGCCACGAAGACATCGGGGAATAGGATCTATCCATAGATTTACTCCCCATGATGACCGTTTCCTCTAAATGTGCACGGAGCTGCCTGCGTGTTGTTGTGCAGTTAATTAGTTAGGCCTGTAGTTGCTTAGTTTACGCAGAGGGTAGTTTACCTCTGTGCCTATAAATAAAGCGTTCTTCAACGCTTAAAGATTAGCTCTTATTATTGTAATTGCCGTAATCATTTTGGTTGTAAAACTCTGTTTTAAATACTGCTGTTACAGCACTTTTTCACTGTATTTTGACATGCTGGTTTAATAGAAGAAGACTGTTTCTGTTCATCCTTGCGTAGCTGATCTTTAGCTGGTTGAGTGGATGGAGGGCCCCCATCTATTACAACCTATGTACAGTAGCATTTAATTTTATTTTCCTGCCTTTCTTTGTTTTCATTTTTACATGTACAATAATGTATAGTTTGATTTCTGCAATTTTTCACTTCTTTGATCATGTATAATAATGTACAGTTTGATTTCATGCCTTTACATTTCCAGCACTTTTCAGAACTGATCAGTTTGTTTATGCAGGTGTGTTAGAGCCCGGGATAGTGTGTCTTTATTTCACTGATGGTATTTGAAGTTGTCTTGTCTTAGCTGCTGATTTTTACTTTGCTTACGCAGTTTCATTGCTAGTTTACTTTCTGAAGTTTTGACAAGGTGCTTACTAACTTTTTGATGGTCTTCTTATCATAATTATCTAACTTTTATTGGACCAGAATATCATTAAGTGGCAGCTTGGTTTGATTAGCTTTTTGACTCATATTACTGATTTCTTCTTAACTGTTTTCACATGAACAATTACAGCTAGAGGCAGAGTGTTAAGAATGAATGAAGTGTTATGATTTGTCATTTAAGTTTTGCAGTTAAAGTAGTGTTTTTCACTTTCCATTGAGTTAACATAGATGCTATTTTTTCCTTATCAACAGCATAGATAGTGGACTAGTGCCATTAGTCATTTTTGCTTTCATTCAAAGTTTCAATTCCATTGCAAGTCATTTTTCAAGCTTTCTCTTTAAAAAGTTTTAGGAGTATTTAGTAATCACCATACACACACACACTCATCTGTTTATAAATCCATCACTCCATCTTAGGAAGTTAAATCAACCACAAACATCATCTAAAAACGACAAAAAGAACTAGGAAAGGTTACTTAAGTACATACTGTACACATCACTTCGTCAGCTTACGAGCCCCGGGTTGACAATTAATGATAGCAATTTAGACAACACTAAATTGACCAAACAGCATCTATGAGGGAGAAATGCAGGGGGAACACCACGAGGTATTACATGGAATTTGAAACTTGAGTCAGTTATAGGGATTGAAACGTCTAAACAATTTGAAGAAGTTGATACTTGATTTTTTTAATATTGCGAGTTTATTCATTTTCATGTGCAATTTTAAATTTTTAATATATATATATATATATATATGTACATGTATTGTACAGGTTATCCATGAGGGCGCAATGGAGGGGGAACACCATGAGGTATTGCATGGAATTGAAAACTTTTTATAATTTTGTTTTGATGATCTTACATTCTCATTTAATTTTAAAACATTAAAATTTAATTTTAAAGTACAAAATCTTATGTATATATGCAATTACACATGTTGTGTAGGGCACCCATGATTCTGATGAGAGCACGAGGATGTTGATAGATCGTATATTTCAGTGAGATTCTCTTTGATGCAACTTTTTATTTGACAATCTTTTTATATTATATTTACTTTTATCATGATATAAATTTTGGACATATTTAAAGTAAAACTCTTTATTATGAATTGATCTCTTTGATGCATATTTTTATTTGACAACTTTTTATTATATATATTTACTTTTATAATGATATAAATTTTGGACATATTTTAAATAGAACTCTTTATTATGATTTAATACATGCTAGTTTTGGAGTTTATGTACATTTTGCATGATGATTCTTATAATTGTGCATTTTATATGGTACATTGTGATGATTGCATGTATGGATCATTTTGCATTTGAATGAATCTTATAATTTGTTGAAAATGACCAAAACAATCATGACTTAAAATTGCATTATAAAATATGGTATACATTTTGCATTCTTGGAGGAACCTAACAAATCGTGCCCATAGGGTTACTTTGATGGGGTTGAGCAAGGGGAAGAACTCATGAATAGTGGTGGTTTCATCCTATATTTATTTGAACAACGTTACTTCAAATTCAACATGGGTCTTGGGAGGAGAACAAAGAATTTGAACGAATTGTTATCTTGTCTTTCTTTATTGGATTTTGCTTGTGAAAAGGGATGTGATCAACTACAAGTTTTTAGTGACTCTTTTTTGTCGTTAATTGGGTTAATGAGATTCAACAATGTAACAATTTACACCTTTCAGACATTCTGGAGGATTTGCTGAGGATTAATTTTACTTATGCAACTTTTTCTTGCACTCAAATTTATAGGGAGCATAACAAGGAAGAAGATAGACTTTCTAAGGAAGGCCTTCAGCTTGATTAGGGGTTATGAACCATTGATTTATTTCTAAATGGTGAACCTTTATGTTTCTTCCATCATTCATATATGGATGAACATTTCTCTCAGATATAATCCCTGGCTCCCATCATTGATTTTTACTTTTCATATCATATAATGATGTCCAATTTATTATAGGGCATTGTTGTCAAAAGCCTCATAGGATGATATTTCGTTTTGTTATTTTGATAGATTGTATGTGGGCTTATCTCCCCCTTTTACTATTGAACTATTTTTGTTGAACCCTATGGTTGAATGATGTATATAAGAGTTATTATGTTGGACAGTATCTTATTTTTTCTTATTCTTAGCCACTTGAAAGGATTTGGGTAGATCCTTCATGAATGCACACTTGGATGTGTTTATACAAAATGTAATTTTGTTTAATCTATAAACGAAATTACATTTTTTTTCTTCGAAAAAAAAAAACATAATGAATTTTTTTTATTGTGGTTCATGTACACCAGATATCGGTGGCCACTACATCCATGGAAATATCTGGGTAGATTCAACCGAAGGAATCACATCCCTTCATCTCATTAAGAGCATAACACTGAGAGCATCAAGGAGAATTGACCCCATGACCTCCAATCAGCAAGTTGCTTTTAATGATGGGTGTTAGGACTCCAAATTGACCATTTTTTACCTTGTATTTTTGCTATAATATTACCCTTTTTCAGTCCATAAGTTGAAAGCTTTGATTACATAATGACCTAATCATCCCAAGGTATGAAGAAACTCTCCGCATGACTATATGTTTAATTATTCATTACATATTCATGTTATCTTTATAATTATCTTTGGAAAAGTTAACCAAGTTGCTAAGTAACCATTGAACTGTCTATCAGCGACTGTCCAGAAAGTGTAAAACACGGTTACAGTTGCTAAAACACCAGGAACAGCATGAGCTTACTAAATCAGCAACAATAGGGAAGCGGCAAAGGATAGTACGAGGATTCCAAGAATACGGTTGAAGTTTGGTTACCAGCTGTGTAACAGTAAGAGACCCAAGAAAGAATACACCGTCACACTGTTGTAACAGCATCCTGTAACAAGGATGGATTTCTTATTTTTGACAAAAAGGTTTAACTGAATGAACTATGATAGTCTATTGTAATAGATGTCTCCTCTATAAAGAGGAGACATCTACATTAGAAGAGGGGGGAGTGTAAGGAAATTTTTGAAAAACAAAAGCAAGTCTGAATCTTTATTGTAACTGGACATTTTGGCAGATGGATAAAAAGTTGTTCTGAGCATTTAATCTGGCATTTGCGTTCTGGGGAATCTTGTGAGAGGGACAGGGCCCACCTTCTTCACAAGATTCACCCATTTATTTTCTGTTAGTGTGTGAGTGTGTTTGGAAATTCCCTTTCTGCTGGTACTCTGTTTGGATTCTGTAGTATTACCTCTGATAATTTCCTTTTGCTGATACTCTGTTTTGTTAATTGCTTGATGTTGTAAAAGAATACTTCACTGGTGAATTAGAATTACAGCGTGTATTAGCAATCTGGTTACAGGGGCAGGTGTTGAACATCCTTACCTTGAGGATAGGGTCTTGATCCTTTGCTAACAGAGCAACCATCACTGTTCTTTTCAGATTTGTATTCTTAGTTAATTGCTTTCATTTTATCTTTGTAATATGTTGTAACTGTTATAATATAGAGTAAGGAGTTTGACAGAAACAGAATCGTGTATACTACAGCTTTTAATGCTTTTAGAATTAAGTACATACAGTACGAGGTCACCTTTGAAATAAAAGGACTTTCCCAGGTTGACAAATTAATGTGGTACTTGACTGTTTAATCAATAAACAATTCAAGTAGCCAACATTTTGGCGTCGTTGCAAGGGAAGGCGACTAGAGATTTTAAAAGCATTAATGATTTCTTTTTAAGGATAACAGGTGCATGAGAGGACGCAGGAAGCCTAATTTCACATGCGGCAAAGGCGGAGGAGGAATAAAAACCTTTATTGACGAAATTATCTCAAAGGCCGAGACATCACAGAGGACAAGTTCCCGGAGACCTCAGATCCAGTATTCCTCACAAACAGATCGACAGACGGAGGAAGTACTAGGGCCTGAAAGGAAGCTGGAAGTACCAGAATACACTGAGGAACCGGTAGAAGAACCTGAAGAGACAGAAGATACAGAAGATAAAGCAAGTGATTCAGGAAAAAGACCAATGGAGGATAACAGAGCAGAAAGAAGGGGGGAAAACTCACTCTCTACCTTGGAGTTCCCTATTGGGGAGCTCCCGAGAGGAGCGACCCCTATGAAGAACATTCCACTTTCAGCATTACCCAACTTTCATGGGTTATCCTTTGAAGACCCGAATGAATTCCTCTTTGAATTCGATATACTATGTAGGAGTTATGATTATGTGAGCCCTAATCAGAAACTAAAATTGTTTACAGCAACACTGAAATGGAATGCGTTAAGGTGGTTTATGAGCTTAGGAGCTCAGGCAATCACTACCTGGGATCAGATGAAAGAAAGCTTTCTAGCCAAATATCAGGATTACTGCCGAACAAGAGAAAGGAAGGAAGAGTTGTTTAAAATGGTTCAGAAGGAGGACGAGAATCTGGAATACTTTGTGGAAAGACTGCAGTATAATCTGCAGCAGTCTGACCACCCTAACATGAGTAAATATATTCTGAAAACAATATTGCTGAAAGGGGTACGAGATGACTGCTTGGACATGTTGAATATGCTGGGAAAAGGGGACATTTCCAAGGAACCATTTGATGAAATTATCAACCTCTGCGTGAGATGTTCAAGAGGAGCAGTAAGCAGATCAAAAAGCAGGGACAATGTATATTCAAGAGTCCAGAAGTCAGCAAGTGGAGGAGCAACAAGGGCTGAAATAGGTAATTTGTTGGAAGAATTTAAAACTGAGATGTTAAGCTCTTTTGCTTCACAAATTGATGCTCTGCAGGTAAAGAAGAAACAGGCAGAAGCAGAAGCTTCCCTAGCTACTTTTTGTTCCAAATGCAGAGAAAAACACCCACTCAGGGAATGCCCACTAGATAAGGTACCAATCTACACGATCTGTGAAAAGGACCATGAGACCCAGCAATGCCCCTCTCTGCCTGGAATAAAAGCAGCATTGTTGTCAACTGAAGAAGAGGCTGAAGCAGTGTACCTGATGACATAGAGGAGGCAATGGCCACAAAGACAAGGTATGAATTCTAACACAGCATTTAGTCGTTGGAATAATCATTCTCCTTTTCAAACAAATTACCCACCCATGAACCAAATGCAGTACCCACCCTTTAACACAATGAATTTTCTACCCATGCAGCAACCAAGTCTTCCTTTTCCTGATCCTACCATATGGAATCCTTGGGCTCCCCAGCAACCGTATTTTAATCAATGGAATCCGAACTGGGCAGCCCAACAGATGCCATTTCCTCAGCATCAACAGTCTCTTTCCTTACCATCCAATACTCCTCTGAATAACCAAGAAATTAGACCACAGCTGCCTGTGCAACCCAACCCCAACCCAAATAACAATAAAACCCTGCAAGTAATTGATATTCAAAATCAGCCTGTCTCCCCCATGCAATGTAACGATATCCATCTTCGCTCAGGGAGAATTGTTGAACCCATCATTGATGACATTACTGACTCTGATAAAGAGGAAGTTAGAAAAGAAAAACCAGCTAACAATAATGCTGAAACAGTTGAATCAGCATCTAACAACAATGATCAAACAGCAGATCCGCCATTCCCTGAACGTCTGGCTCTCACTAAAACACTTGAGCAACCTGCTTTTAACCTTTTAGGCGAACTACAGAATTTATATGTTAAAATTCCATTGTTGCAAGCGCTAAGAGATGTTCCCATTTATGCTAGGACTATTAGAGATATCTGCATAAAAAAACCTGGAAGAAAAACTAAGGACCCCCTCACAGTTCATGTGATGGGAGAGCTGACTGCTTTAATGACAGAAAAAGATCCTCCTGTGAAATATGGTGACCCTGGTCACCCTACAGTAACAGTTCAGGTTGGAAAAACCTTTGTCTCTAAAGTTCTAGTAGATTTAGGTGATGCAATAAATATTATGACACTTGAAACAGCACAATTGCTTTAGTTAAAAAACTTTATTAGGGAAACTCCAACCATCCTAGAGTTGGTTGATCGCTCTACAATTAAACCTGAAGGGGTCATTGAAGATCTAATAATTTCTGTAGAATCCTGGAATTACCCAGCTGACTTTGTGGTGTTACAAACTAAAACAAAGTTGGGGGGTCATCCGCTGATTCTAGGAAGACCTTGGCTGGCTACAACGAATGCTTTCATCAGCTGTAGATCAGGATCAATGACCATCTCTAATGGGCAGGAAACCAAACAGCTTACCCTTTATCCTCATGCTACACCCATGATTAATAATGACAATTCTGTATGGGTAGATTATGAGGATGAAGAAACCCAACCTATCTTGACTATCGGACAAGCTTTAACTTTCAAAGACTCTACCGAAGATGAATTAATCAGCAGCTTCATTTCTGAACCTTCTTCGGTCAGCCCAGAAATGTATAATCACTTCACTGCAATCTTGGAATCTGAATCTCAGTAGAACCTGAAAGATAAAAATTTATCTCAGACAACAGTAGGCAGCCCCTCCAAAAGTACAACAATAGAAAATGAGCCTGGCAAAACAATAAATATAAATCCTAACTTAACGGATAATGAAAAACAGCAGTTAATAAAGTTACTCCGGGAAAATAAAGAAGCATTTGCATGGGATTATACGGACATGAAGGGGATCTCTCCTGAGCTATGCACTCACCGCATTTATATTAAAGAAGGATCCCGCCCAGTCTGTCAACCCCAGCGGCGGATGAATCCCAATCTAAGGGAAATTGTGAAGGAGGAACTTCAAAAACTCTTGAATGCAGGATTTATATACCCTATATCTGATAGTGAGTGGGTTCCCCACTTGTAATTGTACCCAAGAAAAATTGCAAATGGAGAGTATGTGTGGATTACAGAGCTCTGAATAAAGCCACCCAGAAAGACCATTTCCCTTTACCATTCATTGATCAGGTATTAGATAATTTGGCAGGTAAGAAATTCTTTTCATTTTTGGACGGATTTAGTGGATACAATCATATTAAGATTGCACCCCAAGACCAGGACAAGACCACGTTTACTAGCCCATGGGGGACTTTTGCTTACAGGGTTCTTCCATTTGGGCTATGTAATGCTCCAGCAACCTTTCAAAGAGCAGTGATAGGGATTTTTTCTGATATGCTAAATGATTCCTTAGAAATATTTATGGATGACTTTACTCCTTATGGAGTGACTTTTGAAGATGCACTGCAGAATCTTGAAAAAGTACTTAAGCGATGTGTAGAAGTACACCTTGCCTTAAGCACTGAAAAATGTCATATGATGATGAATCAAGGTATTGTATTGGGTCACTTCATCTCATTCCTAGGAATTCAAGTCGATCCAGCCAAAATACAGGTAATTCAGACCCTCCCTATCCCCAAAACACAAACTGATGTAAGAAGTTTTTTAGGACATGCTGGATACTATAGAAGATTTATCAAGAATTTTTCCAAAATAGCTTCTCCTCTATTTGTGTTATTAACAAAAAATGCTGAATTTCAGTGGACTGATGATTGTGAAAAAGCATTTAATGAACTTAAACATCATTTGTCTACAGCTCCCATTTTGAGAGGACCTGATTGGACACTACCCTTTCATATATCCTTTGACGCCTCAGATACTGCAATTGGAGCTGTCTTGGGTCAAGAAGAAAATAGTCTTCCCTATGCCATTTATTTTATCAGTAAGAATATGACACCAGCTGAACTGAATTACACAGTCACTGAGAAGGAATTCCTAGCAGTCATTTATGCCATCAATAAGTTTCGACATTATATTACTGGCTACACTACTTTTGTGCATACTGATCACTCGGCCATTAAATATCTAATGAATAAATCAGTTACAAATGCCCGAGTTACCAGATGGTTATTATTATTACAAGAATTTGATATCACAATTGTAGATAGGCCAGGAAAAGAAAATGTAGTTGTTGATTTCCTTTCTCGATTAAAAACTGATGAAAATATTCCAGTAGATGATTCTTTTCCTGATGAATATTTATTTGCAGTATCTGCTCACTCACCTTGGTATGCAGACATTGCCAACTATTTAGTTGCAGGAAAATTGTCGTCGCACCTATCACACAGGGAAAAAAGAAAGATCATCCAGCAAAGTGCTAGGTACAGCTGGATAAGCGGGTGTCTTTTCCACACAGGAATTGATCAGGAAATCCGGAGATGCATTGGTGAAGATGAAATTTATGATGTATTAAAAGCTTGTCACGATGGCCCTTGTGGAGGGCATTTTGCAGACAAAAGAACAGCACACAAGGTACTCAGAATGGGTTATTATTGGCCCTCACTCTTCAAAGATGCAAGGAAATATGTGAAGGCCTGTGATAGCTGTCAAAGAATGGGCCAGCCTAATCACAGGGATGAAATGCCACTCAATCCCCAGGTAATTCTTGAACCTTTTGAGAGATGGGCATTAGATTTCATAGGTCCCATTAATCCCCCATCCAATCAAAGAGTATACATATTAGTATGCACAGATTATATGACTAAATGGGTAGAAGCTAAGGCACTCCTTAAAGCTAATAAAGAAGTAGTACTAACATTTTTATTTGAAGAGATCTTTGTTAGATTTGGAGTGCCTAGAGAACTAGTCACGGATGGAGGATCTCCTTTCAACTCTCATGGCTTCAAGGATACACTTCAGAAATATCATATTAAGCACAAAATGACTACACCTTATCACCCCCAAGCAAATGGGCAGGTAGAAAGCACCAATAAAGTCATAGAAGCCATTTTGACAAAAACAATAAAGGAGAATAGAAGGGACTGGTTTCAAAGGTTGCCTGAGGCATTATGGGCCTATAGAACTACTTGGAGGAATACTACGGGCTTTTCACCTTACGAATTAGTTTTTGGAAAAAACGTTGTTTTCCCTGTAGAGTTTGAAATTAAAACTTTAAGAACTGCCTTAGCTGTTAACCTTGACTTGACTGATGCACAGACAGCCAGGTTGCAGCAGCTTCAGGAATTGGACGAGAAGAGACTGGATGCCATCCATCAAACAACCATGATACAGCAACAAAGAAGCAGGTGGCATGACAGAACCATCAAACAAAAGCAGTTCCAGAAAGGTAACTGGGCTCTACTCTATGACTCCCGTTTCGAGAATTTCCAAGGTAAGTTAAGAACAAGGTGGTTAGGGCCTTATGAAGTGGATGTTGTTTTTCCAAATGGGACAGTCAGACTTTTAACAATTGATGGAAGCAGAACACCACTACTAGTGAATGGGTATCGACTCCGTTTATATCAGCGACCTGTTTCTAAAGATGATTTTAAAGCTACTTGCATGGCAAATAAACACTATGCTTCCCTAGGGGAACTTGTTGTCCCTCAAGGCACTTAAATTTCTGTTTATTTATGCATTTTTTTTAGATTAGATATTCTTTTTAACTAATAATCCCTGCCAAGGGTTGCCATATTACAATTCATTATTTTGCAGATCTTAGCTTTGGAAAAGGGCTGAGAACAAAAGCTTCAAAGAGATCACTTTGCGGACTTGGGAACCTCGTTGCTGCAACACCATTTTCCGTTGCTGCAACACCACTCTCGTTGCTGCTGTTATCGCTTGAAATTTCACCTCATGCTGAGAAAGGCAAACTCCAAGGCAACATCAAACCACTTAGCCTCGTAGCTAGCCCTACGGGGCAGGAGAGGGCTCTCTCCGGTATATCTCGGCAAAGATTTTCAAAGGGCGGAGATAACCAATAAAGAACACTTATTTTATGCTAGTAAACTGATAAAAGGTTTGATTTGAGATTTTTAGGATTTTGGTGGAAAATCGGGGAAAGGCAATTTTGGGTGCGGGGATTGGACACAGTTTTTGCAGGGGGTTTTTTGGGGCAAGGTAGGAGA
This sequence comes from Pinus tabuliformis, assembly GCA_031772625.1. Classification (NCBI taxonomy): domain Eukaryota; kingdom Viridiplantae; phylum Streptophyta; class Pinopsida; order Pinales; family Pinaceae; genus Pinus; species Pinus tabuliformis. The sequence continues at coordinate 695,950,167 of CM062814.1, read as the reverse complement.
CTGTATTGATGACTTTGAAAGAGTCAAATGGGCAAGAATGACTGGTGAGGAGCTAAGGAGAGCAAGTAAACACCTTGAGTTCTCCTTAAACAGATGAAAACATTGATATTAAGCAAACTTAAAAGCAGAGCATGGCAATCATGAATTCTACTTTAACACTTCATTTTCTTAATTTGCAGAAGGAAAAGTAAGAAGATGATTCACATAACAAACTTACAAGTACAAAGAGAAACACACCATCAATACATGTAACCACAGGAATCCCGAAAAGGACTGCAAAACCCTGGTCTTTCTTCCTTTGCCAAAATTGCAGAGATACAATGAGTAATACAATAGAGCTTTCTCCCTCAAGAGTCCAACCATGAAAATGACCAAGAAAGTACATAATATAGGCAATCTAACATCTTTCCTTGCCTCTAGGGGTCGAGCTCACTATCCTAGGAGCTGTTTCAACCAATTCTAAACTGAGCACTGAAAACTAGGCAGTCAAAACAACTTGCCTCTATAGCTAGGAAACCAATTCATGCATTAAATTTTTGCCTATCTCATGAATGAATCTTCTAGATGAGATAAATAAGTGTCAAAAATTCGGTAGCCGTGACTGCGCGCTCTTCTCCCGCCCGCGCTCCTGACCTGACCCCCTGAGCGCGCCTGAGCCTGGCAGCGCTGCTGCTAGGCTACAGCCTCCTGCTGCTGACCCTCCTTCTGCCCAGGGCCTCCTGCCCTCGCCTTCTCTGGGCCTTCTGCCCTCTCCCCCCTTCTGACCTCTGGTGGAGCGCCCCCGCGCTGCTGATCCAGTAAACAATGGATCCACCCTCCCAGGATCAGGCTGAACTGGAAAAAGCCTTTGCATCCCTCATTCCAGACAACAACACGGAAAGAATCCGCCCATCAGCCTCAAAGTTTATCAAAAAACTTGATGAAATCCCGGAAGTTTCGCTACCTCCCATCCTTCCAAGGAGAGCTGCTGTGGCCCTTGCTGAACGTGGCTTGGTTGGCCAATTCACGGGTCTATGGCCTTCTCCCCGCTCGGTCCAACGTTGGGTTGAAAGGAACTGGAACGCAATGGTCCAAGGCAAGATTGCAATAAGGTTTTGTGGAAGGGGGTTCTTCACCTTCCTCTTTGAATCAGTGGAAGATCGCAACCTCATTTTCAGAAATGGTCCCTACTTCATGGACACAAGAGGCCTTTACCTCAACCGATGGACCCCCGACTTTGATCCTAAAATGGATGTTCCCAACGCCGTCCCTGTCTGGGTCCGCCTTCCTCACCTGCCTCTCCACTGTTGGGGAGATGAATCAGTGAAAGCCATCGGGAACGCTGTAGGGAAATATATCGACAGATCGGAGCCAAAGGATAATATGCATGCATGTGCTCGGATATGCGTTGAAGTGGACCTGGGAAAAGGATTACCGGAGGCAATCAAACTCAAAGTGGATCAGTGGACGCACATCCAGCAGGTGGACTACGAGCAGCTGCCTTTCAAGTGCAAGGTATGTCATGAATATGGGCATTTTGCTAATAGGTGTAGCAAATCCAAATCAATAGACAATAGCAATGTTGAAGCTCCGGAAGAAGCTTGGGAAATAGTTAAGAAGAAAAAAACAAACCCCCCTCTAGTTTCATCAAAGCCCTCCTCTGAAACCCCAATCCTCCCTTCTCAACCCTCAGGATCTGGCCCTTCCTTCCCTTCTTCCTCCAATCCTTTTGAATCATTGGCAGCAAAGGAACCCCCATCCCCTCCTCCTTCCCCAAAGGGCCCCGGGGCAACCCCCTCCTCTCCCCTCCAGGCCTCCCCCCCTCCAACAGTGGAAAGAATTCTAACAAGAAACAAAACAAAGGAAAACAACACCGCCACGGACCCCCCAAGAAAAGTGGGAAGGAAATCAAACAAAGAGATAAGAGATGAGAATGCCGCAAAAGAAATGGCCACAGGGACCCAACAGCCAATGGATACATATCTAGACAAGACCAAAGGAAGTGGAGAGAAGATGAAGGAGAAAAGCGGGACCCACAACAAATCAAGCAAATGATGATTTTGGTCTCTTGGAACTGTAGGGGGATGGGCTCCTCCCTAAAAACCAATGCAGTCCGAGATCTCATTAAAACTGAACATCCAGACTTCCTCCTACTCCAGGAGACCAAAATCGCCGAACAGGAATTCCAAAACAGCTTGAAAAGAAGCAGAAATTATGAAGGAATTGCCATGAGTGCAAATGGAGCCTCAGGAGGCATAGGGACAATTTGGAATAAAAACAAATGGAAACTCAAAGATAACAGACAGAACAGATGGTGGATTAGGCTAGATATGCAAAACACAACCAAGATGGAAGAATACATAATCTATAATGTTTATGCTCCCCCCCACTTCAGAGATAAAGCCTCTTGCTGGGATTCTCTTTCAACAGATATTATGACTGCCCATGGAAGAAACATTCTCCTAGGAGGAGATCTGAATTTAATAAGGAATGCGGATGAGAAAGTAGGAGGGAACTTCTTGGCTGATCCTTCAAGAGATACACTGGAAGAAATCATTCAAACACACAGTCTAGTTGATATTCCACCTCAGAATGGGCGCTTCACTTGGTCAAATAAAAGAACAGGCAAAAACAACATCAAAGAGAGACTGGATCGTATTATGGTACAGGAGAGAATCGTGGCCAACTGCACAAGGATTCAGAGCACAATTATTCAGGGCTTTATATCAGACCACAAACCTGTGGCGTTGCATTTAGACAAAGGGGAAGATATGGGCCCGCTGCCCTTCAAATACAACAGAGCTTGGGACAGCAGCGAGGACTTCAGAAATTTGATAAGAGATACCTGGGCAAATGAAATAACAGGCTCCCCCCATTTCATTTGGGAATCAAAGCTCAAGCTCCTCCGGATAACTATCAAGCAATGGGCAAGGAAACACGCTTTAGAGGAAAGGAAGGAAAAAATCGATCTGCAAATGAGAATAGCGCAATGGAATCAGGAAAAGGAAGCTGGCCAAGACACAGAAGAAGAGCAAAGGAAAGAAAGTGAGTTGTATAAGGCGCTATACAATCAGAATCGAAAGGAAGAGGATGAGCAAAGGCAAAAATCAAGATGCCTTTGGCTCAATTCAGGAGACAAGAATACCTCGTTTTTTCATAACAACCTTAAATTAAGGAGAGTTGTAAACAATATTGAGAGGATAACAGTTGAGGGCAGAGAGCTAACGGACCAAGGGGAAATCAAGGAGGCAGCTTCTCGACATTTTCAAACTCTTCTTACAGCTGACCCTCACTATCTGGAAAATCCGGAATTCCTCAATATAATAGAGAACAAGATCTCTGAAGCACAAAATGGGGAGCTGGATAAAGAGATCACAAGGGAGGAGATCGAATGGTCAATTCGCAGCATGCCCTTGGACAAAGCCCCAGGGCCAGATGGCTTCACAGCGAGCTTTTATAAAACCCACTGGGACACCATCAAGAAGGACTACATCAGAATGGCGAAAAACTTCTTCACTAAATGCAAAATGGGCAGGAGTATTAAATCCTCCCATTTAGCGCTAATCCCAAAAGAGCCCAATCCTCAAACTTTTGACAGATTCAGACCTATTTCCTTGTGTAATGTCTCCTACAAAATCATCACTAAGATTTTGGCCAATAGGTTAAAAAAAATCCTCCCTTCCCTCATCTCCGAGAACCAAGGAGGCTTTGTCCCCAAGAGGCATATAACAGATAATGTCATTCTCATACAGGAGGCAATTCACAGCAGCTTAGCCAGAAATGAAAGGGGCATGATCATCAAGCTGGACATGGCGAACGCCTTTGATCGGGTAAACCATTCCTTCCTTCAGACAGTATTAAAAAACTTTGGTATCTCAGAGTTCTTCATCAGCAGGGTCATGGAATGTATCTCCTTCAATTGGACAGCCCCCCTAATTAATGGCAGGCCATGCAACGCCTTCAAAAGTTCAAGAGGCCTGAGGCAAGGATGCCCATTATCACCCTTCCTCTATATCATCATGGCAGAAACACTAAGCATGCACCTGGAAAATAAGCGTAAGTCAAAGGAAATAATAGGAGTTGACATTGTTCGAGGAACCAAGGGGATCAACCACTCTCTATTTGCAGATGACACCCTTTTAATTGGAGGGGCCTCAAGCCTCATGGCTAGGAGATTCAAGAACACACTGGACCTCTTTCTCCAAGCTTCTGGGGGTAAATTAAACAACAAAAAGTGCATGATCTACACCTGGAATGTCCCAAGACACATAACCCAAAGAATCTCTATGATCATGGAAATCCCAGCCCAATCGAATTGGTCCCATTTTATGTACTTAGGGCTTCCCTTAGCTAAAGAATCAATCAAAGCCGAGGTTTGGGTAAAGTTAATAGAGAAATTGAGAGGGAAACTGCAGAGCTAGGGGGTGTACTGGCTCAACTTGGCGGGCAGAACAGTTCTTATAAAGGCCATTCTATCAGCTCTTCCTATCTATCAGTTTGCCACTACTCTCGCTCCAGCTAGCATCCACAAGCACATGGAGCTAATTATCAGAAGTTTCCTGTGGAAGGGGGGAAAGCAAGATACAAAAAAGTTTAGCCTGGTAAAATGGGAAAAGGTCATTCTTCCCCTTGAAAAAGGAGGGCTCGGAATTAGAATTCCAAGACTTGCATATATGGCTATGGGCTTCAAGTTAACGTGGAGAATCCTCAATGAGAAAGGGTCCTGGTGGACAGAGGTCATCAAGAGGAAATATCTGAATGGAATCAACAGCAATATCCTCACAGAACCTATCACTGATAGGCAATGCACACCTGTTTGGAAGTTGATCAAAAAAACTCTTCCCTCTTACAAATCTAGTATATCTAAAGCTCCAGGCAACGGAAGACACATCAGCATATGGGAGGATAGAATACTGGGCACGGAAGCCAGGGGAATGTCCTCTAAATACAGGCCCCTTCAACAGTGGATGTCAGAGGCAAACCTTAAAACCCTCTTCGACATCTCCCTTTGGGATCAAAATTGCTGGATTGGCTGGAGACCACTGTCCCTCCCCAATGGCATCAAGAACCTCTGGGGTGACCTAAAGCTCTCACTCATAGGCTCAACCCCAACAAACAGAATGTCAGATGACAAATTTGTTTGGGATCCCAATGGTGGCAGCTACACGGTGAAAGAAGGCTACAAATCACTCCAAAACTCTTCAGCAACCAATAACTGGCATCTCTATAAAGCAGCATGGAAAAATGAAAGCCTGCCAAAGATAAAACTCTTCAACTGGACCCTGCTACATGGTAAAATCCTAACAGCAGAAAACCTCAGGAAGAAGGGTATTCAAGGCCCCTCAATTTGCTGCATGTGCAGAGAGGCAGAGGAAAGTAGTAACCACCTTTTCATTGATTGTCCTGTAGCTAGGTCTTGTTGGAAACTGATAACCAGCCCTTTAAATATTGGAGATCTCCCCAATCAGATCTCTCTCCTTCAGAAAGGTTGGGGGAAAAGTTTCCCTTACGCCAATAAAAACATGAATCTAGCAAAAAGGATGTGGAGCACCATCCCCTCAAACCTCTGCTGGCAGATATGGATAGCCAGGAACAAATGCATATTCAACAACAAGAAACCTAGTATCTCTAGCATTCTGGCCAAAACAACTGCTCTCATAACAGAAACCGTGGAAGCAAATGGAATCTCCCAGGCAGACTTGGAATTGACAGATGACAGGGTAAAGGAGTGGATGCGGAGATTCAATTATGAAACAAGAGCAAAAAATAATGCAATCACAGGATTAGGACACTCGGACTGGAAATTGAGAGGGACCAGGGATGAAGTTAACAATTGGATCCAAAAACAAAAGAGGCACACACTCCATTTTGATGGGGCTTCAAAAAATAATCCAGGCAGAGCTGGAGCTAGGGGAACTATCAGAGATCCTCAGGGGAAAACTATAGTCACATATGAGTGGGGATTAGGCACCATGTCAAATAACAAGGCTGAGGCATACAGCCTCCTTAAGGGGACCTCTATCGCCAAGAATCTCGGCATCCAAAATCTCCTTGTTATGGGCGACTCTGCCATCATTATAGCAGCCATGAACTCAGGGAAAGACTTTAAACAATTAGCCCTAAATAGAATCAAAGGCAGGATCATGGAACAAATCAGGTGCTTCAGCAAAGTGACATTCAAGCACATCTTAAGAGGCAACAATGTGGAAGCGGATGAGCAAGCAAATAACGCTGCAGGAAGACCCACGGGACAGGTAAGGAAAAATGATGAGATTTATGAACAGGATATTCCATAGACAGGCCCCCATCCCCTCCTCCCAGGTCATCGGTCACCTCAGGCAAAAGTACCAATGTATGTGGCACTTCAACAACTCCCCCTCATCATCTCTAATCCTCCTCGACTGCCCAACCAGGTATCACAGGACAGCAGATCGCCCTCAGGGCCCGATGAATTCAGGTAGGCTCCGGATTCTCTCCCTGACCACCGCAGCCATTTCCAGAAGGCGTGATCGAGCCCATACCGGCGGCAGGCACCTTGAGCGTCCTAAAATCACCTCAAAGGATCTCTCCTCTTCCAAGAACAGATCTTCTCCTACTCGAATCAAGAACCAGCAGGTCACCTCCACTTCTATAAATGACAGTGTGAACCTCAGAATATTTACAGCTCGAAGTTATTCAAGACAGTTGCGTTGTGAACTCACCAAGCGCAGGCATCAGTTAGTGGGCTCAAACTCTCACCAGGATCACGAGCTTCGCCCCTCGCTTCTGGTAAACGTTGGTTTCCTCTCGGTTTTTTTAATCAAAGCTGACTTATTGTTCTGTTTTCATTGCAGAGGTCAGTGTATTCTTCTTACCCACCAGTGCACTGCGCTCTTTCCCTCCCTGATCCTCTCTCTTTGGAATTCTGCCCCTCCTTTCGTTCCTCCCCTTCTCCCCGCTCTCCTCCACTACCATCATTCCTCAGTCCCTCTTATTAAATCCAGCTCCATGGAGAACCAGGACCAGATAATCGCCCAGGACCCAGCGAACATGCCAATCGACAGACTCTTCAGTAGAGATTGCACCATGTGCAGAACCCATACCATAATGATCAACAGTTTTGTGAAGCAGTTTAATGATCTGAAGGATGACTTCGAAGCTGACCGTAGATCTAAGAGGAAGAAATTGGAGAAACAGAAGGAAGAGATTGAAAATCTCAAAGGAAGATGCATCCACTTGGAAGAAGCCATCGAACAGATCAAAGAACTCACTCAGAGCTATCAGGCTGAAGCTTCTACCAAGGCCAGTGCAAGGAGGGATCCCATGCCGGATGATTCGGTCACACAAAAACTACCTTAAAAATTTTCCATGGTTTGCAAGTTATGTTGGTTAGGAGGCACTTTTGTAAGGCAATATAGCCACTCTCTCTTTAATTACAGTCATCATAGAGGCAGAGTTGAGGAATATGGGTCTACGCACCCAGTTTTGATCCTCTTCACTCTAGTCTCCGATACCTATGTACTAGAATTCTGATTATGGGTTTTATAATATGAAAGTAACCGATGTTGTTAAAAAAAAATAAGTGTCAAAATATCATAAAATTACATCATTTACAACAAGGAAGATCAAAATCTACTCCAAAAAGTCAAATCCAGTCAAAACTGCGTTTTGCTGAGCTGTAGGTGAATTTCTGTGAAAACTGCCCAACACGTCGTGCCCTGATCCTGAACGCGTCGCGCGCCTTTGGAGCTGCTTTTGAGGCACTTCCAGGTGTCCAAATGAGGAAAAAGTGGGCTTGTTGGAAATTTATGGATTTCTACTTTCCAAACCAAGTGGAATTTCTGAATTTGGTGGCCATTTGCCCCTCCAAAATTGCAATCTCCCAAGACTGCTTCCTGTGTGTCAAAAAGGTGGCAGAAAGTCATTTTTTGCTTGTTTTTTGACTTCTGGAGGCCCAAAACTTGGTGAAATTTCTTGGCAATTGCTGAGCAAGAGTATATTTGCATAAAAAATCCAAAAATGCTGAGTTTTCTTGAAAAGGAGTTTCCCATCGAAAGGGTCGCGCGCGGCGCGCGACGTGTTGGTGGAGAAAACCTGTTTTTTACCCAAAAATTCACAAGTGACCAAAAATGCTCAAAATTTTTTGAAATTTGTACTGGAGTTAATTCATTTAGCATCATGCTCCTTCAAGGAAGCCTCAGCCAAGATGTGGAGGGGATCGAGCCTTTTCCTTCGTTTTAGTGCTTTGGCCAACCTCCTTGGATCTCGCGATTGTATTATTAACATTTCTTTAAAACCATGACACCTGTGCAAAACGTGAAGGAGGTTTTTCTTCCTTGGCCTGTTTTGGACAAAAACCTCTCTCAGTTTTCCCAAATTCATCTTTGATTGCTCTGAAACATCTTTTGAGTGAAACTGATCCCGATGTGTGAAACAAGGAATTTCGTGGAAATGAAGCGAAATGAAGGGGATAGGGGGCTTCTAAATTCTTGGGGAAATTTCTGGGAGTGGGGAGGGATGTTAGGAAGCAGGGGAAAGTGGAATCTCAGAGATTGAACGAGGGGAAGGGGTCCAAAAGGGCAAAACACAGACCAAACCTAGAAAATTGCCAGGTTGTAGCTAAAAACTAGGGTTCGTGCAAAAATGAGGAATTTGGGGGATCTCAGTGATGGAAAGTGTTTGATAAGGTACATGAAGGATAGGGGAAGGTGTATGAACATCTGGATACAAGTTTTACTAATGATTTGACCATTCAAGAGAAATTAGCTTTCAAAACCCTAGGAGAGGGAAATGACCTTCCCCCGGTGCAACTGAAGCATGAACAAGGTGTAAAATGACTCATTAGACAATGACATGATAATGAAAACCCTATGAATGATGATAAACTCAGCTGAATGGTGACATGGACCAACATTTGGACAACTTTAGAAGGAGTGAAAGCAAACCCTAGACCTAATGCCTAGTGACCAAATTTTGCTTGAAAACTCTTTGAAATGACAAAATTTGACCTTGACACTCTGAGACCACTTTGTAAGAGCATATTTGATCACTGGAGGAAGGCTGGAAAGACTGACACTAACATCTGCAACACCATTTCTCGTTGCTGCAACACCACTCTCGTTGCTGCAACACCATTTCCCGTTGCTGCAACACCACTCTCGTTGCTGCAACACCATTTCCCGTTGCTGCAACACCACTCCCGTTGCTGCAACACCATTTCCCGTTGCTGCAACACCACTCCCGTTGCTGTAACACCACTTCCCGATGCCGTAATGCCTTTTTCAGTATTTCTCTCATTTATAAAAGCACCAGTTTCTCCACTTCAGCTTCCAAGAAATGAATTATTATTTGCATTTTCTACCAAAAGAACCAGCCATACACTATGATGATTACAATCCTCCACTATTACTTCCCGTCAGCATTAAAAATCGCCGGTATTCTCATACTGTTAGATCCGCTTTAATCATTGTGAATCCAGCAAAAGACAAGAAAAGACTTTTCGACGCAGCAACTAAAAAGGTAAAACATAAAGGTACGCATGATTATGTATGGACATTAAATAATAGTTAATGTGGAGACGTTGATAGGACTACCGAATAATTGTACTTCCAATCATATCACTTACTCGTAGCTTTTTGGGGGGGATTACCAAAGCACCATCATAATTGTATAGCACGCCAACTGCCGCCGCCCTTAACTCTCCCAGTAATATGTAAAAGTCATCTCATCATGGCATGTTACCATTTGCAACGATTTACTCTGGACTGAACTCGGAAGCTCGGCTCTGAACTGAGAATTTTCACTGAAACAGCAGCTATGGGAGGAAATCTCATCACATACGAACCTGGCACAACAGCACTTCTTGAGCTCTACCCCGAGGTTTATCAAATCTTCCTGCAAGCGGGATGGCTAGAGTATTTTAGGAGACTTCCAGACTTCGACGCACAGCAAGTCCTCGAGTTTGCATGCAATTTAACAGAGGGGTTTTCCGTTGTTCAGGGGGTTCAAATTCCAGTCACAGAGGAAGTCATAGCCCAAGTTACCGGGCTACCAGCTAATGGCATGCGATGGTTCAGTAGGAAGCACCTGATCCTCAATGCGCAGCAGGATTTTCTTCAACCAGGCGAGCAGGTGGAACCCAAGGGCAGAGGCGTAGCACTCCAATCATTGCCTCAACCATGGCCGAAAGTCGCTGAGTTTGTAAAGCAATACTTGACGTGCGAAGGTCGGTACCAGGTAATTTACCAGCACGATTTCGTCTTGTTGAATCATTTGAGGCATGGTCAGTTGATAAATATGCCATATTATCTATTGGGATGTCTTAAAAATATGTCACATTACACTTTCAACACAAAGCGTCCGCTCCATTCCTTGAAACACCATCGTCTAGCTCAATTGTTGATAAATAGAGGCCTTGCCTTAAATAACCCCCCTCCCCTCATAAATCCCCATCAAGAAGCAGAAATCCCTCAGCCAAAGCAGGAAATTCCTCATCAGGAAGAGGAAATTCTTCACCAAGCTGAGGACATACCTCAGCAGGATGAAGAAATCCCTCAGCAAACAGAGGACATTCCAGAGCAAATACCCGAAGAAATCCCTCAGCAAACAGACGATATTCTAGAACAAATGCCCGAGGAAATCCTCCAGCAAACGCCCCCACAAGTTGCTGAAAATGTACAATCAGCAGTAGAAATACCCACGGAAACAACCCCATCCCCCAATAAAACCAACCCATCCATTCCCATACTTGGTATTTCTACCGATGACTCTGATGATAACATCCCTATTACCCTTCTCAAACGAAAAATGCAGCAGAAAAATGAAACCCCACCGAAAAGAAGAAGAACTAGGGCTTCGGCTAAAGCAGCTGCTATTTCCGCCACTGCCCCTATTTTAAAGAAAGCTGGCCTAAAAAGAAAAATTTCTGAATTCCCTGCTTCTCTACCCAAGCAAAGGACTCGGTCGTCTGTAATAGCTGAATCCCCTAGCCACACCCTCCCCAGCTCCCCACCCATCATGTTAAAAACCCGTACTCCCACCAGCCCTGGAAACTCCTCTCCCTCACCCTCGGGGGCTGAGATGCAGAGTGTTCACAGTGTCGTGACATTATCTTTTGAGGCAGCTGTCACACAAGAACCAGCTGTCGACACCCAAGGTAATATTGGCCAAGTGGCTGCAACACAAGAAACAGCCACTACCCCACCAGGTGACACACAAGAACCACCTGTTGGGGGTATAAATGTTCAAATGAATGCTGAAACACAACCTCTGCCTCCACTGGAACCTGCAGTTTCACAAGTTCAACCTACCATATCTGCCCTGCAGGAAGAAATTGAATTTCTGAAATCCCAAATTCAGGATTATCAGGAGGAAATAATAAGGGTCAAAGAAGCTTATCAAAATGAGAGCAACCTGCACATTTTAGCACAGGTAGCATCTGCAGCGGAGAGGAGTAAAGAGAGTGAGTATATGTGCGCCGAGTGTGGTGAGCTCTACACTCAAGCAGGATACAAGATAGTTGCAGTACCAGTGACTGGAGTCATTCCAGAATCTTCTGCTGTGGTGGTTGAAACGAAAGAACCTGCTGTTACACAAACTGCAGAAGCAAAAACAGAACCACCACAACCCTCTGCTGAAACAGAAGAACCTGCTGTAACACAAGAACCAGTAGGTTCTCCAGAAACTGTGCAGGAGCAAACAGAAGAACTTGCTGTAACACAAGAACCAGTAGGTTCTCCAGAAACTGTGCAGGAGCAAACAGAAGAACTTGCTGTAACACAAACTGTGCAGGTGGAAACAGAGCAACCTGCTGTAACACAAGAACCAGCAGGTTCGCCAAAAACTGTGCAGGTGGAAACAAAGCAACCTGCTATAACACAAGAACCAGCAGGATCTCCAAAAAGTGTAAAAGAATTAGAAGGGCTTGTTGTAACACAGGAATCAGCAGGGAATGAAGAAGAAGACATAAAGTCACCCCGGCCTACCCAAACTGTTATAGAACAAGAAGAAGAAACATTAGCTGTAAATGGAAAAGAAGACATCGAATCACCCCGGCCTACTCCAATTATCACAAAGCAGAAAATTCTTGTTGATGCCTTTACACAAACAGAATCTCCCTCTGTCAGTGATGCATGCATAGAGATCGCTAGTTTTCAAGAATTAAAAGGAAAATGGTGGAGAGAATATGAGCTGTCACAAGGCAAAGCATTCCAACAGCAAAAGGGAATCTGGTTCAATTATGCATATAAGAACTGGGAAGCACTTGAGCAGTCTAGAGCTCAGTACAAAGAAATTAAGGAACTAAAAGCTAGACTGTCCCAGATGTTTGAGTTGGTTCAAAGAATACTTGCCACAAGGAAACCCTCTTTCAACTATGCAACATTTTTAAGGGAACGACTAACATTCTTACAGATAAAGGCAGTTAGAGATGGTAGACCTCATCAGGTGATTACATCAGAACAATTTATTGAAACCTTTGCAGAGGCAACCAAAAATGATCAGAATTTGTTCTGTGAGCTTTATCTCCACAACGAAGCCATGTCTGAAGACAGAAAAATGAATATACTCCCTCTTTGTGGTGACATACAACTCAGAGCTTTCATTTCCTTTCTAGCCAACCAACTCACTTGGAAAAACGCCTTCATCTCAGCACAACATAATGAACAGAACTGCCTCCTTTGGATTAGGGATGAACCTCAAAATGCAGCCACTTTCATTGCACAGCACCAAAGAATGTTAAGTGAACCTGGAATGACTGATCACATTAGGCAACTACAAGCAGTGGTCCTACGAGATTGCCAACACTATGTGAGAACGAAGGCACCTTTGGCTATTAAAGCCAACAACCTATTCTGGGAAAACTGTCCCAAGGAAAGGCAAGAGTATCATCCCTACAATCCACCTAATTTACAAGCAGCAATTTCAAGGGTACCTTACTATGTTAGATGTATGGAACAATGTGCTGAAAATTGGATTGGCTACAGATTTAAATTTCCACTTTTATGGTTATCTGGTCAGCAATACAAGGGTCAGTTTGGATTATCCAAAAAGGAAGAGGCGGCAGCATGGAGGCAACTACAGACTGTCTATGGGTTCAGAGACAAGTTTGATAACACTTTCTATAGCTATTGTCTCAGTAATTTACACTGTTCATCCTAGTAATCCAACTCAGATTCAGAGTAAGCATTGCATGAGGACATGCAATCCCTTCAGTTGGGGGGGATGTTAGGACTCCAAATTGACCATTTTTGACCTTGTATTTTTGCTATAATATTACCCTTTTTCAGTCCATAAGTTGAAAGCTTTGATTACATAATGACCTAATCATCCCAAGGTATGAAGAAACTCTCCGCATGACTATATGTTTAATTATTCATGTTATCTTTATAATTATCTTTGGAAAAGTTAACCAAGTTGCTAAGTAACCGTTGAATTGTCTATCAGCAACTGCCCAGAAAGGGTAAAACACGGTTACAGTTGCTAAAACACTAGGAACAGCATGAGCTTACTAAATCAGCAACAATAGGGAAGCGGCAAAGGATAGTACGAGGATTCCAAGAAGACGGTTGAAGTTTGGTTATCAGCTGTGTAACAGTAAGAGACCCAAGAAAGAATACACCGTCACACTGTTGTAACAGCATCCTGTAACAAGGATGGATTTCTTATTTTTGACAAAAAGGTTTAACTGAATGAACTATGACAGTCTATTGTAATAGATGTCTCCTCTATAAAGAGGAGACATCTACATTAGAAGAGGGGGGGAGTGTAAGGAAATTTTTGAAAAACAAAAGCAAGTCTGAATCTTTATTGTAACTGGACATTTTGGCAGATGGATAAAAAGTTGTTCTGAGCATTTAATCCGGCATTTGCGTTCTGGGGAATCTTGTGAAAGGGACAGGGCCCACCTTCTTCACAAGATTCACCCATTTATTTTTTGTTAGTGTGTGAGTGTGTTTGGAAATTCCCTTTCTGCTGGTACTCTGTTTGGATTCTGTAGCATTACCTCTGATAATTTCCTTTTGCTGATACTCTGTTTTGTTAATTGCTTGATGTTGTAAAAGAATACTTCACCGGTGAATTAGAATTACAGTGTGTATTAGCAATCTGGTTACAGGGGCAGGTGCTGAACATCCTTACCTTGAGGATAGGGTCCTGATCCTCTGCTAACAGAGCAACCATCACTTTTCTTTTCAGATTTGTATTCTTAGTTAACTGCTTTCATTTTATCTTTGTAATATACTGTAACTGTTATAACATAGAGTAAGGAGTTTGACAGAAACAGAATCGTGTATACTACAGCTTTTAATGCTTTTAGAATTAAGTACATACAGTACGAGGTCACCTTTGAAATAAAAGGACTTTCCCAAGTTGACAAATTAATGTGGTACTTGACTGTTTAATCAATAAACAATTCAAGTAGCCAACAATGGGAACTCGATCAATTGAGCTAACCCTTGGGGCTATATTGAAATAATGAAATATGTCACATGGATTTTTTTCTAAAGTATAGATGTAAATCCAATAATGAAATAATGATATCTATCTTGTAATCACACATATATGGACGTACTTATTATTATTATTATCCATGATATGAATTAGATCATTATATTTCTTTTCATCCATCTTGATGCTTTCAAGGTGCAAAAAATAGAGAGATCAGCTTACAGGAGCAGTTTTAGTGGTGAGACCCAATTTGAAGAATTTAGGTCAGAAACCGTTAGGGGCCAGTTTGAGGCCTTAAAATATTTTTTGGGGGTAAAAATTTTCCACTTATGTGTTGCACTAATAATTGTATTCTACACTCAAATACCTTTCCAACAATTCAATATTTACAATAATCGGAGTTCAAACACAAAAGTTATGCTTCCCAGAAGTTGACCTATCATGTTTGACCACCAAAATTCGAGAAAATTCCATGTTAGCCTCTATAACTCATGGAAAAGGGGCTATACATGTAAGAAATATCAAGAATACTCTATAAGGGTTGATTTGTAACTCATATTAAGGGTTGGATGGATCAAATTTAACCCCTAATTGGCTCTCATATTGTGTTATAACTAGACCACTAGGAGGAAAATGGGTTTGATTCTACCGCATTTGTTACATAGTGGAGAAGAGTATCTAAGAGTGGATATAGAGAGGGAATAATAGATCATTTTTGTTCTTTAGCATACCACGGGTCATAGGTCTCACTTCTTTATATTTGCATCAACTCCTTTTAGAGAAAGAAAGAACAAAGCAACCTTACCTTCCAATTGGCTTTCTCCTGAAAGGGTTTCCCAGGTCCTATCTTAGTTTTATTTTGGTTTATGAGTGATTGTTACATATTTTATCTATTTTCAGCATTTTATATATTGCATGCATAAGCAAAAAATAATAATTTAACAAATCCAAAAAGTCTAAGGAAAATTAACCCTCGTGGTATATATTACATATTTCAATATATTTTTATTAGATCTTATTGTGGCAAATTGTCAAATGGAATATCCAAGACGTTTTACGGATCAGTTCACTTATAATTTTGAGTGCATTATATTTACCTTTTTTATTTTTTATTTTTATTTTGGCTTGGTATCGCTTATAATTATGCAATAAGAGAGTTTCCATAGGCCCTATGTCCGAATAACCTACCCTAATACCAACTGTAAATCCTAGACTTTCCACTAAGATTCAACGTTTAACTAAGATATAATTCCCTTTATATAATGACTATAAAATTGTGTTCATTATTATTCTACCAACAATAAGAATTCATAAATTTATAAATTACTAGTTATATGGAAGTTACATGAATTCAAATAACATAATTCAATAACTCTATGAAAATCAAATAATTACATCTTATTATCAAGGTAGATATAAATGTGAAGGAAAGAAAATAGTTCAAGAAGAAAAAATAAATCAATATTTATTTGTTACTTCCTTCCAATATATTTACTATAACTAGTGAAGATTAATGAATTCTTGCAAAACAAGATGATAGAACCCTCAACAATCTTTTTAGATGAATTCAAATGTCCAACAAGCATAAAAAACTCCAAGTAGATATACAACTTGTGGTATATTGATAACTAGTGGAGGATGGAAACTCTCCATCCAACCAAACCCCTCAACCAAAAGGTTGAGGACCCATAAGACTACTCTTGCCAGGATTATACCAACTTCCCTTCCAATTCTTTTTATTTTTTATGCAAAATTCCTCCTTAATTCTTTTTCCTCAACTACACTCCCCCTCTAGACCAATCATCTACTTAAGAAACCACATGAAACCAATTACAAGACATCCTAGTCATCATGGTCACAATCCTCACATACATGCAATGTTGTGAATCAAAACTCATATCCAAGCTACTCATTGTATCTCCAAAAATAACCAAGGACCTTGTAGCACACATAGAGAAAACCTCTAAAATACCAGCAAAAAAAAATCCCCCAGTTTGTTCCCCCATTCTTTTTGTATTTCTATTTAATGTTTGTTCCTTTATTTAATTTGTAAATTCATTTTTGTGCTAAGTGGCATACATGCCCTAAACTACCATGTATGCTTGATTAAGATTGATTGTCTTTAATTAAATCTATATTAAATTTCCATTCCATTTATAGTAAACTAATCCTATATTATAACTAAGTATTCATTATACTTGATATCATTTTATCTAAGGCCTTTATGGCCATGGGAATCTTGGAAAGATCTCAAGCCCTTTGGTAGCACAATCAAGACTAGGGTAGCTATTATAAGTTTGGTGAGAGTATTATTGCTATTCTCAATCAATAATTATAAGTCTTTATGAAATTCCCTTGTAAGTATGGGCTCCCACAAGGTGCACATCCACATTACTTTTCTAACTTGCACTCTATCAAATCGCTTTTGCTTATAACACATGATATAACAATAAACTTGTGTTGATATATAGTAAATCATATCATCAAATTGTCATGTTCCATTATCCAATAACTGTAACACGAGTATTCAATATGACACATCCTATTCGAAATGTTACCTAGTACTACACATTTCATCCTTTCAACATTTGATATTCCAATCAAATTAACACAATTATTCATCACTTCTTATTCCATCTAAAAATGAAAAATTATTCATCAACAATGTAATAGAGATATATATCATAATTTTAGATAATCAAGCATGTGCATGGTATAATTTACTAGACATCGTTCGTTCATTTTATATATATATATAAACAATATAATAAGTCACAAAGTCTCATGTTACCCAATGTCCCAACAAATTATAAATATAAGATGCACATCCAAATCCACATATATAGATGTAGTAGTCTAGCGGAATAGTGAGTGTTATAGTTCTGAAAGGACTTGAACATAAGAGCATCTACATTGTGGACTTCAAGCAGATGTTAAAAATGTTGGAAAAGGGTCACTTTGGTTTTATGACCCACTTGTACGACATAAAAGAAACCCCCAAGAACTTATAATGTTAACATGGCTCTCTATAGTACTTCAAAAGTATAATATTTTAATCCAAGAATTATCACGAGGGAACACTCCCAACAAGGGCATGGAACATACTATTAAGTTGGACCTTATTAAAGGTCCCACAATGGTACACCCTTACCAATATGGGTTTTCCGGAATTCGTAGATTGAATGGATTATGGAAGAGATTTTAGAAGTTGACATCATCATTCCTAGGAAGAGTCATTATCTTGCCCTAGTTTTCTTCGCATGCAAAATTGATAGTTCTTACAGCCTTTATATTGACTATTAAGAATTAGTTTTCATTGCCCCAAATTAACAATTTGATGGATGAGCTACATGGCACGCATATATTTTTAAAGATTGATCTTCCTTCTAGCTACTATTAAATAATTGTTTGAATCTAACCAACAAGAATATTACATTCTAAACTCATCAAGGACACTTCCAATTTCAAGTGATAGTTGAATTTCAAAGTTAACAATGTAATTTTTTTTGAAAATTCAATTTTTAGGTTGTGTTTAACAAAATGTCCATGAGGAAAAAACATGTATTGAGCCATGACTCCCAGTTTAGAATCCCAATTTGGGTATGGGTGAAGTTGTTGGAAAGTTAATTTAGAAAGGAATTATTTTGATGGCTTAAACCTTAGAGAATTTTTTTTAGAACTCTAGAGAAGAAGAAGAGGTTTATAGCCTTGATTTGATAAATCAATGAAGCACGTACTTACAAGTTGTTGAAAGAAAATGTTACATAATTGGAAATTTAGATCTATATAACAGTTTATTGGTAGGCACACTTCTTGTAGAGTCAGAGCTACAACAAGAATAATTAAAAATACCTCACATCCACAAAGAAGGAATTAGAGGCCTAAATATCAATATAGAAGAGGTGGAGACCAATGAGCATGCAAAGAGAATGGAGTCAATAGGGATGGTTAAAATTATAAGGTGTTTGAAGTTGGGGGTGTGGATCTATAGCACTAATAATGAGAGGATGTTGAAAGCTAAAGGAATAAAATTAGTTGAACACTCAATTACTATATAGCTTAAATCATTTGCAAAAGAAAATGAAGAATGGATTAGGCTCAAGGTATGAGGAATAAAGCAAAGTCCATTCAAGAAGAGAAAACCATGGAAGATCCTAGCACTCAAAAATTGATATTAGAACTCAAAGGAATTATTACTCAACAACGAATTCAGTGAGGAAGCCATGTGCATCCAAAGAACCAAAATGTCGCACAAAAGTATCTCCATATAGACATAAAAGGAGAAGGTATATGAAAAACTACTTGAAAGTAGAGCTTCTAAAGATCAAGCCACTAAATTTTGATGGTGAAACCAAGATGGGACTAGATCTTAAATATCAGTTGTTAGGAATAAAGAAATACATTTAGCTACTTAACTACTCATCTAATTTAGAAGCCATAATTTCTATATACAACCTATAGGGGAAAGTTTATATTTGATAGGACCAAATAACATATGTTAATCATATCAATAAGAGAAGAATTCCTAGAAATAATTCAAAAGTTGTTTCCCATAGAAGTATCTTTCTAAATGTTACTATGATAAGAAGATGTGGGAATTTCTTGAACTCGAGCTCAGAAATATAACTGTGGAAGAATATGAGAAGAAGTTTTTTGAATTTGTTGAGATATGTGGCCTTTGTTAAATAGGAGAAGGTGAAGATACAAAGTTTCATAACTAGATTGTCAACATTATACAAGATAAAATTTAGTTTGAGGAACCAAAAACTCTTGAAGGGATGATCAAGAAGGCTAAATACTTGTATTACTAGAGCAAAGGAAAAGTATAATTTTAGAAATTTTGTAGGGATAAGTAAAAGGAAAAGAAAGAATAGAGGAAGAAGGGATTTCAACATCCTTTCTTCAAGAATAGTCCTAATGCATATTATCAAATCCAACCAGCTCATAGTGCATCTAAGATGGAAAAATCCTTGGGAAAAAGAGCAAAGCAACCAATAAAATGTTGAGATGTGAAGGAAATCATTTGTATAGACATTTCCCACAAAAAGAAGGTGGAATAAGGAACATGCACAACACACATGAGGCAACCATTGGGGAATATTTGGTTAGTTCCCAAGAATATATGTCACCCTAGAGAATCAACTAAAAAACCATCAGTCCAAAGTCATTAAGGTAGAAGGTAAGATTAAGATTACCAATCAATTTATTGTCATTTTCATTGATTCAACATCAATTCATAGTTACTTTACCTTTTTGAAAGATGTCATTTGAAAATAAGCAAGCATGAGAAATCATCACTGGTTCAACTGGCTATTGGAACTGCAAGGGAAATTAATGAGATTGTTAAACGTTGCACATTAGATATGGATGGTCTTAGTACTATTGCAAACCAGAATATAATACCACATGGATCATATGATGTTCTTAATGGAATGGACTAGTTGGATGTGCATTATGATGTCCTAGATTCCCACAATAAGACTTTCACTCGTCTTGATGAAGAAGTAAAGGATAAAATAAGGCATTCCCAAAACCATACCTACAAGGGAGATTTCATCCTTATAGTTGAAGAGATGCTTCAAGAAGAGGTGTTAGTTGTATGCAATTCATGTGGAAGAGCTAGGAAAAGGAGTCATGCCAAATATTGAGGATTTTCTAGTGTTGCAATAGCATGCAAATGTATCTGGGGAAATACCAAGTTTATCACCAAAAAGAGATATTGGTTCCTTTATTAATTTGATGCCTAGAGCTACTCTTACATGTAAAAATCCATAAATAATGAGTACACCTAAACCGAAATAACTGCAAATGAAATTAGAATAATTCGAAAGAATGGGTACATACATGCAAGTGTGGGGAGCACCAATACTCTTTGTGAAGAAGAAATGTAGAAGTTGCAAGAAATTTGCTATTGATAATGAAATTGAACTAAAATCAAGAGACAAGAATTTCTTCTACTATTATACGGAAAGGAAAACACATGATAGAAACACATGCAATAAGATGAAACCATTAAAACACAAGACACACAATAATTTTACAGGATAACCCAACTAGGAAAAACACCTCCACTGCTTTGCATTAAGTCAGATGAGAAAGAGAAACAATTACTATGTCTTGCTTCAACTCTGAAGCACACCCCGCACTGTAAAATTGTTCTCTTGCTTCCTAGCCTACTCTAGCCAACAGTGATCCAATTTAAGCATCATCCAACCTCTGATTTCCTTGTGCAATCATGGAGGAATTAAGCTCCTAAATAATAGGGAAAATCCCTATTTCCTTGTGCAAATTCAAGGGGAATTGATCACCTGCTCAGTGCAAAAGCATTGTACACTCAATATTATACTATTATAAATACAAATGTTCCTTTTCCATCCACTCAACTAGGCAATTTGAATTCCATGTATGACTGGGTCTATTGTTTGCTAACTAACTAGTTAACGGAGAGATCAATGAGTTAACAACAGTTACAACTACTCAACTGAACTCATACTGACTCTATTCTAGACTACAACTCTAATTCTAGCCCACAAACTCGAATTGACTGACTTAACTAAGTGACTTGGCCATGTCACTCCTGCTAACTGCAACTCAAGTCATCATGTTGAAGTGGAAATTTGGATTTCTTCATTTGACTAAGGCGTAAGTCAAATGAAGCCTTTTATTGCTACAATTTCAACAAGAAAGATGTGACTTTGCATATATGCATTGATTTTAGATACCTAAATAAGATCATCATAAGAAATAAATATCCTTTACCAAGAATTCATGACCTATTTGATCAGCTGAAAAGAGAAAAGATCTTTTCAAAGATAGATCTAAGGTCATGATACCATCAAATAAGGATAAAGGATTAATATATCAATAAGATAAATTTTAGAACTAGGTATAGGTTGAGTATGAATTTGTTGTGGTGTTGTTAGGACTAACAAATGCACCAACTATCTTTTTGTGATTAATGAATGGAATATGTGTCAATTACTTAGAAAAGTTTATGTTTATTTCCTAGATGATATTCTTATTTATTCAAAGTTAGAGGAGAAGCATGAATAACGTGTGAGGTTAGTATGGCAAGTACTAATAGAGAATCAATTGTATGCAAATTTAGGCAAGTTCTCCTTTTATTAGAGCCATTCATTACTTGGGACATGTCACCTCTAGGGACGGAATAGTAGTAGATCTAGAGAATATTGAAGCTAGTGGGGATTGGCTTACACCTAAGAATGTAGTTGATGTAAGGTTATTCATGAGGCTAGTTGGATGCTACAAAAGATTCATAGACAAAATTTCCAAGATTTCCCATCCTATTATATCTTTATAAAAGAAGGGAATTAGATTTGAATTGACGCCAAAGTGTAAGGAAAGCTTCCAATTGTTAGAAGGAAGTATATGTGGTGTGTAGAAATGCTTGCAAAGAGAGACTAGGTGAGTTCTTACTCAAAATGGGCATGTTATCCGTTATGAATCTAGGAAGCTTACAGAACATGAAAAGAATACGTCACACTTGACTCAAAGATCACTATAATAATTCATGTGCTAAATATGTGGAGACATTACTTAATGTGGAGAAAGTTCGAGTTAAGAATGGACCATAGTAGATCTTAAACATTTCTTTGAATAGCAAACTTTAAATGCCATGAAAATAAGATGGTTGGAATTTCTCAATGAATGTGACCTTGATGTTAAAATATTAGACAAAAGGAAAATAAGGTTGTTGATGCACTCATAAGAAGAGTGCAAAGTGTGTTATACACATTAGTATGTGGAAATATGATTTGAGGCGTAGAATTCTTGAATTTGTTACCTCCAATGAGCATTATCTTTGTATCAAATAAGGCTTACAGCAAGAGAATGGATGGCAAGTATGATGGCTATAAGTTAGAAGAGAATGGTGTTCTTATGAATAAAGTTAGAATACATGTTTCTAATTCGTATGAAATAAGGAAACTAGTTTTAGAGAAATGCATAATGTATGTTGGACATCTCAATTATTGGAAGGCAATTGAAATAGAAAGAAGTCAATATGTTTGGCCAAGATTGAAGAAGGATGTGGTTGATTATATAGCTAGGTCCATCGAGTGTCAAAGGGTAAAGGCTAAGGATAGACATCCAACAAGCTTGCTATTTCCATTACCAATTGCTAAATGGAAATGGGAAGTTGTAACTATTGATTTCATCACCAAGTTGTCCAAATTATATAGCAAGGAAACATGATTCAATAATGGTAGTGGTAGACAAATTAATTAAATATTCTCACTTTATTAGAGTTCAGTCGGATCATAAGGTAGCCAACATAGTAGAGATTTACTTGAAGGATATTGTTAGCTTACATGAAGTACCTAAGATAATTATATAATATAAAGATCCAAAGTTAAACCCCAAACTTCAAGAAAGGATTATTCAAGAGTTTTGGTACAAATTTGAATTGTAGTACTACTTATCATCCACAAACAAATGGGCAAACAAAGAGAGTTAATTGGGTAATTAAAGACATGTTAAGATTGTACATGATAGATAAGCCATCGAAGTAGGAGGATTCTCTGCATTTAGTAGAATTTGCCTATAATAATGGATATCATATTTAATTAAAGATGATGCTATGAGGCACCTTATGGAAGAAAGTGTAATACTTCAATTAGTTGGGACAATCCCACAAACATTGTGGTACAAGGGTCAATTTTTTTTAGAGAAATGGAAAATCAAATGGTTGAAATCAAATATAACTCAAAGGAGACATTGGATAAGAAAAAAAATCATATAAATAAAAGTAGCATACCAAAGGGAAAACAAAAAAACCGCAACCTTATTTCAATGGACCTTACTAGGTGTATTCCAAGATTGAAGAAGTGGAAAATGAAATGGAGGTTTTCAACAGGGGAAGAATTCAAGATGCACTCAATGTTTCATCTTAAAGAAGGTACACATTGGAGATTTTGAACAAGGGGAGACTTCATGATGCCCTCAATGTGTCAACTAAAGGAAGTGGTGAGGATAGAGTTACAAAGAAAAAGGAAAGTTACTACTAGAGCTAGAAGGTATTTTGGAGAAACAAGTGAAAAAATTTCATGTGTGAAATTGTAGAACACTGGCTAGTGGGAAGGCTTAAATGAGGAGGAAACCACATGTTAGTTAAGAGGAATTTTCATGTAGGCATAAGGATCTAACCTCATTGGCATAAAGCACATTTTCTTGAGCTATATTTTGTAGCGACATTTGAATATATTAAGCATTGTTTCTTGGAAAAACGGATAGTAAGGATATGCATTTTTCTTTACAATAATTCTTTTTTCAAAACATTTTAGGAGGGAAACTATTCAAAGCAAAAGTTGTAAGCCTTGTCTTCAAAGGCAAAAACAAAGTTTTATCATAGTCTTCCTAGGCCCATATAATGAGAATGATGATTTTTCACAATGAGTTATATGGAAATCAACCTCAACCAAATATTCCTTTGCCTCTTTTTATACAAGCTTTACAATATGTAAGTTGTGGTGATTGGGAACAGTTTTCCACAATCATATAAGATAACCAGCTACTAGATATTTTATTTTCAAGCAAATTAACTTACTTCATTTGACTTTTTTCCAAGGTTGTCACTGATACTAATTATATGAAACATTGGATCAAGCCTCTTCTCAAATGTCAAAACCTACCACAGGAGATGAAAATTATGATCAAAAAACATAGAACCTACAAAAAATGCAATGGGCATGCACACTTAACAAGGATGGAGTACCACATACAATGATCAATAGACAACATGAACAAAAATATTCACAATAGGAAAACTCCTAACTTTACCCAAATCAAAATAAATTATTGTCGATATATATACAACCTAATCAAATAATGTGAAAAATGTTAGATTTTCTAAAATTGAACATTTGTGTTGTAGTTTTGAATTGGCATATTTCTAGTGTACACTCCCCCTGTCATCAAAAACAACAAATAAAGTTCTAATAAAATCCACCATGTTCTAGTAGCTCTTTACTCTACATTTACTAATTTTTTCATATGCCTCTATGATCTAATCATGAATCACCCATCACTCCCATAACGATGATGTAAGCATATCCAATTTAGTTCTATTTGTCATTGTACTTAAAATCCAATTGTGTGTTGGCTTTATACAGCATAATGAGGTGATAGATTTGCCTTTATACAAGTATAGTTGAGCAAGTGTTGTTACTAGAAGTACTCTTAAACAATGGAGTTTTTCATTCTTGATTCAACGTCATAAAGCAACATGTCCAACATCAATATATGGTTTATGAAAGTACTCAAAATAATCAAAAACATTTGACAGAACCCTGCCGCACCCTCTTGAATTGTTTCTAAGGGCTGTGTATTGAATAAAGGGTGGAACCATAGTTTTGAGTAAAATGTAAAAAATTAACTAAAATTATGAAAATAAAATATAAAAGGAAATGCTACTTTTACTTTAAGAATTTAACATTACCATTGATTGCCAACATTGCTAGGCTTGACATAGGTTTTTGGTTTAGTCTTAGTGTTTAGAAGGGGGATGGTTGGATTTATGGTCAAGGGAGGCTATTTTGGAAGGAGAACAACCTTGGGTTTCCTCCATTGTAGACAAAATAGCCATTTTCACCGGAATTCACCTAAATTCAACAATACAATTTCAAGATTTTTTGTTTGTTTAAAATAGATTTTTGAATGCGTAAATAGATTTAGCATAACCAGAAAAATAGTTGTGAAAAAAGTCATTTCATCTATAAGTTAGACTACTATATACCTCTTTTCAATCATATATCTTGCCATTGAATGGGCGCCTTCTATTTAAGCCTACGTGTGTGCAAAGAGCAAATATATAATTGAGTAAACCAAGAATAATATACCAAGAAGAATTCCATGCGCCAGGAGAAACATACTAAAGGAGAATTCCAAGTTTGTGTTTATATAAAAAAACAAACAAACAAACAAAAAATTGTAAGTGAATGAAAATTTCACAAACAGCAAGGAAAGGAAACACTAGGGTGTCGGAACATCATTGTCATCAGAGGCATTGACAGCAACCCCACATCCAAATCTTAACTCCAAATCTACCAAGCACTGATGTATTAAATCCCTTCACTTTAAAAGAGATTTGCACCTCAAGAAATTTGTTCTCTCAGCCCTTGGTAGATTCAGAGTTACGTTAGATCTAAGTTTGTTTTACTTTTGATATGGAAATATTTATTAATATAAGTTTATTTATTATTTTATTAATTGTCACTTCCATACCACACAACATAATGACAACACTTGAATCTGAAACACAACATAAGCAGTCTAACTTATAGACAAAATAGTCATTTTCACCAAAATTCACCTAAATTCGGCAATACAGTTTCAAGATTTTTTGTTTGTTTAAAATAGATTTTTGAATGCGTAAATAGATTTTGCATAACCAGATAAATAGTTGTGAAAAAAGTCATTTCATGTATACATTAGACTACGCCTATATATATATATAAACCTCCTTTCAATTATATATCTTGCCATTGAATGGGCACCTTCTATTTAAGCATATATATAAACCTCCTTTCAATCATATATCTTGCCATTGAATGGGCACCTTCTATTTAAGCATATATATAAACCTCCTTTCAATCATATATCTTGCCATTGAATGGGCACCTTCTATTTAAGCCTACGTGTGTGCAAAGAGCAAGTATACAATTGAGTAAACCAGGAATAATATACCAAGAAGAATTCCATACATTGAATGGGCACCTTCTATTTAAGAAGGTATATAAACCTCCTTTCAATCATATATCTTGCCATTGAATGGGCACCTTCTATTTAAGCATATATATAAACCTCCTTTCAATCATATATCTTGCCATTGAATGGGCACCTTCTATTTAAGCCTACGTGTGTGCAAAGAGCAAGTATACAATTGAGTAAACCAGGAATAATATACCAAGAAGAATTCCATACGCCATCTTCATATAGAGTTGAGTAACCAGGAGAAACATACTAAAGGAGAATTCCAAGTTTGTGTTTATATAAAAAAAAATTGTAAGTGAATGAAAATTTCACAAACAGCAAGGAAATGAAACACTAGAGTTTCGGAACATCATTGTCACCAGGGGCATTGACAGCAACCTCACATATCCAAACTATCCCTTATAACACACCCCACAAAAACTGAAAAAAAAAATACTTCTAACTAGAAATTCAGATTTTCCGAACTATATCGACTCCATCAGTATTATGTGTATCAGATGGTAAGAGAATAGGAGAATCTTAATGCACTGAACTTCACAGATCACTGCAATCTCAACAGAAATCAAAAAACGGCATCATAGCATTCAAACTTCCAACTAAAATAACAACTGCACTAGTGTTTTAAGCTACAAACAGCTCATTTTGTCATAAACATGCACAACATATCAATGATTCAATTCCACGACTAATGCAAGGAAACGTTCAACGACTTCTAAAAACAGCAAGACTGCAAAACATTAAAAAACTGAATGGAAACTAAAGTTCCACATCCACACTGTCGCAAAGAAATAAACTGCTAGAAACATACATCACAGCCTTCTTGAATTGAACCAAAACAATTCTTGGGATCTTCTTGAATTGGACCAAAGCAACGATGTCCAAGAAATTTCTCGCTTGACAGAAAAATTTATCACTTCACAGCAAATCATATTTTTACATGACTGGCACACAAGTACATTCTTGTCCTATAAATAAAACACATGAAGCAGAAGACACCAAGCAAGCAGCACTGTTAATTAAAATTGAAAACACATGTGAAGTACAGCCATGGAACAGACTTTAATTACAAGGATGCATAAAATCATTGGCAAAACCATAATTTCACATTAAATGATATAAATAAATGGTTTCTCAAAAAGTTTTATTTATCAGTTATTTCCTGCATTTATAACACCCAATGAGGAGCATATACCTCCTTATATGTGAATATAAGGTATGGCATTGCTATACTAGCAATGTGACATGTCACAGCGGTACCTCCAGAATACAGATGACCATATAGCAAATCTTTGTGGTTACAAAAGATTCATAAATTGAGATCTCCCAGAAGAAAAGCAAATATTCCTGATTTTTCCCTGGTAAACTTTGCTTAGTAATACCACAATTGATAATATTTCAACTAAAAATACTGGGCCTAGCTGAAGCATATGGATATCAAAGGTACATCCACATCATTTCCATCATCATCTTCACAAGCAACAACAATGTCAAAATGGCGACGATCAGGAGGAATTTCTAGCTTTGCTATGTCTCTTGCAAGGTCTAGAACTTTTCTATCCAATCGTTCTTTATGCTTAGGAAATATGCTATTGTAAATCAAGCTTTGCCCGCATGATATACTGTAGGCACTTAGGCCTTTATCTTGGAACCAGTCTAACAATTCTCGCAAAGTCAGATTCCCAGCAATGACCCATCGATCCCAGACAGACCAGCTCAGATTTCCATGTTTAATTATCTTTGGAGGTACAGGTTCTGCCATAGAGAAAAGAGGAAGGGCTAGGTTTGCAAAAGTGTTGCGATACTTCTCAACTTGGTGGTTTAATATAACCTTATAGAGTTCCAAACACACTAGACCAGTGGCCATTGCAGTTGTAGTGGCAATTGCAGGAATTATTCTCCCGGCTATGAATTTAGCTTTCAGCTTGTCCACTTCAGGTATGCTATAATTCCTTGCACGCATATTTGCAAAACCAGCTATAAGATCCATGTGATAATTTGTATCGTCATCCTGCATTACCAAAAAGTTAAAAACCACAATGTCTAAGCACAAAACCACGGGTAGTAATTTTATTCACATATATAATGGCTATATAGCGTATGGTCCGAGATAGAACATAGTAGTATACTAATCACTTATTATGACCCAACAAATTGACATAGAATAAGTGAAGCTAAATTAGTTAATACCTTTTCAAACTGAATAGGACTCATACGAAAGCCTGACGACAGATTCTTCACCCCGCTTTCTAGTGTTCTAATTAGATTATCAATCACTGCACTATCATCAATTGTCGATGGATGCATGTTTGTAGCCTTCTCATCTGTCACAATTTTCACCCCCTGCTTTGGTTTAAAAGCTGAAATCTGCACTTTATCGACTGCCTCTGCTAACTTCTTTGAATTGGAAGCCCATTCAGGAATGGGAATTCCATACGTATTAGCTCGTAAAATTGATGCTGCAGCAATTAAGGACATGTGACTAGGATCACTGGAATTAAACTCTAGGGGCTTTGGAAAACGCTTTGGAGCAGACCAGAATGGTGCACCACCACTTGTTGTTGCATTCTCAGGGAATGTGTAGGTAAGCTGCTTCACCCGATTTGAAAAATAGTCCTCAAACCTACACCATTTCCAACATCCAAACTGGTAAGATAACCAAATCCCAATCAAGTTCTATATCATAAGAACTTTGAAAATAAAAGCAAAAGCAATTCAGAATTAATTGAAGACAAGAAGCAAGCAGGAACAAATATAATCTAATTGAAGGATTTACTTTCTTCTTGCCCAAGATATACAATCTTCAAATGTTTCACATCTCTCTGAAACCAAACACTCAACAACACGCTCCAGAAGTTCTCGAGATTGAGCATCTCCTGCTGACTTCATTGCTGCTTTATATTCTTCTGGTTTCATGAGAAAAGCATTTGCTTCAGCTGGAGTTTTCTCTAATAAACCCTCAAATTCTGACCTTGCCCATGTTAGACAATGGTCAATATTATGAGGAAATGAGTGAACAGTGCACATCGGTGCCTGCTTTTCTGGGGGATCTCGTGATGCTCCATAGTTCTCCGTTAGGTGAGGAATAACCATTTGAGTGTTGCACTTGGTTCCCAGAGTTCCAGACTCTAGCAATGGTTTCTGGAAGTAAA
Source organism: Pinus tabuliformis (assembly GCA_031772625.1). Taxonomy (NCBI): domain Eukaryota; kingdom Viridiplantae; phylum Streptophyta; class Pinopsida; order Pinales; family Pinaceae; genus Pinus; species Pinus tabuliformis. The sequence goes on along the minus strand of CM062814.1, from coordinate 695,920,885 downwards.
CACACCTTGAATCTACATACAGCCTGGCGTTGACATTGTCCAAAGCATTTAAGATGACATCAAGGTTGTCCCAGAAAGAATCATCAAAAACATTTTCTGTATCTGGGCTCACACGATTTTGCAATGCTTCAATCTTAAGATGTGGATTGATGGCAGTTGCTGCTGCTGCAGCCACTGTTGACTTTGCCTGCCCAATGTTCCAATCTCGGAACAGGAACTGTCTACTGAGATTGCTCTTCTCAATGACATCATCATCTGTTATAGTTAGTTTTCCATGGCTTCCAGAAGAGGCTCCCATGAGAGCTAAATTTTTTAGAAGCTCACATCCCAGAGCACCAGCGCCAACAACAAATAACTTTGCTTCTTCCAACTTTTTCTGCAATTTTTTTCCAAATACAGATATTTGGGCATCATACCGACAGTTCAAAGGTGCAACATCCTCTGGCTGAAGGGGTTCTAGAGGAAGAGATTCCAATGAATCAAAATAAAAGAACTGCAAAAAAATTCAAATAATATTAGACCAATATATGATCTCCCATGATTACTTCCACCAACCAAAGCTCCAACAAATTTTGAATTCATGAAGAATTGTTAAATGGTGAGAATAAGAACCTGGAAAAGTGGATGAAACTTCCCAGAAGATGCTTTCACAACCTCCTGCCCAATAATCCCACCAAACATAGCTGCCATTGGATTTAACACTGCACGGGAACCACTTGCAAAATGCTTCAATACATTTTCATCAATGACATCCAACTTCTGATCACCTGACAGGCTGTCATTCAAAGCCTTTGTGAAGTCAATCAATCTACTGGCATCCTCCTCAGAAGCAGCATGAGGGAAACGTCCGAACTCACGAACAAATTTATCAAGAGATTGAAAAGCCAAGTGTAGAAGTGGAGGGCGGTCAAATTTGGAAAAATCACTCAAAAGGAATTCACCAGGATTTTGCAGTGCTTCACTCAGTGACTTAAAGTTTAACACCTTTGGTTGCTTCACCTGGGTGACAATACCACCCTTCTCATAGGCTCCAAAGTTGGTCGTGTCCTCCTCTAAAAGGAAAGAATATGGTCTTGCATTCTTTACCTTTCTTGGCTTCCCATCATTCAACTGAGTCATACCATGTACTTCAGAAAAAATAACTAAATCCCCATCCTGGAATTCAAGCCTCTCATCATCCACACATGAAACAAGAGCAGGATTATCATTGCTAACAGACGCAATGATACCTGTGTGTGGTTCCTCACCATTCACATCAAATACAGTAAACTCTGGTCCAAAATCACAAAAAACACTGCCAAATAGTCCACGAATATCTGCTTTAATAAAAGCAATTGGAGGTTTATGATCACGGCAGAAGTCATTGTATTGAATTGCTTTTTCAAGAGTTATGTCTGTGAAGACAACTACCTGCAAAATCATTCAGGAACCATTAGTTACTTCCTGTTAAAATCTCAACTATATGGAAAAGAGTGTTATACTATATCAGCATTACAACAATGAGGTCAGGTAACTTTAACTAAACAAATATCTCTTGAATGCAGTTTTCCTTCAGAACTTGAAACACACGGAAGGATGATGGGCAACTTTGTGCTTCAAGCAAACTTAAGCGAACAGAATATTCATAAAATATTACAATGAATGCCAGGAGAGCAGTACCTGGAAAGAAGAAAGATCTTCTTCAGTTATCTCTGAAGTCAGAGTAGATACCGTAACAGCAGCATTTAATTCTTGTAGCTTATTATAACAAGCAACAGCTCGATTTTTGCCAATATCATCTTCGGTCAAGTAGAAATTGCCAGATAAATCCCACATTTCAACATTTGACTGGTCATGCAAAGTGACTGATTTTACTCCCGCTAGTATAACGTTCTTTGCTGAAATACAAAGTACTCATGCAAGTTAACAAATATAAACAAAATCTTGCAATAGCATAATTTTCATTTCAATTTTTTTCGAAGTGCAATGCATGTTTTAGGGTTTGGACAGCATTATTCTAGTTGAAAGTGTTCAAAGTGCTGCTGCTGTTATAAGGGATTTCAGTGGAGAAATATCATACCTAAACCTGTTGAAGTTCAAGGAAATAAGACATGCACTTTATTTAGTGACGTAGTTCTTTAGTCATTTCAACAGTTTATAATTAATACTGTACAGTACTTGTTAATGGAGTGGCTGATCTTATATGTGCCCTTAAGTTGCAAAACATGGACTGCAGCAGCCATCATAAAGGCTAAATCATATGAAGGCATAACCAATTATGAGCAAGGTGGTTGTAGTACAGTTAGGCTCCTTCAGATTCTGTTGAGAACCACATTCAGTATACAATTGTTGCTCATGCATACTTGGGTGGTGAAGGGACTATAAACATGAGATGCACAAAAGGCCCAGATAAAATTAGAGAGGTGATGGCAATTGGTGCACCTTTTGATCATGATGAAGAGGGTAACTTGTATCTTGCCAGAGAGGGTGGGAATTCTCGTAACTTGAAAACCTACTTAGACTAGAAATGGCACATTAGTGTATGGCTTGACTATGTCTTCTCCACAGAATTTCAGGCCCTCATCATTCATGTTATCATTAAATCCATTACCCTTTTCGATTGGCACTGACCTTGGTCCACCGTCCCATTAAGTTTCATCTTATGCTTTGCTTATGATACTTCCCTAGTGCCAAAGGAGAGCCATACTAAAGAGAAAGGAAAGGCTGCTGTGGTCACAGTGGACAGCTCTCCTCAGTTTCCCTAACGTTGCAATCATTATTTTGGGACTTTTACCACTTGAATGCACCTTTGAGCAGTGAGACACATTGCTAACCCATATATGCATACCATTTGTGCATCTTGGAATTGTTCCTACAACATAAATACCTTTCTAATGGAATTATGTTTCATGATGATGCAGTTTTGAATCATGATTTAGTGAATCTACAGACTTAAAACTGATCTCTAATCAGTATAATATTATATTATGTTCTGAGAAAACAATCACACAGTGGAATTTCGGAAAAATAATCATATCAAGTCATAAATAAGCTGGAGTTACATACCAACTTCAACCCCAAGGCCTTGAAGGCTAGAGATAAGAACATTTGCCCCAAATAGGCGACGCATAGCCTCCCTCCCATAAACTGCCAGTTGTCTGCTATGCAAATCTTCATCTATGTCTACATCAGGCGGGTTACCATCGCCAGCCATGTTCACGTCCTGATTTACCACCTCACTAGTGCTCTCAGGACGTAGCCTCTTCACTGAATTCCCTATGGCTTCACTCCCAGCAGCTCTCTTTTCGGGTAGCATATAGTGCAACTAACTGTTCAAAATAACACAAATTTTTAGCATAATCTTGTATTCATTGAAGCCATATAAATACAAACTAGAATGTTACACTGCAAATATAAGTAACAGTAAACATGTTAGATCTGAGACTTTTGTGATCCATAATGTAGAAAAATGTCTTTCGGATTAATCACATTTTCAGGATTGGGTCATCCTGAAAATGTGATTAATCTGAAAGACATTTTTCAACAGAAAACATATCAAAGCAAGGCAGCAGCCGAACAAAGTGATTGTAAAGAGATGTAGGCTATATTTTTCTAGACAGATTTCGTCTATTCATGGATATCAGCGTTGAATTTTGATGTCAAATTAGAATTGAATTTCATCAACTCAGGGGAGGACAACATTTGGATTCAATTTTTTTACCAAAGCCCACCCAACTTAAAACATGCTTACAAGTGCTACCACTTGGCACTTGTAAAACATGCTTACAAGTGCTACCACTTGGCACTTGTAAAACATGCTTACAAGTGCTACCACTTGGCACTTGTAAGTGTCGAATTAGCATTGAGTTTCATCAACCGGTGGGATGACAGCATTTGGATGCATTTTTTACCAAAGTCAACTTAAAACATGCTTACAAGTGCTACCACTTGGCACTTAGCCATAGCCGAGCAGCCAGGGCAGTTAAAAAGGCTATAACCAGTATACTGCAGCACAAAATACAGTTTGCAACAGGATTGGCAACATTACATCATTCCTACAAAGAGACTGTGAAGAGAGAGAAGACTGCAACCATTTTCAAGCACAATTGTCAAACTTGCACAGGATGACAGCCACACAGAACCTGGGCTGAGTAATTTCCTTCATTTTTATCTTTTGGGGATAAAACAATACACTAAAAACAATGGCTCTAGTACTAAATTGATCGCCTAAGCCAAGCGTTGTACAGACTGGACATATTCTAGGACTCGTTGAATTTTCTAAGTTCATGAATATTTCAGTAGATGGATTAGCAGCAAATATAATAACAGAAATCACAAAGCATCATAATTCAACCTTCCGATGGACCAACAAACTCATAATCCAACCTCCAGATGGGCAACAACGCATATATTTTGCAACCAAACTACAAAGAAACCACAAAATCTAGAGTTGAACAACCAAACGATGCCCGGAAGTAACAGACAAATTTCCAAATCCCATAACAGCATACTGATTTAAATCAAAGCCAAGCAGCCGAACCACATACTATTCTTGCAAAGCAAGGCAAATAATCTTTTTCCCGGAACATTCCCATATATTTCTTCCAAGCAAAACCTACTTCATACCTTCTAATGCAAGTCAGACGTCCTTAGAGAGTAAAGAAGCCGAAATATAAAACGAAACAAAACAAAACAAAAGACGCCATACCCTCCTCTAAAAAGGGAAACGCAAACCCCATCCACCCCCGAGAGAAAAAGAGACAAAAACGTCAAACCCTAAAGCTCTTCCAGGCTCTTAAATAATACAAAAACAGAGATATAGCAACAACAACAAAAAACACAAACCCTGAAGAACTATTTAACTATTTATCCTGGATCGTGTTTGCATAACCTGACCAGACTTAACGGGAATCAAACAGCAAACAAACGGGTGGCCAGAATCATCGAGAAGACGTGCTCTTCAAAACATCAAAAGAAAAAAAAAAAAATGACATTCCAAAGGAGAAATGAACGCAAACCTGGTCAAAAGTGGGCCAAATTGCACCAATAAGGCATCGATTAGAAGAACCTGATCTGCAGATCTTGAAATTTAGACGAATTCAGGCTCCGAATCGGCCAATTCAGAGAGCCTTTACGTGTATGTTCCCAGCTGAGGATTCGATCATCCGTCTTCCAAACCCTTGTGCGCCCTTACCTTATAATATATGTATGACGAGGTGTACGCTCTTCCGCCGTTTGACACTACAAAAATAAACTCCGTATTAATTTGATGTTTTCATTTTATGTGTATATGTCTGGTTTAATAACCAGCCCCACTCCTTTGCCCCCTCACCCGTGGGTAAAGTTTGGTTTTTACTGTGCCCGGATTACCTGCCCACTCCCGGAATCCCCGCCGGATTGTTGTGATTGGTCGGCAAGGGACTTTTTCTGTTTGCTGACGGCTATACTCAGGCCTTAATTGACGGGAATTTATGGCCATTCTTTCGCTTTATTTATTTAATAATTAACTACGAGGGTTTCATTCTATGGTTGGGCCGTTGAAATTTGTTGTGAGTTAACGTTGGAAAATTAGCGACATTTTGGAAAAAATATGGTTAAATAAAAATTTAAATTAAAGTATTTGTTGCGAGTATATGTTTTTTTTTTTTTTTAACTATATATGTTTCTTTTTTTTTTTAACTATATATGTTTCTTTTTTTTAACTATATGGTGAATCGTTGCGAGTATATGTTTTTTTTTTTTTTTAACTATATATGTTTTTTTTTTTTAACTATATGGTGAATCGTAGCTGCCAGCCCTAATCTATGGGAGACCGAGGATCAATCCTCATAGCTGCCACTATAACACCAAGAGTAGATCCAACTACCTGCAAGTCGATATACTAAGATCCTATGGTTTTAGCAAAGCCACTAAGATCCTATAGTTTTAGCAAAGCGAGACTCTGCCACTATAACACCAACAGTAGATCCAACTACCTGATATACTAAGACCCTATGGTTTTAGCAAAGCGAGACTCTCGTGCCGCCAAGGCGAGTGGGGAATCTGCGTCTCGAGCATCCACCTCTGTAGGGTTATTAGATTTATGGTAAATTTATTGTTATAGGTTAATATATTTAATTTTAAAAATTAAATTTAGTATTTTGGATTAATCATATCATTAGGATTTGGTCGATGTTTTGAATCAACTAATGTCCAGGGTCATTCATTGAAAAACTAGCCGTTGGAAAGATTCAAATATGCTACTATGGATAGGAATTATTTAATATAGATTTTATTTATAGCTGGTAAATATTTCTTATTTGTTATTATAAATTTAGTTATAAATTAGTATTGCTAAGAATACTCCATACAAATAAGATGGTTAAGAATAACCTTCAAATATTATTAATGATAGCTATTAGGAAATTATAAGAAAATTAAATACTACAAAGTTTGAGATTATTATATACTATAAAGCATAGGTAAAGAGGAGTTATGATCGAGAAGGAAAGAGGAGTTAAGAGAAAGAATCAAATAAGAGCTTAGTAGTATATATTAATTATGTTAAAATAGGGTTAGAATAAGAATAAAGATAAGGGATCATATATGCTATCAATATATACAGAAGAGGAGAGGAGGGAATTTTATTAAAATAGAGTACATACGAGCTAGAGAATTAGTAATTAAGCTAAAGGAGATAAAAAAATCAAGAAAAAAAGGGGGGGCAAGGGGGAGGAGGAGAGAACAAAAATACGAGGACCGAGGGGGGGAGGGACAAAAACACGGAGGACAGAGACAATAGGATTATAAGGAGAGGGCTGGAATCCAAGTTTTACTTAATTTCCAACCATCGTCTTTATTGAGATTTCTAGCATGAGTTTCAATTTCGATCGCCTCCCTAAGCTTTCTATGGTGGAAATGATCAACCCTAGCAATGACTCTGGAATGCTCAATACAGACATGGTGTTTGGATTTCTCCAAATGCTCAGCAAGAGTCAAAGAGCGAGAACGATTGTGCCTTATGTCTGCAACGTGCTTATGGATCCTCTAGTTGATTGATCAACCCGTTTCTCCAATATAAGGAATACCGTAAGAGCATGGAACTAGGTAAACTCCCTTCATGTCCTTCGGGTTGATAGGGTCCTTAACCGAACCAAGAGAAGTTTTAATGGTCCTCAGAGGTTTGAATGAAGAGGAAACATTATTCCTCCCATGGATATGGGCAATCCTATCTGTGGTCCCCTAAATAAATAGGAGATGAACCTTCAAGATAGGATCAACATGAGTATATTTAACTCTAGGTCCTTTACTAGCTCTTTGGAAGGCTTTGAGGCTCTGAGTTTTGTTATACCCATTATTTTTAAAAACTTCAAGGAGATGAGATTTCTCCTACTCTAGGTGGTTTTCATCAGAGATTCTCAAAGCCCGGGTGGCGAAGGTGCTGAGAACACCAAATTTTTGAGTAAGAAAATGATGAGAGTTGGCATGAAGATATTGTTCCGTGTGAGTTTTTTGTGAAAAACTTGGTGAGAGATGGAACCATCATTCATTATACAGAGGAGAATGTCAAGGAAAGGTAGGCATCCATCCACCTCAACTTCCATCGTGAACTTGATGGATTTAGATTGGGAATTAAGGTGGTTTAGAAATAGATCCAACTTCTCACGACCATGGGGCCAGATGACACAAGTGTCATCAACAAACCTCTTCCACTTCTTAGGGCGGAATTGAGCTAAGGCTAAGGCCTTGGACTCAAATTCTTCCATAAATAAGTTTGCAACAATAGGGGAAAGAGGGGAACCCATCGCAACATCACACGTTTGCTCATAGAATTCACCCTGGAAACCTTAGAAAAGTCGAGTGTCTCGCCCTTAAATCCCTGAGGGATAACCTGGACATTGTCATCCTTAAAGCTGATAAAGGTGGGGCTATCGTCATTTTGGATAGATCTAACTATGTCAACAAAATGATTGACCATCTCTCTAATAGTGGTTGTTACATCAAGCTTAAGAAGAATCCCATTAAGTCTGTTTCTAAGGATGTAGCGGTAGCCATTAAGTCGAATCTGTCTCTCAATCCCCTTTCCAAAAATCTCATTGAGAGCAATCCCCTCACCCCCAGAATTTATGGCCTTCCTAAGATTCATAAATTTGGGGTCCCCTTGAGACCTATTGTTAACACAATAGGTGGACCTACTTATCTCCTTGCTAAATTCTTAGCTCTTAAGCTTAAGCCTCTTGTGGGTCACACTGATTCCTATGTTAAGGACTCTGCGTCCTTTGTTAGAGAATGGAAGGATGTAAGACTGGAACTAGGTGATCTGCTTGTTAGTTTTGACGTTGTTTCCCTTTATACCAAGATTCCCATTCAAGAGGCCATTAATGTCATAAGTCGGATCACTGACCAGGACACTGCCAAATTGGTTGGCCTCTGCCTCACCTCGACTTTCTTTAGTTTCCAGGGTGAATTCTATGAGCAAACATGCGGTGTTGCAATGGGTTCCCCTCTTTCCCCTATTGTTGCCAACTTATTTATGGAAGATTTTGAGTCCAAGGCCTTAGCCTCAGCTCAATTTCGCCCTAAGAAGTGGAAGAGGTTTGTTGATGACACTTGTGTCATCTAGCCCCATGGTTGTGAGAAGTTGGATCTATTTCTAAACCACCTTAATTCCTAATCTAAATCCATCAAGTTCACGATGGAAGTTGAGGTGGATGGATGCCTACCTTTCCTTGACATTCTCCTCTGTAGAATGAATGATGGTTCCGTCTCTCACCAAGTTTTTTCGCAAAAAAACTCACACGGAACAATATCTTCATGCCAGCTCTCATCATTTTCCTGCTCAAAAATTTGGTGTTCTCAGCACCTTGGCCACCTGGGCTTTGAGAATCTCTGATGAAAACCACCTAAAGCAGGAGAAATCTCATCTCCTTGAAGTTTTTAAAAATAATGGGTACAACAAAACTCAGAGCCTCAAGGCCTTTCAAAGAGCCAGTAAAGGACCTAGAGTTAAATCTACTCGTGTTGATCCTATCTCAAAGGTTCATCTCCTGTTTATTCAGGGGACCACAGATAGGATTGCCCATATCCTTAGGAGGAATAATGTTTCCTCTTCATTCAAACCTCTGAGGACCATTAAAAATTATCTTGGTTCGATCAACGACCCTATTAACCCGAAGGACATGAAGGGAGTTTACCTAGTTCCATGCTCTTGCGGTATTCCTTATATTGGAGAAATGGGTCGATCAATCAACTAGAGGATCCATAAGCACGCTATAGATATAAGGCACAATCGTTCCCGCTCTTCGGCTAATGTTGGGCATGCAGAGAAATCCAAACACCATGTCTGTATTGAGGATTCCAGAGTCATTGCTAGGGTTGATCATTTCCACCATAGAAAGCTTAGGGAGGCGATCAAAATTGAAAGGCATGCTAGAAATCTCAACAGAGATGATGGTTGGAAATTAAGTAAAAGTTGGATTCCAGCCCTCTCCTTATAATCCTATTGCCTTTGTCCTCCGTGTTTTTGTCACTTTCCTTCCCCCCCTGCGCCCCAGCCCTCCCCTCGGTCCTCCTTGTATTTTTGTTCCCCCCTCTCCCACACCCCACACCACCCCCCCCCCCCCTCCCCCCTTTTTTTCTTGATTTTTTATCTCATTTAGCTTAATTAATAATTCACTAGCTTCTATGTACTCTATTTTAATAAAATTCCCTCCTCTCCTCTTTTGTATATATTGATAGCATATATTATCCCTTATCTTTATTCTTATTCTAACCCTAATATATACTATTAAGCTCTTATTTGATTCTTTCTCTGAACTCCTCTTTGCTTCTTGATCATAACTCCTCTTTACCTATGCTTTATAGTATATAATAGTCTCAAACTTTCTAGTATTTAATTTTCTTATAATTTCCTAATAGTTGTCATTAATAATATTTGTAGGTTATTCTTAACCATCTTATTAATATGGAGTATTCTTAGCATTTAATTTATAACTAAATTTATAATAAGAAATAAGAAATATTTACTAGTTATAACTAAAATTTATATTAAATAATTCCTATCCCTTGTAACGTATTTGAATCTTTCTCTTAACCTTAAAACCGATTATTAATTATATAGAACAACTATTTTTATCTTATTACTATATAATCTCCCATACTCTTTTTATTAACTTTCTCATCAACTTATTACTATTATTACTAATTTACAATAACTAAAATATTAATAATTCATAACTAAAATTAGAATATTAAATAATTTATAACTATAATTAGAATATCAATTAATTCCATTCTAACTTCTTTGACTTTTCTTTTTACCGAGTCAACTGTTCTCCAACGGCTAGTTTTCATCAACGGCGAGTTTCCAACAACTAGTTTTTCAATGGCTAACCCTGGGATATGATGCATCCCTACTATTTCTTCTTAAAGATTGTTTGATTTTTTTCACCTTGTCCTGAGGATGAACCACATTAGTTGGTTTGAAACGTCAACCAAATCCTAATGATGTGATTAATCCAAAAGACATTCATTCTACAATATGGATCACAAAAGTCCTAGATCGAAAATTAAATTTAGTATTTACTAATATTAAATTGAAATGTTAATCACATTTGTAATAATTAATTAAATTAATTAATGTTTTGGGATGGAAGGAGGAAGGATGATGGGCTTTGCGGTTAGCGTCATCATGACTGTTGTAATCACAGGTTTTGGATAGGGTTTGGGATCTCTTGTGGGTGATGAAAATAGACCTATTCAAGGGTAGCATACAAAACAACGGGTCTGCGATCATCCCTAACGGATTTCGAGGAGCTCCAACGCGGTTCAGTGTGGCTGCAACCACAACGAGATTCGAATAAGTGATAGAACGACGTCGGACCTCTTCAAGTGGTTGCATCTAGAACCCTCGGTCAACAGTCTTCCCTGATGGTTCAAGGAGTTAACGACGTGCATTACAGCTAGGTGGGGGTTAGGGTTTGCATTGTGTCTGCAGGTTAAGATTTTTTACTGTGGCGGTTTTCATTTTTACTCCTGTGAAAGGCTTGACAATGACTAGTAGATATAGTTATGGAGGAGGAATTGATAGATTATTCGAAAGACCCGACAGAGAATATCTCCATCTAGACAAGCCCTCCACCTTAGTAGCTTGGAATGGAGATGGAGGCGACACCTAGCTCACCAAACTCGGAATTTTTCACATCATTGGCAAATATCACTGAAGGGATTCCCTTTTCCCCAAACCTTCCTGGAACCGATGATTCTACCTCCTCCCTGCAACATAAGGAGGTGTTATCCTAGATCCTGACAGCATCATCATCAAATTTGACTGAACAACTATCTCTTTCAGTCGGTTTCTCGATTAAGGCCCTAAATTTCGTTAAGGTTTGCTTAAACCTTATCAGCCCATTACAAACTTTCAGACTTGTCAACGTCAACCCAAATGTTCAGAGCCTTCAGGAAAACAGAGAGCCTCACTGTCGAGACTGCAGATTTCAGGGGCTCTTACAAGTAATGTGGATGGTCATGCGGAAGACTTACTGATAATTCAGCTTGAGAAGGCTCAGATTTCTCCCAATTCCATTGTTGGCTTATTAGGGTTTCCCTCTTGTTTGGGTCATGGCGTGGGGCATGCAGGGGGATTACCAAACTCGAGTCTTCCTTGCATCAAGGATCCGTCGAGGGTACACCCTCAAGATATAACCTCACCCTCTGAAGATGCTTCAGCGGCAAGCCAAAAGAAGAAGGCAAGGAAGATAAAATACCCCAAGGTAAAAGACAAGGACCGAGCATTAGTACTTGGGGAGGGTATCAGATTTGATGAAATTATGTCTACAGTGGAAAGGATTTTGGTCAGAAGAATTAGAGGCAGGAACTACTTTGTTGCGCGTCTGAGGAGGTGGGTGCAGGAGAATCGGGGACACATTCTGGATATGCTTCCATCCATATGTACCATGTCCAAAGGATGGTTTACTTTTAAATTTAGTAAAGAAGAGCATGTGAATTAGGTTCTCTCACATTACTAGAACATCGAAATAGCCCCTGTGTATTTGAAAAGGTGGAACCCCCTCTTTGACCCTAAGCGAGAACAACGAGGTGCAGGGCCGATGTGGGTGAGGCTCCCGGGCCTCCCCCTTCAACATTGGACGAAATATATCTTTCAATGTATAGGGGTTGATCTTGGGACTTATCTTGACTTCGACAGATCATATTTGGAGATGGGGATAATGTCTTATGCCAGGGTCCTTGTCTATCTCGACACTAGGGAGGGTTTGGTGGTAAATATGACTCCACTATTGCGGATATGTACGCAACCGGATATTGGATTATGAAGGGATATTGTTTAGATGTCGACGATGCCATGAAGTCGGTCGCATTTACAAAGAATTCCCCTTCTATCACACAGATGATAGAGATATCGTAGGGGACACGACAAAAAATATGTCAGAGCAGCCCCCGGCTACTAAAGGAACTTCTACTCCAAGGAATCACTTCCAACATGTCCAGGGCACATAGGAGGGAAATAGATCTCCAAGCGGTTCACGCTCAAGGTAGTATGAGGTTTGAGAGCTCAGTTAGGCAGAGGACCGTCGGACGGGGCATTTGCATCCTTCTTCTCTCTTGGGTATGCCTTATTCCTCTCCCACTATGTCATGTATCAATTCTTCTATGTTATCTGATGTATGGCGTGTCTCTATTTCATCATTTACCCTAGGGATTCCTATTGTCCCCCACTGTTTGGGGGTTATATTGTGTCCTATTATCTCCTTTCTTATTTGTTGCCCAGCTCCTGCCCCTTATATCCCTCCGACATCGATGGCAATATCGACCTCTGAGATAGGCCCTAGATACAAGCTCATATCTCTCTCTAAGTCTTCCTGTGATGTCGTCACCCTCTCGAGACATGGGGGAGGATTGGGACCTCTCTCATCGACCAAAATTCCTAAAATCCCCCATGGAAGACAATCCCACATATCCAAAGCCATTAGTAGGGCTTGTCAAGATATCGCAGTTGACTGTCAACTCTCATTAGAAGGGGTTCTTAGAGCAAGGAATACCCCATCCTCTGTTCCCCAATGAAGTACCTCTCCTTCAACTGTCGGGGGTTGGCTAGCTCCTCCAAAAAGCTAGCGCTGAAACATCTTATCAATTCGGATCATCTCGATATCGTATTTCTACAAGAATCATTGGGTACAAGCATAGACATAGAGACTTACCTAGAGAGCATGTGTAAAATTTGGTATTTTTTGCATTGGATGCGAGGGGTCGGTTGGGAGGCTTAATGATCAGTATCAACCATAGAACCATCAACATTATTATAGTTTGGGGATCCAAGAACATGGTTGTTGCTAATTTATTTATTTATTATTATTTTTTTTTGAAGAACTTGGTTTACATTTCAGGATTGTCAACATTTATGACCCTTTCCATGAGAGGGAAGTTTATTGGAATAATCTTATGAACAAATCGTTTATGAATGATAATCATTTGATTGTGGGAGGGGATCTAAACTTCTCTTTGGGGAGCGGTAAATGTGGGGGGCTCATTCTCAAGTAGACCCACTTTCGGATTATTTTTCCCACTTATTGGATAATCATAAACTTATTGATGTAGACATGGCGCAGATCTCTCCAATGTGGCGTAACAGAAGGACTATGGAAGAGATGGTTGCTAAAAGATTTGATCGTTTTTTGATAAAATCCCTATTATTGGATCATCTCTCACTCTTCAGACAATGGGTGGGGTTGGGGGCATTGTTTGACTATCACTCCATTTATCTGAAGTTGGCAGGGCATCAAAAAAAAAAAACTTTTAAATTGAATTCAACTTGGTTAAAGGAGGAAGAGTTTAGGAACTTGGTCAAAGAGAATTAACAACCCTGTGAACTCAGAGATGATAGATTGCTTGCATACCAATTCAATGATAAACTAAATAATATCAAGAGGAAAACATTGGAGTGGATAAAAGTTAAAAATCGGAGGGATAAGGAAGCTCTGAGAAAAATTGAAGAGGAACTAACCTTTTTAGAAGAGCATAATTGTTATATGATCTAAAATACGTAAACCATAGTTTAATTATTAAGAATCTAATATTCAATTATCTAGAATATTTAATTAGATATTGGACACATTTTAGAATAGCTCATTGTTGTAAAAGATATGACATCTACAAAAGTGTCATTTCTTAAGAACTAATTTAGGAAAATAGTTAGAAGTGTTGTTATGAGAGAATTAAATGTAAATGGACACTTGTAAATTAAATAAGTGATCTATAACAAAATTAGTTCAAGACACTAGCTTATTTAAAGTTTGCTTCTCTTCTTGCAAGAGCGTTGAGTGTTTGTGTGTAAACTCTTGCAGACTTTATGTTAATTTTTTTCCTTATTAATAAAATTTGTGTGTCTAAGGACACTTCTGTTATTATTATGGTATCAGAGTTTCAATGATGTGGATGGTGTGAAGAGGAGATTATATCCATCAAATTATCTAGTGGTTGAATGGTATGAAAAATTCTTAATTTTATTAAGTAAAAGAAAATTTATTTTTTGAATGAGTGACATTTGATTTTTTAATTAGCAAATTTTATTCCCCAAATTGGAGAAGAAATTTATATTTATGTGTGTTGATGACCCGAGTACTGCCATTACAAAGACATTAAGGAGCTTCCTCCTTAGCAGCAATTTGACACTTCTTTGAGGTCTTGGTTGGTTCTGCTGAAGCGAATTATTCTTTGGTAACCCAAGTTATAGACTAGCTTGTTGTTGCGGAGCTATGTGTTCCTATAGACACCCTTGTGGACCTTGAAGGGAGAAATATTGGAAGGAACCAACAACGTTTAGAGAACAAGCATGCCATAATTTTTTCTTGAATTTTGCTCTGCCTTTTGCGCGCTGAAATTTGATGACTTGGAGCCCAATTTTGCCCTTTCAACCTAACACGGCCCCGATCTACGAGCAGAACCAGAGTTTGGTCAATGTTTGAATAAATTTGAAAAACTAGTGGATATATGCGGACTCGAAAGAATTTTTGGGTAAATTTTTTTTTAGTGAAGGAGCCAACATGGACTCCATTTTGTATTTAGAGTCTAATAATTTAAAAGTGAGTTCATACAAAGTTAATTCACCTTTTTTAAAGGGACTCCATAAATTCCTTTTTAAGGTGAGTTTAAAAGAAATTAAAGTTTGTTAATGGAGTGAGGTGTAATTTTTTTTTTTGAATTTTGGAGGAATAAGTATGCATTTTAAATATTTTGTTGGGATGATAAGTTGAATTTTGGAGTTTTTTTTGTTGTTGTAATATTTGGAGTAATAAGGTGTAATTATAATTATATATATATTTGGAGTGATAAAATAATTCGAAGTAATGTCTTTACCTTGAGAACATTTAAAGATTTATTTGATACACAACTTGAATCTAAGAAAGTTGATCTTCAATTGAATTTGCTTCAACAAAAATTGACAGAAGGGGGAGATGTACTTGAATACATTTCCAGACTTAAGAACATTAAGCAGGAAATAGTAAAGGTTGGATTTCAAGTAGTGGATGATAGTTTCATGACTACTATTTTGATTGCTAGTTTGCCTTATTCATATACACATTTCTTGGAAACTTTACAAGTAACTGGAAAGCTAAAAAAGTTAAAATTTGATGAGTTAAGTGAAATGCTAGATCAACATGACAAAACTTTTGGAAAGAAGAAATGTATTGGGGAAGATGTCTTCTTTACAGAAGCTAGCACTAGTGAATCTTCAATTGATATTTCTGGAGGTAGAGTAAGAGGGCACAACAATCAAAATCAAGGAGCACATAAAAGACAAGGTTGTGGTAGAAGTCAAGGCAGAGGGAACAACTTCAGTGGAGGCAACAGTTCTGGAAAAGGCAATATTCAAGGCAGAGGCAACAGTCAAGGCAGAGGTAACAATCAAGGCAGAGCACAAAATCAAGGTAGAGGCAGAGGACAGAGTCAAGGCAGAGGCAAAGATTTCAATCAAGTTGTTTGTAGAAGATGTAACAAAGTTGGTCATTATGTTGAAGATTGTCGAACTTCTATTGAAAAAATTCCAAAGTTTCAACAACACATGGCATAGTTTGTTAATGATCAAGAAGATGATGGCTCAGAATATGTCTTTACTACACATCAAAGTTCAGAATCAACAACATTACAAGTCTCCACATATCTTAAAAGTGATTATGAAGATGCTTGGATCTTAGATACAGGGGAAACACAACATATGACTTTTCGACGTGACTTCTTTTGGACTTTTCAACAATGCCATCTCAATTCAATCTTTCTTACAGATGATACAAGACACAATCCTTGTGGAAAAGGTGTAGTAAAAGTTTCTCTTCCTGGAATTGGAGAAAAACTAATTTCAAATGTTTGGTATGTACCAACTTTCAAGAAGAATTTGTTGTCATTAGTCACGATTCGACAAGTAGGACATTAGGTTGTTATGGAGGATGGTTTAGTAAAAATCAACTCCATCAAACAGAATATGAAGACAGACATGATAGGATATGAAGATGGAAAAATTCTAAGGATGAAAGGAACAATCATTCCATGAAATTCTAATTTTGCAGGAGCAACAAGTACAAATATTTCACCAATAAGGTTGTGGCATGTTAGATATGGGCATTTAAACTTTGAAAGTCTCTCTCAACTTCAAAAGCAGGGAATGGTTAAAGGACTTCCAACTTTTAAGAAAGAAAATGCAAAATGTGAAGCTTGCATTTACGGGAAACAAAGTCGAGAGACTTTTCCAACAAGTTCATGTGTGCAAACAGGCGTTTGCAATTGGTTCACAGTGACATTTTTGGACCTATACAAACTTCTCTAGGAGGTTGTAGATACCTTTTACTCTTCATTGATGATTTTAGTAGAATGACTTGGGTTTATTTTTTGAAACAAAAGTCAAAAACATTCGAAAAGTTTAAGACTTTTTGCCAACTTGTTGAGAATGAAGTTAAAGAGAAAATTGGCACTCTCAGGACAGATAATGGAGGGGAATTCACTTCCAATGAATTCCAAACTTATTGCAGGGACAATGGTATCAAAAGACAACTTACAAATGTCTACACTCCACAAAAAATGGAGTAGCAAAGAGAATGAATCACACCTTGTTAGGGATGGCAAGATCCATGCTAACTTTCAAAAATTTAAGTCCTTTATATTTGGCAGAAGAAATACATACAATAATCTACTTAAGGAACATGTCTCCTACTGCTTCTTTGGATGGAATTACAACATATGAAGCATGGTTTGGTTTCAAACCTTGAGTCAAACATCTTAGAGTTTTTGGTTTAGTGTGTTATGCCTTAGTTCCAAAAGAAAAACGAACTAAGCTTGATTCATGAAGTTTCCAATGAAAAGAAGGGATATCATCTTCTGTCCAATGGAAATTTTATTGTTAGCGGGGATGTCATATTTTATGAAACAGAAAGCAAGAGTTCCACAGAGATAGAATGTCTTCTACAAAAATTGGAAATTAAGGGAGATAAAAGAAAATCAAAATGCAAAATCAACCAAGTACACAACATTGGTATGATATTGAATTGCATTCATCAGAAAATGGTTCATCCATCTCACCTACTTCATTTAGACCATCTGGATCTTTTGGAAGTTCATCTGATCTCCTAGCAGTAGTTCATCGACAGTGGCTCTCCACCTCTTGAACCTTCAGATGATCGAAAGATATCTGTTTACATCAATCCACTTTATAATGATGGTGATTATTCAGATCCACAAACAAGTGAACATCAACTGCCTAAATGGGTCGTTCAACTTTTGAAGGATGTCAGGCCAGATGAATAAAACAAAACAGGAACAAGAAGTTCACAAAGAAATGAAGAATTTTTTCCTTAATAACAAATGATTTTACTGAGCCCTCCACATACAAAGAGGCAGTAAAACATATAGAATTGAAAAAGGCAATGGTTGGATATTCAGAATGTTGCAAAAAGGGTCCTTAGATATATCCAAGGGATGAAAGGTTTTGGTCTTCTTTACAAAAAGACTAAGAACTTTGTACTTGGTGGATATTCAGATGCAGATTTTGCTGGAAGTATTGATGATCAGGCATCAACATTAGGTTATTTGATGAACATGGGGTCAGCTCCAGTTTCTTGGAGTTGCAAGAAGCAAGCTACAGTGTTCACTTCTTCAGCGGAGGCAGAATATATATCAACATGGGAAGAAACATGTGAAATTATTTGGTTGCGCAGAGTTTTGCAGGATTTAGGAATTCCTCAAGCAGAAGCCACATATTTATTCATCGACAGCTAGTCAGCCATAAAGCTTTCCAAAAATATAGTTTTCCATTCCAAAACAAAGTGTGTGGACACAAAGTATCATTACATCAGAACACTCATTGCAAGGGATGTCATCAAGCCGATATATTGTCCTTCAAAAGATCAAATTTTAGACACCTTCACGAAACCACTTGGTGGGATCAAATTTACTAAGTTTAGGGATGAACTTGGTATCTGTTGTAATGTACCTTTGGATCAAAGGGGGGAATGTTAGATGATCCAAAATACATAAACTATAGTTTAATTATTTAGAGTCTAATATTCAATTATCTAGAATATTTAATTAGATATTGGAGACATTTTAGAATAACTAATTGTTATAAAAGATATGACATCTAGAAAGGTGTCGTTCCTTAGGAACTAATTTAGGAAAATAGTTAGGAGTGTTGTTATGAGAGCATTAAATGTAAATGGACACTTGTAAATGAAATAAGTGATCCATAACAAAACTAGTTTAGGACACTAGATTATTTAAAGCTTGTTTCTCTTCTTGCAAGAGTGTTGAGTGATTGTGTGTAAGCTCTTGCAGATTTTATGCAATTTTCTTTTCCTTATTAATAAAATTTGTGTGTCTGAGGACATTTCTACTATTACTGATGGCGGGGGATATATCTCAAATGAAGTAAAACTTCACATAATCTAACTTGAGATGGAGAAAAAGAAGATATTAGACACCCAAGAAGAAACACAGAGACTTAGGAGTAGAGCGATTTCGCTGCAAGCAGGAGATGACAACACTAAATTCTTTCAATAGTATGTGAAGGGAAGAAAGGCAATCAACACTATTTGGTCCCTAAAAGATGCGGTTGGAAACAGAGTTTCAAATTTTAGGGATTTGGCCAAAATGGGTGTTCAACATTTCTAATCGCTCTTCTCCGCACCCAGGGTGGCTTCATTGGCCGAAATTTTAAATATATCTCAACACATCCCTAGATTTTTTATGGAGGAGGATAATGAGGAACTTTACCAGTCTGTATCTCATGGGGAACTAGAGTTGGTTCTTCACTAGTTCAAAAAAAAGATAAAATCCCTAGACTCGATGGATGGACGGTTGAATTTTACATGACCTTCTACGACCTAATAGGTATTGATTTATTAAACGTTGTTGAAGAATGTCATACCTTTGGGCAGATGTATGGAGCTTACAACACTACATTCATAGTTATAATTCCCAAATTAGACAATCCAAGTTCATTTGATGATTATAGACCCATCTCACTTTGCAATGTGATTTATAAAATCATTGCAAAAATCATTGCCAACCAAATCAAACCAATCTTATCCCGTCATATTTCACTGGAACAATTTGCTCTCTTGGAGGATCGTCAGATACATGAAGCAATTGAGGTTGCACAGGAAATATTACACACCCTAAAGACTAAGAAATTGAAAGGAATCATCCTAAAAATAGACTTGTCAAAAGCCTTTGATAGAACAATCTAGCTCTATATCGGAATGATATCAACTCATCTGGGATTTAACAACAACATAATAAATTGGACCATGTGTTGCATCACTACAACAACCTTTGCGATATTGATAAACAATGCAGCCTCACATTTCTTCCATGCTAGAAGGGGACTTCATTAAGGTTTTCCGTTGTCACCCATCCTCTTTCGTTTAGTTATGGAAGGATTAAGTAGAGTGGCTAAGAGCGCAAAAAGACAAGGCACAATATCAAGTGCTTCTGTGGCAGGTAAGATCCCACTCACGCATCTATTATTTGTAGATGATGTGCTTATTTTTCTAGATGGATCCCGATGAGACTCAACATATTTCTATGATATTATTACCCTTTTCTATAAAGTGACGGGTATGGTTGCAAATAATCTTAAATCTACTCTCACGGTGGTTGGATGTTCTCAGGATGAAGTGGACTATGCAAGAGGACTCTTCCCTTTTCAGATCAAGACGCTTGAGGAAGGCATTAAATATTTCAGTTTCCATTTAAAACCGAATGATTACAAGAAGGTGGATTGGATGTGGCTGGTGGAAAAAACTGAGGATAGGGTAAAAATTTGGAGTCATGAGTGGTTATCTCGTGCTGGTAGTCTAGTCTTAATTAAATTTGTCCTTGAAGCCATCCCAGTCTTCTGGATGTCTCTATCTTGGATTCCAAAAGGTATTTTGAACATTATCCGGAAGCTATGTTGTAATTTCCTTTGGCAAGGATAGAAAGAGGGGCAAACCTTTGCATGGGTCAATTGGGACAAAATAGCACTGCCCAAAAAGTGGGGAGGTCGGGGAATCAAAGATAGTTTTAATTTATCACAAGCCCTGGCGGCTAAAGCAGGTTGGCATACTATCTCCTCAACGAACTTATGGACTGAAGTTGTCACTAGGAAATATATTTATCCCCTCTCCCCTATAGATTGGTTTCAACTATAAAACAAGAATAGGCAAAACATTTCCACTTTCTGAAAAGCAATCATCAAATCATCCCACCTTATCACTTCTAGTCTTACTTGGTGTTTCGATATTGGCAGTAGATTCCATATCAGACTTGATCCTTGGTCTGACAACAGAAATCAACATATACTCCTTCCAGATTTGGTTGCTCACCTCGCATCACAAAGGATCTACCATCTCAATCAAATTGTTGACCAAGATCATCCGTCCATTTGGGGACAAATCTGGAAATCTGCAGAAGCTTTGAATTTACTTGAACAATGGCACCAAGTCTGGGCAGACTATACTCATGCACTTTCCACCTCCCACATCCACATACATGATCGAGAGGATGAACTACTTTGGGTCCACTCTAAAAGGGAAACTTACATGCCAAAAGATGGTTATTTACATATCATTGCCTCGAAGGAGCCTGAACACATTCCTTGGTGGTGGAAACATCTCTGGAAGCTGAAGAGTCCAACAAAAGTAAGATTATTTTTCTGGAGTATACTAGAAAACAAATTTCCCTCTGGTGAAAACTTTAAAAAGAGATCCTTTTATGGCCCATCCTGGTGCGCTCTCTGCAAAAATGTTGAAGAATCAACAGAGCACTTGTTCATTTTTTTCCATTTACTATACAAGTTTGGAACTTGATTTGTCATGACCTATCTATCATCATTGGGTGGTGGGGATACAATGTTTTACAAGCATGGTAGCAGTGGTGGAACAAGTCTTCACCTATAAAACTTAAAAACACCCTCCTCCTCTCTTGTTGGGGCATCTGGCTCACCGGGAATCGCAAAATTTTCTAGGAAGTATCCTCTATGCCTAGTGCAATCAATGCACAAATTACTGTGATATATAATATGTTACTTGATGAGGAACAACCCCAACAAAACTGTCTCATTACAGAGGAAGTTATAGATCGATCCACGCCTTGGGCATATTTCGATATAGATTTTCAACAAAATTGGTGTGGGGGGGGGGGGGGGGGGGGTGTTGTACTTCATAAAAATAATACACATCACTTTGAACTAAAGGTGAGATTGGGGTCGGGTACAAACAACTATGCATAATTGTTTAGTTTAAAACTTCTACTATTATTCTCTATTGAAAAAGGTTGTCGACAATTACAGGTCTATGGCGATTCAAAGGTGGTCATGGATTGGTTTAATCAGCACACAACATGTCACACACACACTCTCAATAGTTTTTTAGAAGAAGTTCTCATGATAAAATCCCATTTTGACTACATTTCTTGTCATCACATTTACAAGGAGAGGAATTCGCTTTCTGACAGGTTATCCAAAGAAGTCACGCAGTAGGATTTTGGTACTTGGCATGTGACAGAGAAGAATGGATAGGACCATTATTAGTATTCCTATAGACCATTTATAGAACTTTTTCTAAATACTGATGCATCATAGTGACAATTCACATCCGACTTATTTATTAGCAACATTTTTTGACATTTTGGACAATGATGTTTATATAGTTTTTTATATAGAAGGACATATGGACTTCATGTTTTATTTATTTTGATATACATAGTATACATATCAGACATATTTTGATGACTACCTATACCATTTAGCAGTCTCTTTTACAACAGGATATATCAGCAGATACAACATGTAATTTTCTATCTTTTGGATAATGAAAATTACGATTTTTCATTGGGGAAAAAATTAATTAAGTTAACTTCTTAAATTGAATGATATCGTGTGGACTTTGATCCACTTATTTTTGCACTTTCTTAACATGGATTCAAATATCTAATGAGACTTTAGACCCTTGTGATAAGGCTAGAAGGGTAGACACCCGTCATGAGTGGGACCCTCTTGCAGGTGTGGATTTGTGGGTCTCGACCTTTGTTAAGTCATAATTTACTTGCTAGACACTAACTTGCAAGTTGTTGGCACTAGCCTAGAAGTTTATGGCCAACAAACTATATTTGACCCTAAGCTTTACATAGGTAATCACAATTACTTATTGATTCCTCTAGAGAGAGAGAGAGATATAATCCTCTAAGTGCAAGTACACAGTCAACCACTACCTCAAAGTGACCCATATCTCCGTGAAATTTACTCACGTGATTGAAATTGGTCACTAACCTAAATATAGGTTTTATAAAAGAATATTAATTTATTTATTAATTTTAAGTAGGTGATTGCAGTAAGAGAAGTGAAGTGCATTTTGCAACTCATTGTTAAAGAGAGTGTAACATTCGTCCCATGTCTTTAACATCAACAATATATATATTGACCCAACATAATATGTTCTACAATGTTAAAATTATGATATTGATAAATATAATATGAGAGAAATAATAATCATTCACAAATAAATATATATATAAGAAACATATCAATTACGAACAAAAGGCAATTCTATTTGGAACTATTTCTTACTATTTTTTTAATCTTGTATGTGTGTGTGGAGATATATACATATATGTATGTACATGTTGTGTGTGTGCGCGTGCACATGTGTACATTAATATATACATATATGGATGTGTGTGTGTGTGTGTGTATCCATATTAACTCTTAATCTCTTAAACCCCAAAGGATTTGCATCTTTATTGTTTTTCAGATCCCTATTGATGCTTGGCAAACCACAATTTAAACCGGTAGAAGGGGTAAGGGGATCATCCTTGATCTCAAAGCGAAACAAGAATTCAATTATAAATGGAATATAAGCATGGTCACAAACAATCAAGCAAAGGCTTGTTCTATCCTTTAGGAACTATAATTTATAAATGGATCCAGCGTGAAGATTCTAATCATTATTGGGACGTATCTATAATCACCAATTTAATGAACAATATGAAAACTAGATCAAATAGTGACTTGGCATACCTCGTAGTTTGAATAAAAAATGGTTTATTTTGGTTTGAGGATATCAAGTTTTTCCATGTTTTAAGGACTCTACATTGACAAGCGGACACACTTGCCAATAGGGCCTCTAGATTGAACAAAGGAACTCTAAGAAAATACTAAAAAGTTTCTTCCAAACCATCCCCTAGAATCGTGAAATGATTTTATGATAATATTTGCATGTTGTCACATTTTAAGCATTTCAAGGCTTACCTAAATATCTATCACCTATGGGTCTACTAGATATTTGGGTAAGCTTTGTTGGTGTCTTTTGGTGTTGGTTAAGTTGTTTCAAAGTAAAACCTTGTGGTTCCAATATTGTTTTTGTGCTTTGCATTGGCTCTAGTCTGGAGCTTTATGTCCAATAGCTTTGGAATTTTTTCTTTTTCATAGCACTAATAGCAAGGGGTTTGTGTATCTCACCCTTTTGATTTTGGTTAGTCTGCTTCTGTGTATTGCTTTGAATTCTTGATTTCAAGTTTTGAAATAGTATTTTGGGAAATATTAGTTATTTTCACAGTGGTCATCTAACTAGAAGTTAGAGATCACTTTAAGTCTATCTCTTCCTCAAGCTTGGAAATGATTGGTTTTCCTTTTTATGTTTTATTGCTCTAGTGCTTCCTTGTTGGTGTTTGTTTTAATTATTTTTTTTGGCCAATTGTGGGAGATTTGGGATATGCATTATAGGGGAATTCAAGAAATGCATAGGCACAAAGACTTCAACAATAACTAATGTCAGTAACAAGAAAGGCCCATGAAAGTTACCACCAATGCATTTCTCAAAATATCATGCTTATATACACCCTTTTACAACAAAAAAGGCAAATTCAAGTCCCGGAAATAGAATAATTGGTAATGAATATGGTTTGTAATATCAATAAGGGCTCTTGATATGCTACCTCTAATTTTAGAATGTCAATGAATTTTGTCTCCAACAAACTCTTGGAATTCTTAAAGACGTGAACTTAAGTGATCAAGAATCACATCCTATTAGTATCGATAAAAATGAAGCACACAACGAAGAAACTTGGAGTGCCATCAAAGAGTTTTTTTGTTTGCTCTCTCTTGGTTTTGAAAATGGCTATCACTACAGGGGTTCAACCCCCCTCTTGCCTCCTTCTCACTCCGAGCTTGAAAAAAACGGTATTAAGTCTTTGAAAACCATACTTGAGAATTTTGTTAAGAAGTTGGATAGGATTCCGAAAGTGCAGGTGAATCCAAGTAAATCTCGGGGAATGGCTATTAGTCTAGCTAGAAGAGGTTTGGTTGGCTAATTTATGGGGGTTTGGCCTTCTCCAAGATCTTTGAGGCTATGGGTGGAAAGAAACTAGAGACCCTTGGTTAAAGGCCATATTGAGTGTGCCTTCTGCGACAAAGGTTTCTTCACCTTTTTATTTGAAATTAAAGAAGATTGAGATCTCATATTTAGGGGTGGCCCTTAATTCATGGGTACTTAGGGTGTTTACTTGGTTTGTTGGACCTTGGATTTTAATCCTGAGAATGATGTTCGCTCAACAATTACAACATGTATTAAACTTCCTCATTTACCTCTTCATTGTTGGGATGAGGCTAATTTAAGAAACATAAAAAATGTCTTCGAAAGATACATAAATAGATATAACCAAGAGATTCAATATATGTGTTGTAACATGTATTTTGTTGTTTGTTTCATTCATTGTTTCATTCAAAATCACTTGAAAAATATTTTGAAAAAAGATAAGGCAAGTATATCGGAAATCAAAATATAAAAGGAATGAGGAAAATATCGGGTTTTACAAAGGGAAACAAGCGTTAAACATTAACATCAGACCTGAAATATATACACTGTGCTTTATAAAGCATATTGGGTCCGTTGCACCGCAGAACTATGAACGTTGAACACCGCCGATTGCAATTTGTGATCGCGAGCTGGACTCGAAATATATACATTATGATTTATAAGCCTTGGCGGGTCTGCGTTATCGCATAATTCTTAATATATATGCATGTGGCTATGCCGATTGCGATATGGGTGGGCCGGACCCGAAACGATATATATTATGTTTTATAATTACGGCGGGTCCGTCGTATCGCACAACATGTTATATATATATATATATATATATATATATATATATATATATATTTGTATATGGAAAGCACTGATTGCGATGAGCGATTGGGTTCCGGACCTGATAGTTTATACGCCATATTTTATAAGTCAGCGTGTCCACCTTATCACTATTTTTATTGATATTCATATGTATTTGTTGTTTACGCTATTTTATATGAATTCCTATTATAAAGCATTATAATAGAAAGGCTGGACTTTAAGCATATATATGTTATAGTTAAAAGCCTGAGCGGGTCCACAAGGCGTATTAAAGGACAGATTTCAAGCTATAAGGCAAGATTTTGGGTGGAATGAAGATGGTAAGTGGTTTTTAGTGGAGATCACATGATCCCACTTATCATTCAACACGTAGCAGCCAGGTGGGGAGAGGAAACCGCCCATTTCGGGCAGGTATTCTCCAGGCTTATGTATCACCTGAAACCTTTACAGATCGTCCGATCTGAAAAGCAAGGGGATCATCCTTGATCTCAAAGCGAAACAAGAATTCAATTATAAATGGAATATAAGCATGGTCACAAACAATCAAGCAAAGGCTTGTTCTATCCTTTAGGAACTATAATTTATAAATGGATCCAGCGTGAAGATTCTAATCATTATTGGGACGTATCTATAATCACCAATTTAATGAACAATATGAAAACTAGATCAAATAGTGACTTGGCATACCTCGTAGTTTGAATAAAAAATGGTTTATTTTGGTTTGAGGATATCAAGTTTTTCCATGTTTTAAGGACTCTACATTGACAAGCGGACACACTTGCCAATAGGGCCTCTAGATTGAACAAAGGAACTCTAAGAAAATACTAGAAAGTTTCTTCCAAACCATCCCCTAGAATCGTGAAATGATTTTATGATAATATTTGCATGTTGTCACATTTTAAGCATTTCAAGGCTTACCTAAATATCTATCACCTATGGGTCTACTAGATATTTGGGTAAGCTTTGTTGGTGTCTTTTGGTGTTGGTTAAGTTGTTTCAAAGTAAAACCTTGTGGTTCCAATATTGTTTTTGTGCTTTGCAGTGGCTCTAGTCCGGAGCTTTATGTCCAATAGCTTTGGAATTTTTTCTTTTTCATAGCACTAATAGCAAGGGGTTTGTGTATCTCACCCTTTTGATTTTGGTTAGTTTGCTTCTGTGTATTGCTTTGAATTCTTGATTTCAAGTTTTGAAATAGTATTTTGGGAAATATTAGTTATTTTCACAGTGGTCATCTAACTAGAAGTTAGAGATCACTTTAAGTCTATCTCTTCCTCAAGCTTGGAAATGATTGGTTTTCCTTTTTATGTTTTATTGCTCTAGTGCTTCCTTGTTGGTGTTTGTTTTAATTATTTTTTTTGGCCAATTGTGGGAGATTTGGGATATGCATTATAGGGGAATTCAAGAAATGCATAGGCACAAAGACTTCAACAATAACTAATGTCAGTAACAAGAAAGGCCCATGAAAGTTACCACCAATGCATTTCTCAAAATATCATGCTTATATACACCCTTTTACAACAAAAAAGGCAAATTCAAGTCCCGGAAATAGAATAATTGGTAATGAATATGGTTTGTAATATCAATAAGGGCTCTTGATATGCTACCTCTAATTTTAGAATGTCAATGAATTTTGTCTCCAACAAACTCTTGGAATTCTTAAAGACGTGAACTTAAGTGATCAAGAATCACATCCTATTAGTATCGATAAAAATGAAGCACACAACGAAGAAACTTGGAGTGCCATCAAAGAGTTTTTTTGTTTGCTCTCTCTTGGTTTTGAAAATGGCTATCACTACAGGGGGTTCAACCCCCCTCTTGCCTCCTTCTCACTCCGAGCTTGAAAAAAACGGTATTAAGTCTTTGAAAACCATACTTGAGAATTTTGTTATGAAGTTGAATAGGATTCCGAAAGTGCAGGTGAATCCACGTAAATCTTGAGCAATGGGTATTAACCTAGTCAAAAGAGGTTTGGGTGGCTAATTTATGGGGGTTTGACCTTCTCCAATATCTTTGAGGATATGGGTGGAAAGAAACTAGAGACCCATGGTTAAAGACCACGTTGAGTGTGCCTTCTGCTACAAAGGTTTCTTCACCTTTTTATTTGAAATTAAAGAAGATTGAGATCTCATATTTAGGGGTGGCCCTTAATTCATGGGTACTTAGGGTGTTTACTTGGTTTGTTGGACCTTGGATTTTAATCCTGAGAATGATGTTCGCTCAACAATTACAACATGTATTAAACTTCCTCATTTACCTCTTCATTGTTGGGATGAGGCTAATTTAAGAAACATAAAAAATGTCTTCGAAAGATACATAAATAGATATAACCAAGAGATTCAATATATGTGTTGTAACATGTATTTTGTTGTTTGTTTCATTCATTGTTTCATTCAAAATCACTTGAAAAATATTTTGAAAAAAGATAAGGCAAGTATATCGGAAATCAAAATATAAAAGGAATGAGGAAAATATCGGGTTTTACAAAGGGAAACAAGCGTTAAACATTAACACCAGACCTGAAATATATACACTGTGCTTTATAAAGCATATTGGGTCCGCTGCACCGCAGAACTATGAACGTTGAACACCGCCGATTGCAATTTGTGATCGCGGGCTGGACCCGAAATATATACATTATGATTTATAAGCCTTGGCGGGTCCGCGTTATCGCATAATTCTTAATATATATGCATGTGGCTATGCCGATTGCGATATGGGTGGGCCGGACCCGAAACGATATATATTATGTTTTATAATTACGGCGGGTCCGTCGTATCGCACAACATGTTATATATATATATATATATATATATATATATATATATATATATTTGTATATGGAAAGCACTGATTGCGATGAGCGATTGGGTTCCGGACCTGATAGTTTATACGCCATATTTTATAAGTCAGCGCGTCCGCCTTATCACTATTTTTATTGATATTCATATGTATTTGTTGTTTACGCTATTTTATATGAATTCCTATTATAAAGCATTATAATAGAAAGGCTGGACTTTAAGCATATATATGTTATAATTAAAAGCCTGAGCGGGTCCACAAGGCGTATTAAAGGACAGATTTCAAGCTATAAGGCAAGATTTTGGGCGGAATGAAGATGGTAAGTGGTTTTTAGTGGAGATCACCTGATCCCACTTATCATTCAACACGTAGCAGCCAGGTGGGGAGAGGAAACCGCCCATTTCGGGCAGGTATTCTCCAGGCTTATGTATCACCTGAAACCTTTACAGATCGTCCGATCTGAAAAGCGTAGATCAATGGTGGAGATGAATTGGCGGGAAGTATGCCTTGAGAATTGTGCTGAGCCCATATTGGAAGCGAAAAAACATATTTTATCATATATTTTCATTATAAAAGTTTTACGCATAATTCCAATGTTTTCGTAGTTATCGCGTTCGGGTGCATAAGTTAAGTTTTACAGGGATTTTCGGTTCGATTGCTATTTGCAATGGAAGTCAACAGAGCGTTGAATGGAAGGTTTTGACAGGTTATAAAGCAAGATTTACTCTTTTGAGTTCCGGATTAATCACGAGTTTGTGTTAATTTCGCTGTTTAAAGTGGAAAAACAAGGTTAGAGCCGCAGCTGAAGAGGAAGAAAATTTGATACGTTTCTTGGCATTTTGGCCAATCAGAATTCCCATGTAAGCCATGATTACACAAACTAAATGTATTTTATTACGGCTAAAATGAATTAAGCATCATTAGTGCATTTACAGAGGAATTTGGCAGCGGATCAACAAAGCAAGCCAACAGTTATCATTCCCTTCTAAATCCAGTTATGTTTTGTTATTTCATGTTCTTGAGGTGTCCTTTACCCTCTGTAAAAATTCTGTAATAGTTTTTACTTCATATAGTTAGAGAAGCAGTTAGATAATTTGGGCAGTTTCAGAAATCAACAACTGTTCCACAATGTAAAAAAGAGGAAATTTTTCTAAGAAAGGGTTCGAACTTTGGAGAACCCGGAGACTAGGCCATTGTATTCCTGATATCATCGTTGATTAATGAAAGAATCAGAAGTTTCCAGGAGTTGTTGCATATAATTTTGTAAGCTTCTATGTCATGTGTCATGCTATGTTTTCTTCTTCTCAAGTATAGTAATGAAGCAACAGGTCTTTATTTACTTATGTAGATAAGGTTAAAATTCCTTAAAAGAGCGCTCCTATAGTTGAAGTTCTCACTTCCTTTCTAAATTATAGATAATAGTTTCTTTGAAAGATCAACATATTGTCTATGATTCAGTTCTCACTATCATAATTCCTCTAAGTTACAGATAGTAGTTTCTATGAAAGATCAGCATATTATCTTTAGCTTCCCCTTCAAACTATCTTCATCCATCATTTATGTTTAGCAACAAATGGCATTTTGAGATGTTCTGGTCATACATGTATTAAGAGTTTAAAACCAAGTTTCCAGGTCCTTCATTTGAGAACACAACAAACAATAAGTGACAGTAAGTGATATTTATTAATGTCTTAAGCACAATTTCCCTACAACCAGGTAATTGGTTTCTTAACGAACAACATTAATGGGCATCGTTGCCGAGGAGAGAAGACAAGAAGATTTTTCCCTGGGTTTTAATATTTTCCTCTGGTTGTTCATTGAGGAGGAAATATTTGGCTATTTTGAATCAAAGCAATAACTATGGCTTCAAGAAGGCCCCATACAAGATCAGACACTTCACAAAAGAAGGTTCAAGATTTTTCAGATCCTGAAAGGCTGTTTTCAAGGAGGGTTAGGAAGTCTAAGATCTCAATTATACCAACTCCTACATTGTCTGCATCAAGCAATAACTTATCTGAACATTTATCTAATAGAGAGTCATCTTTTTCATCATCTTCATTTAAGGAACCTAGCTGTGAAGACCAGTCTTTTGAGTCTGTTACTTTTCATTTATCTACTGTAATTATTCAACCTCAACCAATAACCACATTACCTCCTTTCCACATTCCATTTACCTCTCAATCAAGTTCCACATTTGGTGGTAATCAAAGTTCAGTAAACATGGCAACACCTACATTCTTAGTGAATAGGTATGCTCCTCTTCAATTACCACAACCTTTCAATCAAATGCCATAGGATTACCTTAAAACTCTTCCACGTTTTTCAGGAGAAGATGAACAGACAACAGAGAATCATGTAGTAGTATTTTGTAATTTTGTAGAAATCCTAAATGTTGAACATTTAGATGCTGTTCTAAGACTTTTTGTTTAGTCCCTGGATGGAGAAGCAAGGAAATGGTTCAAAGGACTTCCCAATAATACCATTCCTGCTTGAGAAGAGATGGAACGTGTGTTTATTCAGAGATGGGGAGAAAAAAGAGACCATGGATATTCATTAACAGAGTTTAATGCCATAAAGAAGAAGTTTGATGAAACTGTGGCCGAATTTGTCAGAAGATTTAACAAATTGTACAATAGTCTCCTAGCAGAGATTAAGCCTCCTCCTGCTGGTGCAAAGATAACTTTTGCAGGGGCTTTTGATTCACATTAAGGGAAAGAAGAGCTCCAACCCTTGATAAAATCCAAACCGATGCTTTAGAGATAGAAGAAAATATGGTGGCTATAGGAAAAGCACCAGTTACACAGTCTACCCAAGACAAGTGAAAGGAAAAGATGGAATCCTCCCAAAGTCAATCATTGGAGAATATGTGTAATGTAATTAAAACTATGTCAGATAAGTTAAATAGGTTAGACTCATAGAATAAGAACTCTCAGAGACAAACACAGTACAATAAGAACTTTAATCCCCAATTCAGAAGACAACCTTTGCAAATCTTGCAAAAGGAAAGAAAAGGTGAAGATCAAATTCAAACACTATTATATATAGAGGCAGGTCCTGTTGAAAAACAAGAGCATCCTGAAGATTAGATTTTTACATTATATGCAATGGATGAAGATGAACTTGGTATTGAAGAAGAAGAGTATGAATATGATGAAACATATGCCATTCATGATAAAATTGATGAATACTGGAAGCAATTTTCTGATTTTATGCGGGTTGAACTACATAAGAAATATGACTTGAGATTGACGAAGAGATCAAGAAATCAAGAAAATGAAAGTGAGCAGCAAGTTTCAACTTCCTCACCAAAGGCGACTCCACAAGAATCTCAGTCTATAAAACAAGTAAATAAAGGAAAGCAGCAGCAAAATGCAAACGGCAAGGCATAGAACTTCTAGGTGAACCTTTTCAAGATCAAACTAGAAAAATTCCTTTGGAGAAAATTGTTTCAATTCCTCAAATAATTCCAGTTATGAAGAAAGGTGAAGATGAGAATGAAAGGACTGCTAAATAGGATCACTTGTTTAGATTTACTAAGGAGTTGGAAAAGGTAAGAATTCAGGTTCCTCTTACAGAATTGACAAAAATACCTATTTATCAAAAGGAGATTGCTGAGGTTGTTAATGTGAAAGAAAATGAGATTATAAATAACACTGTAAATCTGCAAGAAGACAAACCAATAGTGGTTTTTGGTCCACATGTAGAGGAAGTAGACCCTTCAATACCTCCTTTTTATATTTCCTTATTGGTCCATGACTTCCTCTTACATAATTGTATGTTTCATTCAGGAGCTTCACACAATCTTATGCCTTTGTCAGTAATGAAGCAACTAAATCTACAAGTTACCAAACCTTATAGGGACTTGTATTCTTTTGATTCGAGCAAAGTCAGGTGTCTGGGGGTTATTAAGGATCTGGTAGTGTCACTAGCCCAAATTCCAACTAGATGCTTGGTCATGGATATAGTAGTAGCAGATATCCCTGATAGATTTGGAATGCTTCTATCTAGGTCCTGGGGGGCTAAATTGGGTGGTGTTTTTAAACTAGATTTTACATATGCTATTATACCTATTTTTGGTGGGGAAGAGAGGAGATTGTACAGAGAAACTAGGTTTGTAAAAACAATTACAAAAAATGGAGCAAGCAATTCACCTGTATATAGTCAGGAGAAGGATGATTTTGCTTGTTTCACACTATATGATAACGCAGAGCTGGCTGAAGATAATCAGAAGCAGCTTGCTTTAGCCAATGTATGTACAGAGCTGCAAACTGAAGGAGTGTGGAAATGATTCTTTGATGGAGCTTATTCCAAGGAAGGAACATGTGCTGGTTTTTCTTCTAATTGTGCATAAAGATAACATGTTCCCTTTTTCTTTCAAATTAGAGTTCGAGGCAACAAACAATGTGGCAGAGTTTGAGTCCTTGATTATTTCTCTACAAACAGCTAAACGGATGGGAGTTAAGTCAATTTCTGCTTTTAGAGATTCAGAGCTGATTATCAAGCAAACAAAAAATCATTTCCAAACAAAGAGCCCTAGGCTTAGGGTATACAGATATGAGGTATGGATTGAGAACTTTTTTGAAGCTTTTAACATGCAATTTATTCCAAGAAATGAGAAGAGATTAATAGATTCATTGGCTGTGTCTGCTAGTATTTTCAAGCTTCTTATTAATCCAAGGCTAAGATATGAGGTAGGGATGAGACACAGACCCTTTGTTCCTGATAATGTTAAAAATTGGCAAGCTTTTGAATATGATCAACAGATTAAAGAATTTTTTACTATAGTTGAGGAGTTTCAGGGCATAGAAATGGATCAGGATAAAGAAGAAACAACAGAAGTTGCAGAAATCAGTGATTTAAAAGATTCAATAGCTAATCTCAATATTTTTCAATTGAAGGATAATATTTTGCTAAAGGGACTTGTTCCTCTTGAAAGGTTTTCTAACCCCAATGATGTGGTTGTTGACTCAGGGAAGGTTTCACAAGATGAACACATTATGAATTGTTGTTTCAAGATTCACTGGCAAAATGGTTCAAGATTATGCACTCAAATGCTAATCTGGTATCATTGGAAGATTGACTTCACTTGATGGAGATCAATCATGTACATATGTATGAACTTGTACATAAATAAGCTCAGGTGTTGAGCATTTGGTTTCCAGTTGCATTTCTTTAGTTTAATCAGTAGTTGATGAATAAGGGTGACTTTCCCAGTTGGAAACTGGTTTGCAGAGGTTTCATCACTCAAGAATGTCATGTTTCAGTTTGTCAAATTTCAAGATTTTCACAGTTTGGGACTCCATGCCCAACTAAGGCTATTGATATATGATTCCCAATATTTTGCTATCAAAGTGCAAGCATCTAATCACTGCAGATATTGGTGTGGGTTCACTGTACATATTTTCAGGCAGTTAAGACTTGGCAAATCAATATATGACTCCATGCCCAATTGATAAGGCACTAATTTGTGGTTCTTAGTGCTTCTGTGGCAAAATCACTATCCCCAGGTGGAGCCAGATGTTGTAACATGTATTTTGTTGTTTGTTTCATTCAAAATCACTTGAAAAATATTTTGAAAAAAGATAAGGCAAGTATATCGGAAATCAAAATATAAAAGGAATGAGGAAAATATTAGGTTTTACAAAGGGAAAAAAGCGTTAAACATTAACATCGCACCTGAAATATATACATTGTGCTTCATAAAGCGTATCGGGTCTGCTGCACCGCAAAACTATGAACGTTGAACATCGTCGATTGCAATTTGCGATCGCAGGCCAGACCTAAAATATATACATTATGATTTATAAGCCTCGGCGGGTCCGCGTTATCGCATAATTCTTAATATATATGCATGTGGCTATGCCGATTGCAATATGGGTGGGATGGACCCGAAACGATATATATTATGTTTTATAATTACGGTGGGTCCGTCGTATCGCACAGCATGTTATATATATATATATATATATATATATATATATATATATATATATATATATATATATATATATATATATATATATATATGGAAAGCACCGATTGCGATGAGCAATTGGGTTCTGGACCCAATAGTTTATGCGCCATATTTTATAAGTTAGTGTGTCTTCCTTATTGCTATTTTTATTGATATTCATATGTATTTGGTGTTTACGCTATTTTATATGAATTCCTATTATAAAGCATTATAATAGAAAGGCCGGACTTTAAGCATATATATGTTATAGTTAAAAGCCCGAGCGGATCCGCAAGGCGTATTAAAGGACATATTTCAAGCTATAAGGCAGGATTTCGGGCGGAATGAAGATGGTAAGTGGTTTTTAGTGGAGATCAGCCAATACCACTTATCATTCAACATGTTGCAGCCCGGTGGGGAGAGGAAACTGGCCATTTCGGGTAGGTATTCTCCGGGCTTATGTATCGCCCGAAACCTTTACAAACCGTCCGATCTAAAAAGCATAGATCAACGGTGGAGATGAATTGGTGGGAAGTATGCCTTGAGAATTGTGCTAAGCCCATATTGGAAGCAGAAAAGCATGTTTTATCATATATTTTCGTTATAAAAGTTTTACGCATAATTCCAATGTTTTCATAGTTATTGCAGCCGGGTGCATAAGTTAAGTTTTACAGGGATTTTCGGGCCGATTGCGATTTGCAATGGAAGTCAACAGAGCGTTGAATGGGCGGATTTGACAGGTTATAAAGCAGGATTTACTCTTTTGAGTTCCGGATTAATCAAAAGTTTGTGTTAATTTCACTGTGTAAAGTGGAAAAACAGGGTTAGAGCTGAAGCTGAAGAGGAAGACAACCCGATATGTTTCTTGGCATTTTGGCCAATCAGAATGCCCATGTAAGCCATGATTACACAAACTAAATCACAAACTGTGCCAACCAGCAGTGTACTAAACATCTACTGTCAACTTACAGAACTTTACACAGGCAGGCAACAGAAAACACTTCACTTGTACAATCAATCAAATATCAACCTCCTTATGCATTCAGATTTACATTCAGATCTAAGAGGACTTCATTAACAGACGACAGTAAAATAGCAGCAACAATAAATCAGCAATAATGATCTGATAGATTAGTCATCTCTGAACATCAATCCTTTCTTTTGTATACGCTACTTGAAAGAACAGAACCTGCGTGTATACACTCTTTTGCTGAGACGAACCTGCATACAGATCTGCAAATATTGACTCAGAACTTTGCTACAATTCCAGACTTCAGACAAACCCAGATCATGATAGATAACGAATAAAACAAACGCAAAACATCAGATCTAGCCTCAACCAATATCAGATCATTCAAGAATAAGTCATTTCAGGTCTCATGATCCTGATCCAATATTGAACTCAAGGTGCACATAAATATTTCAGATCTAGTCCCAAACATAACCCTGCAACATAAAATATACTTCAGATAGAAGTATTCCTTAGAATCTTATTCGCCTTATGATCCTCTCTTCTTTATATAGTTTTTGGCCTTTCTCAATACCATGGACCAAATCCACTTAGGACCAATACCTTGGATCAAATACCACGGACTGAATACCTCGGACTAAATACCTAGGGTCAATATCATGGTCCAAAGATACCTTGGACCAAATACCTCGGACCAAAACCATGGTTTTCAACATGTACGCGCTTTGCCTTTTGTGGGAGTGCGTGTGTACATTATACATTATTTCTGTTCTGAGTACCTGCGTGTATACGTTGCTTGGACTAAGTGAACCTACGTGTATCTCTTAAACTGCTCTTACATCATCTTCTTCCTTCAACTTCTTTATTCTGATCAATAGACCTTAGTTCCATCTTCTTGATCCTCTGTACCACTGCCCTATTGCCTCTGAATATTCTTGTTAGCCTCTTATCAAAACTGAGTTGACTTGTAGAGTTGCCATCAAGGACAATACTTGTATCATAATGCCAACAATCTTCCCCTTTGGACTTGATGGCAACCATGATGGTGTTGAATACTGCAAGCTGTAAAGATTGTTAGAGATACCATACAACACCAAAATACCAAAATACTCTCTCCCTTTGACATCAAGGGCAAATGGCGGACCACTCTACTCTCCTCCTTTGCATGATGCTATCCATACTCCCCCTGAGTACATGCCGAGTCTGCAGAGAGATGATTCAATATAATAACATGACACTATAACTCAACAAAGTGAGTATGACCTCCCTATGACCACGAACTCATACATACATCAATCACCCAACCAAGTGGGGATACACCACATTTGACTTATCTTCCCAACCAAGTGGGTATGTACAAAAGTTTATACATGACAGAAGTACAACAATTATTACATCATCCATCCCAAGGATATCGGGGAAATAAATTACATCACATGACCAATAGAACTCATTGAAATATAGACCATGACAGAAGAAGTTATATCACACTAATAACTGATGCAACTAAGAAATAGTTGAGTTCAACAACCATAATGCCAACAATGTGGAATGTGAACACTCCCCCTGAACCTGTGCTACCACTGTTTTTTTTGTTGGAAAAACATATTCGCGCTTTCAGCCAAGGTAACCCATGTGTACCCGTGCATATACTTCATGAAACCAGCGTGTAGTAAACTGGATTTAACAACAGGATGATGTAGCAAGAAATCCCAGCATATTCAAATGTTTCTCTAGGTAGTGGTTTAGTGAATATCTCAACAACCCGTTCTTTGGAGGGGACATACTGCAATTTGACCTTTTGTTCAAGCACTTGTTCTCGTACAAAATGTTACTTGATGGGTATGTGCTTGGTCTTAGAGTGCATGACTGGATTCTTTGAAATATTGATGGCACTTGTATTATCACATAGAATGGAGATGGGTGGAGTACATGTGATTTGAATGTCTTGCAAAGTTTGCATCATCCAAAGTAGTTGTGTGCAGCAAGATGCAGCAGCCACATATTCTGCTTCAACTGTAGATAAAGCAATTGAACTTTGTTTCTTGCTAAACCAAGACACTATCTTGGAACCCATATAGAATGCACCACCACTAGTGCTTTTTCTATCATCGAGACTTCCTGCCCAATCTGCATCTATATATTCCTGAAGAGTAAGATCTGCATCTCTAGGATACCATAGTCCAAAGTCCCGAGTTCCTTGAAGATATTTAAAAATTCTTTTAACTGCCTGAAGGTGTGATTCCTCTAGATTTTCTTGGAATCTTCCAACTATTCCTACTGCATGCATGATGTCAGGTCGGGTACTTGCTAGATAAAGCAGACTTTCAATCATGGATCTGTAAGTTGGTTGATGTACTGCTGCTGATTCATCATTTGAGCTGAGACTGCATCTTGTTACCATTGGAGTACATACAGGTTTAGAATCTTCCATTCCGTACTTTTTCAAGATCTACTTGAGATATTTGGTTTGTGAAAGAAAAATACCATCTTTAGTTTGTTGAACTTGTAGACCAAGAAAATAGGTAAGTTCACCAACAAAGGACATTTCAAATTCTTACTGCATTACTGAAGCAAAATTCTGACTCATGGATTCTTCATTGCTACCAAAAATGATATCATCAACATAAACAATAATAATTAGAAATTTATCATTTTCAATCTTTGTGTATAAATTACTATCTACAGAACCTTTTGTAAAACCTTGTTGGTGTAGATATTTGTCAAGGCGGTAATACCAAGCCCTTGGAGCTTGTTTCAGACCATAGAGAGCCTTTTTGAGTCTGCATACAAGTTTTGCATCCTTTCCAAGAATGAATCCTTCTGGTTGTTCAATATAAAATTCTTCTTCTAAATCTCCATTTAGGAAGGTTGATTTTACATCCATTTGGTATACTTTGAATTTCTGAAAATTGAAAAGAGCAAGAAACATTCTTATGGCCTCAAGTCTGGCAACAGGTTCAAAAGTTTCTTCGAAATCTATACCTTCTTGTTGAGCATACCCTTTACAACCAAGTCTGGCCTTGTTTCTAATGACTTCTCCATTTTCATTCAGCTTGTTCTTGAATATCCATTTAGTTCCTATAATATTTTTATCATGAGGTCTAGGAACTAATTCCCAAGTGTCATTTTTTTTCAATTTTCTCAAGTTCTTCATCCATGACCTTGACCCAACATTCATCTTTGCATGCTTCATTTACATTTTGAGGTTTCGGTGGAGGATAGTAATGCTAGATAGCTTGAGGTCCCTGTAATAGTTCTTCTTTTCTGTACACCAGCCTCCCTTTCTCCTAAAATTTGAGTTTCTGGATGATTTTTTTAAACATACCTGGACGGAGTCTTTTCTCCTACCATTATATATTCTTTTAGTGCTTCATTGGTTTCTTCTTCAATATAATTTTGATTTGATGTGGGAAAGTAATCCCCATCTTCCTCATTGTCATAATCTTCTGTTGATTTTATCTGTTTTGGATTTTTGCATGCTTCATCAACTACAACATCAATGCTTTCAACAATTTTCCCAAGTCTTTTATTATAACATTTATATCCTTTACTTCTGGAAGAATAACCAAGAAGAATCCCTTCATCTGCTCTGGGTTCAAACTTACCAAGTTTTTCATCAGTCCTTTTGATAAAACATTTTCTTCCAAAAACTTTAAAGTATTTTATAGTAGGAGTCTTACCATACCAAAGTTCATGTGGAGTTTGAGTGCTATTTACCCGAACATTTGCTTTGTTGAGAATAGTCACGACAGTGAATGCAGATTCACCCCAGAAGGTTGCAGGAGTTCTAGATTCATCTAGCATGGCTTGAGCCATTTGTTGAACTGTTCTGTTCATCCTTTCTACTACAACATTTTGCTGAGGTGTTCTTGCAGTGGAGAATTCCCTTTTTATTCCATGTTGTTCACAAAAGTCAAATAATTCATCCAATATAAATTCCCCTCCTCGATCAAATCTGAGGCATTTGATTTTTTGATCTGATTCATTTTCAACAAAAGCTCTGAAGGCTTGGAACTTTCAAATGCTTCATCTTTATGCTTTATAAGACCTATCCAACACATTCTGGAAAAATCATCAATGAACAAAATAAAGTATTCTTCTCCACGAGATGACTTTTTCCTTGTTGGTCCACATAAATCAGACTGGATAAGTTCAAGAGGCTTTCTAGCTGACCCTTCTTTTTCCATGAAGTGAAGTCTGGTTTGCTTACCGATTTGACATGGTTTGCATATTGTATTTTCTGGGATGCTGATATCTGAAAGATCACAAACAACCTTGAGTCTACATGCTTTTCTTATTTGAGAAAAGCTTAGATGTCCCAATCTTCTATGCCACAACTAGTTTTCATCATTTTTGCTTAGATAGCACTGTTGTTGTCCTCCTTTGAGCATGTATAAGTTGTTCAGATTTCTTGTACCTTTGATCACGGTCTCTCCTGTATCAAGCTCATGAACAACACATCCATTTGATCGAAACACCACTTCATTTCCTTGATCACACATTTGACTGACACTCAACAGGTTATGCTTTAAACCATCTACATACATAACATTTCCAGCTTTAACCTTTTCTTTCGAGAAAACATAACCTTTACCTTTTATGACAGCTAGAGTGTCATTTCCAAATGAGACATTCTTTTCCTTTTATAAGGCATTATATGAGTGAAGTTTCTCTTTGTCACTTGTCATATGTTTGGAGCATCCACTGTCGATGTACCAATGATTTTCTTATCCTTCTGCATACAAGGCTATACCACATCTTTCTGTTTGAGATTCTTTCCTTCTCCATATCTTGGGATTTAATGGTGTTTGCTCCTTTTAAGGTGTTTGCCGAAATTTGCTCCTGCATTCAGATTCTTCATGACCAAAGTTGTTACAAATTGAGCATTCTATTTCATTTTCAAGAGGAGAAAAGTTATTATAGGAACTTCTCTTGATCCCTGTTACATTCATTTGATTTCGTGCTTCTCTAGTCATGATGGTTTTGTAAGCAACGCATTTAGCAACTTTGTGCCCAAAATTATGGCATGAAAAACATTGCCCATTAAAGAAGTTTCTGCAGAGATGAACCTGCATACAGATCTACAAATATTGACTCAGAACTTTGCTGCAATTCCAGACTTCAGACAAACCCATATCATGATAGATAACGAATAAAACAGATGCAAAAAATCAGATCTAGCCTCAACCAATATCAGATCATTCAAGAATAAGTCATTTCAGGTCTCATGATCCTGATCCAATATTAAACTCAAGGTGCACATAAATATTTCAGATCTAATCCCAAACATAACCCTGCAACACAAAATATACTTCAGATAGAAGTATTCCTTATAATCTTATTCACTTGCACTCTGGCCTTATGATCCTCTCTTCTTTATATAGTTTTTGGCCTTTCTCAATACCATGGACCGAATCCACTTAGGACCAATACCTTGGATCAAATACCACGGACCGAATACCTCGGACTAAATACCTAGGGTCAATATCATGGTCCAAAGATACCTTGGACCAAATACCTCGGACCAAAACCATGGTTTTCAACATGTACACACTTTGCCTTCTGTGGGAGTGTGTGTGTACGTTATACGCTATTTCTGTTCTGAGTACCTGCATGTATACACTGCTTGGACTAAGTGAACCTGTGTGTATCTCTTAAACTGCTCTTACATCATCTTCTTCCTTCAACTTCTTTATTCTGATCAATAGACCTTAGTTCCATCTCCCTGATCCTCTGTACCACTGCCCTATTACCTTTGAATATTCCTGTTAGCCTCTTATCAAAACTAAGTTGACATGTAGAGTTTCCATCAAGGACAACACTTGTATCATAATGCCAACAACTAAGCCCAAGTGCAAAGTTGGCACTACCAACGTATCCCAAAAGGAATGCCTCAGAAGTTCGATAGGGAGCAGTTGATCCGAATGGGAAATGGAATTCACCCATGGTATTCATTCACCCATGGAATTTACCCATGGTATTGTAGGTTACATCCACCCCTGGTATTTAGCCCACAACCCCTAAGATCTGAAAAATTGAAATGCCAAAAGAAAAGAGGAGAAAACACAATAACAAAACCACAAAGATTTTTTTTTATTAAAACATATAAGAACTGTAAAGGCTACATTGTGGTGGACAATTTGTCCTTTTACAAAATGCGACTTGTTACTTATATCCTTTTTTGGTCACAATAACATAGGTAAATTCCATGGGTGGGTAAATACCATGGGTGAATGAATACAGTGGGTGGATGTCACTTACAATACCATGGGTAAATTCCATGAGTGAATAAATACCATGGGAGGATGTATACCAAGGGTCTATGCCACTTACAATACCATGGAAAAATACCATGGGTGGATTCCACTTACAATTTCATGGGTAAATTCCATGGGTGGATGCCGCTTACAATACCATGGGTGAATGAATACTATGGGTGGATGTCATTTTCCATTCAGATCAGTAGTGGGGAGACTTGTTGGGGTTCACGGAAACGGGGTGATGTGGCCTTCGAGGGGCCTGCACTCGTAACAATTTTCATATAGTGCATATGTGTGATGGGTTGGTTCACGTCTACCGTATAATAGGTATTAAGTGACCAGTATGAACGGATCAATATTTATGGTAACACTGCCATGAGGCAGAGAGGGGCTGACTGGGATTTCCACGCGGGCACCACGTGGTAGGTTGGTGAGGTGACACTAATTAAATGGTTAACCTTTGGAGGGATTTATGTTTGGATCTGGGAGTTGGATTAGAGCAAAATTTATACCATCGGAATTGTCTCTACGAGACGAACGCAATGGTGTCATTCATTTTGAGTTTCTCGAGAGTAAAAGAAAGAGAAAAAAGTGGACCTCATTTCCATAATTGGGCCATGGAAATTGGGTTAGCATAGTAACTTCCTCCTAACCTCAGTGAGGGTTGGGGATAGTAGGGGGTATGTTACAAAATTCAAAGAGGTTCGTAATAAAAATAAAAAATAAAAAACAATAAAAGCCTAAAGCCTAAAACCTACTCGCTTAAAAAAATGTTGTCTTTGAATGTCAAACTTGACAACAAGGGACAAACCAATACGAGTTAAGTTAACTTTGAGAGGATGTCGCGGGCATCGTATTGCTAATTTCCATAAAACATGACCTTTTTTAATTAATATTTTTTTTATTTCTATTTGTTTATCTTTATTTTCATTATTTTAATATGTTGATTTTTTATTCATATCTTTCACACTTAAAATATATAAATTTATATATTTATAAATACTTATAATAGAAGTGTAGAGCTCGTACATAAATAACATTCTTTATGGACTAAGACACAGGCGTAGAAGGGATTTAGGTATGAGAGGACTGGTTGGGTGATGGCGGAGCTCCGGGCAATTTACCCTAGCAGGGAATACGGTTAACTGCAAACAATCGTAACCTCTCGCTGACCATCGTTGGCTCCCTCTGCTACTAGCTGCCCTCCGCCTGCGCTCCTGCCTCCGTGATCCGACGATTACAGTCTCCATTTCCAGCTACAGGATGGATGACATGGACCTCGAAATAATCGACTACTCATTAGACCCTTACCCCGACCAAGCTATTTTCTGGCACCCTAACCCTACGCCGGCCCTAGTTTCTCAGCGCTCTTCTGCTGCTCTGTCGCTATCGAACCCATCTCTGGTTGTTTCACTCCCCGGGCTGTCTGCATCCACCCTCCATATCGCAACCCTATCCATTGATTCCCCGGCCCTTGACTGCCCCCCGCTCTCTCCCGGGACCCTTCACCTTCTGGCCGCCTACACACCCTCATCCCCATCCTTTGAACCTGCGCCTCTAGTGGACCACCTCTTTCCGGCAAACCCTTCCCCTCCCTCGGGTCACGACTATCCTGTGGAGCCTGTACAGCAACCCCAGGATCACGGCTCCCCCATCAGTTCCGCAGCAGTGACTTCTTCGTCTCCTTCATCCGGGTGCTTTGAAACCCCGGTCATCAAGGTAAGGTCTGCAGCACAACAATCTCAACAAGAGAATCTGAGCCCAATTAATCCTTTGCAGGACCATCCAACCACACCCAGAATTGGGAAAAGGAAAATCAAGTGCGTAAAGGCCTCTGGAAAAGACTTCAGTATCCAATTTGGGGAAGGTTTAACCATGGAGGAAGTTACCGACATGGCAGGCAAGGTCTTGGTGGATAGGGTTCATGGGAGAGCCTACTCTACGGAACGACTAGGGCTATGGGTAAAGGAAATCTAAAGTAATATTTTCAAAGAATTACCTGAGGTGTAGATCCTACCCCGAGGATGGTTCGCGCTCCATTTCGCCCTGGAAGAGTACACAAACATGGTGCTTGCCAAGTATTGGCACATAGAAATGGCCCCGATCTTGCTAAAACGATGGAGTCCACTCTTCGACCTAGAAAGAGAGCAGATTGGGGCAGGACCCCTTTGGGTAAGATTTCCTGGTTTACCCCTTCAATACTGGTCTGAAGAGGTTTTTGTGCGTATTGGGAATACCCTGGGCACCTACCTGGACTATGACAAGTCCTTCATACAATCAAAGAATCACACTCTTGCTCGCATCCTGGTGCATCTGGATACTCAGGAAGGTTTGGAGGAGAAAATAACCCTGCAGTGG
The DNA here is from genome assembly GCA_031772625.1 of Pinus tabuliformis. Classification (NCBI taxonomy): domain Eukaryota; kingdom Viridiplantae; phylum Streptophyta; class Pinopsida; order Pinales; family Pinaceae; genus Pinus; species Pinus tabuliformis. The sequence continues at coordinate 695,876,914 of CM062814.1, read as the reverse complement.
CAGAACTTCACAAGGATCCAAATCCTAGACTACGAAGGCATGTCATTCAGGTGCTGCCAGTGCCACAAAGTAGGGCATCTATTCAAAGAATGCCCCTTGGTTCGAAAGTCTCCTGATCTGCCAGTGGGCACAGAGGGGGGGATGGGTAAGACTACTGTAGCTATCCCTGAGAAGACTCCATCAGCAGCAGTTCCTCCGACCGGGAAGGAATCCACAGCTCAACAAGTTCCAGTCAATGCCCCTCGACCACCATCTCCATCGATTACTAGATCAAGGGCAACAACAGAGGCAACACGCTCCTTGGGTAATCCACTAACTTCCCACCCTGTTTTTACATATTCTATTGGTTGTACTGCATTCCATCTACACAATGCATCTGTAATGGATCAGTCTGGCACTCTACCTTCCGTCCCTTGCTCCCTAACCTCCCATCAACCTGTTTTCTCTACAACCTCCCCATCCTTCCCCCTTGAAACCCCCTCTGCTCCTCCCTCTCCACCCTTGGCCCCAAATGACCCCCCCCCTCCACACACATACAATCTTCGTCCCCTCTCTATCTCATCTGAATCCCCCCCCTCCCACTCTGGATTGGGCCTCTCCCTCCCCTTGCTATCCCACAATCCCCCCCGCAGCTGCAAATCATTCCTCTCTAAAGCCATCCTACAGGCTGGAACCGAGGTGTTCTCCAGGAGACAAACATCCCAGGATCAAGTTCTTAGAGCTTTGAACACCCATGACTAGTTGCCTCCATGAAGTGGCTCTCATTCAATTGTAGGGGCATGGCTAGCTAGCCCTCCGCAGACTTTTCAAATTCGAGCCCGTTGACATCATATTCCTACAAGAAACCCTTGGCGAGGCGGATCATATTACCTAAATCCTGGGATCTCTGAAACCTGGTTGGTCCTTCCTCTCCCTAGATGCATCCGGGAGATCTGGGGGTTTGGCTTTGGGATATAACCCTTGTTCCATAAACCTGAAGTCTACCTGGGGAGGTGTGGGTTTCATTGGGATAGAATTTTTCTCTGCTGATCTTGGGATGGACCTCTGGGTCATCAATGTATATGGGCCCTATCAAGGGCAAGAGGCCTTCTGGAATCATCTCTTAAACCTCTCTATCACCTCTCTGGATAATCTCATCATTGGAGGTGACCTAAATTTCTCCTTAGGGTATGGCGAGTCCTGGGGCTCTTCTGCATAGGTGGACCCACTCTTTGAAACCATGGAAGCATTGTTGGAACTCTCCCATATGACTGATATCCCCATGAATAAACCGATGCCCACATGGAGAAATAGGAGAGTGGGGGAGGCGGCTTTAGCTAGGAGATTGGACAGATTCTTGATCAAGATCCCATTGTTACAGAAATTATCTCTCTACAGACAATGGGTTGGCTCAGGAGGTATCTCAGATCACTCCCCTATTTTCTTGGAAATCACTGGTCCTCCAAAAAAACCCAAGGCACCCTATAAATTCAATTCGACCTGGCTACAGGATCCATCCTATTCCAAATTAATCACCGATTTCTGGTTGGCCAACCCTCCCTCTAGGGGACGCTCCCTGGCTGAAGGTTTCTACTACAACCTTTCTCAGCTCAAACGATTATCTATTCAATGGGCAAAGGAAAAAACCTTGAAGGATGACAACACCCTTGCCTCTGTCGAGTCATCATTGGCCGCACTCTTGGATGAACAGAATAGGGGCTTCATATCTGTAGAAGCAAAGTCCCATCTTATCGACCTGGAAAATCAACAATCCAAAATCCTGAAGGAAAGGGAGGAAACATGGTGCCTCAAGAGCAGAGCGATCTCGCTACAAGACGAAGACGAGAATACAAAGTTCTTTCAGAATTATGCAAAGGGGCGAAAAGTCTCCAACACCATCTGGAATATGCCCACGCATGATGGAGGTACAGCTAATACTTTCAGCCACCTTTCACATTTGGGGAACTCTCACTTCCAACACCTCTACAAGGCATCACCTGCTGCAAATCTTGTGGAAATTATTCGTTTGGCGGGACATTTCCCCAGTTTCGTCGATATGGACACAGCAGAAGAGATTACTGCTCCAATCTCCTCTGCAGAACTCGAAGGGACTCTGAAATGGTTTAAAAAAGATAAAAGTCCTGGACTGGATGGATGGTCTATTGAATTCTATCTGGCTTTTTACGAGCTTATAGGACAAGATCTCCTCAAAGTGGTTGAAGAATGTAGGATCACAGGTAAAATGTATGAGGCCATCAACTCCACTTTTATTGCCCTAATCCCTAAATCGGACTCCCCAAAAACTTCAATGATTTTCGCCCTATCTCTCTCTGCAACTCCCTGTACAAAATCATTGCTAAGATCATCGAAAATAAGCTACGCCCCATTCTCTCCCACCATATATCTCTTGAGAAATTTGCTTTCCTACAGGATCGACAGATCCACGAGGCCATTGGCATGGCTTAGGAAGCATTACACTCTATCAAAGTTAAAAATCTGAAAGGCATTATCCTAAAGATTGATCTAGCAAAGGCTTTCGACCGGGTTAGTTGGCTCTATATAAAAATGATCCTTATCCATCTGGGCTTCCCATCATCATTCACGGATTGGATCATGTGATGTATCACCTCGACATCATCTAGTGTTCTCATAAATGATTCAGCTTCACATTTCTTTCATATGGAGCGTGGCCTCCGACAAGGATGACCTCTATCTCCCCTTCTGTTTTTGATTGTGATGGAGGGCCTCAATAGGCTCATTGCAACAGAAAAAAGGGAAGGTAGGCTCAAAGGGCTGAAAATGAGTGATCTCTGCTATCTCACTCACCTCTTATTTGTTGACGATGTCCTTATCTTTCTTGATGGTAGCATCCGGGACTCCACCACATTCTTTGAAATCTTATCACTATTCGCACATGCCACAGGAATGGAAGCAAATCAAGCCAAGTCAACTATCACTCTGTCTCACACCTCCCCTCAGGAAGACATATCTGCCCTTCAGTATTTCCCATACCAACTGCATCCTCTGGCAAATGGCCTAAAATATTTGGGGTTTTGGATCAAACCACACAACTACAGGATTGCAGACTGGATCTGGTTAGTGATCAAAATAGAAAAGAGATTGACAAATTGGAACCATAGATTCCTATCCAGAGCCAGACGCCTTATCCTCATCAAATCTGTTCTGGAGGCCACACCTGTGTACTGGATGTTGCTGGCCTAGATCCCACGGGGAATTCTTGCTTCCATCCAGAGGATATGTTGCAGATTCCTTTGGAATGGACAAAAAGAAGGGAAAGTTTTTTCTTGGGTTGGTTGGAAAAATATAGCTCTACCAAAAAGATGGGGCGAATGGGGCATAAAGGATCTGGTTGTCTTTGCACAAGAATTAGCAGCAAAGATGGGCTGGACTCTCCTCACTGCACAAAATCTCTGGACTACTATCACATACCACAAATATGTCTGGCCTCAGCAGATCATGGATTGGGTCTGAATGCCAATCTGGCTGCGCACTGAAATTTCTATTGTTTCGAAGGCGATACTGTAATCTATGCCTTTTATCAGAGCAGGCCTGGCAGAGAGAATTAATGATGGCAATCAGGTGTGCATCAGTATGGACCCTTGGATCAAGGGAGGAAACAGATACCAACTCCCCCCAGACCCAATACACCATTTACATCAAAGGAACATCAAGTTGGTTGCACAGATAACAGACATGGAACACAGTTCTTTATTCGAGCAAGCTTGGTTACCAGCTCACCATATTGGCATCCCTGAACAATGGCAACAATCTTGGGAAGGATATTTAAATGCTCTAACCGAAGCGCATGTTCATATCAAAGAGGGCCAAGATGAACTTATTTGGACCCCGACAGAACATGGCAAATACACCCCGAAAATCAGCTACCTCTCTCTTCTAATGGATCGCAAACCAATGGAATTACAGGACTGGTGGCACCATCTTTGGAAAATGAAAGCACCTCCTCGGGCTTGACTGTTTATGTGGAGTGTACTAAACAACAAAATGCCCACGAGAGAATATCTCACCCACAGATCTATCTATGGGCCGCACTGGTGTGTACTGTGCAAGCAGGAATCTGAAACAAATGAGCATTTGTTCCTACATTGCCCTGTTGCTGCTCATCTGTGGAAATTGACTGTTCATTCTCTATCCATCCAGGAAAGGTGGCAGGGATCCTCTATCAAACAAGCTTGGAACTTCTGGTTTGTTGGTTACCATGGCACTAAAAAATTATGCTTACCCCTACTCCTGTGTTGGACCATTTGGCTTACCCACAATAATATCATATTCAATGGAGTTGTGGCTCGATGGCCTCTCATCATCGCAAGGGCAGTGGCAGCATACCACGATATCCCGGAGGTTGTCCATCCCCCCACTCGGTGCACTCTCTCCCCGGGACCGATTGACAAAACCCGCCCATGGTCGTTTTTCGATGGTGCTGCCCAATCTCATGGCTGTGGAGGCGGTTTCATTTTGCATATAACAGAGCAACATTCATATAAAGTCCAGCTTGGATTGGGGGAGGGAACAAACAATTTTGCTGAACTAATTACTCTTAGACATCTAATGCATTTTGCTTTAGCACATGCTTGCACAAACATACAGATTTTCAGGGACTCTAAAATCACTATAAACTGGTTCAACAACACAAATCTCTGTCATGCTCATACACTTAGAAACATATTGGACGAAGTTGTCACCTTCAAAGCAAATTTTAACTCAATTTCATGTCAACACATTTACAGGGAATATAACGAGAGTGCTGACAGGCTTTCCAAGGAGGCCACGATACTACCCCGAGGCTTGTGGATGATCCAAGAGCAGGACGGTGCTGAACAGTACCAATATTATCATCGCCCATATATAGATCAAGCATATCATAGGGTGGACAGGCCCTAAAATTTTTCTCTTACATGTTTATTTATCAGTTGTGCTTTTTTGTAAAATTTCTATGTACATATATATATGGCTCTTCAGACTGATGTAGCTCGAAACACACTGCGAGGTGATTTTTGTATAGTTTTACTATTTTTTGGAAATGGCGATCGCCATAACTTATCTACTGATATGTATCTAGTACTGGCCTTGGGCCAACAGTTATGCATATGCCTTGGGCATCTACTATATGTAATTTTTCAACTTAATGAAAGATTACGATTTTTCCTTTGGAAAAAAATAGAAGTGTAATATTTCAATAAAATATATAAATTAGAAAATATTTTATTTTTAAATTATATATATATATATATATATATATATATAGAGAGAGAGAGAGAGAGAGAGAGAGAGAGAGAGAGAGAACTGTTATAGTTCAAAAAAAAAAACATATTTAAAAAAATCAGAAGTTTAAGTTGTTTAATTTGTAAAGATTGAGTGCCTCAAGGGATTTTTAAGGGTGTTGAATTTATTTAGACATTTAAAAGTGTACTTTAAACAAGTACTACATAGTAGCTACTCTTTGTCCACTTAGTTTAAATATAACTAAATTAAAGTAAAAAATAATAAACGAAGAAAGTTTGTTCGAAATGAGATACCAATCTCATAAACAATATTTATTTTTTAATAAATTTATATATAATTTAAAATAAATATATATTTGGTATATTGGTTTGTTTGAGGGAGATTAGATTAATTTTAATTGTTTTATAAATTTCACATATTTTGAGCGAATAGACCATTGTATACTGCAATAAGAATACATTTTTTTTGCCTCCATCAACAATAAATGCTCTTGTAAAAAATGATGCTCTTCTAACTTGTATGAGTCTTGCTCAATTAATTTTAAACCAATACACTTTGTGGGAAATTTAATCCTTGGAAATTAAAATTTTGCTATTTTTTTTTGTCCACCTGATATATTATACAGTCTCATCAGTGATCTTAAAAACGCTTAGAATTAGATCCAATGTCTATAAACAATGTAACGAGAAATATTACCTTAATTACAACAATCAAAATATTACTTTAATTACAATAATCCATAAATCTTCCATTAATCTATTCTTCATAGTTTGTTGTACTCTCATTTTCTTATTATCCTTGTTTCCCTTTGTTTCTTTTCAACTTGAAAATTGCACCAAGAGAATCCAGATTTTCCCCATTCCATTTATGTAGAGATACACGTAATAGCTTTTTGTAGAGGTCATTGGAATACTATGCATGATATTGAAATAGATATTTTTCAATCTTTTGAATAGAGTTAATTAAAATCAACCTCGCTTTTAAGCTTGTAGTTAAAATTAAAATTAACATATTTTTTAGTTAAGAATTTAAGAATTTTGATTAATAATAATGGATAGAACATGAAATGATTAAAAAGAATTTAAAATAAATATTTGTTTTCAAACATTTATTTTTTAAACTTTCATATATCTTTTTGCATATATAGATTTGTAAATGATGTAAATATATTTGTTTTCAAATTTTTAAAAATAAATAATAATAAAAAATGGATTATTTTTAGAAAAAAAAAATAATAATAATTGAAATAAATATTCAAAAATTACGTGATATGTTTTTGGAATGAACATTCAAAAATTAATGTGTGTGTTTGCATAAAACATTCAAAAATTATAAAACATTCAAAAATTACACAATGAAATCATTGAGAGCAAACATTAAAAAATGTGTATTTTCTTCTTAAAGTTATTAAGTTGTTGGTAAGAAAATAAACATAAACTCGGTAAAATGAACAACAAGAAAGGCAGCCTGTGCATCTTGTTATTCGTCTGAAGAAATCCTTGAAGCAAATTTTCCGAGAGATGAGTCATAGGTATCTATAAAGTTCTAAAAAAATTGGTATATAAATTATGGTTGGTTAAATTAGGGATTGTTTAATAACATGTTAAAATAAAAGCTAATGATAATATGAATAAAATAAATGATGTTTTTAAAAAAAAAAAATGTTTTTAAAGTTATATTTTAATATATTTGACTAAATTAATGTCAAATCAACTGAAGACAAAATGCATAGTCCTGTCCCAGGGACAATAATAATAAATCACAATATTGTTGGAAATTGAATTGCCAGATTTTGAACCAAAAAACTATTTTGTATATTAATTCCACTATGCCCTTAAATTATATAAATTTATATATTTATAAATAGTTAAAATAGAAATTTAATATTTATATAAAATAAAAAATAAATATATGTATATTAAAAATATTTTAATCTTTAAATTTTGTTGTGATTTATTGTTTTTGAATATACAATCCAAGAGAAAGTGTTTTTTTATCTTCAACTCTCTTAGTATCCCAAAGATGACAAACTATTTTGTCCCGAGGCGTTTTGAATTGACTTACACCCAATTTGACTTTGAAGCTTATGGGAATTAGTTTTTATTTTGACAATGTTAATTTTCTTCTTAACACTCGTTAAGACATAAAAATAATTATAGTTATCAAAATTTTGATTAACATTATATTATTTTTCAATTTTTTTAATATATTGAATTTAATACCCACTTTTATTTAGAAAATTTTAATTCTCCATCTTTAAAATCATCTAACTCAAATGCAAACCTCCAACCAAATAACTTAAAACCTAACTATAACCTTAAAATTAAATTCTTAATATTTGAAACATTAAAAATATACTATTATTATTATAAATATTAAATATCTTAAATTGTATGGCCTATTAAAATAGAAATGAATGCTAAATATTAAAATGAAAAGAGTTAGGTCACATAAATAATACCAATAAGTCAAAATATCATCTGGAAATGGCGTAAGCATTTCCATATGGTGGATTTTGTCTTATGCACACCATTGCAACTCGTGAAAACAACAACAGATTGTTGCTAATGGAAGCTCTGCAATGCCATCATATCTAATATTGAGACTAGAATGTGACTTTCGCTTATTAAATAAGCGGGAATCACTTGGGTGTTCCCGGGGAGCACAACCTTTTCTACCCCATGCCTCTAAACAATACACTGGAGGCAGATGCACATTCCTAGAATACCAGTTGCCACCCACACCTCTATATAGCAAACCACTATTGAAAAGAAAAAAAAAATCATGTGGTTAGTTAAGCCTTATCAATGTTTGGAATTATTGAAATCAATGTTTGGAATTATTGAAATGAAAGGATATTTTAACATCTACGATATTAAAAATAGTTTATGGGATTATTGGTTCTTTGTTTTCTTTTTTTCGTAATTCAATCATTTTTTTATTCAAATTGATGATGAGCTAGCCCAACCTATCAACAATCCGTTAGTTGAAAAGACAATACCATGAAACTGATGCTAACATATTCCCATAACTTTCTCTAATGTCTTTGAATGCATCACATTCAAAATGAAATGTATGCATTCAAAAATAAAATGTTTTTCTGATTCCAGCCCCAAATGTGCAAAATGTACACACCTGTTCTTCGCAAGCTTCTTTAGGTCTTTCCACCATCTTGTTTCACACCGAAATTGATGCGAGTTGGTTCTTAATTAAGCAATAAGAACCTTTGCCCTCCACGGAATGCCAGCTCCAATGAACTCTTTTTGTTGTAGATCACATGTAGGGTTGAATTCCTCAATGTAGTACTTCTTATTTCTATCCAACTATTTTCCCCATACCCGTTTACCAAACTTCTCCATAACAAATTTTTTTAGCTCCTTGTTATTTGTGGCATGGACATTGAGGTAGATATTCTATTTTTGCATCCATGTGTAGTTTTGTCTCATCCGTGTTTTCTTTCTTTCACTCGTGCCTTCATTGAAGATAACAATAGGCCATCTACCTACTCCCATTTGCTCAATTCTTTTTAGATATCTTATGAACTGCACCATAGCAATTGATTCGATGGGAGTTGCCCCTGTGTCACTCAACATCATCTCATAAGGTACCGAACTTTTTATTGTAAAAACTTGGTTAGGAAGTCGGTCAGGCACACATACACAACACTCCCATATCTTGGTATTGCATTACTTATCTAATTTCCCCATCATATAATATTACAGAGGTATGATGTCGGGGAATGGATTATGTATCTTATTTGAAATTTGGGACATGTTGGCACTATTTAGCACATAGTGGAATTGTGGTTAATCCACTCCTTTATTGAGAGTGGATTTTTTCACATAGTGGAATTTTTCCAGAGAGCGAACTATTGGTGGAGAAGAGTGACTTTTCTCCTTAATTATTTCAGTTTGGCTCTAAGGAGAAGAAGCAGGGGGTTCTGCACGTTAGAATCGTGCATCAAAAATGCACTCAAACATAACAACAGGACAAGAAATTTCGGAACCTATAGAACCTATGGAAGCAAAGGATCCAAGGCAAGTGAAAATTGCCTCATCAACTAAAGCTGGGAAGTGGGTTTGGGCCAATACCAAACAGTATCGAGGCATTTTAGAACAAAGACTAGCCTGTCTAAAATGGGAGAAAAATCAATGTCAAAGGGAAAGTACTCGAGCCCTTCACAATAAGCAACATTCAAACAAGTCCCCTTTGCAAGCATGTGGCAACAACGGGTCTAGAGGAAAATTCATCGATGATTCTGCGTTTTATAGTCCCACATCCACACCTCTCACCTGGTCATCTGATCTTTATGTGAAATAATTGTTAAGTATGAAAAAGAGGTTGGAGGTTTTAGAAGCTAAAGCACATGAAATGGACCATAAAATTCATGTAATAACAATTGAAAATCGGCTTTAGCATAAAGCAATAAAGTTTTGAAGGAGTAAGTGGCATTGCTACAAGAATCTCTCATAATAGGGAACACAGAATGGCAATGCATGAAAGTGGATGTGCAAAACATGAATAAATATATAGTGGAAAGTACAGAGGTGGTGAATGCGAAATCATCCCAAAATAAAGGGAAAGCAGTTGCTCAAATAGACAACTATGAAAAGAATGCAAGAGAAGAAAGCAAAGAAATTTCAACAAAAGTTTCCAAAACTTGGGCTCAAGTTATTAGCAATTCTGCTAATTAGGAAGGAGAAGCAAACATTCGGGTTGGCAACATGCAAGATAGAGAAAGCAAGGAAAGGAAAGATATAACAACAAACATAATTATTAAAGGGGTGAATGACTATGGGAAAAATGAATGTACTCTTGACATTACAAGGGACTTCTTGAAAGACAAGCTGCTATGGCAAGGACAAATATGCCATGCGTGGAGGGTGGGTAAGTTTACCGGTGAGAGAGTCAGACCCATAAATGTCATCATACCTAGCTTGCATGATAAATACATCATTCTAAGCAAAAAACAACTCTTGAGGGGTTCTCGTTTTTTTCTAGAAGAAGATTTAACTGTAAGGCAACAAGAGAAAAGGATGGAGGAAATGTCAAAGGTTAGGGAAGCAAGAGAGCATGGATTTATAAAGGTAAAGTTGTGATAGCATGATTTGGACCTCCTTCCAAAACATAGCAGCAAGATGGTAATAAAGAAGAGGCAACAAACTCTTTAGTGGTAAATTGGGAAGCAAGGTCAGTATGGGCAAGCAGGGACAAAGACTCAATTGTGAGTCTTGCATGTCAAAACAAATAACAATCAAGTCATACCCAGGTTTCCTTAAGGTTAGTTTCTTGGAATTGCAGACATTACCCATGGAGACAAAGACCTGGGTTAGGACCTATTGTGGAAGATAAATACATAATTTGCCTCATAGAAAGACATGAACATGAAGGGTGCAAGACACCTTTGTTTGAAGGGTACTGAAAGATGGTTGTGTGGAACAAGGCAACAGGGAATGGAAAAATACACGGGGGTATCATGGTATTAGTGAGGGAAAAATAAGGCCGTTCCATTTAATTAGAAAAAGAAGACTCAGATAAACAATTCATTTGTTTAAAATATTAGAAAATGAAAATCACATCAGAATTGCAACATGCTATTTTGCGTCGTAGGTTTCAAAAATATACAAAAGTATAGGGCTTGACGACAATGATCCCTTTGCAACTTTAAAAACAGATATTGCAACATATTCTCAGCTAGGTGAAGTCCTTATAGTGGGTGATTTCAATGTTAGGACTGCAAGTGAGCAAGCTAACATTCTTTGTTGTAAAGAAGACTGTAACCTTATATGGCTTACAAAAGAGAGTAATCATCAATGGGAAAGAATTTCAAAGGACAACGTCTACAATCTCTTTGGTGAAAATTTGTTTAGTTTATGTGGGGCTTTCAATTTAGTAATTTGTAATGGTTTGACTAGATGGGCAAAGTCCGGTTATTTCACTTGAAATACTTACAATGGAGCAAGTGTAGTAGATTATGTAATTTGCTCGCATGGTTTAAGTGAGAAAATGGAGGAAGTTTTGATTGGAAACCAACTTTGGGACTTAAAATCATATCACAAGCCAATTTATTTAAGTTTCTCTTAGACTGGAAAGAAGCAGTTAGGGTAAAAAATGTAGTGTGTTCAACAAAATCTCCCAAAGGGCACAATTCTTTTGACTCCAGAAAATTGTAATACCCTCACAATAACGCTTGAGAGGCTCTTCGAGAGGGAGAAAATCCCAATTCGCGGCCTTCATAGTAAAAAATTAACACATTTGATTCAAAGCGCACTTTTAGAGTGCAAAAGAGAACAAATTAAGAAGTCTGAAACAAATTGCTTTTTGGTTAATGCTTGGTTTGATGAGGAATGAAAAAAGGCAAGGAGAACGTGGAAAGAGTCAAACAGGGATAACATAAAGCTCAAAGCTTACAAGCATATATTAAGAAAGAAAAAGGTTGATTTCATGGTTTCAAGGAGGGAAGAACTAATCTTCCTTGACAAAAATAACCCCAAATTATTTTCGAAGGAGCTCCAACTAAGAAAGATGCAAATTGAAAATAGTATTACAATTTTTGAATGGTTCGATTATGCATGACAACTTTATGAGCAAGATACCAAGGTTGACCCTCCTCCATTGGTCAACATTGATATTGAACTCTCCATGATGCAAGAGGTAGAGATGGGTATCAAGAAGTTGGGTGTTGGAAAAGTGAAAGACTTAGTTGAACTCCAAGCAGAGTATCTAAAGTGGGGCTTAAAAATTCTTGCACCTCACATTACAAAAAATTTCAACAACATCATACAATAGGGGTTCCCCACAGATTGGACAACTAGTCTGGCAATACCTCTTTTCAAGAGTGGTGACGTCAATAATCCCTCCAATTATAGGACCATAATGATAAATCCCTTGTTTGCAAAGTTATTTGGAAGCATTCTAGAAAATAAAATCAGCAAGTGGGCAGAAGAAAGAGATAAACGTGCTAAAGGGAAAGCAGGTTTTAGACCTAAGCATTCCACAGTTGATCATGGTATAAATTTAAGGCACATAATTGAAAAAGTTTGGGATAAAAAGAAAGAAGCATTTTGTTACTTTGTTGATTTCAGAAAAGCCTTTGACACAGTTCCCGGGGATAAACTTTGGCACGTAATGGAGGAACTTGGGGTTCCTAGGGATTTGAGAGAAGTTGTGCATAGGCTATATGTAGAGGTGAAAGTCAAAATTAGAACTTCAGCAGGAATTTATGAAATTTTTAGAAGTGATATAGGGGTCAATCAAGGTTGCCCATTGTCTCCTACCATTTTTGGTTTATATATCTTCAAGATTGAAGAGTGGCTAAATTCGTAAGGGGGTGACGGTATCCATTTGGGCAAGTTTGTTATAAGACTTCTTTTGTATGCAAATGACCTTATTCTGATTGTTAAATTTTCCCTCGGTTTGCAAGAGCACTTACTTGCCCTTGAGAATTTTTGTAGAAGGGTAGCGATGCAAGTCAATATTAGCAAATCGAAAGTAGTGGTTTTTTCTAACAATGAAAATATAACCATCATAAGTTCTACTTTGAAGGAAACATTTTAGAAGAAGTTACAGATTACAAATACCTTAGAATTGACTTCAACAAAAATCTAAGTTGGGATGGTTGTATAAAGAAAATAACTTTGGGGGGTTGGAAAGCATTTTATGCTTTTCAAAATAGGTGTAGAGAGGCAGAGTTATGGGACTGGAAAATCACTCTAACTCTTTTGGGGCTTTTCGTGATTTCGATGTTTCTCTACGGTTGTGAATTGTCGGTCAGTAATACATCTAACATGTAGTGGAAACAAATTGGGAAAATTCAGAAGCGTTTGATTATGAATAAAATAAAATTTAAAAGTGTGGTTCCTTATGCTATCTTGTTAAGTGAAAGAGGGGTTGCACCTATTGAAGCAATTGTTATGGTGTGAGTCATAAGGTATTTTAAAAAAAATGAGCAAATGGAAGAGGGCAGATGGCCTAAGGTTGTCTTTAATGACATATTGTGAAAAGAAAGAAGACTTGGATGCGGCAAAATAACAAATGGTTTAGTAAATGGGGTACTTCCTTGAAAATGTGTCCCATAAATAGTAAAGAGATAAAATCTTTTGTTATGGATAAGTTCCACAAGTGTACTTGGGATAAGGAGCTAGGGAGAAAGAAAAAGTACTATATTGAAGAGTTTAATCCCACCCATAATCATCAACAAAAACCATACATAGGGGCCAATATTTCTTGGAGAGCCAAAATTCTTATTACTTAGTTAAGAGATAATTCTCATCAACTCCATTGTGAAATAGGGCGCTAAAAAAGGCCAAAAGAAGTGTGGGAGGAAAGATTATGTATTTTTTTCTCTTCCGGAAAATGGGAAACAAAAAACATTTCATTCTAGAATGCAAGGCCTTCAAAGACATTAGGAAAAGTTATGCATATATTATGGTAGCTAGCTCTTGGGATAATCTATTCAGCAAGGGGTTTCTTGAGAAGTTGGGAGCATTTATTGTGAGGCTTCATATGGAAAGGGCCGAATACAAGAACCAGATGGAGAAACAATCTGTCCCATAGGCTATCTTTAGCATTGTGGACATTAAAATAATTTCTTTCTTTCTTCTTTCTATCAACATTACGGTGGGAAATAGAATTCTAGGTTCCAACTTTTATTCTCATCATTAATTGTTCTCATTGTAGCCTACCTATGTGTAAAACCCTCATAACACACTTTTATCTGATTATCCTATTCTCCAAAAACGCTTCGACCCTTGCTATGATACGCAATTTCGATGCCCATGAGCGGGAGACTAGTTTGTGTTACAAGAGCCTCGATATTTATCGCCTCATGGTTATCAAGAGTTGTCATCATACTTTGTTTCTTTAGTTTACAAGAGTTGTCATTGTACTTTGCCTCCAATCCCTTTGCCACATGCAAAGACAATACATGTTGCAGGTCGAATCACTAAAGGTCATGGCATGTGGACTTTACAGCCTCTTTCCACCCACCATGGGGAGGCATTGTATAGTTTTATTTTATTCTCAATTACACATGCTTATTGATGTACATTTGAGATCCTCGCAGTTGTGGACAATACATACCTGTGAAAATGGGGAAACCCCATGGTCCATTGGTAAAAGGCGTAGCCTAATAAGGCAACTTTTTGCCTATTTTCCATGTAGATCTTGCCCAAAATCTAGCTATATATATATATATATATATATATATATTATTTATTTATTTTCAAGTTGTTGAATCTACAGAATCCCACTTCTAAGGGTTTTCCAGGCACCAAATGTATTTCTACATTCAAAAATGTAATTTAAATGATAGAACATTATAATTTCATCAAAAAAATGTGTTGCTAGATACTAGAGAAAAAGGCGAAATGTCCTTGGGTCATAGCACACTATTGGTAAAATCATTAATCTTTAAAGGCTCAGGTGCAAAGTTCAAATTTTATTGATCCCTCTCCATTTTAAAGTAGGTCATTTTACTAGAGTTGCGGTTCAAAGCTCACCAAAGATCAAATAAAAGTTATTAGACATAAAAATATGGATGTTTACGAAAATGCTCTTCCTTTTTGTATTTATTTAGTTGTTTAATTTTATCTCCAATTAAAACTAGACTTCCCCACATTGTGAGAATGGTACTCACAAATGGTTACAATGTTGGCAACTTAACTTTGGGGGACATCAAGATTTGCGTAGACAACTAGATTGGGGACTTGACCTACAACCTTCTACTTATAATTCACAACACTCAACCACTTACATTAACTTAATGAGCTAAAAAATCCTTTCTATTATTCAATAAAGGTTCATTATTATGAATCAACAAACCCCAAATTTGGAGTCTACAATTGTGGAGTGGAATCACATATATAAATCTCACATAATAATAATAAAATAATACTGACATTTAAAATGGACTAACCCTTTGTTCGAAAAAGGTTTGGTTAGTCTAATAAATAAACTTTTCAAATGAAGGGACTGACCAATTTTAAATAATCTTGATCCACTTAAATACCTTAGCATTAATGATATGGCCTAAGTATATGATGTATGAAAGTATGAATTTATACTTGGACTTCATAATGAAAACCTAAATGCTATTAAAAATTCATTTAATTAATTTATTACTTAAACATTTATATACAAAGACATATTTCATATATAACAAATAAAAAGGATTTTTTACCTTTTAAGCTAGATCTTTAAAAGAATATTTTTTAGTTTTTAACATATATTTTTAGAAGCACAATATTCTTTCAGATAAATTTGCATAATCCCATAGTTAAAGGTTTTGTAGAGCGCAAGACCCACGAAGGAATTGAAAACAAGGCAACATTAATGTGGGTCTCTAAGAAATAATGCGACCAATTCCACACATTCTAAAATTTATATTCACCAACCCCATTTTTTTTTTAAGGGGGGGGGATTAATCAATTTTTTTATATTATATCATTTCAAATGTACATCATGAGGCGCTTGCTTTCAAAATACTTTTGACCTCATTCATATCGGACTTGTTTGTTAGAAGGTGATGGCAACCAAATATAGACAACAAGAAGAGAAAGTTATAATAGCGCATACAAATAATCCAAAGTGACCAAAAAAGACCTTAAATCAACATGCATCTCACTGTCATAATAGGGCGGCTACATTCCCCGGGTCAGAAGCATCTAGGTCATTATCAAGTGGCTAGTGAGGATGAAAATGCCTCATGAATGTGGGCCTCCATGTGAGCTATTCTCCCTTCCATTCAGTTCTGTCAATCCTAAATTTGTTTATGTCCACGCCGCAGGGAGACCAACCTGTCAAGGATGTGCCACTGGTTGTGTTGGAGGTCATTCATAAATGAAATGACCTCATTTCAGTAATCATGCTTGTCTCTATCCAATTTTTCCACCATGAGGGTCACTTGTATAATTTAAGCTTCCAGCATGTGAAATGGTAGTGGAATATAAACTCTCCCAAGAGAGTGAGCAGGTTGTTGGTCTAACTCCTCACCATTGTCTCCCAAGTCCACCAGATGGGCCACACCCTAGCCCCACATACCCAAACCCCTGCAAACCCGACCGCGCTGCCGTTGCATTGTCCCTCTGCAAACCGGACCACCCAATTCTATCGTACACACCCCACTGTCTTGTTCACCCACCTACGAGAATATAACACCGTCGAGCAACCAACAGAGATGAGTAGCCCAGGAAGACTCCTCCGCATGAAACTCCTTTGGAAACCTAGAGCATTGTATGACCAACAAGCCAGAGGAGGCGCCACAAAGACAAAACTTTCCAAATAAATACCTCCACATAAGACTAGAATCCCATAACCCGACTGTAAAGACCCGGTTCAAAGTGCCCAAACCTCCACCACACATAATCCCCTTGAAATAACAACTAAGAAAGAAAAGACTATAGGTAATCAAGAGGCGTCTACCTCCTTTTTCGTCCTCTACCACAAACCACCAGAGCCAAACTAACAAACCATAAAAGCAACTACCAACACAAAATGCACAAAAATATTGGATTATAACACCAAGTGAGCAAGGAATCCTTATTATCGAATTCAAGTTGTCAGAGGCCATGCATGCACCAGCCCGCCTTTCCTAGGCTTGAATTGATCTGAATAGGAAAATTAGTTTTTTTGTGCTAAATTCCTCTTCAGAATATATAAAAGTGCTTAAGGATTCATGAGGTTAATTGCAAGTTTAAACATAAATTTTTGAGTTTTTTATGTAAATTTCATGTACAAATTAACATAAACAAATGACTGAACAACAACATGTAACAAACATGAACATCACCAAAACAATATCATAATAACACATGATGAAGGATTTCACCCCGCCTAGGCTATGTCTCCTTGGTCCAGCTTCGAATGGCTTGGCCCTCTCTATTATGCTCAAAAGTGTGAATAAATCAGTTTACAATGCTCATATAGCTTTGAAACCTATTACAATGGCTCCAGAATGCCCAAAAATGGTTGTCTAGCCTCTTTCTTCTCCTGATTTTGTCAAAAACTCATCAAGTTATGATTTCCCCAAGTTTGGTTGCTCTTCGCTCTACAAACTCCCCAAATTTCGGAACCTAACCCACAATTTCGCCCGGATTTCCACTAATTGGGCGCCATTTTCGCCGATTTCAGGGCGAATTTGTCGGACACCTTAAATGGCCTATAAGGCCTAAAGTCCAAAAATTATGGACATGTTGGGGGCACATGCTTGGGGCTAAGGCCAACAGCTTGCCCCCGCCATCTAGGCCCCCACTCCGCTCCGACGGTGGTCCTATGGGGTGGCACACGCCTAAGGGCTGGCCCTCGTGGCTGGCCCTTTCCCCGGAATGCACATCACGTCAACGTTAAATACATGCCACAACCATAGTTTGTTAAGAACCATTCAGATGGCATGTTAGCAGGAGGGTTGGTCTTGATGCTTGGAGGTCGTGGGTTTGTCCCCCGCCACTACTGCCTAGACCTCTAATGAATTTTTGGTGGCCCTTGGGCTCCCACGTGGCGGCATTTGGCTGGGCCACGTGTCAGCCTGTGGTTGGCCACCTTCCAGCTAATCAAATTCTGCCAAATGCACCCAATGAAAAACTGCCACTTAGCATCATATGATTCGTCGAAGGAGCCTATTGACTAGTCAACCCTGCCACGTCATCATACACAGTGAGCGCCATGTCAACAGTATGGAATGCTGATTGGGCTATCACATTTTGCAAAAATCGCCTGTTTGGGAAAACGAATAGAACATGTTTCTAGGAGCATACAGAGTTTGTTTCACGTGAAATGAGTTGCATCGGATTCAGGATAACAAGCACTACGCAGTTGTTCAGGTTCCACACTGATCCAACAACCTTTAATTTTGAGCAAATTTTTGAGCACTTGATCATTCCTCCCTCATGGAAGCCTTTTGGACCCCAAAAGATCGCTTTCAATTGTGCAACAGGTGAGGGTACAGTTCCCTCACCTTTACAATCTCGATCCATTTGGATTTTGAAGGATTTGTTCCTTTGAGCCCCACTTGAAGGTAGTCCACACTCCCTCTTTTTGAAGACCTTGTTCTTCTATCAAGAATGGTGTCTTGTTGTAGTTCATCAAGGTATTCAGGAGAAAAATCTTCAATGGAAGGAATTTGAACATTCTCTCCTTGATATTCAATCAAGGGAGGCTCATACAACCTTAAATTTTCCACATTAACAACATCATAAATTTGCATATATGAAGACAAATCCAACCTGAAGGCATTGTCACCAATCTTTTCTAGAATTCTGAATGGACCATATCTAATTGGTTTCATCTTTTTACCTTCTCCTTGGAGCCTCTCTTTGCTAATGTGAAGCCAAACTTCGTCATCAACTTGGAACTTGTGATCTACACGATGCTTGTCGTGCCTTGTTTTGTACTTGCCTTTTCTCTTTTCAAGTTTATCTTTCACTGTTTGATATACCATTTGGAGTCATTCAATGAACTCCTTGGCTTTGTCCATGTTACTATTAATAACAACATCCTTCTTACCAAGATGATACAACACATTATGATGCAAATGGTAAACAAATTCCTCTACTTGATTCCTTTGACTCAAGCTTGAATGTACATCTTGAAAGTATGTATTTTGTTGATCATAAATTTCATGCAAAACAAAATGATGCTTGAGGAAAGTAGTTACACAAACAATAGGCCTAGAAAGCATATCAACAAACTTGTTGCTTATACCTTTCTTATTCCTTTTGACCAAGTGGAATAGTAGAAGAAAACCCATCCAATGAAAGTGCCTTTGTCGCTGCAACTTAATCACTGCACCACTGAAAATTTCTGAATGGAAACAGACAGGCTTACCATTTTGCATGAGGGCTACACCCATGGCGTAGTCACTTGCAAGTACATGAGCTGAGTCGATATTTTCTTTCAAGACATCAAATGCCTTCCGTTGCTTACCTCCCCACTGGAAGACCTTTTATACAACTTCCAATGAATGCAAAGGAGCTACAAGAGAAGAAAATTTAACAAAAAATTTCCTCCAACATTAGGCTGCTCCTAAAAAACCTCTTATCCAGATGACTATCTTGAGCATTGACCAATCCATAATGGCATTAATCTTGGAGAGGTCTAACTTCATCTCACATTCTCCAATATTATGGCCCAAGTACATCAAAGAATTTTTACCCAATTCATACTTTGACATCTTCAATAACAAATGTTCTTGACTTACTACATCAAGTACTTTTCTCTCATACATGACATGTTCATAATGAAATTTTCTGGGGTATTTTGAGGTCTAAATGGGCCTCCTAAGAAAAATGTACAACCAAAATAAACTTTATAAGAATCAATAGGATTCAAGATGATGATGTCAACCAAAAAATTAAAAAGATTAAAAAATAATAAAATAATAGAACTACATTTTCAACTCGTATTTTTGACTTATCTCCCTAAGGTTTTACTCAAATTTCGAGTGGGAGTACTCGTTGGATGCAAAATATAATTCCTCATCCAAGGAGTACCCATGTTGCATACTTTCGATGGACCATACTACACGAAAAATGAGAAATACATGAAAAAACGTGATCGCAATAATGTTTTTCATGTATTTCTCATTTTTCGTGTAGTGAGGTCCATCAAAAGGATGCAACATGGGTACTCCTTGGATGAAGAATCAAATTTTGCAACCAAAGAATGTTTCCACTCAAAATGTGAGTAAACCCATAGGGAGCTCAGTTGAAAAAATAGTTTTTTTCTTTTTTCCCTCTAAAATTTGTTGATGTAATCTAATCTTATTTTATTATTTCCACTATTATTTTATAATTTCCTTATGAGGCCCATTTTAGACCTCCAAATTCCCCTAATGAATGGCTTCAATACATCTTTCTTCATATGCATGAAAGTAGTAGGAGCATGGTAAAGACCAAAAAGCATAACAAGCCATTCAAACAAACCTTGCTTGGTTTTGAATGACATCTTCCATATGTCTTCTTCAACAAATCTACTTTGATGATAGTCTCTCCTTCAATCCCATTTAATGAACTTCTTTCCATTCTTTTTGGGCACCAAAACAATAGGTGCACCACATGGTGAAGGAGATGGTCGGATGATCCTTTTGTTCAACAACCCTTGGATTTGCTTTGTTATTTCTGCACTTTCTCTTCTTGACATCCGGTGCATGTCAGTGTTAGGAAGAAGACACTTTTGCTGCAATGATATTTCATATTGGATTCTCCCCTTGGGAGGAAATCCCTTTGATTTCTGAAACACCTTGTCATCATGGTTAACTACATCAAAAAAATCAGTTTTCAATTTTGAATTACAACTATCAAATGCTTCATAATCAACATCAATATTGGGTTTGATCATAAGAAGCACTAAATTCTTGCTTGAATTCACTAGTATTTTCATTTTCCTTGCATTAACTAATGAAAGATTTAGTTTCTTACGATGAGCTCTCACAATATACTCCACACCATCTTTGAACAAGTGGTACTTGTTTTCATGGCGATAGAAGATTTCTTTTCTATCATAGAGGTAAGGACTACCCAAAATAATTCCTGAAATATCAAGCGGTACAACATCTAATTCAACTTCGTCAATGAAGTTTGTTGTGATTGCAAACCGAAGAATACATTTTCTTGTAACCTATAAGTTTGTGTCCTTGCATATCCAACCCAATGGATATGGCTTGGGATGTAGAATGGTTTCAAGATTAAGTTTCTTGACTAAGTCTTCAGATATCAAGTTGGCTTGAGACCCACTATCAAATAGTGTGTCGATTTTTGTATGTTTTGAGATTACCCTCACATGAAATAATTCAATCATTGTTTATTCATTTGGAGTACTAGTATGACAATTTGATATACTAGTGCTAGCAATGGATTCTTTTCCTTTTATACCCATGGCTGTAATTTTAGTTTCATCACCCGAATCGGATCCCAAATCCTCTTGAATGATTGCAGTTGTCTTTTATTTTCCTTTGTTGTTGAGTTTCTTAGGCCTCATCTCAGGATGAAGCTTCCAACAATGAGCTTCATCATGACCCTCTTTGGAACAATGTTTACATGTTAATTTCTTTCCTTCCTTCTTAATGGATGCATTTTTCTTTCCTTTGAAACCCTTTTCTTTTTCTTTACCCTTAAATGGATTTTTACTACCCTCTTCTGGAGTGTTTTTCCCTCTTGCTTCAAGATGAGTGGCTTGCACACACACCCCATCTAGATTATTGGGATTAAACATAAGGATAGTATGCCTAAGGTAACTGTGTAAACCCCCTATATACTTCAGCAACGTGTCTTGTGATTGCAAATCTACTCCTATCATTAGAGACCTTCTTCTAAATTCTTGGGTGTATTCTTGCTAATTTTGACCTTTAAGTTGTCTAAAGTTCTGCCAATTCATGATGGATTTCTGCATATATGCTAGAGGGTAAAACTGTTTTAATTTGCAGCAATGAAATCAGACCAAGAAATTGAGATCTTACTATGTTTTTTTATCTCTTCCTATGTCCTGGATTCCCATCATACTAGTGTCGCACCCTCCAGCCTCAAGGAAGCTAGCTGAATCTTTATGTCATCATCTTGAAGGTTTTGAATTATACAATAGACCTCCAACTGACGAACCCAATTGTCAAGATTCTTTGCATTCACTTCAACATTATGCATGGGCAGTTCAAATTTAATCTCAAGTTTTAACACGGGTGTTTTACCAGTTCCTTTTGAGGTATGTTGATGAGTATGAGTAAGGGTTGTATTAGTGGAAGAGGGTGAAGATGCCTGTGAATATGGAGATGAAGATGATGGTGAAGAGGGTGGAGCTTTACCTCCATTTCCATTACCTCCTCCTCCTAAAGAACCTTCTCCTTTTAGAGGCTTGGAGCTTTCACGTTGCAGTCTTGTATTCCTCTCTTCATAGAGGACTTTCACCATCTTTATCATGTCAAAGAAAGCCTTCCTAAAAACCTTCTCATCTTTTGTCATATTTGTAGGCTCTCCTTCATGTGACATGCTCACTGAAGCTTCAACTGCAACTTGAGGTAGAACTGGTGGTGGAGATTGTGGCAATCTTGCACTCCTTCTCCTTGACCCAACTTCAGGACTTTCAACAAGCTTTCCTTCTCCTCTCTTGAGTTTCAACCTTGTAAGCATCACATTCACTTGCAAACAGTTAAATCCTTCTTACACAAAGAAAACCAAGAGCTCTGATACCAAACTTGATCGGAATGGGAAAATTAGTTTTGTTGTGATAATTTCATCTTCAAAATATGTAAAAGTGCTTAAGGATTCATGAGGTTAATTGCAAGTTTAAACATGAGTTTTTGAGTGTTTTTATGTAAATTTCATGTACAAATTAACATAAACAAATGACTGAACAACAACATATAACATACATGAACATCACCAAAACAGTATCACAATAGCACATGATGAAGGAGTTCACCCCGCCTGGGCTACGTCTCCTTGGTCCATCTTCCAATGGCTTGGCCCTCTCTATTATGCTAAAAAGTGTGAATACGTTTGTTTACAATGCTCAGGTATCTCTGAAACCTTTTCCAATGGCTCCAGAATGCCTAAAAATGCCTGTCTAGCCTCTTTATGCCCCCGATTTGGTCAAAAACTCATCAAGTTATGATTTCCCCAAGTTTGGTTGCTATTCGCTCTACAAACTCCCAAAATTCCAACACCTAACCCACAATTTCGCATGGATTTCTACTAATCGGATGCCAATTCCGCCAATTTATCCAAAACCTTAAATGGCCTATAAGGCCTAAAGTCCGAAAATTATGGACATGTGGGGGGCCATGTGCTTAGGGCTAAGGCAAATGTCCTGCCTCCACCGAACGGGCTCCCACTCCGCTCTAATGGTGGTCCCGTGGGGTGGCATGTGCCCAAGGGCTGGCCCTTTCCCCAGAGTGTGCATGATGTCAACGTTAAATACATGCCCAACCATAGTTTGTTAAGAGCCATTCAGATGACGTGTTGGTAGGAGGTTTGGTCTTGATGCTTGGAGGTCACAGGTTCGATCTCCATTGCTGCTTCTCAGACCTTTAAGGAATTTTTGGTGGCCCCTGGGATGCCACATGGCGGCCTCTGGTTGGGCCACGTGTCAGCCTGTGGTTGGCCACCTTCCAACCAATCAAATTTTGCCAAATTCACCCAATGACAAACTTCCACTTGGCATCATATGATTCGTTGAAGGAGCCTGTTGACCTGTCAACCCTGCCATGTCAGCGTACACAATTAGTGCCATGTCAGCAGTACAGACTGCTAACTCGGCTGTCACATTTTGTGAAAAATTGCATGTTTGGGAAAGCGAACAAAACATGTTTCTGGGAGCATACGAAGTCCGTTTCACGTGAAATGAGTTGCGTGGGATTCAGAATGATGAGCACTACGCGGTCGTTCAGGTTCCACACTAATATGAAAACTTTGAATTTTGAGCAATTTTTTGAACACCTGATCATGAATTATCTATAATTTGCTCGGGCTCGTCATCTCAGGCCAGGGTTCCACACAAATACACCCTCTTCCTTCGCTCCATCCAACTTGAACTCATAATTTCCATGGTCATCACATTATATAAGCTTCTCTTCACTAGGGGTAAGGGATGGATGAGACGAGGAGCCACCCTATACACCAGACCAAGAATTCCCCTCGTCAATCGTTTTTCCCATCACCCACAACCAACAATATGAATCAATACCTAGAACAATAATTCTTAACCTTTACCTATTCCTTGTCTCCAAAACATTCATCTCCTTCACTCGAGCGGGAGTGTCCTTACCACGTCTCGTTGCCTTAATGTTGCATGGGAGAACCATTATAACGCCCCTACTCACCTTGAAATAACCTATTGTCACCCCCATCGAGGACAACCCCAATTAATTTAAATCAAAATATTAAATTACAATTTATCTTCTAATATCAAAATTAATGAAGAATTAAATGCATATCGATGCTTTTGATCAAAGCCATTGATATAGAAACAATCAACGGCCTTGATCACATCTGACAAAATCCTTACATATTGTTCAAGAGCTATTTTGTTATTATGTGATGGCCTTGATCACATTGAACCAAATCCCTTCACATGTATCAAGAGGTGGTTTTGGTTTGATGTGATCAAGGCTATTGATTTTGCATTAAAACCAATGTCTTTAATCACATTATATGAAAGTCATTCATGTGTTCCCCAAAGTTGACTTTGATCACCATGTGATCAAGGCTGTTGGTTTTAAATTATGGCTTGGGTCCAATGCGATCAATATCATTTATTTTTCATTTAAAACCAATGACCTTGATCACATTGGATCAAAACCCTTCACATTTCCCAGTTGGGTTTTATCCCATGTGATCAAGGCCATTGGTTTTAAATGAAAAATCAATATCCTTGATCATATTGGGCCAAATCCACATGAAGTGTGAAAGGCGATCATATGTGAGCAATACTTTTGATTAATTGACAAATTTGATCAAAACCACACACACACATATAGGTGTAGTCTAACTTATAAAGAAAATGACCTTTTTTCACGGAATTTGAGTATACAATTTCAAGCAAGATTGTGATTTTTTGTTATTTAAAATACATTTTTAAATGCACAAATGGATTTAGCAACTTGAAAATCCTTGTGGCACTTTAATTCTATAGATTAAACAACTTAAACGCAAGTTTTTAAAAATCTTCGTTGGATTTTGGTTAAAATTAACCAGAAAAAATGCCATGAAAAAAGTCATTTCGTCTATTAATTAGACTCTGTGTGTGTATCAATGCCAGTTTGATGATTTTTAAAATTAAGTAAACATCATTATGAACGTGTTAATTTTAAAATTGGTAGTATATTACAAATAAATAAGGTAAAAATTCATAAATATCTCTCAAATATCTCAACCAATTTAGTGTCTAACTTAACCTAAGTTATTGAGTTCGGCAAACAAAATTGATTAAATTCAAAGTTCACCAAATTTCATTATTGGTCGAATTTATTCGATGAGGTTCACAAATATCAAAGTGAACACGAACAAGCCAAACATGAAGACTAATAATATCATGAAATTTGTGTAAAATACTATTAAAATTTATTTTAAGTTTGTTATGAAATCACAAGAAATTTGTGACAACCTACGACTAATTTCCCCTTCATTGTATCTCATATATATTTTGAATTATAATTAAAAGGCCCAATAATTGGGGGACATATTCCAGAGTTTGAGGAAGGAGGTTGCTTGGGATTAGAAGGAAGCTTGACTTGTTTCATGACAACCATTGAAGGTTGGCAAGGTTGCCATAAATGGAATGGGTTGTAAATTAATTGAACATGAAGGCAGAACTGAAGAACCATGACAGCCTTAGGTGAGGCTAAGAGATAGAAAGGAAAAAAATTAGACGAGGAAAGGATTGCACTAATAGATGAGGGACATAAAAGTCAGTGAAGTGCTCATCATTGTCGCCCAAGTCCACCGGATGGGCCACGCCTTGTCCTCGCACGTCCACACTGTTGCGAACCCGACCACACTCTTATTGCATTAGCCCTCTACAAACTGGACCACCCAATTCTATTGTGCACACCCCACTATCTTACTCACCCACCTTTGGGAATACAACACCATCGAGCAACCAACATAGAGGAGTAGCCTAGGAATACTCCTTCGCATGAAACCCCACCAGAAACCCATAACCTTGTATTCCCAACAAGCTAGAGAAGGCACCACAAAGATGAAAGTTTCCAAATAAAGACCTTCACACACATTTGAAATCCCATAATCCTATTGTAAAGACCAAGCTCAAAGTGCCCAAAACTCCACCACACAGAATCCCCTTCAAACAACAACTAAGAAAGAAAAGACTATAGGTAATCAAGAGGTGTTTTCCTCATTTTTTATCCTCTACCAAAAACCCCTAGAGCCAAACTGATGAACCATAAAGCAACTACCAACACAAAATGCACAAAAATCTTGGACTACAGCACCAAGCAAGCAAGGAATCCTTACCAATGAATTCAAGTTGTCGGAGGCCATGCATGCACCAGCTTGCCCTCCCCGCCTTTCCTGGAGATCGAATTCTCTTTAATTCACTCGGGCTCACCATCTCGAGCCAAGGTCCCACACAAATGCACCCTCTTCCTTCGCTCCATCCAACGTGAACTCAAAATTTATGTGGTCATTACATGATACATGATTCTCTTCACTAGGGGAAAGGGATGGCTAAGATGAGGAGCCACCCTACACACCAGACCAGGAATTCCCTTCGTCAATTGTTTTGCCCATCCCCCGCAGCCAACAATACGAACCAATACCTAGAACAATAACACTTAACCTATGCCTTTGCCATGTCTCCAGAATGTTCATCTCATTCACTTGAGCGAGAGTTTCCTTGCCACATCTCGTCGCCTTAATGTCACGTGGGAGAGCCATTAATAACATCCCTACTCCCCTCGAAATAACCTATCGTCACCCTTGTCAGGGACAACCCTAATTAATTTAAATCAAAATATTAAATTACAATTTATCTTATAATATCAATATTAATGAACAATTAAATGCATATCGATGTTTTTCATTGAAGCCATTGATATAGAAACAATCAACGACCTTTATCACATCTGGCAAAAGCCTTTCACATTTTTCAATAACTATTTTGTTCTTATGTGATGGCCTTGATCACATTGAATCAAATCCCTTCACATGTCTCGAGAGGTGGTTATGGTTCGATGTGATGAAGGCTATTAATTATGCATTAAAACCAATGGCTTTGATCACATCATATCAAATCCCTTCACATTTCTCCAAAGTTGACTTCAATCACAATGTGATCAATGTTATTGGTTTTAACTTATGGCTTGGGTCCGATGTGATCAAGACCATTATTTTTCATTTAAAACCAATGACCTTGATCACATTGGATGAAAGGCCTTCACATTTCCCAATTGGATTTGATCTCATGTGATCAAGGCCATTGGTTTTAAGTGACAATTCAACATCCTTGATCACATTGTGCTAAAGCCACAACAAGTGTGAAAGGCAGCTATATGTGATCAATATTGTAAATTAATCAACAAATTTGAACACACACACACACATATATATAGGTGTAGTCTAACTTATAGACAAAATGACCTTTTTTCACGGGAATTTGAGGATATGATTTCAAGCAAGATTGCAATTTTTTGTTATTTAAAATACATTTTTGAATGCATAAATGGATTCAACACCTTGAAAAATCTTGGGGGGCTGTAATTCTATAGATTAAACAACTTAAACTCAAGTTTTTAAAAATCTCTGCTGGATTTTTGGTTAAAATTAACGAGAAAAAAAATGTCATGAAAAAAGTCATTTCATCTATTAAGTAGACTGTTTGTGTGTGTGTGTGTGTGTGTCATTTTTTTTACCCTGCATGCAAGTTCAATGGTTTTTAAAATTAAATAAGCATCATTATGAGCGAATTAATTTCAAAATTGGTGGTATATTACAATTAAACAAGGTAAAAATGAATAAATATCTCCCAAATTTATTTCTTGGTCTCATATACCAATTTATCAGCCAATTTAATGTCTGACTTAACCTAATTCACTTGGTTCGATGAACAAAATTGATTAACTTCAAAGTTCACCAAATTTCATTAGTGGTCGAATTTATTCGATGAGGTTCACAAATCTCAAAGTGAACATGGACAAGCCAAACACGAAGACTAATAATATCATGAAATTTGTCTAAAATACTATTGAGACTCATTTTAAGTTCGTTACGAAATCACAAGAAATTTGTGACAACCGACGACTAATTTCATATATATTTTGAATTATAATTAAAAGGCCTCAGAATTGGGGGACAAATTCCAGAGTTTGAGGAAGGAGGTTGCTTGGGATTGGAAGGAAGCTGGATTTGTTGCATGACAACCATTGAAGGATGACAGGGTTTCCATCAATGGATAGAGTTGTAAATTAATTGAAAAGGAAGGCATGACTGGCTTGTTTGAGACTACAATGCAGAACAAGTAAAATTAGATGAGGAAAGAGCTGCATTGATAGATGAGGGACATAGAAGTTGGCCAGTGAGAAGTGGGGAGGAAGGATGTGCTAATATTTAGCGGGTAAGTTCTTCCACTTGATGATATACTCTGAAATTGATCGACTTTGTAGCTGTCAAGCTCTTGTTTCCATGACTTCTTCAGGTTCCAATATGATTTTCCTTCCTCAGCAAGTTTTGGAAATATTGTTTGAACTGGGAGCTTGTCACCTATAACCTTGTTTAAGCATGAAACATGGAAAACTAGGTGCACTCGGGAAGATACAGGAAGCTCTAATTTGTATGCTATTGTACCAATAATTTGCAACACCTTGTAAGATTATAGTACTTTGGTGATAATTTATTATCCTTCTTACCTTGCTTGAGGGACATTTGTTTGTATGGTTGTAGGCATAAAAATACCCAATCGCCTGCATCAAAACTTCTTTCGCTGCGATGTTGATATGGTCGTTGTTTCATTCGATTCTGCGCCAAAGTGAGGTTATCCTTTAAGATTTGGATAAATTATTGTTGATTCTCGATGTGATATTCCACTTCTTGAACCTTAGAATTTTATCTTAAAGATTATGCGATGGATGGTGTATGATATCCATAAAGTGCCATAAATGGGGTCATTTTTGTTGCGGTATGGAAGGAAGTGTTATACCACCATTCAACCAGAGGTAACCACTTGACCCATTGTGTTTTCTTATCACATACAAAGCAACAAAGATATCATTCCAAACATTTGTTCATTATCTATGTTTTCCCATTAGATTGAGGATGATAAGATGAACTATGAGCTAATTGAGTACATAGGCAAGAAAATAATTCCGTCCAAAAATTTCGAGTGAAAATGGGATCTATGTCGCCTACAATAATCTTTGGGTTTCCATGTAGTTTTTGAATTGCTTCCATAAATCCAGTAGCAACTGTAGTGCACAAAAGTGTGCATACTTTGTAAGTCTATCAACTACCACCATGATGACACTCTTTCCTTCGGACTTAGGAAAACCTGTGATCAAATCCATTGAAACATCCTCCCAGCGTTGAATTGGAATGGATAAAGGTTGTAACAGACCTGAGGTCTTAATTGTCTCAACTTTATTTTGTTGGCAAACCAAACATTCTGCCACAAACTTTTGAATATCATATTTAAAGCCATCCCAAAAAAATTCCTTCTTGACCCTGTGGTAAGATTTTAAAAATCTTGAGTGCCCTCCTGAGGGAGAGGTTTTCAATTCCAAAAGAATCTTTTATTTGAGTTGGGAATTCTTACAAAGATATAAGATATCTTTGTACCATAATGAATAATTTTCCCAGCCGAATGTATCAGATGTACTGGGATCTTGTTGCAACTTTTGAATGAGTGTCCACACTTCTTCATCATTCTTCCATTCATCCCTTGCTTCGGTTATCCAATCTGGTTGGATAATAGAAATAACACAAAGCAATGCTTCCACATCCTCATCCTTTCTTGAGAGTGCATCTGCAACAACATTTTGATTCCCTTTTTTGTAGGTGACTTCAAAGTCATAACCCAACATTTTTGTGACTGATTTTTGATGCTCTTCTGAAGATAATATTTGTTCCAAAAAGTATTTAAGACTATCATGATCCGTTTTTACCTTGAAGTGTCTTTCCATTAGGTAAGTTTGTCATTGCTTTAGTGCATGTAGTATTGCCAACATTTCCTTCTCATAAATAGGTTTGTGTAAATACTTTCCTTTGATTGGATGACTTTCAAAAGCAATGGGTCTTCCTTCTTGCATTAAAACAACACCAATTCCATTTCATGAGGCATCACATTCCACAATAAAAGTTTTTGTGAAGTTTGGCGTAGATAAGAATGGTGCTTGGCACATTGCCTCTTTAAGATGTTGAAAGGCCTTAGTTGCTTCTGGAGTCCAAGAAAATGCATCTTTCTTCAGTAATGTTGTTAGAGGTGCTACTATTCTCCCATAATTCTTAAAAAACTTGCGATAATACCTTGTCAACCCGAGAAATCCTCGCAAATGATTTATGGTTGTGGGGATTTTCCATTCCTTAATGGATTTAATTTTGTTAGGGTCTACCTTAACACCCTCATGAGATACAATATGACCCAGATATTCCACCTCATGTACTCCAAAGAAACATTTGGAGGTTTTTTCATATAATTGTTTCTCCTCCAATAGTTTGAGCACCCTGTCAACACGTTGAACATGATCCTTCCAAGACTTTTTGTAGATTAATATATCATCAAAAAATACTAACACAGATTTTCTAAGGGTGGGTTTGAAAATGGAATTCACCAAACCTTGAAATGTAGAAGGTGCATCGGTAAGGCCAAAAGGCATGACCAAAAATTCATAATGACCCTCATGAGTTCTAAATGTTGTTTTTGGAATGTCTTCAATCTTCATTCGAATTTGATGATATCTTGAACGAAGATCCAAATTGGTGATGTAAATTGCTCCATGTAATTCATTCAATAATTCATTAATGATAGGACTAAGAAATTTATCTTTAATAGGGAGCTTGTTGAGCTCCCTATAATCCAGACACATGCACCACGATCCATCCTTCTTGTGCACCAATACTACTGGAGTTGAAAAAGAACTTTGACTAGGTTGAATTATACCGATCTCTAGCATTTCTGCAACCATACGTTCAATTTCACTCTTTTGGGCATAAGGATATCTGTAAGGTTTGATGTTTGGAGGAACACTTCCTGGAATCAAATGAATATCATGATCTTGATCATGAATAGATGTGAGCCCTTTGGAAGTCTCAAATACCTTGGAATTATTGTCCAAGGCTTTTTGGAGATATGGAGAAATAAATTATTTCGATGTTTGAATCTCTAGTCAGCATAATTGTGCAATTACGCCCCATTGTTCTTTCTTTAGAAGTTTTGTCATGCCATTAGAGCTAATTATCTTTCCTGGTTTCCCTGTGATACCCCTTAATTAAACTTCATTTCCTTCCCAAAAAATATCAAGAAAATTTCTTGAAAATTAAAAGCTATCATACCCAAAGATTGTAACCATTGGACTCCTAGTACAACATCAACACCACCCATTGGAATTGAGAGCATTGGACTATTCAATATATATATTCCCCCATGGTTAGCTTGATATTATGGCACTTTCCAAAGAAATTTATAGTTCCTCCATTTGCAACCATCACTTGACACTCTGGTGTTAGGTATAGGAAGCAATTCAATTCCTTGGTTATCTTACAATGAATAAAATTATGGGTACTACATGAATCAATCAACACTATTACCTTTTTCTTCTTGATATGTCCTTCTATCTTGAGAGTTTTAGGAGTGGTAATTCCTACCAATGCATTACAAGATATGGTCGGACTCATTTCTTCTTTCTCTAGGGTTGGTTCCTAGTGTATATCCTCTTCTTTTGAAGTTTCTTGTTCCTTTTCTTCCTCCTATTCACAATCTATGTAAAATAATTTATTCTCAACACACTTATGACCTTTAGTGTATTTGCTATCACAACTTTAGCAAAGCCCTTTAATTTTTTTCTTCCAATTGATGTGGTGTCAACCTTATAGGTTGTGGAAGGCTAGGAACAACAACACTTCCATCTTTATAGTTGTGAGTGGTAGGTTTCCTTGTTTCCATAATTTTGCTTTCAATTTTTCTTGCCAACCTGAATGCCTTCTCCAATGAATCAGGTTCCCAAAGGCAAACCTCATGTTGGATGTTATCCTTTAAAGTCCCTATGAAGACATCAATCCTATGCTCCTCTGGAATATCATTTACCCTTATATTTAATTTTTGGAAGTCCTCAATATGCTCCACCATTGAACCCTTTTGTTTGAGATTTATCAATTGGCTAAAGAAGGTGTTTCTCTTTGTATCCTCATAATGTGCTATCATTTCCTTCGTAAAAATTGACCAAGTGACAAGTGGTTTACGATAACAAAGCCATCAATACCATACAAACTGATTGGGTTCTAAATATAAAGTTGCAATGCGTACCTTTTGTGTGTGTTGCACATTATGGAGATCAAAATATTGCTCCATATGTAGTATCCATGTTATCGAATCCTTGCCATCAAACTTCCTCATATCGATCTTTGGAATATGGTGGATCTTCAATCCAACGTTAGAGTCTATGAAATCATTATTAACATTTCTTTTGTTCTCATCATGAGTTTCATCTAATACATTTTCTCCATTAAGAAGCATTTCTTGTAGTAACTTTGTCAAACCTTCCATGTCTGATTTTAAACTATTCTTCAAACCATACATCTTAGCTTCCATTTCATTTTTGGTTACTCTTTGTGAGCGAAAAATTTGTTGCACTTGATCTCGTAATTTTGATATATCATGCTGCATTTCTTCCTCTTCTTCATGTGCCATAGAAGATCTTTCTGGTTGCTTAATAGGTGTGCCCGTTTTTTTTTTTTTTGAGGCATTTTTAAATCAAACAATGATATATATGCTTCACTATTCCCTTTGAATCACTTCAAACTGATTTTTCAAACAAAAGTTATGCAAAATTTTAAAAATACACACCTTTTTCTTGCTTTTTAGGAGCTAGATATTGAAATAGTTGTATCTCTGTAATTGTGAATCTTCAAGATCTGAAATTCTGCCATATATTAGCCCTCTGAGTCTTATTTCCAACCCAACAAATCAAACCAACCTTGGATTCTTCAAGAAGGTGTTATGCCCAATCTCCCACGATGACCTAATTATAGACTAGTTCAGTGGATCGAACTTGTACGAAGTGCCACGTGTCACTCTTTTGACCTTTAGCCCTAAAAATGATTCCTAAAAAACTACAGTCCGTCCTTTTTCTGTAACTTTTTACGGAATTCAAATCTGATGCTCAGATAGAAAGTTATGATGATTTTTCCTAGGTCACCTGTTTGAGATGAAATTATGGAGCCTACAAAAACCCTAACTTACTCCGATCATATCTCCGAGAATATAGCAAGACAAGATCTGAAAATCATACACGAAGTTCACCAAGACTTTGAATCCACTTTGTTGCAATTTCAGCTTCTGAAGCTTTGTAGCAAAAAAGTTATAACGAAAATGCCACGATGACCTGTTTGAAGCAGCGAAACCCTGGAATCCAAAGCTCTGATACCAAATGTTATGCAACCAACTTACAAATAGATAGATCAATGACTTAGAAATTATACTCTTCGAGGGGGAAACCTCCTTTACATTACATAAATAAAAAATTCTTGGATGATTCAAATGACAAAACCTCCTTTCCATATATAAGAGTCTAGTGGGTCACAATATAATCAGAGCCTACATAACAATAATAATGTAATGGCACAACAATAACAATAGTGGGCTTATATGGGGCACAATAATAACAATATGGGGACTACATGAGCACAACAATAAAAATAAGGGAATACACTAGTATTACAGGGACCTAACAAACTCACAAGTGAGGATAAAGTCATTTGGATTCCCTATAAGATTGGAGATTGGAGATGGTTTTCTCTGGATTCCCTTGACAACTTAGGTCTGATCCTTGGATTCCTAGTAGGAGAGTTCTTTAGCCCCCCTACCCGTTTTCTTGGTTTATTGTGAACTCTGGATTCCCTTGTTGCTTATTGAGGGTGGAGGCATAGCCTTTGGATTCCCTCGTTGTTGATTGAGGGTAGAGGCACATGATCCAGATTCCCTTATTGTTGATTGAGGGTAGAGGCACATCCTGTGGATTCCCTTGTTTCTGATTAAGGGTGGAGGTATAGGCTCTGGATTCCATTGTTGTTGATCGAGGGTGAAGTCACAACATCTAGATTCCCTTGTTGTTGACTGGGGGTGGAGGCACAACCTATGGATTGCCTTGTTGTTGATTGGAAGTGGAGGCACAAGCTATGGATTCCCTTGTCATTGATTGAGGGTGGAGGCACTGCCTCTTGATTCCCTTAATGTACTAAAAGGGTGGAGGTGGTGAACCTATGGATTCCTTGTGAGACAATGACTGAATGTAGGATCTAGTGGGTGGAGGTGGATGGTCCTCTGGAGCCCTTGTTTCAACTAGCAGGTTTCATTTGATCCCTTGAGCACTCATCCTCAAGCTCTGGAATCTAGCTCTGGGGTGATTATTGCAAGAAAGACTTGGTTGCAATGTGTCTAAGGTTAGGTGGAGAGTTACAATCCCAATCTCAGTTGCCTAGTTCAATTTATTAAAGATAAATGTTTGATCATGACTCTTCTGTCCTAATTTCTTTATTCTTGTTTAATGTATTGTATTTATCATGGCTTGTAACATTGAGTAATGTGATGTTCCTACTCGAATGAAAATTGTTGTTTAAAAACATGGATGTGGAATGGTTTAAGTTTTTGTGTTGGCTCAAGGCCTATACTGATATGTATTCAATGTGTTGGTTCAATGCACATGTCATGAAGTGTGATATTTTCTGCCTACTTGAGGAAGGATGCGCCCATATATATACTTACTGAGTAAAAGGAAGGGCTTCCTATTTGTGTGTGTGGGCTTGTTTTCTGTTTATTATTGGTCGAGAGGCTTGAAGATTTCCAATCTGTTGTAAGCTTGATATTTTTCCAATGGGTCTTTATGTAAATGAATGCACAAATCTCTGTTGTATATGTTATGAAATTAAAAAGAATTGGCTATTAAGCCTTGTTTTAACATTACCAAGCTCAAAAAAGATAGTCAAGACACACACACACATATATGTGTGTGTTTATAATGAACATATAGTTAAATCACACATTTTTTGGATGAGTTGGGTTGAAGGAGTTCAAGCTCAAGAAGGATAACTTAGATGACTTTTGTGTGTGTGCATATATATATATGAACTATGTGTCGGAGGCCTGGGCAAGGGTTCCTCTTAAGTACATTATCAGTGACCAGGCACTAACGGAGAAGCCCTTGGAAAACCACAAGGTCCAATCTTTATTTCATTTGTACATATATGGAGAGAGCGAGGTTGAGTCGTAGGGCCTGACCTTCAGGTTAAATAAGCCCATGTGATGGTGTGTCGATACCAAGGGCCAATGGTGAAAAGCCCATACCATATATGCTTATGCCGCGGGGGTTGGAAGTTAGGGCCTGGAGAAGTGCAACGACACACCCATCGTAACCACCATATGGCCAACACCCATGTCCATGCATTGAGGGGGAGAGATTCTAGTCGTCGATGGGGAGGTGCTACAGTCGTTGGATGACCCTAGAGGTTCCTCCCCGGAGGTTTTAGATGGAGCATGGTGGAAAATTGACGGGTTATGATCCCCAAGAGGATGTTGTAGTGGGGCATGTTTCCCTGCGCATAAAGCAAGAAAACCCCTCCAAATCGCACACAATGGGGAAGCCATGAATGGTTGGGGTTCGAAGGTTACATGGAACCCTGTCCATGTAGGCAAAGTGACGAAGGATGACTCCACCCTGGATTGCAGAAGATTTGGATGAAGGGCATGATAGAGCCATCAAGATCCATTACCCGGGTTGACTTTGTGTGTGGGGCCCTGTTATGCGGGGATGAGAGATGTGTGGTGCAAACATATTCATTAATCGGTCAAGGGCGGAGGCTAAGCCTAAGTGCAGAGTTGGCATTGCCAACGCATATCAAAAGGAATGCCCTGGAAGTTCAGCGGGGAGCAGTGGGGAGACTCGTTGGGGTTCGTAATAACGGGGTGAAGTGGCCTTCAAGGGGCCTGCACCCGTAACACTTTTCAAATAATGCATCTGTGATGGGTTGGGTCACACTTGCTATATAGTAGGTATTAAGTGACGAGTAGGAATGGGTTGGCAACTATGGTAACGCTACCATGAGGCAAAGAGGGTCTGACTGGGATTGCCACATGGCAGGTTGGTGAGGTGGCAATAATTAAATGGTTGACCTTTGGATGCCATATCTTTGGATTCGGGAGTAAGATCAAAGCAAACCTTTTACCATCGGAATCGTCTTGACGGGACGAACACGATGGTATCATTTTTTTGAATTTCTTGTGAGCAAAAGTAAGTGAAACATTTGGACCCCATTTCCGTAGTTGGACCATGGAGGTTGAGTTAACATAGTAACTGTATCCTTCTAACCTTAGTGAGGGCTTCAAAGAGGTTCGTTAAAAAAAAAAAACAAAACAAAAAAAACAAAACAAAAACAAACAAACAAACAAACAAAACAAAACAAAACTACTCGATTTTAAAAAAAATAAAAAATAAAATAAATAAATAAATAATCCAAGTTGCTTGCACTAACGGATTGTTGTTTTTGAATGTCAAACTTGACAATAAGGGAGAGACCAATACAACTTAACTTTTAGAGGATGTTGTGGGCGTGATATTGCAAATTTACATAAAACATGACTTTTTAAAAATAATTGTTTACATTTCTATTTTAATAATATTTTTCATTTGTTTATTTTATCTTCATAATTTTAATATGTTACTTTTTTAATTATGCTATATGCACTTAACTCATATAAATTCATAAATTTATAAATAATTATAATAGAAATGCAATATTTCAATAATATATAAAAGTTAAATATATATTAAAAAAAAACATATCTAAATTAAAAAGAATATTTTAATTTTTAAAATTTGTTATCATTTATTATTTTTGTATACCACCCATTATAATATAATAAAAGGATGTGTTTTCAATCAAATATAAAAGTTAAATTTATAAAAGAAACATATATAAATTAAAAAGTATTTTAATTTTTAAATTTTATTGTCTCTCATATATATATATTAGAAGTGTAATATTTAAATAGAATATAAAAATTAAATATATAAAAAAACATATTTTAAACATGTCCTTTTCGTTGAAAATTTATATTTGATCAAATTATTTGCCAGGATTAGTTCGTTGAATCTGTGCATCCAGCCATAAGATTGAAGCATATCTTTTGAGTTTTACCAAATTGTTTGCATTTTTTTGAACTCTGGATCTACGATCTGTCCGGAGATTTCTTCACTGTAAGTCTCTATCTTTTCTGCTAAGTTATATGCTATTGTTAGTTAAGTCGAGAAATGAAGTGAAGTATCAGACTTCATTTCAAACATGCATCTACAGATCGGAGTGACCTTGCAGTCCCTATCTTCGAACGCTCACAATTCACTTTGTGAAGATTCGCTCATATACAGATTTTCCTGAGTAGAGCGTTAAAATTCCAAGGTTTCAGTCTGGGGACGAAGCTTTTATTAGCTTAAGTTTGTATAGCTTCTCAGATTTATTTGTTTGAGTTGTCGAACCACCCATCAGAGCTACATCGTTTTTGTGTCAGCGGCTCACACGTGGTTCTACCTTCCTTGAAAGATTTCCAGGCACTCTATCCCTACAATGCCAAGAGCCTCGAGCACTCTGCATCTGTCGAAGAAGCAGATATATATGCACAGCTAAAGAGTTGGAACTTCGGGAAGCCCTCGTCTCAACACAGGAAGAACTTAAATAATATGCAATTCTTACATTTCCAGAACAATTCACGTATGCATTTTGATTTATGAGCAGAGTAGTGTGGTCAGCAGTATGAGCAGAGCAGTGTGAGCAGTGTGGGTCGCAGTGAGAGCAGTGAGTAGTGAAAAATGTGAGAGCAGGGAGTTTTTATGCAGCAGAAGTATCGAGTAGTGAGCAAGCAGTAGCAAATGCATTCAAACATGACAAAGGAACCAGAAATTTCAGAACATGTGGAGACAAATGATTTAGGACAAGTGAAAATTGCCTCATCTGCCAAAGTTGGGAAGTGGGTTTGGGTCAATGCCAAACAATATCGGGGCATTTTAAAATGAAGAATAGCCCGTCTAAAATGGGAGCAAACAAGGAAGAAATGGTCTAAAAAGAAAAGTAATCGAGCCCTTCGCAAAAAGCACTCAAACAAGTCTCCTCCACAAGCACGCGGCAACAAGAAGTCCAAAGGAAAATCCATTGATGATTCTGCCTTATATAGTGCCACATCCACACCTCTCACCTGGTCATCTGATCTTTATGTGAAAGAATTGTTAAATGCAAAACAAAGGTTAGAGGTTTTAAAAGCTAAAGGGCAGGAAAGAGATCATAAAATTCATATAATAACGGCTGAGAACAAGGCGTTAGCAGAAAGCAATACAATTTAAAAGAACAAGTGGCATTGCTACAGGAAGCTCTCCTGATAGGGAAGACAGAATGGCAACACATGAAGGCAGATGTGCAAAACATAAAGCAATCTGTACTAGAAAGTACAGAGGTGGTGAATGTGAAATCATCCTAGGATAAAGGGAAAATGATTGCCCAAATAAACAACCATGAAGAGAATGCAAGAGAAGAAACGAAAGGAGATTCCACCAAAGTTTTAAAAACTTGGGCTCAAGTTATTAGCAATTCTGCTAATAAGGAAGGAGAAACAAATATTCAGGTTGACAACATGCAAGATAGTGAAGGCAAGGAAAGACAAAATAGGGTAGCAAACATAATTAATAAAGGGGTGAAAGACTATGGGAAAAATGAATGTACTCTTGACCTTACAAGAGACTTCTTGAAAGACAAGCTGTTATGGCAAGGACAAATATGCCAAACATGGAGGGTGGGTAAGTTTAACAGGGAGAGAGCCAGCCCCATAAAATTCATTATGCCTAGCTTGCGTGATAAATATATCATTCTAAGTAAGAAACATCTCTTGAGGGGTTCTCATTTTTTCCTAGAAGAAGATTTATCTGTAAAACAATAGGAGGAAAGAAGGGAGAAAATTTTAAAGGTCAGGACAACAAGAGATGAAGGAAATAGAGCATGGATTTATAAAGGCAAAGCTGTGATAGCACGATTTGGACCTCCTTCCAGGACAGAGCAGCAAGATGGTAACAAAGAAGAGGCAACAAACTCTTCAACAAGAAATCAGAAATCAAGGTCGGTATGGGAAAACAGGGACAAAGACTCAAATGTGAGTCTTGCATGTCAAAATAAATAGCATTCAAGTCATACCCAGGTTTCCTTAAGATTAGTTTGTTGGAACTGCAGAGGTTACCCATGGAGACGAGGACCTGGGTTAGGGCCTATTGCGGAAAATAGAGACATAATTTGCCTCATAGAAACAAATGAGCATGAAGGGTGCAAGACACCTTTGTTTGAAGGATACTGGAAGATGGTAGTGTGGAACAAGGCAGAAAGGAATGGAAAAGAGCACGGGGGTATCATGGTTTTAGTAAGGGAGAAAGAAGGTCATCTCATTCAGTTAGAAAAAGAAGACTCAAATAAGCAATTCATTTGGTTTAAAATATCAGAAAATGGAAACCACATCAGAATTGCAGCATGCTATTTTGCGCCGCAGGTTTCAAAAATATACAAAGGTAGAGGGCTTGACCACAAAGATCCATTTGCAGCTTTAAAAGCAGATATTGCAACATATTCGCAGCTAGGTGAAGTCCTTATAGTGGGTGATTTCAATGCTAGGACTGAGGGTGAGAAAGCTAGCATTCTTTGTTGTAAAGATGATTGTGACCCTATTTGGCTTAGAGAAGAAAGTAATCATTAGTGGGAAAGAATTTCAGAGGACAATGGTTGCAATCTCTTTGGTGAACAATTGCTTACTCTATGTGGGGCCTTTGATTTATTCATTTGTAATGGCTTGACTAGATGGGCAAAGTCTGGTAATTTCACTTGCAATACTTACAATGAAGCAAGTGTGGTAGATTATGTAATTTGCTCGTATGGTTTGTGTGAGAAAATGGAAGAAGTTTTGGTTGGAGATTAGCTGTGGGATTTGAAATCAGATCACAAGCCAATTTATTTATGCTTCTCTTGGATTGGAAAGGAACAATTAGAGTAAAAAATTCAGCATGTTAAACAAAATCTCCCACAGGGCAGAATCCTTTTGACCCCAGAAAATTGTAATACCTTCAAAATGACACTAGAGAGGCTCTTTGAGAAGGAGAAAATTACAATTCACAGTTTTCATAGTCATGAATTAACACATTTAATTCAATGCACACTTGCAAAGTGCAAAAGAACAAAAATTAAGAAGTCTGAAACAAATTGCTTTCCAATTAATGCTTGGTTTGACGAGGAATGCAAAAAGGAAAGGAGAATGTGGAAAGAGTCAAACAAGGATAACATAAAGCTCAAATCTTACAAGTAGTTATTAAGCAAGAAAAAGGATGGAAGAACTAATCTTCCTTGGGAAAAATAATCCCAAATTATTTTGGAAGGAGCTCCAACCGAAAAAGATACAAATTGGAAATAATATTATAGCTTCTAAATGGTTTGACTATGCAAGACAACTCTATGAGCAGGTTCCCAAGGTTGACCCTCCCCCCTTGGTCAGCACTGATACTGAACTATTCACAGTACAAGAAGTAGAGATGGGTATCAAGAAGTTGGGTGTTGGAAAAGCAAAAGATTTAGCTGAACTCCAAGCAGAATATCTAAAGTGGGG
The DNA here is from genome assembly GCA_031772625.1 of Pinus tabuliformis. Lineage (NCBI taxonomy): Eukaryota > Viridiplantae > Streptophyta > Pinopsida > Pinales > Pinaceae > Pinus > Pinus tabuliformis. Next base: position 695,836,348 of record CM062814.1, on the reverse strand, counting down.
CTCAAAGATTCTTGCACCTCACATTACAAAAATCTTCAACAACATCATACAATAAGGGCTCCTCACAGATTGGACTAGTCTGGAAATACCTCTTTTCAAGAGCGGTGACGTCAATAATCCCTCCAATTATAGGACCATCATGATAAACCCTTTGTTTGCAAAGCTATTTGGAAGCATGCTAGAAAACAAAACCAGCAAGGGGGTAGAAGAAAGAGATAAGCGTGCTGAAGGGAAAGCAGGTTTTAGACCTAAACATTCCATAATTGATCATTGCATAACTTTAAGGCACATCATTGAAAAAGTTTGGGAGAAAAAGGAAGAAGTCTTTTGTTGCTTTGTTGATTTCAGAAAAGCATTTAACTCGGTTCCTATGGATAAACTTTGGCACAAAATGGAGGAACTTGGGGTTCCTAAACATTTGAGAGCAGTTGTGCATAGGCTGTATGAAGAGGTAAAAGTCAAAATTAGAACTTTAGCAAGCATTTCTGAAAGTTTTAGAAGCGATATCGGGGTTAAGCAAGGTTGCCCACTGTCTCCTACCCTTTTTGGTTTATATATCGAAAAGCTTGAGGCGTGGTTTAATTTGCAAGGGGGTGATGGTATCTATTTGTGCAAGTTTGTTATAAGGCTTCTTTTGTATGCAAATGACCTTATTCTGATTGCTAAATCGACTCTTGGTTTGCAAGAGCACTTACTATCCCTTGAGAATTTTTGTAGAAGTGTGGGGATGCAAGCCAATATTAACAAAACGAAAGTAGTGGTCTTCTCTAAGAAAAGAAAACATAACCAGCATAAGTTCTACTTTGAAGGCAACATTATGGAAGAAGTTTCGGATTACAAATACCTCGGAATTGACTTCAACAAAAATCTAAGCTGGAATGGTTGTAGAAAGAAAAGAACTTTGGGGGGTTGGGAAGCATTTTATGCTTTTCAAAATAGGTGTAGAGAGGCAGAGTTATGGGATTGGAAAACCACTCAAACTCTTTTTGGGCTTCTAGTGATTCTGGTGATTCTCTATGGTTGTGAATTGTGGGCTAGCAGTACCTCCATCATGCAGTGGAGACAAATTGAGAAAATTCAGAAACGTTTGATTACAAACAAATTTAAGATTAAAAGTGCAGTTCCTTATGATATCTTGTTAAGTGAAACAGGGACTGCTCCTATTGAAGCAATTGCTATGGTGCGAGTCATATGGTATTTAAAAAAAAATTGAGCAAATGGAAGAGGGTAGATGGCCTAAGGTTGTCTTTAATGATAGATTGTGCAAAAGCAAAAAAACTTGGATACAACAAAATAACAAATGGTTTAGTAAATGGGGTATTTGCTTGAACGCGTGTCCCATAAACAACAAAGAGATAAAATCTTGTGTTATGGAAAAGTTCCACAAACGTACTTGGGATAAGGAGCTAGGAAGAAAGAAAAATTACTATATTGAAGTGTTTAATCCCACTCATAATCATCAACTAAAAACATACATAGAGGCCAATATCTCTTAGAGAGCCAAAATTCTTATTGCTCAGTTAAGGACTAATTCTCATCAACTCCATTGTGAAAATGGGCACTAGAAAAGGCCAAAGGAAGTGTGGGAGGAAAGGGTATGCATTTTTGTTCTTCCGGAAAAGTGGAAACAGAAAAACATTTCATTTTAGAATGTGAGGCCTTCAAAGACAACAGGGAAAGTTATGTAGATATGTTGGCAACTAGCTCTTGGGATAATCTATTTAGCGAGGGGTTTGTCGAGAAGCTGGGAGCATTTATTTTGAAGCTTCACAGAAAAAGGGTCGAATACATCAAGCAAATGAAGAAGCAATCTGTCCCATAGGCTATCTTTTTTTTTTTTTTTTTTTAACAACATCGTCTACTTGTATATTATAAAACTTGAAATTCAGAGATCTATTACAATAAGGGGGGAGATCCGAGAGTAGATATTCAAAATTGGGTGCGCAGACCCATAGCTCTCTATGCTCCTCTTAGCTATACTTAAAACTGAACTTAAACGGCTATATTGCCTTACAAAGGATCCTCCTAACCAGCTATAAGTGCAATGCATGAGATTTTAAGGGGAGTGTTGGGTGACCGAGTCATCAGGGAGGGGATCCCTCCTGCTCACTCTTGTTGAAGCTTCTCCTTGCTGACTTTCTGTTAGGGTGCGAAGATGATCGATTACTGCTTCCATGTGAATGCATCGATCCTTGAGGTCTTCAATGTCTTTTTTCCTCTTCTCCAGTTTCTTCCTTTTGGAGTTTCTGTCCGCATGATAGTCCTCCGTTAGTTCTGTCACTTGTTTCTTCAAGGCGTTTATCATAATGACATGAGCCTTACACATATGGCAATCTCTGTTGTTGAAGATATTGTCCATTGGGTTTCTTGGTTGCTGCTGATTGCCTTGCTGGTTATTCTGATTGGCCATCTTGCAAGAGGCGTTGTCTATTCTATGCCTGGGCTGATAGGCTGGAACAGAGTGGGACTGATGGCGCTGCTGCTGATTGCGGACCCTGCTTGGAACACAAGGCCAAAAGTTAGATTGAAAGAGATCACAGATATGAGTAGAGTTTACCCTGCGAAGTGAGAGGCCGGAGGTATCTCTTCTCAGAGTGAAATGCCCCTGATGGTGCCCGCTTCCACAGTGCGCTGAGAACTGTCGGCTGTTGGTGTCCGCTGGGAGGGCCTTTGGGTCACTTTGCTCTTTAGTGCTGAACTTGCTGCTGCGAAGGAAACCGCCTTGACCCTTCCACCAAATCGAAATCGCTCTCTGGCTTTTGTGATGAACTATGAGAACCATTGTGTGCTTACTGTGTTTATAAAGGCGGACGCGGGCCTCCTCCCTTTCGTGCTCGGTAGTGGAAAATCTGATCCTGTCATTCACGAAGGGATTCGAGGTGATATGCCTCCGTCCTTGGAGTCTGGCGCAGGCATGGGTGCTGTCATGTCTGCTTTCGATTCCTGGAGTGCGACAAGCAAGGTCCCTTTTGATTGCTTCTCTGCTCAAATCTTTAGGCCGATTCCTCGTCCTAGTTCCCCTGTTGTGGCAGTCAAGAGAGATTTTGAGGACAGAAGATCGCTGCCCTGATCTAATGTCTCGAGTTGGTTGCCTGAGTTGACTCATGTTCGGAAGAATGCGGCTCATGAAATGATTAGGGAATATCCTGCTCATAGATTTCTTCATTCTCCCTTACCTGGCCCGCGGGTCTCCTTGTGGCTTTGTTTGCCAATTCATCTGCTGTTGTGTTGTGAATTCGGAGGACGTGTTTGTATGACACCTTTCTCATGCCCCCGACCTGTTCCAAGATTCTTTCCTTTATTCTGTTGAGGGCGCATTGTTTGAAGTTGTTTCCCGCGTTCATGGCAGCAATGAGGATGGCTGAGTCCCCCAACACAAGGAGGTCACGAATACCCATCTTCCTTGCTATGAAGACCCCCAGAAAAAGGCTATATGCCTCTGCTTTGTTGTTCGACAGATTTCCCAAGCTCCATTCATATGTGACCATCTTTCTCCCCTGGTGATTCCTTATTACTCCCCCTGCTCCAGCTATGCCTGGATTGTTTTTAGAAGCCCCATCGAAGTGGAGCGTGTGCATCTTCTGCCCTTGTATCCAATTGTTTATTTCCTCTTTTGATCCTCTGATCTTCCACTCCTTCTGCCCAGAGCCTTTAATGAGCTTACATTTTGGAGATATCCTGTAATTGAATTTTTGTACCCATTTCTTCACCTGCTCGACGGTGTATTCCGGATCTGCATGCTGAATCCCATTAACTTCGATGGTTTCAGTTGTGAGCGCAATAGTTTTGGCCAGTATGCAGTGAACACTAGGCTTTTTGTCTTTAAAGATGCTTGAGTTTCTGGCGAGCCATAACTGCCAGCAAAGGTTCGGAGGTATACTTGACCAGAGTCTCTTGGCTATGGTCATGTTTTTGATTGCAGAAGGGAAGAGTCTGCCCCAGCCTTTCTGGAGGAGAGGAACTTGAGCTGGAAGATCCCCAATCTCTAGTGGGCTTGCAATGAGTTTCCAGCAAGCGGAGGCAATTGGACACTCTATAAATAAATGGTTTAGGCTTTCTTCCTCTTTCTTGCACATACAGCAGATTGACGGCCCCTGTATCCCCTTTTTCCTCAAGTTCTCAGCTGTGAGGAGCTTGCCATGGAGCAAGGTCCAATTGAAGAATTTGATCTTCGGTAGACTCTCGTTTTGCCATGCGTTCTTGTGATATTGCCAATTGTTTGCCATTGCTTGGTTTTGGAGCGCTTTATAACCTTCCTTAACCGAATAATTGCCTCCACTAGGGTCCCATACGTAGCTGTCCTCTTTTTCTCTGCTTGAAGGAGCTGCTCCGGCCAATAAGAGTTTGAGGTTATTCCACTGTTCCTTGAGACAATTCGGTAAGGACCTGATCTTCCACCCTTTCCATCTGCCCTGGTCCCAATCTGAGATATCATAGAGGCTTGTAAGATTTGTCTCCATCATCCATTGTTGCAGCGGCCTCAGGTGAGGGAGCTTTTCCTTGGCTTCTTGTCCCATTATTCTGTCCCTCCATATGCTGATTTGTTTCCCGTTGCCTGGGACTTTGGAGATGAAAGCCTTGAGGAGAGGCAAGGCTTTCTTGATCAGCTTCCAGACCGGGGTGCATTGCCTTTCTTTGATTGTTTCTGTAAGTATATTGCTGTTACTGCCACTCAGGTATTTCTTTTTGAGAACCTCTGCCCACCAGGTGCCCTTTTCAGTTAAAATTCGCCAAATTAGCTTGAATCCCATTGCCAAGTTTGCAATTCTCGGGACTCTAATTCCCAAGCCTCCTTTTTCGATGGGAAGGATGACCTTTTCCCATTTTACTAGGCTGAATTTTTTCGTTTCTTGCTTTCCTCCTTTCCAAAGGAAGCTTCTGAGAATCAACTCCATATGTTTATGAATGCTGGAGGGGGCGAGAGTTATGGCGAATTGATAGATAGGGAGTGCAGAGAGAATGGATTTAATTAGGACAGTTCTCCCAGCCAAGTTGAGCCAGTGCATCCCCCAACCTTGAAGCTTCCCCCTCATCTTCTCTACTAAATTGACCCAGACTTCGCTTTTGAGTGTCTCTCTAGCCAGCGGGAGTCCTAAGTACATGAAGTATGACCAACTTGACTGAGCTGGGATTTCTAAAATCCTAGAGATTCTTTGAGTTATATGTCTTGGGACGTTCCATGTGTATATCTTGCATTTGCTGTTATTTAATTTACCCCCTGAGGCTTGAAGGAAGAGATCTAGAGTGGCCTTGAATCTCCTTGCCATAAGACTAGAGGCTCCTCCAATTAGCAGCGTGTCATCTGCAAATAGAGAATGGTTGATCCCTTTAGCTCCTCTTATTATATCTACTCCAGTTATTTCTTTCAACCTTCTTTTGTTTTCCAAATGTAGACTTAAGGTTTCAGCCATGATGATGTATAGGAAGGGGGAGAGAGGGCAGCCTTGCCTCAAACCTCTAGTGCTTTTGAAAGCCCTGCAAGGCCTCCCATTGATAAGCGGGGCTGTCCAATTCTGAGAGACACATTCCATTACCTTATTGATGAAGAGTCTTGAGATCCCGAATTTTGCGAGCACTTTTCCCAAGAAGGAGTGGTTCACCCTGTCGAAAGCGCTGGCCATGTCCAGCTTTATTATCATGCCTTTCTCCTGTCTAGCAACGCTGCTATGGATTGCCTCTTGTATCAGGATTACATTATCAGATATGTGCCTCTTGGGGAGGAACCCACCTTGGTTGTCCGAGATAATTGAGGGTAGGATTCGTTTCAACCTGTTGGCTAGGATCTTAGAGATTATTTTATAAGAGACATTGCATAGAGAGATAGGTCTGAACCTATCAAAGGATTGAGGGCTTGGATCTTTAGGGATGAGAGCTAGAAAGGAAGATTTAATACTGCTGCCCAATTTGTTTTTCCGGTGGAAGTTTCTCACCATTCTTATAAAATCTTTTTTTATGGTTTCCCAATGGGTTTTGTAGAAACTTACCGTGAAACCATCCGGCCCTGGAGCTTTGTCGAGGGGCATGCTATTGATGGACCATTCCACCTCTTCCATAGATATTTCTTTGTCCAGCTCGCTGTTCTGAGCTTCTGTCACCTTCTCTTCAATGATGCTGATAAAATCTGGGTTGTCTTCGTACTGAGGGCCAGCTGAGAGCAGCGTTTGGAAATGATTTGAGGCAGCATCTTTTATTTTCTCTCTGTCAGTTATCTCCTGATCATTAAAGGTTATCTTGCCTATATTATTTCCAGCTCTTCGAATCTTGAGACAATTATGAAAGAACGAAGTATTTTTGTCCCCCGAGTTGAGCCAGAGGCATCTGGACTTTTGCCTTAGCTCTTCCTCTTCATTCCGCTGCTGGTTGTATAAGGCCTTGCATAGCTCTCCTTCTATTCTTTGATCCTCCTCCGTCTCTTGAACTGTCTCCTTATCCTTGTTCCAGTTCTCCAACTTTCTTTGCAGCTCGTTTTTTGCCCTCCTTTCCTCATCTGCGAAGTTTCTCGCCCAATTTTTTATAGCAATCCTGAGTTGTTTAATCTTTGTCTCCCAAACAAAATGTGGAGATCCTATTGTCTCTGTCCTCCATGTTTCTTTCACCAGGGATTTGAAGTCTTCGTTGGCATCCCAAACCTTGTTATATTTGAATGGAAGCGGCCCTAGGTTCTCCTCTTTTTCTAAGTGCAGCGCCACGGGCTTATGGTCCGAAGTGTATCCCTGTATGATTGAACTGTGAATCCTTTGAAAGTTGGTTGCTGCCTTCTCCTGAACAAGAATTCTGTCAAGTCTCTCTTTGATATTGTTTCTTCCCGTCCTTTTATTGGACCACGTGTATCTCCCATTTTGAGGAGGGATATCTATGAATTTGTGAGCTTGGATAATTTCCTCCAGTTTGTCTCTGAAAGGATCTATGAAGTATTTCCCTCCTAGCTTTTCCTCTGCATTCCTAATTAGATTCAAGTCTCCTCCAAGGTAGATTTTCTCCCCTTGTGAGTTATCAATGTCTGCTTTCAGAGAATCCCAACATGCGGCTTTGTCTCTGAAGTGGGCTGGTGCGTACACATTGTAGATTGTGCATTTCTCCTTCTGGTCTGAGCTTTGCATGTCAATTCTAATCCACCAGCTGTTCTGAATGCTATTGATGAGAGTCCAGTTGCTTTTTTTCCATAAAATTCCTAGGCCTCCTGATGCTCCTGAGGCGCTCGTGGCTATTCCTTTATACCTGCTGTTTTTTGAAGTATTTTGTTGAAATTCTTGCTCGCTGATTTTGGTCTCCTGGAGTAGGAGGAAGTCTGGTTGTTCTGATCTGATTAGATCTCGGACTGCGTTTGTCTTGAGGGAGGAGCCCATCCCCCTACAGTTCCAAGAGACCAAAATCATCATTTACCTGTTTTATTGTGGTTCCCGCATTTCTCCTTCATCTTCTCGCCACTTCCCCTGTTCTTGTCCAGGTATGTGTCTATTGGTTGTTGAGTTCCGGTGGTCATCTCTTTTGCTGCGTTTTCATCTCTTATTTCCTTGTTTGATTTTCTTCCAACTTTCCTTGGAGGATCCGTGACTGCACTGGTTTCTTTTGATTTGTTTCTTGTTAGGATCCTTTCCACTGTGCGAGGAGGGGAGGCCTGAGGGGGGGAGGAGGGGGGGGTTCTGATGCACTTGGGGGATGGAGGGGGGGATGAGGGGTCCTCTGAGGCTAGGGTTTCAAAGGGATTGGAGGATGAGGGGATGGGTTGGTCTAGGCTAGCAGGGACAGATGGGGGGGTAGGAGTATCGTACTGGGGAACCTCAGGGGGAGGGTTTGATTTCTTCTTTTTCCTAACGACTTCCCAATCTTCCTCTTGGGATTCAGGATTTGCATTAGTTTCTTGTCTAGCTTTAGGGCACCTATTTGCGAAATGACCATATTCATGACATACCTTGCATTTGAATGGGAGTTGCTCGTAGTCCACCTGCTGGATGTGCGTCCACTGATCCACTCTAAGCTTGACTGCCTCTGGTAGCCCTTTACCCAAGTCCACTTCTACACAGATCCTTGCACATGCATACATGTTTTCTTTTGGTTCTGATCTGTCCACATACTTCCCTATTGCATTTCCGATTGCCTTGACTGATTCGTCTGCCCAGCAGTGTAGAGGCAGATGCGGGAGGCGAACCCATACTGGGACTGCGTTGGGGACGTCCATTTCTGGGTCGAAGTCCGGGGTCCAGCGGTTGAGGTACAACCCTCTAGTGTCCATGAAATATGGTCCATTCCTGAAGATTAAATTTCGATCCTCTACTGTTTCGAAGAGGAAGGTGAAAAAGCCTCTTCCACAAAACCTTATCGCTATTTTCCCCTGAACCATGGAGATCCAGTTTCTTTCCACCCATCGCTGGACCGTTCTGGGGGAGGGCCATAATCCCGTGAACTGTCCAACCAGCCCACGCTCCGCCAAAGCTACAGCGGATCTCCTAGAAATGGATGTGGGGAGAGGGATTTCCGGGATTTCATCGAGCTTCTTGATGAATTTTGAGGCTGTGGGGCGGATCCTTTCGGCATTGTTCTCGGGTATGAGTGATGCAAAGGCTGATTCCAAGTCCGCCTGTCCAGCTCCGGGAGAGCCCATAATGCTGAGCAGCTTCGCAGCAGATGGAAGGAAGGGCGAAAGGGCAAGAGGCCCAGCTAATGAAGGGAGACGGAAGACTGCCCGCAGAGGCAGCGCGAGATGCAAGAAACGGGCAGAAGGCCCAGGAAGCAGAGGAGGCAACAGTCAACGGGAGGGGAGGCGCGCAGCAGAGGCTGCGGCCTGGCAGCGGGCCTGCCGAACGCTCAGGGTTCAGGTCCTGCGTCGGGGACCTCCATCGCTCAGCGTATTTCCCCGCAGATGAAATGATTATCTGTCCCATAGGCTATCTTTAGCCTCGTGGACGTTAAAATAATTTCTTTCTTTCTGCAAAGTATGTTTCAAGGATTTTTAAGGGTGCTGAATCTATCTATATATTCAAAAAATGTATTTTAAACAATAAGAAATCACATTCTTGTTGGAAATTGAACTAACAGATTCCGGACAAAAATTCTTAGGTGGAGTGTCCACCTGAAACATTGGACAAGATTAAAAATACAAAATTCTTAGGTGGAGTGTCCACCCGAAACATTGGACAAGATTAAAAATCCTTCACACAGTTTCATCCCAAAAAATTCTATTAATATTTATAAATAGTTAAAATAAAAATCTAATATAAAATATTTTAATCTTTAAATTTTATTATGATTTATTATTTTTGAATATATGATGATGATGATGATTAACCCTCACTAAGACCAATATGGTTTATACTTTACCAAAGTAAGATATTAGTTGAGATTCTTTAACATTTTATCTCTATGATCCAAAAGAAGGGAGAGAAGTGTTCCTAGATCACCATAGTTTTTCCAACTTACAAGTCAAGAAGGTTGGTAGTGTGGAAAATATTTTTAAAATTAGAATGGGTGTGAGTTAAAGTTGGGCAATCCAAGAGAAAGTGCTTTTCATCTTCAACTCTTTTAGTATCACAAAGGTGAAAGACTAGTTTGTCCCAAAATTGGGAATTGACCAACACCCAATTTCACTTTGAAGTTCATGAGAATTAGTTATTATCTTGGCAATGTTCATTTTCTTCTTAGCACTGATAAAGACAAAAAGATAATTTTGGTTAGCATTAATTATTGAGCCCAGAGGCGCTCTCCAACCGAGTATGTAAGGACTCATTCAAATATATATATGTGTGTGTGTGTGTGTGTGTTAAAATAAAAAATTTAAGTTATTATTATTTTTGATGAATAATAAGAAAATTGTCGTGAAAATCACATCACGTCATAATAGTTTTGTCGAGGCCTTTCGAACTATCTAGTGTGGTTCATCATGACACCAGATTAAATAGAGAGAACAATGTAGAGACCATTAATATTTTTAAGGTTAACATAAACAACTAGTTTTGGATTTTTTTTTTAAATGTTAAAATAGACTTAACTCAAATATTTAAATTTAGATCCCCGGATGCGGGTGGTTGCTAGACACATAGAGACTAAGGCTCGTCCGCAGGGCAGGTGTCCGCCCGGACAAGCCACGCATGCCAGGAGGACACACCCTAACTACACCAGCACGCAGCATTTAAGGAGGGCAGTTAAGGTTGATGGCAGTGGCGTCCCGTCGACATTCATTGCGCGTCTTGAGAAGCGAAACATGGCGCATCATAGCTGTAAACTCTCGGACATTCTCCCGCATTTCCCGTCTGCTCCTGTTCTGGTCCTGAAGGAGGTGACGGAGGTTCATCGCTTCGGCTCCCACTCAGGCTTTGAGAGCGATTGTGCCAATTTAGCAGCCACAGAGTTAGGCAATTAGCGGGCTTACGAGCAAGCTAGTTGCGAACCCGAGAGTTTGGTGGTGCTGCGTACTTGGGAGACTGGTGGTGTTACAAACCCGCATCTCTCGTCGGCTCCTGTTCTTGTTTCGAAGGAAGTGGTGGAGGTTCATTGTCTCGACTCTCATTCAGGCCTTGAGAGTGACGGTCAAGGTTCTGCAGCTACAGAATTGGGCAATTGGAGGGCTAGAATTCGGTCAGGCAGTGAACCTGTGCAAATAGTGGTGTTGCAAACCAGTCATCCGCAGTTTCGTTGGCGAATTGAACGTCCTGTACAGAGGAACAGTATGCAGCGTAATCGTGGAAGGGGTAACAGTGGAAGGGGCGGCTACAGTGGAAGAGCCCCTTCGACTTCTTCCTCAATTGAAGAAACCTCTGAGCGCAGAAGACGGAGAGGAAAGCCCCCGGGCAGAGGCAGAATGGTGGAACCTCCAGCGAGAATGGATTGTGGGCACACGGAGCACCCAATGGTTAGATACCGCCTTCCTTGTACCTTGGCCAATTCCACTTTTTTCGTGACTGTTTCAGTGGAGCATTGCAGCAATCCTTGGGAAGATGATGAAGGCAATCCCCGTGCCAACCCTCCGCGTGTTCCTGGGATTGTTCCCACTTTGGAAATGGAATTCCCTGCTGTTGAGATGCTGAGGCCCATACATGACCCGGGAGCAGGCCCGAGTGAACCTGTTCGTGACTATGGTGCTGGCCCAAGTGACCGTGGAACGCGCAATCCTGGTAAGGCTATCCTCCAGCCTCCCTGCTGCAAGACGGAGGATGGACCGCAGACAACTGATGAAGACTAGCATGCCCAGCTCGCGCTCCAGGTTTTACAGCAAGAATTTTTCTCTGTCAGCTCCCTTCGCGGTCATATATGTGTCTGTCACTCTGTCACTATGTAATTGTGTCGGTTATCTGTTATCTCTGTTCTGTGTTGGTGTTCTTCACGTGTTTATGTTGTTTTTGTCCATGTGTCAGCTACATGAGTGTTGCTCTAAGTTTCCATCCTATGTAATCCTGGAATGAATACTCCTGAGTCTACTGTCTGTCCCAGGACAAGTCTTACAGGGCCGCGGCCCTGTTGTAATTTTGATGATGTAATTTTGCTCTTGCTGTAATATAATAGTTTAGCCTTACTTAGAAAAAAAAAATATTTAAATTTAGATTAAGTTAATTTTTTAATTAATAAATTAAAAATAAAAATAAAATAAAATAAAATAATCAGAATACAGTGTTTAATAAAATAATATTTTAATATATAAATTCAAATAAATATAATTAATTAATTATTCAGTCATACTCAAATATTTAAATTTAGATTGAGTGAATTATTTACATTAAAATATAAATAAATAAGAATAAAATTAAATTAATTGGAATAAAATGTTTTAGAAATAATATTTTAATATATAAAATTAAGTATTAAATTAAATAAGAATAAGATTAATTATTAAAATTTGAGTCAAAAAGAATTGAAACTCTTTATAAAGTAACAAAAAACATAAAAAATTATGAGCATAGATATAAGAATAACTATGAATCTATAAGAGTAATTTTTACGTATGTACCAATATAAAATTAAGAATTAAAGATATAACAACCTAAAAGAGAGAAGGAATAAACAATAAAGAGTTATAATAATAATAATAATAATAAATATATGATATAATATAAAATAAATAAATAATAATAATTAATTTAAAAAAAAACTAATTCAACAAGAAAGGGCAGGGACCCAGGGACCCAACAACGGTTAATCTTCCAGCTATCGTCTCTATTTAGACTGTTCGACCTTTTTTAAATCTCTATGGCCTCCTTAAACTTATGGTGATGGAAAAGGTATATCTTAGCAATGACCGGGGCATCTTCAATACAAATGTGATGTTTCATCTTTTTCGCATATTTATCGGGGCCTCCCATGTTTGATGTTGGTCGCATGCTCATGAATCCTTTGATTTATTGAGCGACTGGTCTCACTAATGTAGGGTGCCCCGCAAGAAATTGAGATCACATAAACACCTTTCATATCCTTAGGGTCCAACTGGTCTTTTAACATCAAACATGGGAGGACCCGCTCGTCAGCATTGGCGGAACATGCGGAAAAGGTGAAACATCATATGTGTGTTAAAGACGCCCGAGTCATTGCTAAGATAGATCTTTTCCATCACCATAAGTTTAGGGAGACCATAAAAATTGAAAGGAGGCTAAGAAGTCTAAATAGAGACGTGGCTGGAAGATTAGTAGTTGTTGGGTCCCTACCCTTTCTTGTTGAGTTTTTATTTATTTATTTTATTTTATAATATATATTTATTATTATTATTTTTGAATTAATTAATTAATTATTATTATCATTTTTAAAACCCTTTATTGTTTATTCCTTCTATATTTTCGGTTGTTATATATTTAATTCTTAATTTTATATTGATACATAGGTAAAAGTTGCTCTTATAGATTCATGGTTATTCTTATATCTATACCCATAATTTTTATTTTTTATTACTTTATAAAGAGTTTGAATTCCTTTTGACTCAAATCTTAATAATGAATCTTAATCTTATTTATTTTAATATTTGATTTTATATATTAAAATATTATTTCTAAAACATTTTATTGCAATTATTTTAATTTTATTCTTGTTTATTTATAATTTTTTTGAGATGAGTTTTCGGCGATAATCTTATCAAAATTCATTTGTCGATGCTTTTCGAACCAGCGAGTGTGGTTCATCATCAGGACAAGATGAATAACTAGATCATGACAACAAGTTAAATAGAGGAACTGACCATTCAACGACTAGAAATGAACATCTACTTTAGACAAAGGGAACGACTACACTTGACTAGCAACAACTAGATTTCACTGGGTCAAGAGATAGGGAAAATTTAGTTATTTAGTTAATTAATTAATTAAATAGTTTGTTTGTTAGATCTGTTTATTTTCAAATAACTAAAAATATTTGTTTATATTTGACAAAATGTTTATAAACTTAAACTAAGAACTAAATACCTTATTATCCTCTTTTTTATTTCAAAATTGAATACATTATATAAAGACTTATATTATAATATGAATTATTTATTATTAAGATTAAAAAATAGTTGTTTATTAATTAGATAATTAATTAATTAATTAATTAGCTAATTTGTAAACCAAGTTTATTTATCTAAATATAAATGTAACTTCTTCTTTTTAATTTAAAACTAAATAATTAATATATATATATATATATGGTCAAGTAAAAATGGAGCCTTCTATTAACCGAACTAGTACATTACATATGTTACAGGGTAAACCAAAATCCCTTTCGTTTACCAAAAAAATGGTCCACATAACCTATCAGAGGCGTTATTGGCTTTAAACCTTTAAAACTCATAACCATTCATTCTATCAGAATAAATGGATTACACAAGAAATGCACAAAAACCCAACCCACAACCCTTAAGGTTGGACTTAAAATTTTTTACACCCGCAACCATAAAAAATGGTAGGTTCGCACTTCTAGTCCAACGCCATCCCACTGCGCTCTCCGAACACCGATCTCCGATCGGCCTGATCTGTTTCATCCATCTCTTTCAACGATCCAACAGCTAACGATGCCTCGCTTAATCGCATATCGACGAATCGCAATTCCATCTCCTCCTCCTTCCTCCAATCACTGATCAAACAACTTGCACGATTTAACCTCCACCGTTGATCTACACTTCGTGGATCCAACGGTCCACGCTGATTTCGAGTGGACAAGTAGCACGAGGATTAATCGCCCGAAAAGCGGTTTCCTCTCTCCTCCTCACTGCTACGTGTTGCTTGAAGAGTGGAATCAGAGGCCTTCCTCGAAATATCGGTTACCACTTAAACCTCGCCCGAAATACCACTTATGGTTCGAGAAACCATTCCCCTCGTGAATTAACTTACGTGCTCTTCCGCCAAGCGCTGACCGTCGATCTATCCCATCGGACGGTTCTCGTTCCTTCCTCCCTACACCATTGATCTTCTGCTTATTGATGGATTTACGCTTAAACCCCGGTTTCTCTGCCATACTCCGTTTATGACATAGACACTCATACAATGTATCGCCATTGATCCATACAATGATCGATGGTCGATCAAACCTGCAACACTGGAACATTCAAATGCTTTATATGAAATACACACACAGGCTATCTATACAGTCACACATAGGCACACACTTCAACACTGGAACACACACTTTCTAGAATCAGTCCTCACGCCACTGCATCCTTGGTCTTCCTCCACTGATCTCAACCTTCCACTCAAATCCAATGGAATACTAATGCCAATACAATCTTCAAACCGCTTCCAAATAATAGGCAAATAGTTTAGGCTTCCCTATCCTCCCGCCTATCTCCTGACACTCTTCGATCCATCCTGTCAATCCATCGATCCCTATCTTTGGTAGCCTGACAAAGACAATCCTCTAACAGTTTTCCTGGGGGTAACAACTCCCAAACGTGCCGAGTGTCCCTTTCCTTATTAATCACTCCTTCATTTGCCAAACGATCAAATAACATGTTAGCTTTTCTTTTCATATGGACAAATCTTACAATTTTTAAGGTTTGCAAGTGGGTGTAGATACGGTGAAAGACCTGCGATAGCCTCCAATGCTTCGACACTTTATCCGGTGATGTCCCATTGCATATTTTCTTGGCCGCTCTAATAATCAATTCTGAATCTGCTTCAATGATGACATTGTGTGAATTTGAATCCACCAAGATTTCCAAGCACTGCTCTAAGGCCATGAGTTCCACCATGTTATTTGTGTCCTTCCCCAAATGGCCATGAAAGATCTCCTTTATTTGACCCTGTTCATCTCTTATAACACCCCCAAAACCAGCTAGCCCTGGTTTTCCCTTAGATGCTTCGTCTATATTGACTTTTAAGAAACCATGTGGATGAGGCTTCCATATATTTATATCTGCATTTGTTTGGCTCACACCCTTGATTATGCCCTATGGGCCTATAGACTGGAGACCCAAATGTAGTAGAATACTCGCATCTTGGGGCAGAGGAGGGTCTTTAGGAAGTGTCCTCAACAAGCTTCTGACAGTGTCTTTGAGCTATCTTAAAATTTGGTCAATTATGTGCTGGGGCTTGCTTGCTTTGTTCTTGAAGATCTGACTATTGCGTTCTTTCCAAACATCCCAGATGACAAAGCCTGGAACTAGGGTCCAGGCTTTATTAATGATTTCATTCCCTGAGAAGTTTTTCCTCCATTTCTTCAAAGTGTTGGAGATGCTGAGTCTGTCCCTATCAGTGTGCCTAAAGATTGAGGCCACCCTTTCCACACGATGGAGGTGAAAGGGCAGAGGTTGAGAAGGTGATCTATCATCTCCTCTTGTGAGCCACAAAGGCAACATTTGGATGGTCCAGTGAAGCCTTTTTTCAGGAGATTCTCCCAAGTTAAAATTTTCCTTTGATGAACTAGCCAAATAAATAACTTTATTTTCATCCAGTGGGAGCTCTACCAAAGATTCTTCCAAACTTGAATAGGGTTTAGGTAGTTAAATCCTGTTGCTACATGTTTAGCTTCTTTGAGGTTAAAGTTTCCTTTGGTGTTCTTTCCCCATCTTAGTTGGTCAAGCAAGGAGGATACTAGAATCCTTCTATGCTCTAGATCCTGGGTAAGAGAGTTTGCCTGGGCCTTCAGAGGACTCTCTTCACTGTGGCCTAGATCCTTCCAAGTTCTCCATTTTCCATTGTTCCTTTCCCGATCCCAGAAGTCTTTTACCATAAGTAGACCTTTGTTGTTTGTGTCATTATTGAGAGCTGCTAATTCATCCTTATACAAGTTGGGTTCCTGTTGCCAGTTGCCCTCCCAAAATCGTGCTAGGTTCCCAACTCGAATCTCCCGGTTCCAAATGTGGGAGCCCTTAATATGCCCTGTCATTCCAATGTGATCCTTCTCTTGCCAATTCTTGGCATATTTTTGTTTCCAAAGCTTAGCCCAGGGAGTTGCCGATTCCTTGATCCACCTCCACCAGAGTTTAGCTCCCGAAACTCTACTGATGGTTTCAGGATCATGAAGCCCCAAACCGCCATGGCTCTTAGGTTTGCAGATCTTGTCCCAGGTTACTAAAATCCATTTATTTTTCTCTTCTCCTTTGCCCCATAGAAAGTCCCTTTGTATGCTCTTGATTTGTTGCTTAATTCCTTTAGGAGCAGGAAGAGTTGAGAACATGAACATGGGAATGGCTTGCAGGACAGCCTGTGTGAGCACAAGGCGCCCCGCCAAATTTAAAGACCTGCATGTCCATTTTCTGATCTTGTCCTGAAGTTTATTTATTATTGGCTCCCACACTTCCTTGCTGAGAGGTTTATCTGTGAGAGGTATGCCCAGATACTTGGAAGGTAGCTGGTCCCTTTGAAACCCAAGAATTCTGGTGATGTTTCTTTGAATAGCAATGTCAGTGTTAAAGAAAAAAACTTTTGATTTGTTGAGGCTTACCTTTGTGCCAGCTGCCATAGCAAAGTCATTCAAAATATGTTTGATCGTTCTAGCTTCCCTGACTGTGGGTATGCCCTGCAGCATTGTGTCATCCACAAATTGTTGATGAGTGTTTGTCGCTCCATCTAAGGTGAGTTTGATACCCTGTATTCTTCCTTCAGCATTTGCCAATAATCGCTCTGCCTAGCCCTTCCATCATGAGAACAAAGAGGAAGGGTGAGAGCGGATCTCCTTTTCTAAGACCTCTGGAGGGTATGACGAGTCTTGAAGGAGTGCCATTAAGCAGGATGGAGAAACTAATCGTGTTAACTAGTGCCATAACCCATCTTATCCAGTTTTGGTCGAAGCCATAGGCTCTTAGAACTGACCTTATATAAGACCAACTTAGCTTGTCGTAAGCTTTCGCTAGGTCTAGTTGAATGATCATACCGGCTTGTTTGTTGCTTTTGAGAGAGTGTACCACCTCATGAGCTTAGATGATGTTATTGAGGATTTGTCTTCCTTCCACATAGCTCGTTTTCTCCTCTAAGATGAGAGCTGGTAAAAGGGGCTTGAGTCTATTAACTATCACCTTGGAAATAATATTATACACCACATTACATAAAGCTATGGGTCTGAAGCCATCCAGAGAATGGATTTTTCCTGTTATGGGATCAAAGCTATGAAGGAAGCATTAAAAGCCTTCATAACCTTTTTGGATCTTCTTGAGTCTTCCACCACCTCAAGGATATCCTGTTTGACTGTTTTCCAACATGCTTTGAAGAAGGCTACATTGAACCCATCCGGGCTCGGAGCTTTTCCATTTTGCATTTCATTGATCACTTCACTGACCTCCTCTTCCGACACTGGCCTGTTAAGATTGTGGTTGTCTTCTCTGGTAACCAGCTGAGGGATATACTGAGTGAAATGGTTGATGAACCTGGATCTATCCTCCAGAGGCTCCTCTACAATACTGAGGAAATGTTGTACAAGGAGAGATTCCATGTCTTTGTGAGAGACGATTTCTCTCCCTTGAGAATCTTTGAGCTTTGTGATTCTGTTGTGTGCCCTGTGATCCATGGTGGATTTATGAAAGAACTTCGTGTTTCTTTCTCCCTCTCTAATCCATTGTATCCTTGATTTCTGTCTCC
This sequence comes from Pinus tabuliformis, assembly GCA_031772625.1. NCBI lineage: Eukaryota > Viridiplantae > Streptophyta > Pinopsida > Pinales > Pinaceae > Pinus > Pinus tabuliformis. The sequence continues at coordinate 695,818,385 of CM062814.1, read as the reverse complement.
AGAAAATCTCCTCTTGCAAGCACCGATCTTCCCATTCTTCCTGCAAAGAATCAGCTAGCTTTTTCCGCTCCTCGGTAAAGCCCTTTGTGATGCTGATCTAATTGATCTCCTGGAGTTTCTGCTCAGCTTCTCTTTTGGCTTTGAAGATATTGCCAAATTCCTTTTTGTTCCAATCTTTAAGCCTGGATTTGATATGTTTAAGTTTCTGTTGGAGCAGGAACATTCTAGTGCCTTGAATGTTTAGATCCTCTCTCCACCATTTGTCAATATTACTGGTGAATTCAGGGTGAGAGAGCCAGGCATACTCAAACCCGAAAGGTCTGTTTCTTGGTGTACCCATAAAAGTGGCTTCCAACTATACAGGCCAATGATCTGAACCTCCCAAGGGAATAATAGAAGCTGTCATGGCAGGGCCTGAGAGAAAGAGGTCCTCCGAGATAATAAATCTATCTAGTTTAGAGGCGACTTGTGAAGCCCCTCCCCTCTTGTTATTCCAGGTGAAGGTCCCATTTATTGTTTCAGTGTCCACTAACCCCATGTTCATTATGAAGTTCTGGAAGGCCATGGAGTCTTTGCTTAGTTGTCTGATACTACCTTTTTTCTCTGTAAGAGATCTTATCATATTGAAATCTCCTGCAACGATCCAGGGCATATTAGGGTGTCTTGCTCTTAGTTCCTCAAGGGAGGTGAGAAGCTTGAGTTTGTCTTCTTGCTTTTGAGGTCCATAGACATTTGTGATCATGTATATCTCCTTATCACCTAAAGGTTGACATACCAAAGAAAGATAGTTCCTAATATTAATACTATTAAATAAAGTTTTATGTGATAAACTAGGATATAAATAAAAATGTATATTAATAAATTAGTTAATATGTATACTAAATTTATTTATATTCATTTAAATGTATAAGTTACTAAATATATTAAAGGATAAAAAAGAATTAAACCTAAATGATTATCAACTAATCAATTAATTAGTTACTTTGTTTTTATATGTATTATGATACTATCGATTACGTTTAAATATAAACTTAATTTATTTATATATCATGTCTAATAAAAACCTATTTATTTATATATATATCATGTTTATTAAAAACTAAGTAAAGAGAAAAAAATTAAAATTTTAGAACTTAAACTAAGAAATTTAACCTAATAAAATTAATAAGGGAAGTGTTATTATCTGCTTATTTTTAATTTAAAACTAAATAAAATATAAGCAAACTTATATGAATAAAAATATTAATAATATTAACGAAAAAATGAAAAATAAAGGTAATGAACGTCAAATAATAAAGGAAAAACAATAAATCAATAGCACAGGGAACAAAGGGGAATTTTAAACAATCCAGAAGACAAAGGGCGTAAAACCAGAAAATACACTAATAAGAGGAACGAAGAAGGAAAAAATAAGGGGGGCTAAGAGGAAAGGGCAGGAATCCAACAACTGCTAATCTTCCAGCCATCATCCCTGTTGCTGCTAATCTTCCAACCGTCATCCATGTTGAGATTGCTTAGCCTTTTTTCAATTTCTATGGCCTCCCTAAACTTACGATGATGAAAAGGAGTGCTAATCTTCTAGCCGTCATCCCTATTGAGATTGCTAGGCCTTTTTTCAATTTCTATGCCCTCCCTAAACTTACGATAATGAAAAGGAGCAATCTTAGCAATAACCCGAGCCTCCTGAATACATATATGATGCTTCCAACCGTCATCCCTATTGAGATTGCTCAACCTTTTTTCAATTTCTATGGCCTCCCTAAACTTACGATGATGAAAAGGAGTGCCAATCTTCCAACTGTCATCCCTATTGAGATTGCTAGGCCTTTTTTCAATTTCTATGGCCTCCCTAAACTTACGATGATGAAAAGGAGCAATCTTAGCAATAACCTGAGCCTCCCTAATACATATATGATGCTTAGTCTTCTTTGCATGCTCTGTCAGGGCTGAAGACCGAGTCCTCCCATGTTTGATGTCAGCTGCGTGCTCATGAATCCTTTGATTAATAGTTTCACCAACATAGGGGTCCCACACACTTTATAATAACATAAACACCTTTCATGTCCTTAGGGTTAACAAGGTCTTTTACTGATCTCACGAAGCTACGAATGGTGTTAAAGGGTCTAAAGGTTGAGGGAACATTATGCTTCTTAAGGATCACAAAAGCCTTAATTCAAATATTTATAATTTATTAATTAAAAAAATAATTTAATCTCAATTTAAATATTTTTTTTTTTTCTAAGTAATACTAAACTATTATATTACAGCAAGAGCAGAGTTACATTGTGAAAATTACAACGGGGCCGCGGCCCTGTAAAATTTGTTCGTGGACAGACAGTAGACACTTGAGAATTCTTGCCAGAATTGCATAGGACACATGGACAGAGGACACATGGATAAAGACTTAGAGCCACATTCATGCAGCTGACACATGGACATATACACTTGCAGAACATCGACACAGAACAGAGATAACATAAAACCGACACCATTACATAGAGACAGAGTGACAGACTCATATATAACCGCATAGGAAGCTGACTGAGAAAAATTCTTGCTGTAGAACCTGGAGTGCGAGCTGGGCATGTCAATCTTCGTCAGTGGTCTGCGGCTCATCTTCTGCCTTGCAGCGTGGAGGCTGAAGGATAGCTTTGCCAAGGTTGCGCGCTCCACGGTCGCTTGGGCCAGCGCCTGAGTCACCAACAGGCTCTCTCAGGCTCGCTCCCGGGTCATGTAAGGGCCGCATCATCTCAACAGCAGGGAATTCCATATCCACCATCGGAACAATCCCAGGAACACGCGGAGGGTTGGCCCGAGGGATGTCATCCTCATCTTCCCATGGATTGCTACAATGCTCAACAGAGACCGTCACAAAGAAAGTGGAATTAGCTAAGGTGCAGGGGAGGCGGTAACGCACCATTGGGTGTTCCGTGTGCCCACAATCCATGCGCGCAGGCTGTTCCCCCATTCTGCCTCTGCCCGGGGGCCTTCCCCTCGGCCTTCTGCATTCAGAGGATTCCTCAATTGAGGAGGAAGTCGAGGGGGCTCTGCCACTATACCCACCCCTGCCGCCGCTGCCTCTTCCCCTAGTACGCTGCATGCTGGTCTTATGAGCAGAGCGCTTAATTCCACAGTGAAACAGCGGAGTCGGCCTAGAAATGCTGCCAGACCAGGTTTGAGTTTCCCAATTGCCGAGAGCAGTGGCAGCAGAGCCTTGACCCTCTTTCTTAATGTTTGATTGAGGGCTGAGACTCTGAGCCTCCACACTTTCTAACGAAGCCAGAACAGGACTTAACAATGGACGCGGATACGAGCTGAAGCTCCGAGTGCCCTCACCTTCTAACGAAGCCAGAGCAGGAGCTAACGAAAGGCGCATACAGAGAGGCGTTACCAAATTCTCAGAGGCGCAATTGGCTTGCTTGTGAGCTTGCCAATTGCCCCACTCCTCCGCAGCATCACACTCACATTCACAATCAAAGTTCAGAACCTCCGTCACCTCCGGCGAGAACGAAACAGTTGCAGCGAGAAATGGCGTAAGAATGTCTGGGAGAAGGCTGTTATGAAGCGCCATGATGCGCTTCTCAAGAATCGCCTTGATGGTCGACAGGACTTCTCTGTCAACCTTCTTAATTCCCCTCCTTAAATGCTGAAGGGTGGTAGAATGTGTGCGTGTCCTTCTGTCATGCTTGGCTCGTCCGGGCGGACACATGCCCTTTGGACGAGCCTTGTGTGTCACATGGCTAGCGATCACCCGTATCCGGGGCTCAATTTAAATATTTGACTTAAGTCTATTTTAACATTTTAATTTTTTTATATATTAATCGTTAAAAATATTGGTTTCAAAGGGTTTAAAGGTTGAGGGAACATTATAATTCTTAAGGATCACATAAGCCTTAATTCAAATATTTATAATTTATTAATTAAAAAATAATAATCTCAATTTAAATATTTGACTTAAGTCCATTTTAACATTTTTTGTTTGTTTGTTTTTTTTTTTAATCGTTAAAAATATTAATGGTCTCTACATTGATCTCCCTATTTAACCCGGTGCCATGATCTGATTCTCCATCTTGTCCGGATGATGAACATGATGAACCACTAGTTTCACTGAAAGTTTTCTTATTATTCATTCATGATATGGATCACAAAATTATGAATTCAGATATTATTATTTTTTTATTAATTTTTGTTGGGTAGTTAAAGTAAATTTTAAATAAAAATAAAAATAACCTTATGTTGAAATAAAAATTCTACATTATTATTCTTTTTAATTAATTTTTGTTAGGTAGTTAAGGTAAATTTGAAATAAAAATAAAAATTATACCTTATTATTATTTTTAATTAATTTTTGTTAGGTAGTTAAGGTAAATTTGGAAAAAAAGAAAAGTAACCCTATGTTGAGATAAAAATCAAACGTTATTATTATTTTTACTTAATTTTTATTGGGTAGTTAAGGTAAACTTAACTTGGTCAAGTTACTAGTAGTTTTGAGTTATAGGTTTAGGAGAACACATGGTATTCATATGGAATATAGCCTATTTAAAGGGGGGAATTAAACCATATTAGATCCATCTTAACTTAGGAATCTACCAAGCGCTTAGAGGGATCGAATCTCTTGAGATACAAATATCATGCAAAAGATTTGATCCCTCTCGACACTTATAGATCTAGAGTTAAAATGGATCTAAAATTATATACAAGAAGAAGAAGTAGAAGTTATTGTAATGTCCACGAGGCTAAAGATAGCCTATGTGACATATTGCTTCCCTATGTGGCTCTTGTATTCGACCCTTTTCCCGTGAAGTTTCACAATAAAAGCTCCAAGCTTCTCGACAAACCCCTCATTGAATAGATTATCCCAAGAGCTAGCTGCCAAAATATCTACATAAGGCCCCCCATTCTAAAATGAAATGTTTTTTCTATTTCCACTTGTTCGGAAGAGAAAAAAAATACACTCTTTCCTCGAGTTGATGAGAATTAGTCCTTAATTGAGCAATAAGAATTTTGGCTCTCCAAGAAATATTGGTCCCTATATACGCTTTTTGTTGATGATTATGAATGGGATTAAACTCTTCAATATAATATTTTTTTCTCTCTAGCTCCTTCTCCTTCTCCCAAGTATGTTTGTAGAACTTATCCATAACAATACGTTTGTGGAAAGCATTTTATGCTTTTCAAAATAGGTGTAGAGAGGCAGAGTTATGGGATTGGAACACCACTCAAACTCTTTTTGGGCTTCTAGTGATTCCGGTAATTCTATATGGTTGTGAACTATGGGCCTGCAGTACATCCGACATGCACCAGAGACAAATTGAGAACATTTAGAAGTGTTTGATTACAAACAAATTTAAGATTAAAAGTGCAGTTCCTTACGATATCTTGCTAAGTGAAATAAGGACTGCTCCATTGAAGCAATTGCTATGATGCAAGTCATAAGATATTTAAAAAAAATTGAGCAAATGGAAGAGGGTAGATGGCCTAAGGTTGTCTTTACTGATAGATTATGCAAAAGCCAAAAAACTTAATAGCAAATGGTTTAGTAAATGGGGTATTTGCTTGAACGCGTGTCCCATAAACAGCAAAGAGATAGAAACTTTTGTTATGGAAAAGTTCCACAAGCATATTTGGGATAAGGAGCTAGGAATAAAGAAAAATTACTATATTGAAGTGTTTAATCCCACTCATAGTCATCAACCAAAGGTATACATAGAGGCCAATATCTCTTGGAGAGCCAAAATTCTTATTGCTCAGTTAAGGACTAATTCTCATCAACTCCGTTGTGAAACAGGGCGCTGGAAAAGGCCAAAGGAAATGTGGGAGGAAAGAGTATGCATTTTTTGTTCTTCCGGAAAAGTGGAAACAGAATTTTTTTTTATTTTAGAATGTGAGGCTTTCAAAGATAACAGGGAAAGTTATGCAGATACGCTGGCAGCTAGCTCTTGGGATAATCTATTTAGCGAGGGGTTTGTCGAGAAACTGGGAGCATTTATTTTGAAGCTTCACATAAAAAGGGCCGAATACATCAAGCAGATGAAGAAGCAATCTGTCCCATAGGCTATCTTTAGCCTCGTGGATGTTAAAAATAATTTCTTTCTTTCTTTCTTTCTTAATATTTTGATTTTCAAATTTTTTAATATGTTAAATTTAATATCAAATTTTATTTTTCAACCTTTAAAGTAATCTAGCTCAAACTCTAACCCCATAGATATATATCTATATCTATATTTATATATAAATAAAATAAATAAATTTATTTTCTCTGATAGTCAATTTTAACATTTTAAAATATTTTATTAATTAACTATATTTATCGAGTCAAAACTAGTTATTTTATTCTAACCGTTGTAAATTAATTGTCTCTACATTGTGCTCTCTATTTAATAGTACGCCATGACCTTTAGGATGAACCACACTTATTGCTTTGAAACACGTCCACAAAACTTCTCCTATGTGATTATTGCTGAATTTTTTTTAATAATCCAAACATAGATCACAAAAGCTTAAATTCAACGTAACTACAACGTTAAAATTATTTTTTTAATATTATAAAGGTTAAAATTAAATTATTATTATAAATATTAAAATTAAATTATTATTATTATAAATATTAAATATCTTAAATTATTTTTGAGATAGGTTTTCGACGATAATCACATCAAAATTCATTTGTCGACGCGTTTCGAACCAACAAGTGTGGTTCATTGCTATGACAAGCTGAAGAACCAGATCGAGACATAAGTTATATAGAGAGAGATCATTCAAACGGTTAGAAAGAAACAACTATAATTGACCACACGGATATGATAACAGCTAGAATTGACTAGTCAAAGAGTTAGTTAATTAATTAATTAATTTGTTAGATATATTTATTAATTAATTTGTTAGATATTTTTATTTTTAACTCATATATTTTTAAACCTAGGAACTATAATCCTATAATTTTGATTACCCCTTTTCATCATTTTGTTTCCTTTTTGCTTTTTCCCCTCATCTTCTTGATGGTGTAGATTTCCCTTTCTATTGTTTTGTTGTTTTTTGTGTGACTTTTTCTCTTCTTTTTTATCGTTTTATTCATATTAATTTATTTATTTTCATTTATTGAAAATAAGTGGATAATAAAAAGCCTCCTTTTCATTGATTGAATCTTTGAGTTTAAGTTCTAAAATTTTAGTATATTTTTTACTTAGTAATTTGATATATTAATAAATAAGTTTAAAATTATGTTCATAGCGAATCAACTAATTAATTGATTATCATTTAGGTTTATTCCTTATTGTTCCCTTAATATATTTTTCTTTCAATTAATAATTTGAATAAAAGAGTTAACCAATTTATTTAGTAATTAATAATCCTTAATAAATTTATTTTAGTTCATACGATCTCTCTGCGGTAATAATTTATGATCTCTCTGCAGTAATAATTTACTATCTCTGCGGTCATAATTTACAATCTCTCTGCGGTAATAATTCACGATCTCTCTGCGGTAATAGAAAAACAATCTGGGGCATGTGCGTCTGCGGTCTGGCTTGCTAATATCAAGTACACACATTCCTTATATTTTGCTAATACATATTTGCTCATATATTTTCAAGTATGAATAATTCACCACAATTACCAAATATTACCAAAGGTAGATCTAGCACAGTTACTATAGAGAGCCTCTATGAGTATATAGAGTCTTTAGAGAAACGTAGAGAAGAAAGAGAAATCAAGCTACAAACAGAGTTAACAGCCATGCTGGAAAAAAAATTCACATCTCTTGAAGACAAGATCCAAAAACAAATAGAAAATAAAATAGAACTATTGGAGAATAAGATGGAGGCAATGGAGACTAGGTTGCTGGTTACAGAAAAACAAAACCAAGATATGAACCAAACATCCCAGCAAGTAGATGCTGATAGTTTAGAGAGTCTTAAAATGAAGGACACGATTAAAGAGATAGAAGAGAAAGTTAATAGCCGCCTCACCTTAAATAGTGTGGCAGGTAAATTAGATATCAAACCAATTAAAGATGAAATGAAAAAATTGATAGAATTAGACCATGAGCGTAACAAAAGGGCCTTGAACCTTATAATCTTCGGTTTGAAAGAGGAGGTAGACGAGGATACTTTAGCCATAACCCAGACAGAATTACATAACAGATTACAAATTGAAACAACGTGTCTAATGTGTCTCACAAAAGCAACAAGGTTGGGGAAACTAACTGAGAATAAAGGAAGGCTGATCCGAATAAAGGTGAGCTCTATTGACCATAAGTATGACATACTTAGTAAAACCTCAAGTCTAAAAGGAACGAGAATATTTATAAATGAAGATCTCATTCCAGAAGATCAAGAAGAATTGAGAAAAGAGGTTCAAAAGGTAAAGGAAGCTAGGAAGGAAGGAAAATGGGCAATAATCAGAAATAGAAAAGCCATTATTCGAGATAGAAACCAAAAAGATAATAATAAATAACAATTCAACATGCTCCAGATTCTTTCTTGGAACTGTCAGGGCTTTCCATGGAACAAAGGCCCCAAGCTAAGTTGGATCTCGAATGATGTTGATATTATTTAGCTTGTTGAAACTTGGGAGCACGAAGAATCTCAGGTCCCTAACATAGATGGATTTACATTGTGGTCTACCTGGAATAAGTGATCCTCCCATAGAGGCATTGGGGGTATAGCTTGTTACATTAAGAAGAACAACTCTCCCCATGCTAGGATTTATAAAAACGACCCTTACAACCAATATATTTGGATAGAAATTACTGACATTTATGATAAAAAGACCTACATAGCAATCTGTTATTCCCCCCCATCAATTCTAACTTCTATAAGAAAAAAAATCTAGATAAAAATAGTCTTTACAATGGTTTAGAGAATGATATTTCTAACCTAAGGAATGAAGGCAATATCCTTTTAATGGGTGACTTTAATGCTCGAACTTCAAGCAACCAAGCTATTCTTCTAAGCAATCATTCCAACCCTAATCCTCTTTGGTTAGACGAAGACCTTCCTCTGGCTAGCTGGTACAAAATGAGCTCTGAAGACCTTGGGGAGAATTTGTTTGGGTCGGAGCTAGTCAAGCTTTGTAGTGCTCAGGATCTCATAATTTGCAACGGTCTAAAGAAGTGGCCCAATTCTAGCCAGATGACCTGCATCCATGGGTTTGGTAGTAGCATGGTAGACTATGTTATCTCCGATCTCCCTCTATACAACAAAATAACAAATTTTGACATCTTAAACGACCACGAGCCTGACTCAATTTTGTCATGCATAGAGACCCCATAGAAGATAATCCTTATAGCCAAAAGAAATTAATGTTTGATAGAAATAAAAAAGATATCTTTTTAAATGAATTAAAAACTAATTTGCTTCCTTTATCTAGTATAGACAACATAGAAGATATCTATCATAATTTTACTACAACCTCTCATATTCTGTTAACAAGTTCTCAATTGAAGTTTCAAGTAATAAGAGAAATAGCAAAGCCAACCCATGGTATGAAAAAGATTGTAAAAGTGCGAGGAGAGCAATTAAGGAAGTTGTTGATGAATCTCTTAAAATTGACAAGATAAAAATATACAAAGCCCTAACTAAAAGGAAAAAAAGGTAGTATATTCATAAAAGACAAGAGAATCTCTTACACCTCTCTAAGGTAGCTCCTAAGAAATTTTGGAGGCAGATTCTAACTAGGAAAACTAAAGATAATAATAAAATTGCTTTACACGATTGGAATTCCTATCTTAAAAAGCTTTATGAATCTCCAAATGTCATGGATAACTTTGAAACCCTGCTCACAACAAAAGAAGTTTTCTCATTAGAAGACATTGATTTTGGGGTTAATCGCTTGGCTAATGGGAAAGCTACGGACATTGAAGGTTACTAGGCGAAAATCTTAAAAATTGGAGGTCCCGTCCTCATCCCCCACATTCACAAGCTTTTCAATCAAGCGGTCAAGCAAGGGTTCCCTAAACCATGGACTCAAAGCCTCATTATCCCTATTTTTAAAAGTGGGGATACAAATAACCCCTCTAATTATCAGACAATTGTGATCAGCCCTCTCCTAGCCAAGTTGTATGGTATTATTTTGGAAAGGAAGTTGAGCATATGGTTTGAAAGTGAAGGTAAGCGGGCTAAAGGCCAAGCGGGTTTTAGAAAGCAGCACTCAACAACAGACCACCTCGTTACGCTTAGGATCATTGTGGAGGAATGCCGCAATGATAAATCCAATCTCTTTTGTTGCTTTGTGGACTTTAGAAAGGCTTTTGATACGGTTCCTAGAAACAACCTTTGGAACAGATTAGAAGAGCTAAAGGTTACTTTTGAGTTGAGAGTTGTCGCTATAAGGTTATACAAGAATGTAATTGCCAAGTTTAAGAGCAATGAGGGGTGGTCGAAAAATATTAAGTGTAATATCGGAGTTAAACAAGGTTGCCCCCTCTCTCCTACCCTATTTGGCATTTACATCGACAAGCTAGAAGGTTGTTTAGAGGAAGCAGGATGTGCTGGCACGATCTTAGCTGGGATAGTCATCATTCTTCTTCTCTACGCTGACGATATTGTTCTTCTTGCAAGGTGCCCATCTGATCTTGATAAGCAACTTATACTTCTTAAGGATTTCTGCTTTACCATGGGTATGATTGTTAACACCGACAAAACAAAAGTTATGATTATCAAATCCAAGAAGGACACTTACGCTAATTTTATGTATGACAACAGTAACTTGGAGGAAGTGTCTTCCTACAAGTACCTAGGAATTGATATTCATCACAAGCTCAACTGGAACTACAACATTGAGAAAAGGATCAATGGGGGATGGAAAGCTTATTTTGGTCTTGAAAATAATTGTAAAACGACAAACCTCGTAATGTGGGATAGAAAGAAGTTCCTCTTTGAAACTTTAGTACTCCGGTTATCTTATATGGATGTGAGGTTTGGGGTTACAATTTCTCTAGAGAATCCTAGAGAAGGATTGAGCAAATCCAGAAGCGTTTTATAACGTATAATCTCAAAATTAAAAGCAACACACCCTATCCTATTCTCCTTATAGAAGTGGGTCTTTCCCCTATCAAGAGCCTAGCTATGACTAGGCTTTTGTTGTACAAGCACAAACTCAATAACATAGGAGACCATAGACTTCCTAAGCTAGCTTTAAATTCCAGCCAAAACCACCTAAGGCTCAAACAAGGTTGGTATAAAGACACCAGGGCCTGGTTAAACCATTAGGAGATCGATGAGAATGTTGCATTGCAAACATTAATAACATTAAAAATATTGTTACTTCTAAGTTCAAAGAAAAAATGTGGTGTGAGAAAGATTTAGCAGCTAAAAGAAAATTAAGATATTATAAGGAGGTCATCAACCTCACCCTAGAAGATCAAAAGTATCTCTCTGTTTTAACTAGCTCAAAGAAGAAAATTAATATAGCCAAGATTAGAACGAACTCTCATGAGCTCCATAGTGAAACGGGTCGTTGGGCAGTTCCTAAAACACCATGGATGGAAAGGTTCTGCCATCTTTGTGAGAATACGAACATCGAGGATGAAAATCACTTCCTCTTAGAGTACCTCACGTACAACCACATTAGATCTTAGTTTCAAAATCTTTGTTGCAATACTGACCTTTCTAGCCTTTTACGTTGTCAAAATTACAATGAGCTCAGGAGGCTTCTCTCCAAGCTTTTTGAGCATAGGAATAAAATCTTAAATCAAACTAAATAATTCATTTATTTAGATCCAATAGACCAAAGTTTGGTCTCAGTGGACGTTAACCATCATCATCATTATCATCCTTGGAATTATTATGAGTATATATATATATATATATTTTATATTTAATTATATAAAAATAGGCCGAATAATAAAATTGACTAATTAATTAACTAATTAGAATAAACATAATATCTTAATCCCTATTTTGTTACGAGTTATTTAATTTTTATTACGAGTAAAGATAATGAGGGTAATCAAAATACTAGGATTATAGTTCTTAGGTTATATATATATATTTTAATTAGATTTATTTAGGTACACATGAATTAAAAATAAAGATATCTATCAAATTAATTAATAAATATATCTAACAATTTAATTAATGAATTAACTAACTCTTCTTAGAGGGTAATCAAAATACTAGGATTATAGTTCTTAGGTTATATATATATATTTTAATTAGATTTATTTAGGTACACATGAATTAAAAATAAAGATATCTATCAAATTAATTAATAAATATATCTAACAATTTAATTAATGAATTAACTAACTCTTCTTAGATCAGTGAATTCTCACTGTTGCCCTCTCGTGTGGTCAATTATAGATGTTTCTTTCTAAATGTTTAAATGATCTCTCTATTGCCTGGATCTGGTTCTTCATCATGTTGGTTCCAAACGCGTCAACAAATGAATTTTGATGTGATTATCACCAAAACCCTATCTCAAAAATTGGACATGGATTACAAAAGCCTCAATTCAATAATCTTAAATTATATTACCAAATGTCCACTTGAGTTAGCTCAATTAGTGATGACATTGGAAATAAAATTAAATGCTCAATTAACAATCAATGTGGAAATGAAATCTCACCAAACACATAAAATTTTGACTTTAAATTAGCAATGATGAAAATATAATCCTACCAAACTTACAATTTTTTTTTTTATATTTACCATTAAAATAGAAACAAGAACCCTGAATGGGCATAAATAACACTGATAAGTCAAAATATTTGAAAATGACCTGAGCATTTGCGCACCATATATACAGCGGGAGAAAAAATATAAAGCAAAACGTACGGATATCGAACGAACAAATATTCTAAATATAGAAGAAGAAGTGTTCAGTGTTCACTATGAACGTTTACATTGGGAAACGGAGTTCTAGTGAAAACGTTGGGAAACAGAGTTCTAGTGAAAACAGAATTCTAGTGCGGATTTGGTTCCAACTTTTATTCTCGTCATTAATCGTTCTCATTGTAGCCTACCTTTCTGTAAAACCCTCGTAACACACTTTGGTCTGATTATCCTATTCTCCGAAAACGCTTCGATCCTTGCTGTGATATCCAATTTCGATAACCATGAGCGGGAGACTAGTCTGCGTTACAGGAGCCTCGGGATTCATCGCGTCATGGTTGGTGAAGTTGCTGCTGGATCGCGGTTATGTAGTTCGAGCTACCGTTCGTGATTTAGGTAGACCGCCTCATTCACTTTCTGCCTCTTTACTTGTTGCAATTACCAGTAGGAAACAGTAGTTTATTGGCTTTGTGTTCATGTTTGATTTTGCTTGGCATGGCAAATTCTAAGAATTTCTAAACAGTTCCGTGCAATTACGGCGATTGTGCAAATCTCCTTCCTAATTCCTAGCCGCTAAAATACTTCCACCGGCGGAACCAGGGTTGGTTGATGGCATTGAATAGTGTTTTCTTTCTAAAGGCAAGCTACTCTATTAAGATCAAAGTTCTGAACGATTACGTTGTCGCTCTGCTACTAGCCTGCTAGGGAAACCAGACTAGTAGCAAAGACAAATAAACCAGACCAGTAGCAAAGACAGAAATAGAGAGTAACAAAAACATTTTGATCTTACAAAAACCCATCTTAACCACCAAAAAAACTTCCCTATGATTCCCTATGATCTTTGTAAGCTTTTTGGGTCTGCCATAGTCAGAGATTACATTTCTGTTTGGCCAAAAGCAAAGCTTTTTAGGTGAGATTACATTTTCCGTTTGGCCAGAAGCAAACGAATCGTACATAGAGAAACTAGTTAAAAAAAGTCCACCTAGTGATAAGGAGTGGCTTCTCAGGTACTTGCAAGGTCCCAAACGTCAGCTTCCTTTTGCTTAAACAAAATGATTCACTATGCTCTGGGTTGTGATCCTTCCCGGCAAATCCTGAAAGCAAAGAAGCTGCTCCCCGATCACTGAATCTTTGCTTACAGTGGTGCTGCAATCGCTGTCAGCTGGCATATTTGCTTCATTCGAGAATGCATCTATTTTTGCAAGGAAGAGGAGTGACCAAATCAGAACCAGTCCTCCAAGGAATCCTTGCCAGCACCAATTGCCTCTTATTTGGTCCACGACCATGAATCTTGCCAGCAAGGAGGCTCCGAGTTCGTAGTTGCGATGGAACAGAGACCTGCTCCAGGTGCCATACTCTTCAGCTGTGAAGGCCTCAAGATAAATAGCCAGATCTACCATCGATCTCGTGTAGGCGCTATGATTGCTGCTTGGTTTCTCAGCACTCTTCGTCTGCCTCAGATCACCGTGCCTCCTCCTTCTGTAATGATTCCCTGTGCTCAGCCAGAGATTTCGAGGGTCTTGGTACGTGCATCGAACCTGGTTTACAAGACCTGCCATCGTACTCTGCCTCCGATCCCTCTGCCAGATGCGGAGACAATACATGTTGCAGGTCAAGTCACCGCAGGTCATGGCACGTAGACGCTACGGTCTCTTTCCACCCTCAGCACTCTTCGTCCGCTTCATATCACCATGCGTCCTCCTTCTGTAATGATTCCTTGTGCTCAGCGACAGATTGCGAGGGTCCTGGTACCTGCATCGAACCTGGTTTACAAGAGCTGCCATCATACTTTGCCTCCAATCCCTCTTCCAATCCCTCTGCCAGATGCGGAGACAATACATGCTGCAGGTCAAATCACCGCAGGTCATGGCGCGTAGACACTACGGTCTCTCCCGACCCACCGTGGGGAGGCATTGTATAGTTTTTTATTTTCAATTATACATGCTTATTGATGTACATTTGAGATCCTCACAGTTGTGGACAATGCATACCTGTCAAAATGGGGAATCACGTCATGGTCCGTTGGTAAAAGGCGTAGCCTAACAAGACGTCGTCGTCTTTCTGTTTTTTAATCCTATTTTCCCTGTAGATTTTGCCTAAAATCCGGTTAAATTTTATTTTATTTTATTTATTTATTTTTTATATATAAGAGTTGTTGAATCTGCATAATCCATTTTTCCGGGGTTTTTTTAGGTGATGAATGTATTTTTATATTAAAAAATGTAGTTGAAATAATAAAACATTACAATTTCACCAAAAAAATATGTTGCTGGATACGAGCGAAAAAGGCAAAAAGTCTTTGTGGTAGACCACACTATCGGTAAAATCATCAACAATTGCATTCAAACATGACAAAGGAACCAGAAATTTCAGAACATGTGGAGACAAATGATTTAGGACAAGTGAAAATTGCTTCATTTGCCAAAGTTGGGAAGTGGGTTTGGATCAATGTCAAAGAATATCGGGGCATTTTAAAACGAAAAATAGCCCGTCTAAAATGGGAGCAAGCAAGGAAGAAACGGTCTCAAAAGAAAAGTAATTGAGCCCTTCGCAAAAAGCACTCAAACAAGTCTCCTCCACAAGCACGTGGCGACAAGAAGTCCAAAGGAAAAGTCGTTGATGATTCTGTCTTATATAGTCCCACATCCACACCTCTCACCTGGTCATTTGATCTTTATGTGAAAGAATTGTTAAATGCAAAACAAAGGTTGAAGGTTTTAGAAGCTAAAGGGCGGGAAAGAGATCATAAAATTCATATAATAACGGCTAAGAACAATGCGTTAGCAGAAAGCAATAAAATTTTAAAAGAACAAGTGGCATTGCTACAGGAAGCTCTCTTGATAGGGAAGACAGAATGGCAACGCATGAAGGCGGATGTGCAAAACATAAAGAAATTTGTAGTGGAAAGTACAGAGGTGGTGAATGTGAAATCATCTCAGGATAAAGGGAAAATGATTGCCCAAATAAACAACCATGAAGAGAACGCAAGAGAAGAAACGAAAGGAGATTCCACCAAAGTTTTCAAAACTTGAGCTCAAGTTATTAGCAATTCTACTAATAAGGAAGGAGAAACAAATATTTAGGTTGACAACATGCAAGATAGTGAAGGCAAGGAAAGACAAAATAGGGCAGCAAACATAATTATTAAAGGGGTGAAAGACTATGGGAAAAATGAATGTACTCTTGACCTTGCAAGAGACTTCTTGAAAGACAAGTTGCTATGGCAAGGACAAATATGTCAAGCATGGAGGGTGGGTAAGTTTAACGGGGAGAGAGCCAGGCCCATAAAAGTCATTATGCCTAGCTTGCATGATAAATATATTATTCTAAGCAAGAAACATCTCTTGAGGGGTTCTCGTTTTTTCCTAGAAGAATATTTAACTGTAAAACAACAGGAGGAAAGAAGGGAGGAAATGTTAAAGGTTAGGGCAGCAAGAGATGAAGGAAAGAGAGCATGGATTTATAAAGGCAACGCTGTGATAGCGCAATTTGGACCTCCTTCTAGAACATAGCAGCAAGATGGTAATAAAGAAGATGCAACAAACTCTTCAACAGGAAATCAGAAAGCAAGGTCGGTATGGGAAAACAGGGAGAAAGACTCAAATGCGAGTCTTGCATGTCAAAATAAATAGCAATCAAGTCATACCCAGGTTTCTTTAAGATTAGTTTGTTGGAACTGCAGAGGTTACCCATGGAGACGAGGACCTGGGTTAGGGCCTATTGTGGAAAATAGAGACATAAATTTGCCTCATAGAAACACATGAGCATGAAGGGTGCAAGACACCTTTGTTTGAAGGGTACTGCAAGATGGCAGTGTGGAACAAGGCAGCAGAGAATGGCAAAGGGCACAGGGGTATCATGGTTTTAGTAAGGGAGAATGGAGGTCATCTTATTCAGTTAGAAAAAGAAGACTCAAATAAGCAATTCATTTGATTTAAAATATCAGAAAATGGAAACATCAGAATTGCAGCATGCTATTTTGCGCCACAGGTTACAAAAATCTACGATGGTAGAGGGCTTGACCACAAAGATCCATTATTGCAACATATTCGCAGCTAGGTGAAGTCCTTATAGTGGGTGATTTCAATGCTAGGACTGCAAGTGAGTAAGCTAGCATTCTTTGTTGTAAAGATGATTGTGATCCTATTTGGCTTACAGAAGAAAGTAATCATCAGTGGGAAAGAATTTCAGAGGACAAGGGCTGCAATCTCTTTGGTGAACAATTGCTTACTCTATGTGGGGCCTTTGATTTAGTCATTTGTAATGGCTTGACTAGATGGGAAAAGTCCGGTAATTTCACTTGCAATACTTACAATGGAGCAAGTGTGGTAGATTATGTAATTTGCTCGCATGGTTTGTGTGAGAAAATGGAAGAAGTTTTGGTTAGAGATCAGCTGTGGGATTTGAAATCAGATCACAAGCCAATTAATTTATGTTTCTCTTGGATTGGAAAAAAACAATTAGAGTAAAAAATTCAGCATGTCCAACAAAATCTCCCACAGGGCAGAATTCTTTTGATGCCAGAAAATTGTAATACCTTCAAAATGACGCTAGAGAGGCTCTTTGAGAAGGAGAAAATTACAATTCACAGCCTTCATAGTCATGAATTAAAACATTTAATTCAATGCGCACTTGCAAAGTGCAAAAGGACAAAAATTAAGAAGTCTGAAAGAAATTGCTTTCTGGTTAATGCTTGGTTTGACGAGGAATGCAAAAAGGCAAGGAGAATGTGGAAAGAGTCAAACAAGGATAATAACATAAAGCTCAAATCGTACAAGCAGTTATTAAGCAAGAAAACACTGATTTCATGGTTTCAAGGAGGGAAGAACTAATCTTCCTTGGGAAAAATAATCCCAAATTATTTTGGAAGGAGCTCCAACCGAAAAAGATACAAATTGGAAATAATATTACAGCTTCTAAATGGTTTGACTATGCAAGACAACTCCATGAGCAGGTTCCCAAGGTTGACCCTCCCCCCTTGGTCAACACTGATACCGAACTCTTCACGGTACAAGAGGTAGAGATGGGTATCAAGAAGTTGGGTGTTGGAAAAGCAAAAGACTTAGCTGAACTCCAAGCAGAATATCTAAAGTGGGGCTCAAAGATTCTTGCACCTCACATTACAAAAATCTTCAACAACATCATACAACAAGGACTCCCCACAGATTGGTCAACTAGTCTGGCAATACCTCTTTTCAAGAGCGGTGACATCAATAATCCCTCCAATTAGAGGACCATCATGATAAATCCTTTGTTTGCAAAGCTATTTGGAAGCATGCTAGAAAGCAAAATTAGCAAGTGGGCAAAAGATAGAGATAAGCGTGCTAAAGGGCAAGCAGGTTTTAGACCTAAACATTCCATAGTTGATCATTGCATAACTTTAAGGCACATCATTGAAAAAGTTTGGGAGAAAAAGGAAGACGTCTTTTGTTGCTTTGTTGATTTTAGAAAAGTGTTTGACTCGGTTCCTAGGGATAAACTTTGGCAGAGAATGGAGGAACTTGGGGTTCCTAAACATTTGAGAGCAGCTGTGCATAGGTTGTATGAAGATGTGAAAGTCAAAATTAGAATTTTAGTAGGCATTTTTGAAAGTTTTAGAAGCGATATTGGGGTCAAGCAAGGTTGCCCACTGTCTCCTACCCTTTTTGGTTTATATATCGACAAGCTTGATGAGTGGTTAAATTCGCAAGGGGGTGATGATATCTATTTGTGCAAGTTTGTTATAAGGCTTCTTTTGTATGCAAATGACCTTATTTTGATTGCTAAATCGGCTCTTGGTTTGCAAGAGCACTTACTATCCCTTGAGCATTTTTGTAGAAGTATGGGGATGCAAGTCAATATTAGCAAAAGAAAGTAGTGGTCTTCTCTAAGAAAATAAAACATAACCAGCATAAGTTCTACTTTGAAGACAACATTATGGAAAAAGTTGCGGATTACAAATACCTCGAGATTGACTTCAACAAAAATCTAAGCTGGAATGGTTGTAGAAAGAAAAGAACTTTGGGGGGTTGGAAATCATTTTATGCTTTTCAAAATAGGTGTAGAGAGGCAGAGTTATGGGACTGGAAGACCACTCAAACTCTTTTTGGGCTTCTAGTGATTCCGGTGATTCTCTATGGTTGTGAACTGTGGGTTAGCAGTACCTTCGACATGCAGTGGAAACAAATTGAGAAAATTCAGAAGCGTTTGATTACAAACAAATTTAAGATTAAAAGTGCAATTCCTTATGATACCTTGTTAAGTGAAATAGGGACTGCTCCTATTGAAGCAATTGCTATGGTGCGAGTCATAAGGTATTTAAAAAAAATTGAGCAAATGGAAGGGGTAGATGGCTTAAGGTTGTCTTGAATGATAGATTGTGCAAAAGCAAAAAAACTTGGATGCAGCAAAATAACAAATGGTTTAGTAAATGGGGTATTTGCTTGAATGCGTGTCCCATAAACAACAAAGAGATAAAAGCTTTTGTTACAGAAAAGTTCCACAAACGTACTTGGGATAAGGAGCTAGGAAGAAAGAAAAATTATTATATTGAAGTGTTTAATCCCACTCATAATCATCAACCAAAAGCATACATAGAAGCCAATATTTCTTGGAGAGCCAAAATTCTTATTGCTCAGTTAAGGACTAATTCTCATCAACTCCGTTGTGAAATAGGGCGCTGGAAAAGGCCAAAGGAAGTGTGGGAGGAAAGGGTATGCATTTTTTGTTCTTCTGGAAAAGTGGAAACAGAAAAACATTTCATTTTAGAATGTGAGGCCTTCAAAGACAACAGGGAAAGCTATGCGGATATGCTGGCAGCTAGCTCTTGGGATAATCTATTTAGCGAGGGATTTGTCGAGACGCTGGGAGCATTTATTGTGAAGCTTCACAGAAAAAGGGCCGAATACATCAAGCAGATGAAGAAGCAATCTGTCCCATAGGCTATCTTTAGCCTCATGGACGTTAAAATAATTTCTTTCTTCTTTTTTTCTTCGATCTTTACAGATAGAGATACAAGGTTCAAATTCTATCGAGCCCTTCTCATTTTAAAGTAGGTTATTTATTTTACTGGAGGTGGGGTTCAAAGCTCATCAAAGATAATTAAAATATGCATAGCTGTCAAAATGGGGTTCAAAGCTCACGGCAAAAAAGGCAAAAATTCTTTGTGGTAAACCACACTATCGGTAAAATCATGAATCTTTACAGGCAGAGGTACAAGTTTCAAATTTTATTGAGTCCTTCTCATTTTAAAGTAGGTTATTTATTTTACTAGAGGTGGGGTTAAAAGCTCATCAAAGATAATTAAAATATGCATACCTGTCAAAATGGGGAATCACCTCATGGTCCGTTGGTAAAAGGCGTAGTCTAACAAGACGACGTTGTCTTTCTTTTTTTTAATCCTATTTTCCAAGTAGATTTTGCCTAAAATATGGCTAAAAATTGATATTTCTTTTTAAGTGGGATCTGTATAATCCATTTTTCTGGGGTTTTCTAGGCGATGAATATATTTTTATATTAAAAAATGTAATTAAAATAATAAAACATCACAATTTTACCAAAACAATATGTTTAAAAATTGATAATTTTTTTTTCGAAGTTGTTGAATCTGCATAACCTATTTTTTTTGGGTTTTTCTAGCCTATGAATGTATTCAAAAATATAATTGAAATAATAAAACATCACAATTTTACCAAAAAATATGTTGCTCGATACCAGCGGAAAAGGCAAAATGTCTTTGTGGTAGACCACACTATCGGTAAAATCATCAATCTTTACAGGCAAAGGTACAAGGTTCAAATTTTATGGAGCCCTTCTCATTTTAAAGTAGGTTATTTTACTAGAGGTGGGATTCAAAGCTCACCGCGAAAAAGGCAAAAAGTCTGGGTGGTAGACCACACTATTGGTAAAATCATCAATCTTTACAGGCAGAGGTACAAGTTTCAAATTTTATCGAGCCCTTCTCATTTTAAAGTAGGTTATTTATTTTAGTAGAGGTGGGCTTCAAAGCTTATCAAAGATATAATTAAAATCTATAAATCTATTAGACATAAAAATATGGATGTCTTGGAAAACACTCTTCCGTTTTGCATTTATTTAGTTATTTAGTTTATCTCTAATTCTTCCTTTAAATGTGAGTACCATACAGTGAATTGGCTGGCTATAATGTTGGCAATTCAATTTGGGGAATATCAATATTCCCCTGGGACTTGATCTACAATTTCTTATTTATAATTGACAACACTCAACCACTTGAATTGACCCAATAGACTAATAATACTTCCTATCTAATTCACAACACTCCACCACTTGAATTAACCCAATAAACTAATAGTACCTTCTGTTATTCAATATAAATTCATTATTATAGATCAGATTGAAGACCCCAAGTTTGAAGTCTACAATTGTGGAGTGTTATCCAGATATAAATCTCACATAATAATAAATAATAATGACATTTAGAAAATGGACTGGCCCTTTAGGCTTTGATAGAAAAAGGTTTATCAGGACCTTCTTTGCTAGTTGTTTGTTTGGGTTAACTAACATAACACTGACCCAGTTAAAGCGGGCATAGTATGATTTTTGAGAAGAATTGATTTTTCGGAACCAAGCTTTTGTATTGGAAGGGTTAACAAAGACCTTATCTATGGACAAGGACATACCTTACTGCCAAAATGCAAACTTTGCTATGCTGAGTCATCAGGGAAAGTATAACACCTTCTAACTCAGTTAAGTTGAGGATGACAATATTCTTTTATATCTTTGCTTTTAGTTAGACTTTCATTTTTCTATTTTTTCTGCTTTCAATGGGAGTTGCTTGCGCACTCCCACATTGTACCATTTTTAATTTATCCCATTGACATACTTTAATGTTTTTTTGGGTATTAATAAAATTATCTTATTTTATTACTAAACAATAAGTTCATTAAAACTTAAAGGATGAACATATAGGTTATCCCTCTTAACACAAGCAAGGAGAGCTAGCTAGGACTGTAAGTTGTTGAAGATCACAAAAAATGTGCCAAAGCATCTAGCTATCATTGTAGCCCCTCTGGAGATGAGGCCAAGAGTATGACACCATCAACGAAGTGTAGGATAGAGATCAAGACTTGGTGGAGGAGGCACCCATCACTGTCTTACATATGATCCTGTAGAGAGGACTCAAGCTCATCTGTTTAGATACCAAAAGGGTGGGGGACAAGGGGCACCCTTGTTTGACCTCAATGACACTCTTGATAAAGTCGGACATCCCATGTGCAATGTGGAGACGATCAAGAATCAACTCGTATAGGCACATAATGGTAGTTAAGAGTGTTGAAAATGCCAATGACTTCGAGTCTTTTGAATAAGGCCTCATGGGTAACAAAGTCGAAAGCTTTCTGGAAGTCTACAAAGTAGGAATAGACTCTCGAAGAGTGATGTTGAGCCTCCTCAATGATGGCTTGGAGTGTAAGGATGTGATCAAAGGTTTGATGTGCCATTCAAAACCCTACTTGTCCTATATCTCTAAAGAGTCTCTTCTCAAGCTCCCTAGAGAGCTTCATATGGAGGACTATAGCATATGCCATAGAGTTTAAAGAAGGTGTGCCCCATCATAATTGTTATATAGTTGTTTGGATTTGCACTAGGACTTAATTTATAGATTAGGTGAAGTGTGATGTGACCAAGCCCGTGGAAAACTTGTAGAAACAACACGGTTAAAAGAGTTGGTCAAGTAATAATTTGGGGAATGGAGACGGTGCTTGAAGAACTCTACTTAGGGCCCTTCCTCATCTGCCACTTTACTCAGACTCATCTCCCAAATAGGCTTCCTTATATCTCAATATCAAAATAAATCGCAAGAAGGTGGGGGGGGGAGGTGACCTGAATCAAGGCTTGTCTAGGGATATCCTATAGAGTATGAGAAAACATGGAATCGGGATTGAGATCTAGCAGGGAGGGGGAGTGGTGGGGGAAGAAGGCGTGCCTGGAGTTTTGGAGGTATAGAGAAGGAAATATGCAATTTGTCTCTTCAGTGAGATGAAGAGGCGTTTCTTGTGGTGAAGGAGGCATTTGTAGGAAGCTTTAAGGCCACGATAAGAACAACGATCGTGGGAGAAGGCATGTCTAAGCTGGTAATGGAGAGAGCCTTGTAGTCTGCATCATACCATTAATTCATGGGGCATGAACAAAGGTTGGTCAAGTGATGTGGGAGAAGGATTTGAGGGATGCTTCCCAATAGCAGATGAAAGACAATCATATTTAGGAGAAGTAGAGTTGAGAGATGAGAATATGGGTTTATTAGGAAGCAATTGGCAGAAGTGTGTTGAGAAGGTGTCTAGGTCTCCCTTGTAGAAAATAATAGTGTTTTGGGTTGACTTGAGTGAGATGGAGTCAAGGTAGAGGGAGGATTGGACTAATGGGAGAAGGAAAGAAGGTTGTGATTGACTAAAGAGATAAAGGTTATGGAGAGGTGGTTGTGAAATTTCCTTGATTGCAATTAACTGGAAATTATTCTCCTAACTGATTGCAGTTTATTTGTCTTATGTTAATTATTAATGGCAAATAGCGAATAATTCACAATAGCAATCTTCACAATAAAAATGCCGTGGAATATAAAAATTGGAACTGAGAAAATATGCACACATAAAAATTTGACACAATTATTTTTGGACAAATGTCCTTGGAAAAACACCGAAGGGAAGACCAATCTAGCAAATGAGGTTTTTATTATTATTCAACAATTCAAGAGTACAATGATTTGCTTGCCAACCTGGCAAAGGTACGACAATCTCTATTGGAAAAATATACTGGAGACACCCTTGTCTTCCTTTGCAATCGATCTGGCCTCTCCTAGCCACCCACACCTACTCATGGAATTCGCATTGTCTTCTTGAAGTGCGCAAATTTGGTGAGGATAATCCGCACAACCTTGAAATCACCTCTAGCAAGTTTTCGTACCTCTCTGTGCCTTTGAAACCCACTTGCTTTGTCTCCGGGACATTGATTTGACAAATGGAAACTAAAATGTGGCTTCTTTGACAATTTGCACTGGGAATTTTTGGCTATTCGCACTAGCTGTAGCGGCCTCCCCTGCAGATAAATTCGGCCTCCTCTTCTTGTCTTCTGGACACTGGAAAATATTGAGAAAAATTCCTTCGGATTCTTACTATCAAATCTCTGCTGATGCCTTTGTCTCTAATGCTTCCATAACTTCAACTACGCATTTGCTGAATACCTAGAACTGGGTAGTTGAACTGCTCATAATAAGACTGATGTCCTCTTCAAGCCCATCGACCCGCTCTTATAATCTTTTGTTGGAGTCTCAACGACCATGATTACATCTCAACTGATGGCTAAGATCAATTTGACTTCATCAATAGAAGCCTCTAAAGCAAAATCAAACTTAATTAATTCCCTTTAATTAACCACTTTTCCTAAGTTAGACTTAAGAATTTTTTTTTTGTGTTTCCAAGTCATTTCTCGTGAAACCTTTTCTGGGTTTTGGAGATCTCGTGTTTCTAAGCCTTGTAGACATCATAGAGACTAGAACACTTGTCCATTGCTACCCCAAACTCAAAAACTAACACTCCCTCTTAGCTAGGAAGGTGCTCTCCACCATACCCATATGTTCTCTGAAGTAGGCGAAGTTTGCCCTCCCTAGGGCTTTCATGAGTATATCAACCACCTGTTGATCTATGGGAACATGTTGTAGCTGAACTGATACACGCTTTTGGTGTCTAACATCTGTGATTTCTCCTGTGAGTTCATTCCTTCACATCTTCTAACTGATTTAATTCCCTTTCACTAGAAATCACTATGAAGAAAATACATCGGTTGTCACTGTCCACCATGCTACTGCGCATACTCTAATCTCACACTGTTGATGCCTCTGTGTCGAAGTCATCATTGCACCTGTGTGTACTGATCTCTTTGATCTACTGAGTCACTGCAGCTGTTTCTGCACCTGTCTCCCAATTATCTGACTGTTCCTAAATGGCTTTGCACTGTCTCTCGAGAATCTGACTACGCCTTGTTGACAATTCGACGCTCTTGCTACTTGAACTCTTGGGCTCCCATAGTAAAGGTAATGATCCAATTGGGAACACACAACAACGGGATCTGATCTACTGATCAAGTCTTCCTTGGCTAGATCTAGACCTCCTGCTGCTCCTTCCTTGGATCTTGCCCTCTCTGGAATACTGGAGTCTCAGACTCCTCCTCCATTTGAGGATAATGCTGCAAACATAGCAAACTCATTCTCCAACCTGGCTCTGATATCATGTTAAAATTCCTTGATTGCAATTAGCTTAACTGTACAACCCTCTCTGCTTTTGCTTCTAGAGCCTCTAATCCGATCTTTATTGCTTTGATACCATGTGAAAATTCCTTGATTGCAATTAACTGGAAATTATTCTCCTAACTAATTACAGTTTATTTGTTTTCTGTTAATTATTAACGACAAATAACGAATAATTCACAATTACAATCTTCCCAATAAAAACGCCGCGAAATATAAAAATTGAAATTAAGAAAAATATGCACACACACATAAAAATTTGACATAGTTATTTTTGGACAAATGTCCCTGGAAAAAACTCGAAGCTAAAACCAATGCAGTAGATGAGGGTTTTATCATTATTCAACAATTCAAGGGTACAATGACGTTAAATTTAGATAACAATGGTATGTTCTAGGCATAACACAATTACTTCAATGTACTTTAAACAACCCAATGACAATTTCCAAATTAGTTTCCAATAGCAATCACATTTAACCATAAATTACAGTGACAGTAACTGTAGATAGAACATAAAATAAAATGTAGAAGACAAACCAAGACAAAAGGACACCAGATCTGGTGGATGCCAGGGAAAAACCCCAATGTGGGGAAAACCCTTTGATCAATTCTTCTTATTAATGTTCAACAGAGAGAGAGAGTTAAAAAAGTCAAAATTGACTTGCGAAATCAAAGTCAAAACAACCCTGTCAAATATGCAGTCAACTGCAGTAAAACTCAGCCCTAACTAGAAAGTCAAAGATGGTCAACGTAACAGTCTAACTTCTCCTTTGAAGCTCGGTCAAAGGCAGTCAAACTCGGCCTCCAACAACGTGTGAAAATTTCAAAATAGAAATCCAACTGTAGTGATTGATATTATTTCTTCTACTTATTAATTCAAAAATAAGTTATTCACAGTGTTTCTACGACAAATATCGAAATAAATTCTACTGTAGCCTTCACAATTAAAATACTGCGGAAAGTAAATGCAAAGAAAAATACTAGCACAAGGATAATCACAATGACACAGTTATTTTTGGACAATCGTCCCCGGAAAAACTCAGTGTGGGAAAACCGGTGCAGCAAATGAGGTTTCTTTATTAATCTTCAGCAAAAATCTCATGTACAAGATGCAACTAGCAGAATAGAAAAGATATCTCTGTGAGAATTTTATAGACAACTTTCTCACACTCCTTGGCGAGATTGTGATCTGGGAGAGGACCTGCTGCCCCCTCTGTCACTCATTGCGTCAGCATCTTCATAGGGACAACGTAGTCCCAACACCTCTGCTACTGCGCTATCCCTCTGCATCACAACTTTTGCATTGTCTCTTCTCTGCTTTGCTTCTTCTACTCCCGCCTCTCGGCTGTTGCTGATACCCTCTCTCCTCCTCACCTGCAACTCTCCCTTTGAATCGATTTCCTCTTGCTGAATTTCGACTAGTGAGGAAATCTATTTTACTCTGTGTTTTCCAAATGCCCATCGAAGTCCTTCTTATAATCCTCCAGTTGAGTATTCAACGACCCAAATTAAATTCTAATCAATGGCTCAGATCATATTGACTTGATCCTCGTCTTCTTCTAGAAGTTTTACCCACAGTTAGATTAATACCCTTTAATTATTTTAATTTCCTAGGTTTAGACTTAGGCACTCATTAAAAATAATTAACTATTTTAATAAAACTGTCTTCGGGTGGAATTTTCCAAAACGATTTTTGAGTATTGTGGAATACATGTGTATAAGCCTCCCTGCAAAATTTGAGACTTAGAGCACATCCGATGCTACTAGAAATCAACACTCCCTCTTAGCGGGGAATGTGCTCTAGCAATGCAACTTGCTGAAGCATCACCCTGTTCTGTAACATTTCCCTTTGCGCCGTTGATGTCTGACATCACTGCCCACCAACTATTATGCAAATGCTGCGTCTGTACCGCTGCTGACCCTACCACTGCCAACACTGCATCTGTACTGCAACTCCCTCTCATTTCATGTCATTGTAACTGAGAAATCCCCTGTTTTTGCTACTGAAACGGATTCTCTACCATACCCATCTACTCTTTGAACTGAATGAACTTAGCTCTTTCTAGCGCTGTTGTGAGTACATCTACTACCTAATCTCCTGTGGGGACATACTGCAGCTGTCCTGCCCCACGCTAAACACAATCTTTAATAAAGTGACATCTGATATCAATATGTTTCGACCGATCATGAAATACTGGATTCTCAGAGAGTTTGATATAACTCTGATTATCGCAGTAAATCCTGGTTGCTTGCATCCTTTTTTTGAACAAACTCACAAGTAGTTTTCTAAGCCATATAGCTTCACACGTCGCTGTGCTTGTTGCCATATATTAAGCTTTTGTTGAGTTCAGAGCTACTGACTTCTGTTTCCTGTCGCACCAAGAGATCATTCTTGATCCAACACTGAAGCAGTACCCAGAGGTACTTTTGTGGTCTACTGAACTACCTGCAAAGTTGCAACTGTGAATCCATTCAATCTGACGTCATCTCCTTGGGAGTATTTCAACCCATATCTGACTGTTTCACGCACATACTTAAGAATGTGCCTAGCTGCTACCCAATGCACCCTTTTTGGTTCCACCATGAACTGATTAAAGGTGTTGACAACGAAGCAAATGTTTGGCCTAGTGTTGACCAGATACATGAACGACCCAATGAGTTGTCTGTACAAGGTGGCGTCCACCTCCTTGTCTCTTGATGCATCTAGTTTCTTCTAGTTGGTGATCATGGGTGTAGCCATGGGTCGACAATCCTGCATTCAGAATCTCTGTAGCATATCTTCCTTGCCCAAGGAAGATCTCCCATTCTTTTGCCAGACTTCCAATCCTAGAAAATAATGCATCAACCCCATATCCTTCATGTCGAATTCTGCTTCAAGGTTCTTCTTGCAGTCCTGTATGTGCCTAGATGACCCTATTAAAAACAAGTCATCCACATATAATACTAGAATAAGTGGCTCATTCTCTACCATTAAATAGTAGAGATTGGGATCAACCTCACTCTTGATGAATCCTAACTGCTGCAAGTAACTATGAATCCGACCATACCATGCTCTGGGTGCCTGCTTGAGCCCATATAGAGCTTTCTTTAATCTGCGTACATGAGTTCTCTTTTCATGAGTTTCGAAGCCTTCAGGCTGTTCTATATACATCTCTTCTTCTATCACCCCATTCAAGAATGCTCCTTGACATCCATCTGGTCCATCCCATTTGAACTGCTAGGGATATATCATATCTGATAGAAGTATATCGGACTATTGGGGCGAAGGTCTCTTCATAGTCTATTCCTTCTTTCTTTGCGTACTCCTTTGCCACGAACCTAGCCTTGTACTTCTCTATACTACCATCTGCAACATACTTGATCTTGTAGATCCACCTTGATACTACAACTGATCTATCCTTTGGTCTAGGTACTACTTCCCAGACATCATTCGTCATTATAGAACTATAGTATATACTCTTCTACCATGGCATCCACCCAAACTTGGTGTTGAACGACTACCTGGAAGTTAGAGGGTTTTTCAACCTGTGCTACCAAGGCCTGGTACCTGTCAGGCTGTCTATGTTACCTCTTCTCGATTCTAGGAGCTCCAACAAACTCCTTTGCGTCCCTCAGTGTTTGCAGTACTTCCCTGCTGGTTCTACCACTGGTGGTGGGAGGCTCAATCGACTCCTCCTCCTGATCCTGGCGTTCCATCTGCTGAGAACTATTTGGATTCTCTTCCTCTAAGGAAACACTGGTACTGGTCATTGTACTCGATCCAGGTGTCTGTCCTCGTGCCCGTCCTCCTTGTTGTTGGAATAATGGAACATCTACTGACTGACCTTTTGCTGACATCTCTCGAGATTTCTTAAAAGCTCTATCCTCCATGAACTTCGCATCCCGTCTCACTACAATCTTGATGCTGCTAGGAATGTAGATTCTGTATGTCCTTGAGGTCTCGCTATATCTTACGAGGTACCCCTTTTCGACAGTCTGATCCAGTTTACTGTGCTTCTCGTATGGAATGTGAAAATATGCCACGCTTCCAAATATCCTGAGATGAATGACTTCCGACTTCTTCCCTTTGAAGACTCTTTTGGGCGTTTTCTTCCCCAATGTTCTGTGAGGAGTTCTATTCTAGATATATACCGCCGTGTTGCAAGCCTCTGCTCATAAGAACTTAGGCAGATCCTGATCATACAACATAGCCTTTTTCGCTCCAACAATAGTTCTATTCTTGCGCTTTGCAACTCCATTATGCTCTGGATTATACAGAGCTATCCATTCTCTTTTGATGCCCTCCTTTGCGTAGAAATCTATGAAGTCTTTGTCTGTATATTCTCCACCATTATTTGAATGCAATACCTTTATCTTTTTCCCTGTCTTGTTCTCAATAAGAGCCTTGAACTCTTTGAACCGATTGAAGACCTCATCCTTGGTCTTTAAGAAATAGATCCAGGTTTTTCTAGAGTGATCATCAATAAAGTTGACGAAATATTCGCCACCAGTAAGAGTTCTTGTGGACATTGGACCACAGATATCTGAGTGTATCAATCCCAATATGCCTTCTGCTTTATTTTTACTCATGGGAAAAGATGCTTTAGCATACTTCCCTAGTACGCATCCTCTGCATATATCGTCATGCTCAGTACTAAGGACTTGAACTCCTGTCACAGTCTCTCTGAGCATCCTCAGTGCTCTGTGGTGCAAGTGTCCCATTTACCTATGCCATAGCTCATTTAGTTCCTTTTCACCATTAAGATTGCTGCCTATAGTGCCATTGGAGACTCGAACTGCAATCTATACAGTCTGTTGCTTCGAGCTCCAATTTGTCTCCTCTTCTTCCAGCTTGGATGTTTGACATATACTTTCCTTCCAATGAAGTATAATTGAGACACCGAAATTAGATTCATTCCTAACTTGGGCACATGCAGAACATTAGTGACTCGGATGCTGGTTCTTGCTTCTGTCTAAAATGCTATGGTGCCTCTCCCTACTGGAGTACGCTTCGTTTTGTTTCCCATAGTAATCTGGAAGTCCATTTGTTCTTCTTGATAGCTTGAGAAACATTCTCGTACTCTAGTCATATGAGCTGAAACCTCGCTATCAATGTACCAAACATCTGCCGACATAGAACTTGACAAACATGCAAGTTCTTCTTGATAATTTGTAGACATCTTGATTTTCCATCCTTCTTAGTGCTATCAATCTCTAATGCTTTTTTTGCCCCCAACAACTGCTGTAGAAAAGACTGTGTCTTTACCTAAATACTCCTCTGTGATGCTCCCTCTGTTACTGGCAATTTCAACCTAGAAATCTTCTTTTTTGTCGACTCACTCAGAGAGGGATTTTCTTATGAAAACTTTGCCCCTCTAGGACTAGTTTGCGCAATTCCTCTGGGGTTCGATTTTCTGCCTATGCAGTAATTTCGAACTCCCTTCTCCAACGCTTGGCTCTTTTGGTCTGCACTTATCTTACCTTTGATACCATGTGAAAATTTCAAAATAGAAATCCAATTGCAGTGACTGATATTATTTCTTCTACTTATTAATTCAGAAATAAGTTATTCAAAGTGTTTCTTCGGAAAACATCGAATTAAATTCCACTGCAGCCTTCACAATTAAAATACCGCGGAAATTAAATGCAAAGAAAAATACTAGCACAAGGCTAATCACAATGACAATTATTTTTGGACAATAGTCGCTAGAGAAACCCAGTGTGGGAAAATCGGTGCAGCAGATGAGGGTTTCTTTATTAATCTTCAACAAAAATCTATGTACAAGATGCAACTAGCAGAATAGAAAACATATCTTTGTGAGAATTTTACAGACAATTTTCTCACACTCCTTGGTGAGATTCTGATCTGGGAGAGGACCTGTTGCCCCCTCTGTCCCTCACCGCATCAGCGTCTGCGTAGGGACTACACAGTGCCAACGTCTCTGCTACTGCGCTGTTCCTCTGCGTCACAGGTTCTGCGGTGTCTCTTCTCTACTTTGCTTCTTCTGCTCCTGTCTCTTGACCGCTGCTGATACGTTCTCTCCTCCTCACCTGCAACTCTCCCTCTAAATCGATTTCCTCTTGTCGAACGTCGACCAATGAGGAAATCGATTTTACTCAGGTAACTGAGTATCTGCCTGGTGTGTTTTCCAAATGCCCATCGAAGTCCTCCTTATAATCTTCCAGTTGAGAATTCAATGACCCAGACTAGATTCTAATATTGACTTGATTCTCGTCTTCTTCTAGAAGTTTCACCCACAGTTAGATTAATACCCTTTAATTATTTTAATTTCCTAAGTTTAGACTTGAACACTCATTAAAAATAATTAATTATTTTAATAAAACTGTCTCCGAGTGGAATTTCCCAAAACGATTTCTGGGTATTGTGGAATACATGTGTCTAAGCCTCCCTGCAAATTTGAGACTTAGAGCACATCTGATGTTACCAGAAATCAACACAACAGTCAAAATCAACCCAAAACAGTCATAAACTCTGTGTGGTCAAACTTGGTCAACTTGAAGTTAGCCTTGCGGTCAAACAAGTATGTTGTCCAATAGGTCAAACAACCTAGAATTTCTTGATTTCTATGCCAATCAATGCGGCCTTGTCAAACATAGTCAAACCCTCCAAAATTGTAGTGAAAATTGGTCAAAAAACCCCTAGTCAACGCTGGTCAAACCCCTACAAAAGCCCTGAAATTCGGCCCTGCAATCTGCCCAAAAAATTCGTTCTCCTTGCCACACGTGTGAGAGAAAGAGAATGCCCAATAGCTGTACGAATCAGTGAGAGAAGGAGAGAGAAGAATGAGTGAATGATGATGCCAAATGAGCTGAGAGGTCACTTGTATTTATACAAGTTGTTGAGGGTGAAGTGACACATCCATTGGGCTTCATGAGCCTAAATGATGATGTGGCTGACCTGAACAATTTGCACATGTGTGGGCATAAATTCAAAAACACACTTCTGCTTGTCCAAATTAGATGATATTTATATCAATTTTGGTCCTCTTGAAAAAAGGAATTTAATGCAATCATCATCTCCATCAAATGAGCTGGCTCAAGGTGGAATTTGGCTCTAGTTGCCAATTTTAACACTCCCTCTCAACTAGGGAGAATTCCACCTGCCAATCATCGATCATTATGCCATCTTGTTGTCATGAACTATCTCTGTATCTCATCCCATCTCTGCTTTGTTGAACACTAACATGAATAATGAAGAAGAATCGATTGAGAGTGAGTCACAATACCTTACCACTCTCTACTAACAAAAGTCAGTCCAAAGGTAGAACTTCAATCAGACTTGATCCTAGATCAAGTTGTTGAACACCATCCATCCTAGACATAGGGAGTACGACAGCACACGATGTGTCCATTTGTAGTGCTATGGTCCCTATTCACTTTTCCCAATTCATTTGCCGGATGATAGGTACTTCCCATGAGTCCCAGACTACATGGGTAGTATGTATGTTGGGGCATCAACAGGGGAAGGTGAACCACTTATCCTGCTCATATGCCATAGGAGAAGGTGAACCACTCATCTTATGCATATGTCAATCAAAGGGGAAGGTGAACCACTCACCCTACACACGTGTCATCAATTGTAGGGGGAGGTGAAGCACTCACACTACACACATGTCAACCATCATGGGGTATTATAGGGGAAGGTGAACCACTCACCCTGTACATAGCGCACCAATAGGAGAAGGTGAACCACTCACCATATGGTTTCTCATAGCTCCAAGAAGTGCCCCAAGCCCCCAGGAGCTCCCAAATCCCAATGTCCAACTGGAGCAGGACCCTCATGGGAGGGTCTTTCCATGACTCCAAGTTTCTCTTGGAAGGCTAAGAATTTGACCTTCCCTAAGGGCTTCGTGAGTATGTCTGCTACCTGCTCATCAGTCTTGATGTGTTGGAGCCTTATTGCTCCCCATTGTACCATATCCCAGATAAAGTAGTACCTGATATCAATATGCTTGGAGCGGTTGTGGAACATGGGATTCTCTAAAAGGCGAATCCCACTTTGGTTGTTGTAGAAGATCACGGTGGTATCCAACATGTGCTTAAATAGCTCACTAAATAACTTCCTAACTAAACAACTTCACAACAGACCATACTAGCTGCAATGTATTCGGCCTCGGCGGTGCTTAAAGCAACCCATTTCTGCTTCCTTCTCATCAATGAAATCGAAGCAAACCCAATTAGAGGCAACATCCAGATGCGCTCTTTCGATTCACCTCACTGCCAGCCTAGTCAGCATCAGAATATCCATGTAGCCTCAAATTCTAGATAGTGTATCTCAATTCATAGTTGATTGTGACACGAAGATATCAAGAGATTCTTAGCAGGAATCCAATGTATGTGATGAGGATCGACCATAAATTGACTCAACGTATTCACAATGAAGCATATGTCTAGACGAGAGTTTACCAAGAACATCAGGGCCCCCACAAGTTGTCTATATTCCGAAGGGTTTACCAATTCAGGCCTAGCAACACTTCCACATAGCTTCTTGAAGTTGAGTTCCATCGGAGTAGACACAGACTTGTAATCCACCATCCCACATCTCTCAGCAACTTCACAATGTATTTTCCTTGAGAAAGGAAAATCTCATCTGACTTTTGCAAGACCTCCAGGCGTAGGAAGTAGTGCATCAGTCCTAGGTCCTTCATCTCGAACTCGGAAGCCAACTCCCTCTTGCATTGATAAATTAGAGGGTATGCACCTATCAGAAAGAGATCATCTACATAAAGGACCAAAATGAGAGGCATCTCCTTTTGAACCTTGAAGTATAGGTTA
This sequence comes from Pinus tabuliformis, assembly GCA_031772625.1. Taxonomy (NCBI): domain Eukaryota; kingdom Viridiplantae; phylum Streptophyta; class Pinopsida; order Pinales; family Pinaceae; genus Pinus; species Pinus tabuliformis. The sequence continues at coordinate 695,784,581 of CM062814.1, read as the reverse complement.
GGATCAACATCGCTCCTCGTAAATACCAGCTTCATAAGATATCGATCAATCCTCTCATACAAAGCCCTAGGGGCTTGCTTCAACCTATAAAGGGATTTCTTCAACCTACATACGTGCGTCCTTCGATCTTGTACTTCAAACCCTGAGGTTGCTCCAAGTAAACTTCCTCTTGAAGCGAGCCATGCAAGAAAGTAGTCTTAACGTCCATTTGATGCAGGCTCCATCCTTAAGTAGCAGCAAGAGAAATAATAGATCATATAATGGTATATCGGGCAACTAGTGCAAATCTCTCGTTATAGTTCACTCCTTCTTTTTGAGAGAAGCCTCGAGCAATGAACCTGGCCTTGTATTTCTCAACACTCCCATATGCTCCATGTTTGATTTTGAGGTGACTACAGACTTGTCCTTCGGTCTAGGCACCACATTCTAGACATCATTTTTCATGATAGATTCATACTCCTCATTCATCGCATCCTTCCAGACTTGGTGCTTTGCGATTTCTTTGAACTTACATGGCCTAGTTTGAACAATAGTACTCGGAGCAGCGAAGTACCTTTGATACTTGTTCGACTTCTTACTCTCACTGAATGTCCCTCTTGGAGCAATATGTCTTTTAGCATCTTCGAGAGTATCTTTGAGCCACAAAGGACTTTTCCTTGAGGTAGAGAGGTCACCAGGAGGTGGATCAATGGGATCTATCGAGCCTTCAACATCAGGCATAAGCTCCTCTGTCGGAGGTTCATCCTGATTTTCTGCAACATCATCATTATCCTTCCTTGGAATGGGGAGATCTCTTGCTTTCCCAAGGGAAGTGTCTTCATCAAAGGTGACATCATGGCTTATTTCCACGTCTCTTTGGCCATGCACATAGATTCTATACGCGTTTGGATTTTCACTGTAGCCCACAAATATAGCTTTCTTCCCAGATGCTTTCAACTTGTTTCTTTTCTCTTTAGGTACATGAAAATACACAGGACAATCAAACATTCTAAAATGAGAAACATCAGGTTTCTTACCAGTGAAAACTTTTTTGGGTGTCTTGAAACCAGTGCTTGATGCAGGCTCCTATTTTGAACATACACGTCAGTGGTTGCAGCTTCTCCCCATAAGAACTTTGGTAGACCTTGATCATGGAGCATGGCACGAGTGGCTTCCATAATTGTTCGATTATTCCTTTCAACAACTCCATTTTGCTCAGGAGTGTATGGAACGGTTGTCTCTCTCTTAGTGTCGACCTCTCTGCAAAAGTCATTGAATTCATTTGATTCATATTCAGTTCCATTGCCGGTCCTCAATATTTTGATCTTTTTTCTTATTTGATTCTCCACCAAGGGTTTGAAAGAACAAAACCATTTGAACACTTCATCTTTCTTCTTCAAGAAATAAATCCATGTTTTGCGAGAGAAGTCATCCACAAAAATTGCATAGTATAAGTATCCTCCCAATGATGTTACGGGCAACATACCAAATAGGTTAGAATGGACCAATTGAAGAATATCGGTAGTTTGGCTTTCACTTGAAGGGAATGGTCCCCTTGTAAGTTTCCTAGTTGCACAACCTTGACAAACTCCTTCATGATTCATGTTGAAATCGGGCATACCTGTGACCATCTTCCTTACCCTAGGTAAGACTTTGTAATGAAGGTGGGCAAATCATCGGTGCCATAATTTAGATTTAAGAGAAGTATCGCAAGTCAAGGCTCCCAAAGGACTTCCTCCAACTTGACAGAGACCATCAACCCTAAATCCAAGTGTAATTGTATCTTTAGGGTTTCTTTGCCAAATACGTACCTTTCCATCAATGAATGCTACCTTGAAGCCTTTATCTTCCATTGCAGAAATAGATACCAGGTTCTTCTTCAAATCGGGTACATAGAATATATCTTGTAGATGAATGGGTTGACCTTGATTCAAGTGAAGAGTGACAATACCTATCCCTTTCACGGGGTAGGCGGCATTGTCTCCAAGTATGATTTCCAAATTAGTCTTATTTTCAATCAAATTTGAGAGGGCCTTTTTGTATCTAGTGAAGTGCCTTGAGGCTCCACTATCAATCAACTAATGATCCAAAGCATACGGAGGAGAGGCAGTAGATAGAGTAGAAATAAGATAAAATTCCTTTTGTTTTTCTACAACATTACTCTCCTCATACTTGGAGTTTCTCGTCCTTTTGGGAGGTCGACCTTTTCATATCATGCAGTGGGAGCATTCCTTTTTCCTTTATTGTTGAACTTGTTGTTCCTTTGATTGCCATTTCCTTTGAAATTGTTTTTTTTGTTGTCGTCATCCCTTGGAGAATTCTTCTTGTGAGGACACTCTCCAGCATAGTGACCAAATCTATTACAATTGTAGCACCTTCCTTTCCTTCCTTCTTTGAATCCTTGACCCTGTTTCCTTGGTACAACATTATTTTTCATTTTTGCATGAGTGAAGAAAGTAGTAGGTTCATTTCCATTTGAAGGTTTGTCTCTCTCCATCATCCTTGTTTCCTCTTGAGTGCATCTAGCCAATAATTCATCGAAACCAGGAATCCTGTCATTGTTGAGAATGGTGGTGTTAAACATATCCCATGCTCTTGAAAGACCCCCAAGTGCAATGAGAGTGAGCTCCCTGTCAGCGATAACTTCTCCAATAGATAGAAGGCCATTCTTGATTTGTGTGATCTTCATGAAGGAGGATTGGATAGACTGCCATTTATCCATCTTGATGTCCTTCAACTTGTTCTTGAGAAAGAGGATTCAATTTGCATTGTTCACTTTGAACATCCCAACTAGCTTATTATATATCTCCTTAGAAGTTCCCAAATCAGAAATATGAGCAACCAAATGCTTTTGAATAGAGTCAACCAAAATTTTCTTTGCCTTGACCTCACCTTTTCTATACATCGTTTTAGCAGCAGCTCGTGCTTTTGAAGGAGGCTCCACCACTTTTCCCTACACATAGTCCAATACTTCATGCTCCTCCAAAGTCAGGTCCAAAGTCATCTTCCGTGCATGATAGTTAAATTTGTCATTGAGCTTGTCCTCAGTCTTGAAGTAAGATGAAGAAGCCATTGAAATTTGTCCAATAAATCTTTCTTGGTGATTGCTTCCCTCTCTCTTGCTTGGGCTTTGTCTTCACTTGGGCTCTGCTACCATGTTAAATTTAGATAACAATGGTGTGTTCTATGCATAGCACAATTACTTCAATGTACTTTAAGCAACCCAATGACAATTTCCAAATTAGTTTCCAATAGCAATCACATTAACCATAAATTACATTCACAGTAACTGTAGATAGAATATGAAATAAAATGTAGAAGACAAGCCAAGACAAGGGGACACCAGATTTGGCGGATATTAGGGAAAAACTCCAATGTGGGGAAAACCCTGTGATCAATTCTTCTTTTTATTATATCAAATGTACAGAAGAGAGAGAGAGAGTACAAAAAGTCAAAATTGACTTGCCATCAAAGTCAAAACAACCCCTGCCAAATCTGCAGTCAATTGTAGTCAAACTCAACGCTAATCAGAAAGTTAAAGATGGTCAACGCAATAGTCAAGCTTCTCGTTTGCAGATCAGTCAAAGGCATTCAAACTTGGCCTCCAACAATGGTCAAAGTCAGCCTAAAATAGTTGTAAAATCTTCGATCAAGCTTGGTCAACTTGAAGTCAATCTGCGGTCAAACACGCATGCAGTCAATGCAGGTCAAACAACCTAGAATTTCTCAATTTCTATGCTAATCAATACGACCTGGTCAAACAGAGTCAAACCCTCCAAGATTATTCTTATCTTGGATTCCCAATCCTCAAAGGATATCGGTCCTCTACGACTACTCTTATCTTGGATTCCCTACCACATCCTCAAAGAGTATTGGATGCCAAATGCTTTACCCAATCCTCCATTCTATCTTCCCAGGTGAAGACAAGAATGATGTGTCTATCCCTCCTCACAATCTTCACTAAGACTTACGACTTTTAGTCCTGATCTAGTGCATGACACATGAAGTAGATAACCATATCCGTCATTCCCTCTTAATCAGAGATGACCAACCCATTCCATAAAAAGGAATGTACCCAAGCTCCCTCTTGACTAGGGACTTGCTTTCATCAACTCTTTAGGCAGGACAACCCGCTGTTTGAAGAGCTCCTCCTTTCGATGTCATGAATTCCCTTTTCTTTATTCACGAGTCTTCATCCTTTTGGGACTTCTTCGTAGGGAATCGACTGTCCATCACTTTCATTCATGAATCATGTTAGTCATGTTATCCTTTCTTTCATTAGAAAGTGATCCATTAGTCCATATCTGGTCTTTCTTCATGCCATGCTACCTTCATGCCATGTCAAAATTGTCTATGTAAAGTATCCTCTAAGACCTTGTCACTTGTCCTCTTCAATTCGGCCTACAACGATGGAAGAACTTGCCAAAAGAAGTCTGCCTAACTACTTGTGATCATGTTGGCCTAAAGGACATGAGAAAAGGTGTATATATAGCCACACTCGGCCTCACTTAGAGGAAAGAAACTCGACAAGCTATTCGATAAAGAAGAAGTGCAAAGAAGAGCCCAGTAGTAGAAGTGCGAAGAAGGATAGCGAAGGAGGTTTCTTCTGGGTATAACGAAGGAGGTTTCTTCTGGGTATAGTGAAGGAGACTTTCTTCTGGGGTTAGCAAAGGAGAGTTACTTCTGGGGATTGCGAAGGAAGGATTCTTCTGGGGTCAGCAAAGAAAGGGTTCTTCTAGAATACTTGTTTTGGGTGACCGAGATAGAGATCAAGACTAGAGACTAAGATTCTCTAGAGGAAGTTAGTGAGATCATAGAGACCGAGATTCTCTAGGAGAAGTTGAGAAGAAGCAGTGTGAAGGATAGAGACCGAGTTTCTCTAGAAGGAGCCAAGGAGAGCAGTTCGAGATCAAGAAGAAAGTCGAGAAAGGGAAGAGGCAGAGCATCAAGGTTAGTGACAAGGTTCTTGGGAGGATACTAGAGTCAAGGGTCTTTGTCATGGTCTTGGTACTCATCAATTGAAGATCTAGAAGAAGAATTTTGATCGGGTTTTCCTCTCAAGAGGTGAGAGGTTTTGGCCCTGGCTGACAAGCCTATATACTATGTCACTTGTCTTTTATTGTGCATACTGGTAATTGTCTTGATGAAAAGAACACAATAATAACATAACGAAGAAAAGACTATAAGCTAAGAAGAAAAAGTATATCACAAGCAATTATCAAGCAGAGAAATCTTTTAACTATTCTTGCCCTAGATTTCTCAACATGGTTTCAGAGCTAAGGTGCTGAAGTCAAGAAGGGGCATTCAAGCAAGTAGACACATGAGAATCGAGTTTCAAGAAAGGCATCTAAGCAAGTCGAATGTTATCAAAGCTAAAGATCAAGATCTACATTATAGAATAAAACCCTAGATTGAAGAAGCATTCTACAACAACAAAAGTTTTGGATCCTTTAGTCATCATCAAAAGACCACAAAGACCCTCATCAAGTTATCTACAAAGCAAGGTAGCTCAAAGGACTTTAAAGACGAAGATCACATCATCTTGGAGAGAGTCAAAACCCTATAAGCATTTTTGATCTACGCTACTAAGGAAGGTGAAGTATTCTGAAGATAAAGAAGGCTAGAAGACATTACCATCATCTTAAAAAACTACAAAGCAAGTTCCCTCTCATAAAAGCTAGGATACTCTTCTTATCATTGAAGAAGATCACCCGAGGAAGCAGCGACAATCACCATCAACAAAGAAAGCTAGATCTAAAGGCGTTGACATCATAAAAGGAGCAATCTCCTTTAGTGAAGAAATGATTTCTCATTTGGAAGAATATCGTCCAAAAGGGAGCACTAATACATCTTCTTCAACCATCATCAAAGTTATCAAGTTGAAGATTTCATCTTCACTTATCAAGTATTTTTCATTCTTTAATCAATTTGGTAAAATGACTTCATGTTTGCAAGGTGATCTATAAGCTGGTTGGGTCATCGAAATTCCTTGCATGGAAAAGGAGGATAGTCATAGTCCTCGAAGGAAGTGAAGTCATTGAACATATCAATGAAAAGGTATCCTTTGAATACATGGAAAGGGATCAAAGGGCTCAAGGGATTCTTATGTAATCAGTCAAAGATCCCTCATCCCTATATAGTAGTATTGGAGACATCAAAGAGATGTATATGATAAGCTCTTAAGACTATTCTCTGAAGATGCGATAAAGAAGGTCACATGACTTAGATCTGATCTACACAAAATTAAAGGTATCTGAGAATGAAGAGATATTTTCATAAGGTCTCAATTGCGAGATTTGGGAGAGATGATAAGAAGATAACCATCATTGTTCTAAATGCACTAATTGATAAACTAGGTAACAAATGTCCATGGGGATAAGAAAGTTACCTCATTAGACAACTTGTGGTTTCTATGCAAGATAGAAGAAGACAAGTTGAGGGCAAAAGTGTTGAAAGTTAAAGGACTCAAACATTTGCAGGAAGGAAAGGGAAATTTGGAAAATTTGGTCCTCAGAAAAGAAAGAAGAGCATAGCTGAGATTCAATGCTATGGATATAAAAATTATGAACATTACAGGAAAGATTGTCCTAAAGGGACAATATCAAAAGAAAGAGAAGAAGCCCATATCATCGAAGAAGTGGAGGAAGTTGAAGAGAAGAAGTCCAAGAAAAGAGGAAGTAAGAGATCTCTACTGAGATAGTCTCCCTCACAAAAGGTCTTGACATAACTTCTAAATCTTATGTTATAGGATATGGCTATAATAAATAATAAAGATGCATCATGACATCATGGAAGCATTAGAAACAAGAGCTCATGACATCACCATAGGAAACATGAAGGATGTCTAGAACAAAATCCATGGAAACCAAATATGAAGGATATAGCTCTTGGGAACCTCATTGAAAACTTAAGGAAAGGAAGAAGTCATCCAGGACAAGGCTCATCATACATCAAGTCAAAAAGGAAACATTTGCCGGATAGGGACATACAAGATCCTTAAGATTCTCTGTTGGAATCCTCATCGGAGGGTTCACCGATCTACCGAGGAAGCAAGTGTTTCATAAGGAACTCCAACTTGTGGAGTCCATGGGATGATGGTATGATGACATAAGAGATAAAGCAGATCAAGGGGTTGAAGATCTTTTCAATCAAGGAAGCCGCTGAAAGAAGCCTAGATGACCTAAAGGTAAATGAGGTATGTATGCTCGTATTTAATATTATAATGTCATGGTCAAGGTAAAAGGATCTCCTCCTTTGAAAGGATGCAGGAAGGCATAAGTCACACTAGATGAAATCAACATAATATGCCCTCATATGAAATATGAGGTGGTTAACTACAATTAAGGAACTCTGATTGGAAGCTATTGGGAATGAAGTGTGTGAAGAGAAAGGAAGAGATCGTAAAATATGCAACAAAGGTAGAAGGCATTCAACATCCGAGACCAAGAAGAGTTGACTAAAATATCTCCCAGAAAGATATGAAGACTTTGATAAGAGTCGGAAAAAGATGGAGACCCTTGATAATGAATATCTTTAAGAGATGTGTCAATTTGCATGCAGGATGCTGATACCTACAGGAAGATGTCATGATGAAAGACCATCACAAAGGTAATTTTGATTTAAGTGTTCATTTCTTATTTTTGAACTAATATCTGGATGGGCTTATGTAGCACTGCCAAAGGGAAGATCTGTGGATGACTTCCAGGAAGACCATATAGAAGTATGTAAGATCCTTCTGAAAATATGGCATGGAGAAAGAAACATGACATGAAGCAAAAGCTATATGGAAAACTAATGGATCACTTTATGATAAAGGAAATAAGGACATGACTGACTCATGAATGAAAGTGATGGATGGTTTGTACCCTATGAAGAAGTCCCAAAAGATGAAGACTCCATAACAAAAGAAATTTATGACATCGAAGAAGAAAGGAGTTCTTCAGGCAGTTGGTTGACCCAACATCTCCACCTGAGAAGCTGCTAAGCCAAGAGGGAGCTTAGGTACATTCCTTTTGTAGGAATGAGTACATTCTTTTATTGGAATATGTCCTCCCTATTTAAGAGGGAGAGATAGACACATCATTTTGGTCTTCACCTAGGAAGACAGAATGGAGGATTGGGTAATTATTTGGCATCGATACTCTTTGAGGATGAGATAGGGCATCCAATAAAAGAGTAGTCGTGGAGGACCGATATTCTTTGAGGGCTGGGGGGTCCAAGGTAAGAATAGTCCTCATGGAACACACCCTGAGTACCTGAGTAGGGGATGTTCCGAGAGAGACGATGATGGGAGTGTCTATAAATCATTGGTATCGCCAGCATTGAGCTCAGATCTTGTGGAGAGATGGAGCTGTTAGTCAAGGCCTTGCTATGTGACAATGCTGGTTGATATGATGCTATACAAATGAGTTACCAATCCGAAATTCTTCTTATGAGAAATTCTTCAGATTGAAAATGTCCAAGTACCATTATGAATACCTCCCTAGTTAAGAGGGAGCATTGAAAAGTGTAACTGGGTTCGGTCTTCATAATGACATGTAATTATGATTTTATGTAATGAGATGTAAAGAAGAAAAATAAAATTATTGTATTGCTTGCCTCATGGGTTTCGTGAGCAAGAGATTTTATTTTTGAGTCAAAACTCCCATTGAGTCTTTAGGAATTATTTGTCATCTAGTCATAAAAGGATAGAGTCATTGTCATGTAATGAAGTCATGTTACACTTTGTAAAAGGTCAAAATTGTCTAGGGAAAGTATCCTGCAAGACTTTGTCACTTATCCTCTTCAAGTCAACCCACAACGATGGAAGAATTTGCTAGAAGAAGTTAGCCTAACTACTTGTGATCGTGTTGGCTTAAAGGACACGAGGAAAAGAAACTCGACAAGCTATTTGATCAAGAATAAGTGCGAAGAAGAGCCCAACAGCAGAAGTGCGAAGAAGGATAGCAAAGGAGGTTTCTTTTGGGTATAGCGAATGAGACTTTTTTTTGGGGTCAGTGAAGGAGAGTTACTTCTGGGGATTGCAAATGAAGGATTCTTTTGGGGTCAGCAAAGAAAGGGTTCTTCTAGACTACTTGTTCTGGGTGACCGAGATCGAGATCAAGATTAGAGACTGAGATTCTCTAGAGGAAGTTAGTAAGATCATAGAGACGAAGATTCTCTAGGAGAAACCGAGAAGAAGCAGTGTGAAGGATAGAGACAGAGTTTATCTAGAAGGAGCCGAGGAGAGCAGTTCGAGATCAAGAAGAAAGTCGAGAAAGGGAAGAGACAGAGCATCAAGGTTAGTGACAAGATTCTTGAGAGGATACTAGAGTCAAGGGTCTTTGTCATGCTCTTGGTACTCATCAATTGAAGATATAGAAGAAGATTTTTTATCGGGTTTTCCTCTCAAGAGGTGATAGGTTTTGGCTCTGGTAGACAAGCCTATAAACTGTGTCACTTGTCTTTTATTGTGCATATTGGTAACTGTCTTGATGAAAATAACACAATAATAACATAACGAAGAAAAGACTATAAGCTAAGAAGAAAAAGTATATCACAAGCAATTATCAAGCAGAGAAATCTTTTAACTATTATTGCCCTAGATTTCTCAACACTTTGGTGATATGGGCTTCTTCTCTTCCTCTTTTGTTATTGTCCTTCTTGAGCTTAGGACAATCTCTCTTGTAATGCCCATATTCTTGACATCCATAGCATTGAACCTTAACCATATTCTTCTTCTTTTTATGAGGACCAAATTTCCCAAATTTTCCTTTTCTATTTTTCATTGTAGAATATTCTTGATTTTGCTCATTTGAAACTACATTGGTTTTGCCTTCAGCCTGTTTTTTTCAATCTTGCATAGTGGCCATAGATCCTTGAATGGAGTAGCTTCCTTCTTTCCATAAATGCTTGATGTGAAGTTACCCCATTCCTCTGGTAGTGCATTTAATACTACGGTGGTCATTTCTTTGACAGACATTATTTCTCCCAGATCTTGAAGTTGGTCCCTTATTTTAGATATCCTCGTAAAGTATGAGGATATTCCTTCTTCTTTTGATACCTTAGCTTGTAGAGTTCTTGCCTTAATCAGATAACTTCTCCTGCAATACTTACGGAAAAACAACTCTCCTAGTTTGTCATATATTTCTTTTGAAGTTTTGAGTTTAGATATATATGGAATGATGGGATCTTTGATGGATTCTACGAGAATCCTTTGAGCCCTTACTTCCCCTTTCATCAACCTTGTAAGTGCTTGAGCATCTTCTTTTGGAGGTTTGGATATTGAGCCCTTAACATGTTCCAGGACCTCATTTTTCAATGAGATTTAGATCTGTCCTCTTCTTTCATGCAAGAAAGTTTGAAGCCCCAACAAATTTGTTTCTTTCCTTGCAAAAAGATATTTTGACAGATTCAAATGTAGACATAAATATACTTACTTGTGAAGATGCTTCTTCCACTTGTTGCTTCCTTGAATTTGATGATGATATAGATAAGAGAAAACTTCTCATCGATGAAGATAGTTTTCTTGGAGAGTGATCTTGGGCTCCAAAGAGAGGGAGATCACCTTAGAACTTTTTATGATGATGACAACGTCCTTGTTGATGATGATGACAATGTCCATGATCTTGCTTTTCTTGGATGAGTATACTTCATGTTACTTGGATTTGTAGATCTTTTCAACTTGAGTAGGGTCTTTGTGGTCGTTTTATTTTGATGATGACTTGAGTGAGGATCCCAAGACTTCTTTCGGTGTAGGCTTCTTCTTCAATCTAGGGTTTTGACACTTTCTTGTAGATCTTGACTTCATAATGCTCTTAGGATTCTAGATTTGCTTTGTTTCCCTTGAATGCTTGAGTGCCCCTTGATGAGCAACCCTTCCTTGATTTTGTCACCTTAGCTCTGATGTCATGTTGAGAAATCTAGGGCATAGGAATTAGGTGATTTATCTTTGATAATAACTTCTTGTGAATACTTTTTACTTATTTAGATTAGGTTCTAGTGTTCTTCTTCATCAAACAACTACCAAACCATGAAAAATAAAAAGACAAGAGACACAAGCTGTAGGCGATCAACCAGGGCCAAAACCTCTCCAACTTGAGAGGAAAACTTAAACGAATTCTTCTTCTTATAGAAACTCCAAGTGATGAATACCAAGACCAAGACCAAGACCCTTGACACAACAACCTCTCCAAGACCAAGTCACAAGACTTTTGTGATCAACTTCTTCTTCTCCTTGCTTTCCTTGGGATCTCGGCTACCCTTCATATTTCGGCCTCTTGGATTAGAGCTGCAACTATTGGCCTTTTCCAGAAACCATAGTTGCATCACATAAGAGTGATCAACATTAATTCTTGTCCTTGATTTCCTTCGCTTGGATGGAGTCTTCTTTCTTCTGCAACTCGGCTATATTCTCGACTTGCTTTCCTTCTTGATTCGGTCTCCTAAGGTAGTAGTGATGTCTTCGGCCTTTTCTGTAGCTAAGTGCACCAGCCTTCCTCGCACGTGTGAAAGGTAACTTGCCCAAAACAGATTAGAATAACTTTGGCTTCTTCTTCTCCTATTCCTCGCTTGATGGGAGGTTTCTTCTTCTAGGTTTCTCGCACCTTTTCCACTATTTCAGATCCTTGACCGAATGGTATCATAAGTGAGGTTGAGTCCTTTCTATTTATAGTGATTTTCCCATAGAAATAAGCTGACTTGTGCCATTGGGTAGGCAAACTTGCTTTTCTAGAATGATCTCCATCTTCTTTTGACGGCTGACATGAAGGAGTGCTTGTGACGAGGTCTTGGAGGATTAATGACTCAAACAAAATTACCCTCTTACAATATGTAACATGTCTTCAATACATGACATTGACACCCTAGAATTTATGACTTAATGACAAAACCTAATAGCTCTCAATGGGAGCTTCAACTATAAAAATAAAATTCCTTGAGCATGAAATCCATGTCTCAATTGTTACAAAATAATTTTATTTTTCTTTACATCAATCACATAAAATCATGATTACACGTCATTATGAAGACCGAACCTAGTTACATATTTCAACAGTTTGGATACTGTCCGACATAATGACCAAACTTATAACATGCAAAGCATTTGACTTTGCTCATGTCTTTCTTCCCTTGTGAAGATGCTCCTCCACTCTGGTTTTGCTTGGCTTTACACTTGCCCTTTTTTGCTTGCTCAACGAGAGGAAGGTTCTCATCTTCACCTTTGTGCTGTCCACCAATTATGGTTTCCTCCCAAATCTCCTTTTGAGTAAATCGTCCCACAATATGCCTCAATTAGGAAGCTTATCTCTGGCTAGGATATCTGTCACAAATTTAGCCCATTGCTTGGTACAACCTTTTAGTGCTACTTTGACAAGATCCATCTCACCCACCTCTTGCCCAACAACTAAAAGTTCATCACGAATCTGTTGAATCCTTGTGAAGCATGCGGCTGCAGTCTCAGATCTGTTCATCTTGATACCATTTAGCTTCTCTCTTTGTAACATCTTTCTATTTTGGTTGTCACTTTGTTACAACTTTTTCAAGGCCATCCACATTTGATAGGTTGGATCTTTCTTCGTTATCTGAGGGATTATGTGATGCTTCACACCATTCAAAATGATGCTCCTGGCTCTCGTATCTTTTATCTTATGTTGAATTGCTTGGGTAACATCTTAAGGAAATCGAATCTTTTGGCTTGCAATTTCTCACAAACCATTCACCATTAAAACAAGGGTGATTCACTCCTTTGGATTGAAGTTTACATCCCCCTGCAACCTGTCTTCTTACCTCAAACTCGATGATGCCATATTGCTAGATCGACTTTAGCCACAAAACCATTGTTGCAAAATAAAAATTCTGCTACCATAAAACCCTTGTAGTATATGATCTCCCCCACAGAGTTTCTATAGTTCTGATACCATGTTAAATTCTCTTATACCATATTTGATTTACTTTTCTCAAGAATTTATTAAAACCTAGAAAATGTTTATTTAAAATATTTTTGAAATTCTGATGAAATAAACACATTGGTATATTAACTCGAAAATAAAATGCAATGGAAATAAAATGTAGTTATGAATCACACTACAACAAATTTGCACTCAACACAATCTTCTTTTACATTAAATTTCTTAGGAAAATTTTGGGTTTAATCCACATAGAATACACAGAAAAATACAACTGCTGGGAACCTAGAAACTCGGCCCCATTGGGAAAATCGGCCTCAAGGAAATCAACCTTTGGAAATTGACCCTCCTAAAGAAATTCGGCCCTGGAGAATTTGTCATGTCTCACCGGCAAATCTACCCCCTTCTTCGCCTCGTATGGCCCTCGCACACTTGAAAAATCGGCCTCTCTGGATATTTTGGCCTCCTCCACAATTCAGCCCTCCTCTTTAGCAACTCAGCCTCCCTGAATTTTCCCCAAATTCCTTGTTGCACCTCTCGTCACTTCTCTTCAGTCTAGTTAAGCCTGTTGCTCTAGGGAAAATCACTTTCTCCACACTTGTGTCTTCACCTCTCCCTTAGGCTTATTTTATGATTTCATTAAGCCAAAATCCCTAATCCTAATCTCTTAGGAGATCAATGGCTCGGATTAAATCCTAAGCCTCACTTGAGATCAACAATTGAGATTATATCTAAGTCAATTAAATAATTTTATTATTTATGCTTAGAACTTTGGCCTAATAGTACACTAATTAATTAGATTAATTTTTGTACTTTTCCTAAGTTAACCTTAGGAAAGAAATCTTTATATAACTTACTCCACCAAGCAAGCAGCTAAAGAGGCAATCAGATATATTCTACATGCTAAAGACACCAAGCCAATGTAGAAGACCCTTTGAGGCTCCAAAATACACAAAATGTGGGTACATGCCAAGTGTAATCTCCTCCCTTGGTGCACCCTTCAGGAATCTCATCTTCGAATGATGTAAAATTGAAATCACCATGACTCCCTCAATATTTGTCAGTTTTTTAGTATGAAATGTCACAATCACTTTACCTCTGTTGGAAACAATTTGGGCACTTTGTCAAAAAATATTTTCCCAGGGTGGTGGGCATTGCTAACAAACTCCCTAGAAAGTGGATCTGATGGATATATTTGCCGCTACAATGAGGATCTCATAGAATAATGTGCAAGAATGGTCAAACACTGGGAGCGCTTTAGTTGATGCATGTTCCTCTTAGAAAACATGCAAGGACAGGTGTGGATACATGCCAAGTATAACCTGCTCCCTTGGTGCACCCTTCAGGAAGCTCGTCTTCAAATTATGTACATAAAATAACAATAAAGGACCATGTTAATGGAGTGCTCCTCATGATGTGGTTCCAACTTTCCCTTGGGATAACAAGGAATGGAAAGTGTGTTCATGTAATGCATGGCACTCTCCTAAAAGCTTCAATGGTATGAAATGCCTCCAAATATGTCATTTCTCTTTCTTAAGAGTATGCATTTATTATTTGTTTAAGGGCTTGGACCATTTCAGTTATGGCACATGATAGTTTCTTATGCAAAAGGCTCTCCTTCAAATATGAACAACATGCCTCAAATAAAGTGTAATGCCCCCATATACCCCAAAGGTGAAACATGCCTCCAAATATGTGGGATATGCCGCAAATAATGTTTAATGGCCCCATGGAACCTTTTTTGACCATAGAAAATGCTTTGTACTGCCAAATGGCACCATTTCAAGCAAGGCATTTGTCCTTTAGCTCCTCCCCTCATCACTGATGTTCTGGGCCTACTCCAAGCTAGGGCATTTTGCTCCTTTAGGTTTTGTTTTTCCACATGACATGGCCTGGAGCTCCAGTGAGGTAGGGCATTCATCTTCCTGGGTTTTGTTTGACCCCTACCTCACCATAAGTCACATTCTAGAAACCCTGCGATGTAGGGTGTTCATCTTGTAGGTTTTCTTTTTGTATGTCCTCCATCTTTGTGGCTCTGGACCTTGGGTTCAACCTAGGAATACGTCTCAAATCTGTGTGAAGTGTGCCCAAGTGGAATATCATGGTGGAGTGTATTTGGAAAAGTCTCCATTGAACCAACAAAACTCCTCCACAACCTTTAATGGCCACTGAACTCTGCTGTGCTTGGTGTGGGAGGAAAATCCATGAACATCAGAAACGACTTGTGACACTGTGCATGCTTAAACAACATGCTGTGTTAACTCTTAACATGATCAATTAATAAGTAGAGTAATTAACTATGGAGTACTAGTAAAAGGCTGTTTCCATGATTTGCATTCCAAACTGCTCTCAATTATGGTTATCTCCCAACCATCATTGTTGGAGTTGTATCATCTGTTAAGAAAAGTAGCAATTAAGACATAAATCATGCCAGCAGAAAGTGCTGTTTGAAAATTAGCTGGAAATAGTTCTTGATCAATTTGCTTAAATATCCCATGATGCTCTGCAAAATCAGTAACTATAAAAAGTATGTATATCATACCTGTTAATCTGCAGACACCAACTGCTGTACTCTATCCAAATTCATTTTTTAGGATGTGCAAAGTATGGCTGAATAAGCATGCAGATTTTACTGTTTTTTGGAGAAATGGAGCTGGAGGTTTCATATGCAGGTTGCAGCGGTAAAATTTATCATACATTGTCAAGCGTATGTAAGATATTTCACATGTTGCATCAATAAAGAACTGAGTAGTCTAGAAAAGTCATTTTGAAGGCATATTGGTTCGTCTTTAAGATTCTGATTCAAAGGATCATATTTTTGAACTATATCATGTTTTAATACATAACCACTATTTTTTTTTAGGAATGGGGAATCAATAAATGACAGCCACATGTTTTCAGGAGGTTTATTGTGTTGCTTGGTTGATTATATGTCAGGTAATCCTGAGAAGACAAAGCACTTACATGTATTGGAAGGAGCAAAGGAAAGGCTTCAACTGGTGAAAGCAAATTTACTTGAGGAGGGAACATTTGATGCAGCTGTGGATGGCTGTGAAGGTGTCTTTCATACTGCATCACCATTTTACACTAGCATCAAAGATCCCCAGGTGTGACTGCTTTCTAAGATTCTGATATTAGAAGTGCATGTGATGTCATGTAATAACAGCAATGGTGTCAAATTTTCATCTACATTTGTAGAAGTATCATTTCCTAAGACTTGTTTACCCCTGGTGTTCAATATTCTTGAGTTCCATTTACATTTGGCCAGATGTAAGGACTCATCGTCTTTAATTGCCACTAAAAAAATTTAGGGTTGCATGACCTCTTTTAGAAGAAAGTTTAGAAGCGTTACTTAGACTGAATCGTAAATTTAACAGCCTAGCAACTCTTATAATTTCCTTCAGTCCCAGACTTCATCATCATTGAGGCCAAAATGACAATCTTATAGGTTTGTGCAAAATCCCTGTTGGTTAAATTATGGTGACTACATATTGGCATATGTAATTGAGATAGGCATTGATTGTGACCTTTGTTATGGACACGGATTCAGACTCTTTCACTATGTTTTAGTGGCAGGCCAAGGGGTTACATGGACACATCTAACAGCCACTACTAGGAATTACATTGGCAGATTTAACTGCTATTTAACCATGTTGATTTTTGGTGGCTGCAGTTGGTATTCAAGTCGGCCTAAATTTAAAAAAGGGAAATTAAAATTTAAATTAGAAGTTAAATGCTCAAGTTGGCCCAGCTAAAAGACACACCACTTGGGGCACACTGAATCACTATAAATTGGCAATCGACCTCCTCACTTGGAGACATCAATTTGGATCACTCAAATCATCTGTTATCTGTTCACATGTGCGAAGGAGAGAGAGGAGAAGAGAAGCTTGACCAGCGCTGACCACTCTTTTACCAAGTTTGACCTGTGGAATTTCTGTGGCCTGTTTGACTTAATTTGACTTATGAATATCAGATTGCAACTTTGCTGAACTGAAGAATCTCTCCTAGAAAAAGATTGCTGGGTTTTCTCCTGAGTTTGGGTTTCCCAGGTGAAAATTTGTGTGCTTGGCTGTCTCTTTATGATCCTACTGTCATTATTGCATTATTGTTGAGATTTTCTATGTATAATTGCTTAATGATGAATGTGACATAAGTGAATTTGTTTAAGAAATCATTGGAAAGTAATTATCAGATTAAAAGATCAGATTTTTCCAAGAAAATGAACATGGTATCAGAAGGTTAAGAGAGTAGCCACCACAACAAGTGATATGGACCTCAATTGAAGAGCAAGTTAAAGACAGAGGCCAAGAAGAACTTTGTATGGTTCGTTGTATGAAGAACAAGGATGAGGGTTAAAATTATCTTCGTTTTGGTCTATCAACGAGACACAAATTCAACCTAATCTGAGGTCTATTCTAAGGAAAATTTGAATTTGTGCTATAGGGCCACAGTAGCCCTGTGGAGGCCGCATCTTGAGGCATCAAGTTGTGTTATATCTGAGGCAAGAGTGAGGCCTGTTCTGTGGCCTTTCCTTGACAGAATTCGGAGATTCTAAAAGGCTGATTCATGGCAGAATTAAGGACCATATGAAGCATGAGTCTTGCACCTGTAATGGCTGAAGTTTCAGATCTATATTGACCGCAGACTTAGCCCTTGTTTGAGGAAGATTTCAACCCCCATCTGAACCTAATTCGGCCCTGTCTCTGAGGTAAAAATTCGGCCTTGTATTAGGGCAGAACTGGAGCTTCTTTGGCCTACTTTGAGGCCCCTTCTTTTGAGACAAAATTTGACCACCCTCAAGACCTTTCTTGAGACATAGTCTGAGTTTAGTTGAGGACTATTTTAAGGCTCTTGTGAAGCTGATCCAAATTCAAAAAAGTCTGAGGCAATTCGAATTCCAAGGTTTCCTGAAGCAGACCTAGTTTTAAGACAGAGTCAAGGTCTTATCAGCCTGAAAGACATATTTGATTTATTGGTATATGGCAGAGTTTTTGAGATATGGTCATTTTTTATTATTTGAAATTTAATCAATAGGGTACATCTCTGATTGATCCACCAAGGAAGTTTCTCCAGGGAAAGGAAAGCCTGGTATAAAAACTAGAAGACTTAGGGTTTGTAAACCCTATAGCAAGATATGGAGTGTTGAATACAAGTAAGAGATCCAAGGGTCGATCTAGTGTTGATGCTATCCTGTTGTTGAACTCTTGGTGTGGCTGGATATCTTGAGGATAAAGAAACCCTAGCTCATACAATTCATGCAAGGAAACGAAAGCTACATGCATTAGTAGCTGATGATGGGGACAAGGATGAGCATTTATAGCCCAATGAGTTTGCAAATGGATTCAATGATTTATCCAAGAAGGCAAGGATCAAGAGGGAGTTGACAATTCCCTACAATCCTCAGATCAAAAGATAAGTAATTCATATCTTTCTTCCTTGATTATTATTACATTATTTTTGGTTAGCCTTTTGTCTTTGTATTTTTTTTTGCTTGGTTATAATTGTTTTTTTCATGGCCTCCTAATGAGGTTTGCAAGGACATTGTGAAGGCTGCCAAGGCTCTAGTAGCAGATGGAAGCATCGGGAAGAATGGAGCAAAGTTTGTGGCAAGAAGATTCTCCTAGGATTGAGCATAAACTCAACTAGGGTGATTTGTGTTTAAGAGGGAGAAATTGTACTGACATCTAGAACCGTGCCAGATGATCGAAAGAGCTCTTGGTTTAGAGGGAATAGGCAGGCCAACTAGTTTGAAGGATGCCATGATGGAGGAAAACTATGCCGAGACCTGAAGGGAAGTCAGTGGTGGCTTCCAAGTGGAATTACAAGATCAAGCATACGGTGGATGACAACATAAAGTGTACAAAGCAAGATTCGTAGCAAGAGAGTTTTCCAAGAAAGAGGGAGAGGACTATGAGGAGACATTTGCTCCAGTTCCCAGGGACACTTCTATTAGAATTATTATTTCTATTGCTTCTGTTATGGATTGGAGGTTACATCAGATGGATGTAAAGACAACTTTCCTCAATGGAGTGATTGAGGAAGAAGTATACATAGAACCACCTCAGGGCTTTGAGGTACACGAGGAGTCTCATGTCTGCAGACTGAAGAAAGCTTTGTATGGACCTCGGGCACGGTATTCTCTGATTGATGGATATATGTTGAGTCTTGTTTGATTTTGTTATTATATGATTTGTTTTTGACGGGAGTAGAAGGACTCATGCGATAGGGGGAGCAACAATGGCAGGAGGATTTGCTTACATGATAGAGGGAGTAATCAAGCCCTACTGCAGCTTTAGAGGGAGTTGACCTCTTCGTTCGAGATGAAGGATCTAGATTTGATGCATTACTTCTGTAGTCAAAGGAAGTATACTATTGAGATCCTTCAGATGATGAACCGCAAGATTGCCAGACTAGATGCTTAGAGATGGGAAGTTCTCTAAGAGCAGTACGCCTTATATAAATGTACCATACCAAACAATAGATATGCTTTAGAGACTAGGAAGCAACAGTGGTAGAGGGAATAGCCAGGAGGATCTACCTAGTCAGGGTAACCAAAAAGCAACTGTGGTGATGGATCAAGTAAAGGAAGTCGATCAACTTATGGTTGAACCGAAGCATGCGAGCGACACAACATGTGTTCAGGTACCAACATGGTACAATTGGATATGGATTGAGATATGTCTCAAATGATGAAGTAAAGTTGAAAAGGATATATAGATTCAGATTGGGTAAGGAGTGCTAAAGACAAGAAGTGCACATCGAGATGTTGCTTTAGTTTGGGTTTTGCTATGATATTCTAGATGAGCAGGAAGCAGACATCTTCGCACACAACACTGTAGTGGTTGAGTATATTGCAACTAGTTTGGCGAGTTGTGAAGCAGTGTGGCTTCAGAAGCTACTCATGGTTGTTTGATCAGGTGCTAGAGACGAATGTGATGACGGGTCGAAGCACATTGAGATCAAGGACTGAGACATGGTACATAAGGGAGCAGTATGGCTCTAGTACATTTCTATAGATGAACAGGTTGCTAACATTCTCACAAAGCTTTTGCCCCTGGATGAAGTTTGTTTACTTCAGGGACAAGCTTGGAGTGGTTGAGAATGCTTCCCTCATTTAGAGGGAGTGTTGATGTTGTAGCATCAAGGGCAAACATTCTCCCTAGGTCAAGGGTATTGACCAGGGGCCATATAAAATTTGGCTGGGGAGAATGGTCCAGAGAGCATTAGGGCCCAAAATATTCCCTCGGTCAGAAGGTTTTGACCATATTGCTAAGAGGTGCTTGGCTAGTGGGTAGAGGGAGTGCCTTTATGTTAAATTTAGATAACAATGATATGTTTTATGCTTTGCACAATTACTTCAATGCACTTTAAGCAACCCAATGACAATTTCCAAATTAGTTTCCAATAGCAATCACATCAATGATAATTCACATTGACAGTAACTGTAGATAGAACATAAAATAAAATGCAGTGGACAAGCCAAGACAAGAGGACACCAGATTTGGCGGATGCCAGGGAAAAACCCCATTGTGGGGAAAAACCCTTTGATCAATTCTTCTTATTATTATATCAAATGTTCAACAGAGAGAGAGTACAATAATACAAAGTCAAAGTCAAAATTGACTTGCCAAATCACTATCCAAAACAACCCTGTCAAATATGTAGTCAAATTCAGCCCTTACCAGAAAGTCAAAGATGGTCAACGCAGTAACAAACATTCCTTTTTGGAGCTCGGTTATACCCAGTCAAACTTAACCTGATAATGTGGTCAAAGTTAGCCCAAAATAGTCTTGAAAATTGTGGTCAATCTTGGTCAACTCTGCGGTCAACCATGCAGTCAGCCCTGTAGTCATAGTGCCCATAAATTCTTGGTTCTTGTGCCAAACTGTACGACCTGCAAAAAAAATTTCCTACAAAAATCGCAGTTAAAGGATGAGTCAAAGTGCTCGGTCAATGCTGGTCAAACTCCTGCAACAGTCCTTAAATTTGGCCCTACAATTTTCCCTGAAAATTCGTCCTTTTGCCACACGTGTGAGAGAGAGAAGATTTGCCCAATACCTATACAAACCAATGAGAGGAGAGAGAATAAATGTGTGACATGATGATGCCAAATGAGGTGAGAGGGCATTTGTATTTATACAAGTCGTTGAGGGTGAAGAGTCACATCCATTGGGCTTCACGAGCCTACTTGATGGTGTGGCCAACCTAGACAATTCGCACATGTGTGGGCATAAATTCAAAAACACGCTTCTGCTTGTCCAAATTGGATGGTCTTTATATCAATTTTGGTCCTTTCGAAAAGAGGAATTTAATGCAATCATCATCTCCATCAAATGAGCTGTCCCAAGGTGGAATTTGGCTCTAGTGGCCAATTTTAACACTCTCTCTCAACTAGAGAGAATTCCACTTGCCAATCGATCCATCATCATCGATCATCATGCCATCCTGTCGTCATGTACCATCTTGGTATCTCATCTCATCTTTGTTCTGCTAAACACTGATATGAATAATGAAGAAGAATCGATCGAGAGTGAGTCACAAGACCTTACCACTCTCCACTGACAAATTTCAGTGCAGAGGCAGAACCTTAATTAGACTTGATCCTAAATCAAGTTATCAAACACCATGCATCCTAGTCATAGGGAATGCAATAGTTAATGATGCGTCCATCGGTAGTGCTATGGTCGCTAACATTTTTCCCAACTCATTGGCCAGATGAGAGGTACTTCCCATGAGTCCCAGACTACATGGGTAGGATGTAATGTTGGGGCATCAACAGGAGAAGGTGAACCACTCATCCTGCTCATATGCCATAGGAGAAGGTGAACCACTCATCTTGCTCATATGCCATAGGAGAAGGTGAACCACTCATCCTATGCATATGTCAATCGTAGGCGAAGGTGAACGACTCACCCTACACACATGTTTCATCAATTGTAGGGGGAGGTGAACCACCCTACGCACATGTCGACCACCATGGGCTATCATAGGGGAAGGTGAGCCACTCACCCTGTACATAGCGCACCAATAGGGGAAGGTGAACCACTGACCCTATGGTTGCTTATAGCTATAAGAAGCACCCCAAGCCCAAAGGAGCTCCAAGAGCTCAATGTCCAACTCAAGTGGGACCCCCATGGGAGGGTCTTTCCACGACTCCAAGTCTCTTTTGGAAGGCTAAGAATTTGACCTTCTCTAAGGGCTTCCTAAGAATATTTGTGACCTGCTCATCAATCTTGATGTGTTGGAGCCTTATTGCTTCTCGCTGTACCATATCTGGATAAAGTGGTACCTAATATCAATGTGCTTGGAGCAGTTGTGGAGAACAAGATTCTCTGAAAGGCGAATCCCACTCTGGTTGTTGCAAAAGATCACACTGGTATTTAACACGTGCTCAAATAGCTCACTGAAGAGCTTCCTCAACCAAACAACTTCACAACAGGCCATACTAGTTGCAATGTATTTGGCCTTGATGGTGCTTAAGGCAACCAATTTATGCTTCCTTCTCATCCATGAAATCGAAGTAGACCCTAATGAGTAGCAACATCTTGATATGCTCTTTCTATCCACCACACTGCAAGCCTAGTCAGCATCGGTATATCCATGTAGCCTCAAATTCCCGGAAGTGTATCCCAATCCATAGTTGATTGTGCCATGGAGATATCTCAAGAGATTCTTAGCAACAATCCAATGTGTGTGATGAGGCTTGACCATAAATTGACTCAATGTATTCACAACGAAGCATATGTCTAGACAGGAGTTTACCAAGAACATCAGGGCCCCCACAAGTTGTCTATATTCAAAAGGGTTTGCTAATTTGGGCCCAACAACACTTCCACATAGCTTCTTGAAGTTGAGTTCCATCGGAGTAGACACAAACTTGTAATCCACCATCCCACATCTCTCTAGTAGCTCTGTCTCAGCACTGCCTGTCTTTGTTTTCTGTCAATCTGTGGCTTTAAAGCTAATCTGCGCTGTCTGTTTGTTTCACATTCTCAGACTCTTTGGCTTCTCGACCTCTGTCCGCTCAGATCCCCCTCTAAGCATTAGCAACCATTGCTAAACGCTTCTAGGGATGGTGGCCACCTGTACTGTAATGGAATGGTCATTAGGTCTCTGAAATCCTTCGAAGTTGCCGTTCTATGTTTACACAGAGAAATATGTTCAAACATGGAAAAAGTCCGCCAAACATTGTTTATCAGACCTCAAATATTATGAATCCGCCTTATAACTCATATCGGGTTCGCCTTTATAGCACTTATCACATCTCCACCTTCGATCTGGGAGATCCAGATCCAACGAATATGGTTCATTTCGGGTGGCCCTTTCGTACGGGGGTTAACTGCTCAATGAGGGTGGTTTTCTCTCTCCTCAGCTTGGACACATGGCAGCCATTGTATGGGATCGGGTGGAGCCCGGCCCAAACCATTTATTGCCTTTGGCTCTCCCGAAATCCCGCTGGTTTTTTGTATTAAGAAAATACATTAAAACATTAAAATCCCGCTTATATCGGACTTGAAATCATATGTAATAGTATTAATGACCCTTTCGGGTCCGACAACATCGCCCAAATGGCGTTTCCCTTGGTTTTTGTTTATTTAACGAAAACACGACTTTACATAGAAAAAACTCTTTTAAGTTTTTACGGATCTCAAACTATATCAAATATCACTTATAAGCCCGTTGGGTCCGGCCATCGCATCGCATATATATATATATATATATATATATATATATACAACCCCTCTCCATTGTACCGCTCCAATGGGATATTGTGATGCGACTAGTCGCAATCGCATATCGCATAAGTCCCCGGGCCATTGTAAGCGCTCCGTTGTTATCTGTCGATGCGATATGGCGGGTTAACCTAGGCTGTTGATCTGTGCGCTTGGTCGACAGTCCTTGTTGATCTCGCTGATTGTTATCGCAACATTCAGGTGACCGCCTCCGATAGCCTTCGATAGCCATCGCTGATTTGCGATATGTCGATCGGATCTGGACCGTTGATCGGCCATATCCGACGGCTCCTGTGCATTATTCCTTTTGACCGCCGATAAGCCTGTTTTCACTGCTTTCTTTATGTTTTTCGCTGCCGATAGTGTTTCCCGCTTGTTTTAAGAGTTCTTCCTCATGCGATAGTTTTGATCTTTTAAAAGAATTTGAAGACTTAGAGTGTTTTTGGATCCATTTTGGATCACACCTTCCCACTGAAAAAGTTTTTGGACCACCAAAAGTTGGTTTTTAAGCATCAATCAAGTGAGGATACAACTTCCTCACTTGTCCAATCTCTATCCATCTTGCACTGCTTGGTTTTGAACCTTTGAGTCCAATTCTGAGGTACTCAACATCCCCTCTGTGCGTAGTTCTCACCTTCCTGTCCAGAACTGCATCTTCTTGCAACTCATTGAGATATTTAGGCAACAGATCATCAATAGAAGGCAACTAACTTTGCTCTTCGGGATCTTCAATCAATGAAGGTTCAGATAGTCTCAAGTTCTCTGCATTAATCACTGAATAGATGTGCATGTAAGCTGGAAAATCAAGGCGAAGAGTATTCTCACCAATTTTCTCAAGTATCTTGAAAGGTCCATACCTTATTAGCTTCAGCTTCGTACCTTCACCTTGCATTCTGTCTTTGCTGATGTACAACCAGACTTGATCACCAACTTGGAAGCTATGCTCAATTTGATGCTTATCATGCCTTGCCTTGTACCTGGCTTGGCTCTTTTCCAGCTGTTCCTGCACTGCCTGGTGAATTTCTTGGGTCTGTTCAATGCACTTGGTTGCTTTGTCCACATCACTGTGTCTATCAACTGCTATGTCTTTATTAAAGACAATCCAAGGGAGACCTTGGTATAAAACCAAAACAAGTCTCAAAAGGAGATCTCTATGTAGAAGAATGTTTAGCACGGTTGTAAGCATGTTGCACATAACATAAATGTTCATTCCAAAGCTTGGGATGCTTGCTGCAATAGCCTTTGAGCAATTGGATCACTGTCTTGTTGACCACCTCTGTTTGGCCATCTGTTTGTGGATGAAATGCTGTGTTCTTCTTCAATCTGGTGTCCATTAACTCCCATAGACTTGACCATAAATTTCCAACAAATTGGGAATCTCGATCAGAGACAATAGAAGTGGGTAACCCAAAATGAACCCATACATGCTGAAAGAACAACTTTGCTGTTTGTTCAGCCGTAATCTGGTTGTTACAAGGTATTAAAATACACATTTTGCTGAACCTGTCCATAATAACATATAAATAGTCATGACCTTTTCTAGATTTTGGCAATCCCCCAACAAAGTCCATGGAAATACTTTCCCAAGGATGAGAAGGAACTGGAAGTGGAGTGTACAAGCCTAGTTTTCTATTGCTGGGCTTGCTTTTAGCACACATGGTACACCCCTTAATATATCTAGAAACTGTTTCATGCATTCTTGGCCAATAACAAAATCTCTGCAGCCGTGCAACTATTTTACTTACCCCAAAATGACCTGATATGAGAGAAGTATGTGCTTCTCGGATTATGTTAACTCTTTCAGTTTGAGGAATGCATAACTTTCCTCAATGATATAAGAGTTGGTCCTTAACATGATAATCCAATTCTTCTACTTGTTTGCCATGACTTAAAGTTGCATATACATCTTTAAAATCTACATCTTGAGCATATTGTTCAATGTAGCTTTCATACAATACCGTGTTATGCTTAAGTATAGTAGATGCATTTATGATTGGTCTGGATAACATATTTGCAACCTTATTATGTGTGCCTTTCTTATATCTGATGACAAGATGAAACTATTGTAGAAAACCCATCCACCTATAGTGTCTTGATTGCTGCAATTTAGTTTGTGAGTGCAAATATTGAAGTGGTTGATGATCAGTATGTATAACTGTTTCTTTGCCCAACAGGTAATGTTTCCACTTTTTCACACTCTGTACTAATGCATACAATTCTTTATCATATGTGGGATAATTAACTACTGCAGAATTAAATGTCTCAAAATGATAACATATGGGTTTACCATGTTGCATCAACACTGCTCCCATGGCATAGTCACTGGCATCTGTTTCAATCTCAAATGGTCTTTAAAGATTTGGCAATGCTAGTATTGGTGCTGTACTAATCTTTTCTTTCAAGGTGTTGAAGGCTTTCTGTTGTTTGCCTCCCCATTGAAACACCTTGTTCAATCCTGTTAAAGCATGTAAGGGAGTTGCAATCAAGGAAAAGTTAGTAATAAACTTTCTCCAATATTGTGCTGCGCCTAGGAAGCTCCTAATTTCTGTAGCAGATTTGGGTTTAGGCTAGTTCATAATGACTTCAACCTTAGAGGGATCTATCTTCAATTCACCACCCCCTACAATATGACCCAAATAATTCAAAAATGTTTTACCAAATTCACATTTTGATAGCTTAACATAGAGATTTTCTCTTTTCAAAACATCTAGAGTCTGCTTTACATGCTTTAAATGTTCTTCCCATGTTTTACTGAAAACAAGAATGTCATTTAGATATACAATTACAAAATCATCAATAAGAGGCTTGAGTACATCATTCATTACTCTCATGAAAGTGGCAGGAGCATTAGTTAAGCCAAAAGGCATAACTAGCCATTCATATAGCCCTTGCTTTGTTTTGAAAGCAGTCTTCTATGCATCTTGCTCTGCTACTCTGACGTGATGATAGCCACTATGCAAGTTCAACTTGGAAAAGTAAACTTCTTCTTTCAGCTGATTTAATAGATCATCAATGCGAGGGAGAGGATAACGATTCTTGATCGTTATTTTATTCAGTGCTCTGTAATCAATGCACATCCTCCACGAGCCATCTTTCTTTCTCACCAAGACAATTGGAGATCCATATGGTGATGTGCTTGGTCTTATGAACCCTTTGTTGAGCAACTCCTGTACTTGCTTCTTGATCTCTCCATTCTCTAAAGCAGATAACCTGTACATTCCGATGTTAGGCAATGGAGCATCTTGTTGCAAATGAGTATCATGTACTATTTCCCTTTTGGGTGGCAGACCTTTAGGTTCTTGAAATAGGATATCATATTCTAAAACAACTTTTTCTAAATAAGCTTTTTGTTTAACATCACAGCCTTCAAATACATTGGTTTTATCAGGGTTCTTTTCCTTTACAACCATTAGTAAAAATTGCTTGCATGAATTTACGATTCTTTTCATCTGCCCTGAATTTATGAGAGTGTAGTTATTTTTAAGCTGATGAGCTCTTACAATATATTCTATTCCATCTTTTGTGAGTTGATACTTGTTTTCAGTTCTATAGAAAATAGCTTTTCTATCATACAAATAAGGACTTCCTAAAACAATACCACATATATGGGAACTATATCTAACTCAACCTCATCTACAAAAGTTGACCGAAAAGCAAACCTAAGTTTACATTGTCTAGTCACTTGTAGCTTTGCTTTATCACATACCCAACCTAATGGATATGGCTTCTTGTTAGGTGTGGTTAGTAGTCCCAATTTCTTTACAATTGCTTCAGAAATCAAGTTTACTTGTGAACCACTATCAAATAAAGTATCAGCCTTTTGATGCTTGGAAATAACTCTAATATGGAAAAGCTCATGTCTTTTCCTCTCATTTTCTTCATTATCAATAGATTGTGCAAAATTACTAGTGAATGCTTCAGAATTTTTACCCTTTATACCTACAACTGTGACTGTTGTTTCGTCACCTGAGTCTGACCCCAAATCTTTTTGAATAGCAACAACAATCTTCTTCTTCTTGCCATTGAACTTCTTGGGTTTCAGCTCCGGATGCAAAGACCAGCAATGTTCATCATCATGTCCAACCTTCTTGCAGTGAGTGCATGAAGGTTTGTCTTTCTGTATAGTGTTTGTCTTCCTCTCCTTCCATTTTTGCTTCTTCTTCTCCTTGTTCTTGCTTGCAGTGGGTTTTGATAATCCCCCAATCTCTGGGTTCACATTCTTGCCTCTAGCCTTTAGATGTGTAGCTTGAACATATACTTCATCTATGCTAGGAGGGTTAAACATGAGAATGGTGTGCCTCAAATAGATGTGTAGACCACCTATATACGTCAGCAAAGTTTCAGGTGAGTCTAGAGAAATGCCTAGAATTAAAGCTCTTTTTCTAAATTCCTGGGTATAGCTTTGTACACTTTGTCCCTTTAATTGGCGAAGAGTTTGCCAAGTCATCATGGCTTGCTGCATATAAGCTAGTGGATAGAATTGTTTTTTAATGGCAGAAACAAATTCACTCCAGATAGAAAGAATTTTACCATGCTTCTTCAAATCAGCTTGTGTTCTGCCTTCCCACCACATTAGGGCAGTTCCTCCAAGGCGAAGGCTAGCCAATTGAATCCTTCTCCTTTCTGAATCAATGTTCTGCACCCTGCAATATACATCAATCTATCTAATCCAGTTATCTAGCTTTTCTGCATTTAATTCCCCATCATATATTGGCAAATCAAATTTTACATCTAATTTAATCAAAGGGCTAGAAGGAGGTGTTGATAGAGGAGGCTCTTTCCCTTTCCCTCTGCCTTCTGAATGGCCATCTAGAAGAGGTTCCTCTGTTCCTTTGTCTTGTTTGGAGGTTGAAGTATCTCCACTTCAACCTTTCTTAAATTCTCTATACATCTCTTCTACCATGGCTCTCATGGTCATGAAACTGTCCCTGAATTGAGAGTTTGATTCCAAGGGAATTTCTTCTGCCATTTCCCTCCTAGGATGGACTCTTCCAATTTCTGGGTTAGTCTCAATCAGTTTTCCTTGTCCTAATTTGAGCTTTGACCTAGTTAGCATTCAACAATCCAGCACAAGCTTGTCTAACCTTAGCAACCTAAAGCTCTGATACCACTTGATCTGATATATGATCTTAGACAATTATTAAGGTATTACAGACTCATGTGCATGGATATGCCTATGTTACTTTATGCAATGGATCGATAAGATTGCGAAATACATAGGCAATGAAGCAGTAAAAGAACATAATAGACAACACACATAAACACAATAAGTTTAATAAGGAGTTCACCCAACACTCCTAGGTTATGTCTCCTGGTTCAGCCTTCAGTGGTGACTTCTCTATTATGTCTTAAAAAAAAAACAGAGTTTTACATCAGTGAGCTCAAATTGAGTCTCACACAACAGATACAAAACAATAAGGCTTCACTTGGATCCCCCAAGTCTCTTCTGAGTACACAGACTCTCCTTACTGACTCTCTCTCTCTGTTGCTCTGTCTCAGCACTACCTGTCTTTGTTTTCTGTCAATCTGTGGCTTTAAAGCCAATCTGCGCTGTCTGTTTGTTTCACCTTCTCAGACTCTCTGGCTTCTCGACCTCTATCCGCTCAGATCCCCCTCTGAGCGTTAGCAATCATTACTAAATGCTTCCAGGGATGGTGGCCACCTGTATTGTAACGGAATGGTCATCGGTCCTCTGAAATCCTTCGAAGTCGCCGTTCTGTGTTTACATAGAGAAATACGTTCAAACGTGGAAAAATTCCGCCAAACACTGTTTATTAGACCTCAAATATTATGAATCCGCCTTATAACTCCTATCGGGTCTGCCTTTATAGCACTTATCACATCTCCACCGTCGATTTGGGAGATCCAGATCCAACGACTCTGGTTCATTTCGGGCGGCCCTTTCGTATGGGGGTTAACCGTCCGATGAGGGTGGTTTTCTCTCTCCTTAGCTTGGACACGTGGCAACGATTGTATGGGATCGGGCAGAGCCCGACCCAAACCATTTACTGCCTTTTGCTCCATGAAATCTCGCTGGTTTTTTGTATTAAAGAAATACATTAAAACATTAAAATCCCGCTTATATCGGACTTGAAATCATATGTAACAGTATTAATAACCCTTTCGGGTTCGGCAACATCGCCCAAATCGCGTTTCCCTTGGTTTTCGTTTATTTAACGAAAACACAACTTTACATAGAAAAAGCTCTTTTTACGGATCTCAAACTATATCAAATATCACTTATAAGCTCGTCGGGTCCAGCCATCGCATCGCATATCTATATATATATATATATATACAACCCTGCTCCATTGTACCGCTCCGATGCAATATTGCGATGTGACTAGTCACAATTGCATATTCTGCTTCGGCGGTGCTCAAGGCCACCGACTTCTGCTTCCTGCTCATCCAGGATATCGAAGCAGATCCCAAGGAGAAGTAGCACCTGAAAGTGCTCTTACGTCCTCCACATTGCCTGCCCAATCAGCGTCAATGTATCCAAGTAGTCTCACATCTCTGGCAATGTATCGCATAAGTCCCCGGGCCATTGTAAGCACTCCGTTGTTATCTGCCGATGCGATATGGCGGGTTAACCTGGGCCATTGATCTGCGCGCTTGATCGACGGTCCTTGTTGACCTCGCTGATCGCTATCGCAACATTCACGTGACCGCCTCTGATAGCCTCCAATAGCCATCGCCGATTTGCGATATGCCAATCGGATCTGGACCGTTGATCGGCCAGATCCGACGACTCCTGTGCATTGTTCCTTTTGACCGCCGATAGTGTTTTCCGCTAGTTTTAAGAGTCATCAACAAATACCTTGAGGACTACGACCCACCATGGCAAGCTTCTTCCATAGCTATGATGCTTCCTTAGGATGCATATTAGCCCTTAACACCCCTAACGTAGTCAGAATTGTGTGCTTATGCCTGCGACCAAGCACAACATCAATCCTGTAGCTGCTACCTCTTCAAATGGTGCCCAAAACAACAACGTGTTGCTCCTTGTTGATTTGGGGTAGCATCGGATGTGCTCCAGCCACAAATTTGGTGGAGAGGTTGGGGCACATGATATCTCCAATACCCAGAAAGGGTTTGGGCAGATTCTAAATAGATCAGGAGATATTAAAATAATTAATATTTTTAATGGAGTCCCTAAGTTTAAACTTAGGGAAAATAAAATATTAATGTGTATTACTATGAATCTGTGTTAGAATGGTCCAAAAGACATGGATCAAGTTAGATCTAATTTTAGCCATTGATTAGGGACTTAATCTCGGCCGTTGATATGTCAACAAGAAAAGTATAAGAGGAGGCTTGAGGGTCACTTGGAGAATACACCAGATTATCAGTCATTCTATTCTCTAGAGCGGGGTTTGCTAAGAGAGATAGAATCAATGATTGGGAGAGCCGCTGAGGGGCATTGAGTACAGAGAAACAGAGAAGGCAGAGATTGTGCTGGGAGAGTAGCACAACAACCAAGGAGGGTGACGTAGAGCCAGCAAGGGCTCACGCAGGGCATTAGAGGGGCCAACGCAACTGTCGCAGAGGCTCCCAGAGCTGATGCAAGGCCTCATGGGGCTGACGCAGGCCTAGAAAGGCTGACGCAGGGCCTCCTGGGGCTGACGCAGGCCTAGAAAGGCTGACGTAGGGCCTCTTGGGGCTGACGCAGGCCTAGAAAGGCTGACGCAGGGCCAACGTGAAACAGAGAGGGGCTGATGCAGTCCAGTGTGGGCAGACGCTGGGGTTGCAGAGCAGTTTTGTGCTGAGGAGCTGCCGCAAGAGTTTTTCGGGGTTTCAGCTAGGAGATTTCTCTCAGACTGTGAGGTATAGTTGCTAAGGAAATTCTTTGTTGGGTAGGCCAGTTTCGACACCCAGATTGTACTCTGATATTGCTTAATAAGAAAACCCTCAGATAGCTGCACCAATTTTCCCACATTAGGTTTTTCTAGGGACATTGGTCCAAAAATAATGGTGTCATCTGGTATATTTGTTCTTGTTTCTTTTATTTGCTGATCTGTGATATGTTGAGCATGCATTGGTGTTTATTTTCAGTATTTACTTTGTAAATAACTTGTTAAAGAAAAATAACAAGGAGGTAGGAATAAATCAGAAAAAGTGCATGAAGGGTTTCTAAACTAAGTAAACTTAGAAACTTCAACATGGTATTAGAGTGTGATTGCAGATCACAAGAGGACTGAAAGACATCAGCCGAGCGGAGCAATAGTAGCAGAAAACAACTGTCCCGAGGTGACAGAAGCTGTCTCTAGTAGCGTAGAAGCCAAGGAAGTGTGATGTAGAGCCAACCAGAGCCACACAAAAGAAGCTGGGAACTGCGCAGAGCTTTAGAGAGGCCAGCGTTGCCGACGTAGAGGGCCAGAGGGTTGACGTAGGGCATCCCAAGGCTGACGCAGACACACCCGGGGTGATGCAGAGCTAGCGTGGGGCAGAGAGGCGCTGACGCAGTTCGCAGAGAGGCAGTTGCTGGGGTCTAGAAGGCTGCAGGAATATTGTAGAGTGGAGCTGGTGAGGTACTGTAGTCAGAACAGTACTTGACAGAGCTGGGCCAGAGGAGTTGTTACCGAGGGTTTCTAGCTGAGGAACCCGGATCAACAGTGCAGTTGCACAAGACGATCAGAGTAGGGGGCATTTTGACAAGCGACAGAAGGATTTCCAAGAGGGAAATAAGGACTCAGAGGGAGTCCAAAAGAGAACTTCTAGACGAGAAGTAGAGACTCAGAGGAGTCGAATAGAGAACTTCCAGGAGGGAAGTAGAGGAGCGTTGTGGCACTACACGGGGTAAGAGACCAGGATAGACTGGACGGAGCATCAAACTTCGTAGTGTGGAAGGCCAGAATCTTATCAGTGCTTGACAAGAATCGTGTCAAGAACTTTGCCTTAAAGGTTATAACTATCCCAGTCGACCCAAACGATAACGACAAGTACGAAGAGGCGATGGCGAGAGCCAAGTGCATTATCCTTGACGGGGTCAAGGATCATGTGGTACCACATATAGCCGAGAAGGAAACGACAATTGAGATGTGGGAGGCTCTCAAGAACCTGTACCAGCATACTTCTGTGCAAAGAAGAATGCTGCTCGAGAACTAGATGAGGTCGTATCAGATGAAGAAGGGTCAATCGATTGACACCTTCCTCGGAGGATTGAATGAGATCCAAGACTAGTTGACTGCTATAGGAGTGACACCAGATCAGGAGCTTATGGCGAGGACAACCCTGAATGCTGTCTCAGAAGATTGGGAAGTGTTTGTCCAGAGTATCCTGGGCAGAGAGACTCTCCTACCTTGGGACGAGATGTGGGCAGCTCTTCGCCAGGAAGAGATTAGACGACAGTCGAAGACAGGTAGCAGCAACAAAGGGATCAAAGTTCAGCAGGAAGAGGAGGATGTGGCGCTAGCATCTGAGGGAAAGCAGGAGAAGCGGAAGAAGAAAGATCTCTCCAAGATGAAGTGCTTCCACTGTGGCGAGATGGGTCATTATGCGACCTAGCGCCCAAGGAAGAAGAGTAAGGGAGAGTCTTCTGAGACCAAGGCAGCGCCAGCAAGGGCAGAGAAGGAAGTTTTGACAGATGATGACTGTGCCATGAGTGCACACGCGCCACTTGAGAAGAAGTGGGAGACATCGAGCTGTAGTCAGGCGGACTACAGGCGATGAGGGGAAAGATCCTTGAGGTACCCAGCCTCTTTGATTAGACCTTGCTATGGGAGCCCCGAAGAGGAGTAGCAGGATTGGCTGATGTGGGTAGAGACGGATGCAGATGGAGCGACAGAGGGAGCTACAATGCAGGAGTCTTGAGACAACGTAGAGTTAGCAGGCTGTAGTGGTGCGAGAGGCACAGGAGTGTTGCACCAGTGCAGGATGGCACAGAGAGGTGTGCAACGCAGAGGTCAGAGATAGGGAGCACTTATCAGCGACAGAGGGAGCTTCAACATCAGTGGGTGTTTCTAGCCCAACAGGGAGGTCAGTTGGGAGATCGGTTACTTACTTCTCAGTAACTGAGTTGCAGTGCAGCGGTGGGCAGCGCGATGCAACATGATGAGAGGAGGTGCGGTGCAAATGCAGTGTTGGGAGAAAGGACTAGCAACAACACAGATGCAAAGGGAGTTGCAGTGCCGACGCAGTGCTGGGAAGAAGGACTAGCAGTAGCGCGGATGCAAAGGGAGCTGTCGTATAGATGCAGCAGTGGTAGTGGCAGAACCATGGGCAGCAGTACAGGATGCAGCATTGCAGAGGATGTTGGGCAGGAAGGCCTAGCATCAGCACAGGTACCGATGCCAGATGATCAGAGTAATACTTAGTGAGGAGTATTGCTAGAGCACAATCCTCGCTAAGAGGGAGTGTTGATTTGGGATAGCATCGGATGTGCTCCAACCACGAAATTTGGTGGAGAGGTTAGCGCACATGAGGTCTCCAATACCCAGAAAGGGTTTGGGCAGATTCTAAATAGATCAGGACATATTAAAATAATTAATATTTTTAATGGAGTCCCTAAGTCTAAACTTAGGGAAAATAAAATATTAATGTGTATTAATATGAATCTGTGTTAGAATGGTCCAAAAGACATGGATCAAGCCAGATCTAATCTTAGCCGTTGATTAGGGACTTAATCTCGGTCGTTGATATGTCAACGAGAAAAGTATAAGAGGAGGCTTGAGGGTCACTTGGAGAATACACCAGATGATCAACCATTCTATTCTCTAGAGCGGGGTTTGCTAAGAGAGATAGAATCAGTGATTGGGAGAGCAACTGAGGGGCATTGAGTACAAAGAAATAAAGAAGGCAGAGATTGTGCCGGGATAGCAGCGCAATAGCCAAGGAGGGTGACGCAGAGCCAGCAAGGGCTCACACAGGGCCACACAGAGGCAACCAAGTGCTACGCAGAGCACCAAAGGGGCCAGCGCAGCTGACGAAGAGGCTCCCAGAGCTAACGCAGGGCCTCCTGGGGCTGACACAGGCCTAGAAAGGCTGATGTAAGGCCAACGTGAGATAGAGAGGGGTTGACGCAGTCCAATTTGGGCAGACGCTAGGGTTGCAGAGCAGTTTTGTGCTGAGGAGCTGCCGGAAGGGTTTTCCGGGGTTTCAGCCTGGGGATTTCTCTCAAACTGTGAGGTATAGTTGCTAAGGAAATTCTCTGTTGGGTAGGCCAGTTTCGACACCCAGATTGTACTCTGATATTGCTTAATAAGAAAACCCTCAGATAGCTGCATTGGTTTTCCCACATTGGGTTTTTCCGGGGACATTGTTCCAAAAATAATGGTGTCATGTGGTATGTTTGTTCTTGTTTCTTTAATTGCTGATTTGTAATATGTTGAGCATGCACTAGTGTTTATTTTTAGTATTTACTTTGTAAATAACTTGTTAAAGAAAAAGAACAAGTAGGTAGGAATAAATCAGAAAAAGTGCATGAAGGGTTTCTAAATGAAGTAAACTTAGAAACTTCAACACTCCTATTCTCCTCGGCTTGTCTGCTTGCCTTTCCTGCTCTTAACCGTACCTAGAAACAGCCCTAAACTAGCCCTTAATAGATCCGCTGTCACCTACAGCAGTTGCTCCTACCACAACCCTCCACGCTGTCTCCTTAAGCTTCTCCACATTGTCCCTTAGAGATGACTGCGGCCTGGTAAGGAGGGCCTTTCTAGGCCTCTCGACCATCTAAACTTCACCTCCCAATTGCTGCTGTAGCAGTCCCTCACTGCGGCCCTCTAAACAGAGATATGCGCCCCAAAACCATGCACAAACAATCATTAAACTCACTTATAGTCTGCGGCTTGATTTGCAAGGTAAGCCTGCTCCAACGTGTCACAAAATAGCCCTCAAGCCATCCTTCTTGCCTCCTGCAATGTGGCTAAGAGCTGCAGCTCTTCTTTTCTAAAATTTGCTCCCAAAACAATGAGAGTATCTCCACAAACTCGGCTACCTTCTAGGTTGCGTAGATACGAGGGCTATCCTCCTTGTAGTGTTAGGGCTTCTCACTTGACTGCGTCTCCTTGGTTAGGGTAGACTGCGGCTAGGACATCCTCCTCCTAGATCTCTCTTCCACTAAGACCCAAAGCGAGTGCAGAGAAATCAAGAGAGAGGTGAGTGTGAAATGACTCTCAAGTCATCTCCTTTTATACTAAAACGTTGAGCATGTTTGGGTTTATTTGGTTGCTGGGAGACGTTGACGAATTGGCTTATAACACAAATAAATTCATAACTCCATGAATACTTATCAGAATCGGATGATCTTTAGATCAATCCTACAGCTCTTAGTGAGAGGGATCCAAGAAAAATATCATCTGCCATAAATAAGATGACCCACATGGAGTTTGGCCCTAGTTGCCACTTTTAATAGATCTCTATAGTGTACTTCCCCTGCCCACGAAGATTTCCCCATCACCTCGCCATACCTCTAGCCCAAGGAAATAGTGCATAAGCCCTATGTCCTTCATCTCAAACACTCTTGCAAGATTTTGCTTGCAATCCTGAATCATGTTGTCTACTCTAGCCATGATAAGATCGTCAACATAGAGTACTAGAAGTAGTGGAAGCCCTCCAACCGTGATTTAGTACAAGTTGGCATCTGCGTCACTCTTAGAGAAGCCCAATCCTTGAAGGTAGTTATCAATGCGAGTGTACGATGCTCTCGGTGCTTGTTTGAACCCATAAAGAACTCTCTTCAACAAACATACATGAATGTCTCTGTTGAAGGTCTCAAACCCCTTTGGCTGCTTCCTATAAATCTCTTCCTCAACCAACCCGTTGAGGAATGTTGTCTTCACATCCGTCTGGTGGATCTTCTACCCCATCTGAGCTGTGGCATAATTGTACTGATGGATGAATAACGAGCCACTGGGGCAAACGTCTCATCATAGTCGATGCCCTCAACTATGAGGTTGGCTTGTAACCTCTATCGTGTGCAGCACTTAAAGTAAATTTGTCAATGGGACTTCTTTAGTTGTAATATTGTAAAAATGAATGGGATAGGTCTCATATAAATAGAGCCTCCCCTCCCTTCTGTTGTTCATTATCCACATCAAATTCTTTTCGCCTTTAAGAGATTATGAGCTAGTCTTTCTCGGTACTATGGGAAAGATATGATCTTTTGTGGTGTGACTTTCCTGTGGATGTGATTTTTGCATGGAGACATTACCTTGGGACTGAATGAAGTGTCTTTTATGGAGAACCTTGTAAGTTTATTGTTTTATCATTAATATTTTGCATGTTGAATGTTTAAAGTAGGGTTTCTATTATGCCATGACTAAATGCTTAATTATTGTTGAAATCTTGCTTCATTATTGCATGTAAAATTGTTCTCTCTAAGGCCTATAGGGAAACTCTTAATTTGCAGACCCTATATTTAATTTCTTCCCTCACAAGAGCAATAGCCCTAGGGGTTTTAAAAGTCAATGCCCTAGCCATCTTGCTTACTCCGTTAATTTCTTCCCTTGAATTTTTTAAAGACTCCATTAAACTCTAGTAGTATAAGGTGCTGATCTAGAGTGTGTTCATCATCCATACATTTAACTAAAATTCATCCTTTTTCTCTCCTTGACGGCTAGGGCAGCCTCTAGGGTTTAGGGCAGATTTGTGCATAAAGTGAATTTTAATGCATTTTAGTGGCTTGTAATTTAGGGATTGCATCTACGAATTGTCTAAAAGCAAAGTCCAACATAGAGCATGACCTAAACCTTGTATATAGGGGTCACATCAATCACCTTTCTATTTCTATTTTCATATGCTACAATCACCGTTTGTTTTAATGAAGCTTTAGTCTTTGCTATTCACCTTGAGCCCCCACTACATAGCCTTGATAATCCTATCTTTAGGGAATCACCCCTTGTGTTGGAGAAGAGCCAACCTAAATCGTGTGAAGGAGTTGCTGAGGTGACAGTGGGCAACCTTCTTAAGTTTATAATGCTGACACCTAGTTGTTTTAACTTTAGATTTTGTGGGCTCTAAAATTTGTTGCAACATTTTGGCATCATTGTTGCAGATAATGTCCAGTTCTCGGGGATTTTTGTTGATCAGGGTTTTCTTTTGAATATATTATTGTTATTTTGGTGTTGAGAAATATAGCTCGAGTAGGAGTTCCTTGCATAGGTTGGGTGTAAATGTGCTAGAAGTAGTTCAAGACAACTTCTAGTTGTTGATGTTTGTAGCTCAGACAAGTACTTCTGCACAGGCTAAGTGTCAAGGTGTGTGGAAGTTGCCCAAATGACTCTTGACCTTGGCAATTTATTTATTAAATTAATTTCTTTTAATGAGAAAAATGAGTTAATCTAATGAAATGCAAAGGTTATTTGCATTAGTGAAT